>JAPDVU010000004.1:159128680-159776180 GCA_026230045.1 Corynorhinus townsendii
GATAACAGTCCTTTATCAGATGTGTCTTTTGCAAATATTTTCTGTCAGTCTGTGGCTGGTCTTATTCTTTTGATACTGTTTTCCTTGGAGCAAATGCTTTAAATTTTAATGAAGTCCAGTTTATTCATTAATTTTTTTTTCATGTGTCATGCTTTTGGTGTTATACATCTAAAAAGTAATTGTAATAGCTGAGGTCATCCAGGTTGATTCATACATTATCTGTATTATATAGGAATTTCTTGTTCCCTTCCTTTAAGCAGATCAATTAGGAAAGAAAAAAATTAAAAATACTGACTGGAAAAAGTGTGAACATTTTACTGACACAACACTCCACTGTGTGTAATTACTTATTGGTGCTTATACTGAGTAGTGCTGCATAACCATGATAAGGACACAATGAGGTAGCATGCTGAGTTTTCAAATGAGGGGAAAAAAAATCTTTTATGTCTAATTCCTGGTTGGGTTGTTTAAGCAAAGGCAGCAGCTTGGTTAAAAGATTGGGACCTTAAACTATCTGTCTGCAAAGAAGATACAGAAAATTTGAGTAAATTACTAAACCATAGGCCATGGAATCTAAAGAAATAAAAGCACTTTGGTCCTTTCCTCTCATGTTACAAATTAGACAACCAGGCTGGCACCAAAACTAGTGTTTAGTTTTACATGTATATTGCAAAATACACACACCTATTTTGCTGATATCATTTCTCTATTTATCACCTAGTAACTAAATGTTATTTCATTTATTTAAAATTATTTCATCCATTGTCTTATCAGGGAAAGTGGTCAATGACTAGAGCTTCAGCAGGGTTTTGTGGGCAGCACTCGGGCACCACGTCAGAGTCTTAGGCATTACTGAGGTGGCTGCACAGTAAGGTGATATTCACCTTAATAGTTTTGAAGAATAAAGTGAATTCTCCAGAAGGACAGGCAGGCAAATCAGAGTTTTCCATGTACGATCAAAATATAATTTATTGTTCAAATTGAGACATTTTAAGAGCAAAAGGCATGAAGTGAATGCATTTTAAGTGCCTGTGTTGGAACAGTGGAGAGGTAATGGGCAATTTCTTTCATGATATGGGAAACTAAATCGAAGTCAGAGGTTGATGGATATGGAATCAAGCAAATCTGTTTGTCTAGTAGCATCCAATTATGATTGCTCGGCAGGTCAGTGTCTACTATTGAGGATTTGACATTATGAAGCAGGACTCCCAGTTGGTAAATTTCTTTCTTTGTGTGTTAATCCTCACTTGAGGATATTTTATCCATGGATTTTTAGAGAGAGTAGAAGGGAGTGAGACCAGAGACATTGAGAGAGAGAAAGAGAGAGAGAGAGAGAAAGGAGAGACACAGCGATTGGTTGCCTCCTACATGTGCCCCGACCTGGGCCAGGGATCAAATGTGCAGCCCTGGTATGTGCCCTTGACCAGGAATCCAACCTGCAATCCTCTAACCACTTAGGAACACTGGCCAGGGCAAGGTAAATTTCTTAATATAAAAAAATCATGAAGTTAAAAATTAAGTTTAATTTAATGATATATTAGGTATATGCTAGGTAGACTAATAAAATTTCATTAAAATAGAACTCTCTGAGAAAATGTGATTTTGGTGGTGGTCATTGTAAGCACAGGAACCTCCCTCATCAGGGACCAGAATGTATAGGACCTGCTACTTATGGTTACACAACAATAAAGTTCTTGTTCAGTTTCTCTCTCCCTGCCTTTTTTTGGTGTGTCCAGATTTTTCTTTGTTTTTGTCTTGAGGAGGCAGCAAAAGTCACGCTCAGACACCGATTTTGTCTTTGCCAGCAATTTATTTAGAACACTTTGCTGTAGGAATTATAATTACAAGCCAATAGCACACAGGACAATATGTTTTAATAAGTCAAATAAAGAAATAACATACTCCAAACAAATGACAAATCAATCACATTGTTGTTCCAGGAAAGGGGAAGTGAAAAAATAAAACCCAAATTTAATATGAGATGTACCTTTTAATAACAGGTGGCACATTAAGAGTCGCTGACCAATCAAGTGCTGATTTCCAGTTGCAAAAGTCCCCTGTTGCTAGAACTTGTTGCTAGGGAACAAAGATGACAGTGTGTTGGTAGATGGGCTGATCTTTATCAAGGGGCCACTGAGTAGTTATCAACACCGCCCGGAGGGTCTTCAAAGAATTTTTAGGTTAAGTAAAACTCACCTCCCCTAAACCCAAACTCTCAAATAGTTCTCATAAACACTTAGTATTTATATTCTAAATATGCCTTTGCCATAGTTGCTTTACCACACATTTGTATCAGTAAACCCCCAGTGTGGCCCCTCAGCAGCTGGGCTGCTGGTTGCTTATCAACAACAGATGTGTACAATGATGATACCCTGGCAGGACTTCATACTTATTTAAAAGCAACTTTTAGTCCAACCAGCATGTCTTAGTGGTTGAGCATCCACCTATGAACCAACCAGGAAGGTTATGGTTTGATTCCCGGTCAGGGCAACATGCCCAGGTTGTGAGCTCCATCCCCAGTGGGGGACAGGCAGGAGGCAGCCAATCAGTGATTCTCTCTCATCATTGATGTTTCTGTCTCTCTCTCCTCATACCTTCCTCTCTGAAATCAATAATAAATATATAGCAACTTTTAAATTTAACTTGGTCATAAACAAGTGGGTTAAAACAACTTCACTTGTCATAAACAAGTGTTTTCAAAATCATATTAAACCTACACACAACATCCTTAACATTTCTTTCCAAGTTCTCTTACTCACTTAACTACTGCCTCTTAACCTTCCTTAGCTTCCCTTTAATTTCCTGAAGTTGGTGTTTCCTTCTTTATTTACTTTCAGTCGCGTCCCCTTGCATCCATTTCTACTTGTTCCTCATTTCCATAAAAACTTTGGTTTTATTCAGATACCCACAATTCCTCCACCCAAACATGTGCTTCTGGAGATGTTGGCTTGATCTCTATTTCTACAGGGGTAAATTCTGAGTATTTATCAATCAAGGTAATCCCATTCTTGCCAGTAATTCCTTAGGAAAGAACTTGTAGTATGGCCAAGGAAACATTTTTGGAATTTTGATGGAAGCTGAAGGGAAAGGTTTGCTTACACCTGAGAAGATAACATAAGAAAGATGGCTTTTGCCCTAGCCAGTTTGGCTCAGTGGATAGAGCATTGGCCTGCGGACTGAAGGGCCCAGGTTCGATTCCAGTCAAGGGCACATGCCTAGGTTGTCGGCTTGATTCCCAGTGGGGAGTGTGCAGGAGGCAGCCAATCAAGGATTCTCTCTCATCATTGATGTTTCTATCTTTCCCTCTCCCCTTTCCTTCCTCTCTAAAATCAATAAAAATATATTTTAAGAAAGGAAGAAAGGAAGGAAAGAAGAAAGAAAGAAAAAAGAAAGAAAGAAAGAAAGAAAGGAAGGAAGGAAGGAAGGAAGGAAGGAAGGAAGGAAGGAAGGAAGGAAGGAAGGAAGGAAGGAAGGAAGGAAGGAAGAAGAAAGGAAGAAAGAAAGAAGGATGGCTTTTGCCATATTCTGGATTTTGTGGTGTCTGGATGTAATTTCTGGTATTACTGCAGCCATCCTGTAACCATGAGGGCAGAGTAGAGAGATGAAAAAGAACTTGGGTTCTTGATTATATTGTTGAACTATTAAATAAACCAATCCTGTGCCCACCTTACATTCAAACCCCCTGCAAATTGAAATAATAAATTATTCTTTTAGTCAGTTTTAATCAGAGTTTTGTTATTTGCTGTCAAATTTGAATTGTAATGAATGATTCAAATTCATTTCTTAAGCCCACATTTTAAAAAATCCTCACCTGAGGATATGTTTATTGATTTGAGAAAGCAGGGAGGGGGGGCGTGGGGAGGGGGAAGAGAGAGAGAGATCAGTTGCCCCCTGTATGCGCCCCGATTGAACCCTCAACCTAGGTATGTGCCCTGACTGGGAATCAAACCCACAACCTTTTGATGTATGGGATAATGCTCCAACAAACTGAGCCACCCGGCCAGGGTGAACCCAGATTTTTCACTGAAGTTCTCATTTTTGGATATAATAGGATATTCTATTTGGAATCCTAAATTAATCCTGGCAAGTCATCTGAGAGTCATAATATGTCAGTTATTTTATAAGTAATAAGGATAAAATTTTATAGATTTAATCATTGTCACAACTCTATTTTCTGAAGGACAGTTTGATAGGGTCTCAGTGAACTGCAAAAAAAATAGCACCCAAAGTTATCAAGTGTCCCTGAGAGTCGACCACAGAGGAAGTTGGTTATTGGAAACACAGTTATTTATTTGCCTCCTATAGAGAGTGTCTTCATTAAGTATACAGAGGACAGGTAATCCAGTTCAGTACAATTCAGGATACATTTATTGTCTGTGTTCTAAAGTGCATATGGTGGGAGGGATGCCATCTGGGACACTCGGAAGAGCTGGCTATTGTGGAGGTCTCTGAAGTCCTTACGTCCTGGGATAACTGTTGTTTTGTTTGTTTGTTTGTTTATTGTTTTTAAGGTTCTGCTTCTCTGGGACTTCAGAAAGCCTCTGTCATATACCCGAAGTGAACTTCTGCTACAGGATTTCTGTCTGATTGTATGATGAGCAATAGAGCTGTCATCTTCCTCAGGAGCATATTCAAATGGGAAAGAGCTAACACACAGGCAAAAACAAACAAATAAATAAACGTTTGCGGTGAGCAATAGTAATTGAAACTAGTGAAGTTCTCAAGGTAAGGCAGAGAGAAGAAAAATTGGTGTGCACTCCATGTCCAGGGAAATCGTGGGGCGCGTTGGAGCCAGAGATGCTGTTTGAGGGTCAGCTCTGACACTGACTGATTTGGTGACTTTAGGAAAGTCTTGAGTCTTTGTTTTTTCATCTGTAAAGTGAGCACTGTCAGTCTAGCCCATAATGTTCTTGTGCAGATCAAAGGAGGTAATGGGTATGAAAGTGTTTATAAACTTCAAGGTTAACATGGTAATCTTTTTTAAAATGTTTTTTTTAATTGATTTTAGAGAGAGATGAAGGGAGAAGGATAAAGAGATAGAAATAGCAATGATGAGAGCAAATCACTGATCCACTGCCTCCTGCATGTGGAGTCATGTGCTCTGACCAGGCATTGAACCTGTGACCTCTTGGGTCATGGGTTGATGCTCAGTCACTGAGCCACACTAGCTAGGCAATGGTAATCTCAATAAACAAGGTGTCTGGGAGATGAGAAGGAAGGAGAGTAACAGTGTTAAATCCGAGTGCTGTGTCTGATTTCCATGTCTGCTCATGAAAAATAAACCTTTGCTTTCAACTAAAACATACACATTCATATACAAGGTGGGGCAAATGTAGGTTTATAGTTAGGAGTACACAACAGTTTATTCTTATATTATTATTTATTCTTGCATTATTTTCCATATAAAAATAGTGTAAACCTACTTTTGTCCCACCCTATATATTTGAACATAACCTTTAGAGGAATGTTTAAAATGACATGGGAACGCACAGGGATCCATAGCAATAAAAACTTTCTAAAAATAAATTTTTAATAATATATAGTAAAATAGCTGCGTATGTTCCATGTATTTTATCACTTAATTTTATTATTTTAATAAAACTTTATAAGGTACATGATCTTGTAGAACGGAGGGATTTCATGGACCTTCATTGAGTATGCATGTGCAGTTTCATTGAAATTGTCTTATTAACACAGAAATGCACAAATGTCAGGAAAACTATGTTTTATTCATAAGTACTTTTCTTTTTTTTGCTTAAAAATTCTATCAGTTGGATATACTCTTGAAAAATAATATTTGCTCAGAATATAATTCTATTCAAGTTAGAAGCAGTAATATAAAGTTAAAAACTTTAACAGCTAAGATGATGTTTAGTAATAAGGAAAGAACTTCAGGCTGTTTTTAAAAGATTAATTTGTTAATTAGGTGAACATCTGGGTTAGGTTCGTCCCTTCCCTTGGAAACCTTGATTAATTTATGAGATTTTCATCCCCATTTACTAAAAAAGCAGTGAGTCACCCGGTGTCACACACCAATGACAGCAAAGTTAATTGGATTCTAGATCCTTTCACATTTTTCCCTTCAGCAATTCCTTGGTGCCTTGAGTGGAACCATGCGCTAAGAGAGTCTGTGTATTTGTATGTGTGTGAGAGAGATACAGAAATGAGAGGAATTACAAGTGATTGAAAGTGAGTTTGAAAAAAAAATGTATTTGAATTTCCTTTGGCTTGTGGTAAGAAACTCTGGAGGCATACACAAAGTAGCCAAACCAAAACCCCAAAACTAATAAAAACAGTGCTCTTGGTGCATGCTTTTTATTTTATTTATTTTTAAATATATTTTTATTGATTTCAGAGAGGAAGGGAGAGGGAGAAAAAGAAACATTAATGGTGAGAATCATTTATCGGCTGCCTCCTGCATGCCATACAGTGGGGATCGATAGAGCTTGCAGTCTGGACAGGTGCCCTGACCGGGAATTGAACTATGACCTCCTGGTTCATAGGGTGATATTCAACCACTGAGCTACACCAGCTGGGCTTGGTGCATGCTTTTTATAGGACTTTGACTTGTGAATCATGTGACTGTATTATTACATACCCAAGAAAATGCTGCTTGAGATTGTCCATGGTTTCAAGTGTTCCAGAGTTGGGTCTAGAAAAGGGAACATGGAGATGCAGCAGGGACTCTTTGTAGTCAGTATCTGCCCTGGAAGTCAGAGAGGTAAGGGCCTGGGCAGGGAGGGGAGGGGATTCAGGATTGAGAAAGGAGGGGAGAGGTGGATGGACCTGGGTTAGTGGGTGACTGGGGAAGCCTACCAGCCCTCTCCTACCCGTGCAGTAGAATTGCAACCTTTGTTTGGCTCTGGTAATTACACATCTGGTAATTACACATGACAGTCGACTTAGACACTGTGTATACGCTGTGAGATCTTAGTGGTATAAACCATACTCAAAGGTGAAGGGGAATTCACCATGCATTTTATTAACACCATTTCTGCGTTTACTTTGCCTTTATAAACTCTCAATGTTCCTTCATCATGTTTTCTTTGCCAACTTAATATCTTTGTGTGTATTTTATCTTGTTACTTTATGCATTTATATGAGTTACCATAAATTCTTCCTGGAACTGGAATGAATATGAATAGACTATGCATAACTAATCTAGGAAAATGCTAACAGATTATTTTTGAGAGGTGAGATTACAAGTGATATTATATTGTTTCATCTTTATTGAGACATAATTGACATATAACATTGTGTAAGTTTAAGGTATAATGATTTGGTATATTTATATATTGTAAAATATTTATCACAATAAAGTTAGCACATTCATTACTTCACATAATTACTATTTTCTTTTGGTCACAAGAACATTTGAGATCTCTGCTGGTCATTTTAATTGTCTTATGATTGGCCTTCTGCATTTCTAAGTACATATATTTTTACAATGGGCATGAATTCCTTTTCTAATCAGAAAAACTATTTTTTTACTAGTTGGAGAAGAATATATTTATGGCAGGACTGATAGGCTTTTTTCAGCAGAAATTATATAAGGGTGGTCGATAAAGCAGACTAGAAAGGGGCTGTGGAACTTAGTCTTAATTTTCTTTTTAACATGTGCTTCTATGAAAATAGGGAGGTACCATATAAATATAGTGTTTCACTTGAAATACTCTAAAAAAAATGCTATTCTTTTTCCTTCTTTCTTTTGTAAAAAATAATAGAGCATAAGCACAGTTCAAAATCAGTTTAAATATAGTTATATATCTTCTTTTTTTTAGTAATTGCAGTATGAACCATTGTATGGGTATAGTATCATTCACACTATTTAAAAACCCCCAATAGTTGGGTATTTGGGTTGTTTCTCCCATAATTTGGGTGAAATAAAATCCTCAAGGGTAGCACTGCCAGATCAGAGTGTTTGCAGCCAATGTGACTAAGCACATTGAAGACATTTATCTTTCATCTTCAAGACCTACAAGACTTAGATGACTATTCTGTCCCCATCCCATGGGCCTCACGGCACGCAGAACAGTTGGCTGTTGCCACTCTGTATACCTGCTTGTCTCTAGGCCCCCGACCACCTTCTTCTCACAGTCTCTGCAACCTGACCCTTGGTTATCTAGTGGTTTTACCTGGTACATTTCATCTAGCAATCTTGCCTAATGATGATTGTTACCTGAACCAGTTATTTCATTTGGGGTTTGTGGGATGATGTTATCTAATTCTGCCATTTGGCTTCTAACTGATTTTTTAAAATGCAGCAACATACAAGGAAGGAAACCTTTCCCAGAATCAACAATAGAGTAAAAATTTCAAGCCTGAAAAAAGATAGATGTGAGAGAGCAAGATGGTTATTTTAATAGTTCTCTGTAATTTACACTTAATTGCACATTGAGAAATAAGGATAAAAAAACTAATATCTGACTTTTATGTAAATTTTTACTCTACAAGACAAAGAATCAAGGCCATATAAAAGCAAAAGAAAAAAACCAACAAAAAAACAACAAAAAAAAAACCCCAAAAAACAAACCCAGAATAATTTATTTGAATCCATCTTTTCTTGAACAAAAATAAAAAATACTTTAATGAGTCATTTCCTTCAGCCTTTTATGTCTTTTCAAAAGGCACAGTCTTGCTTTTGTGACAACCATCATTATTCTGTGGTACAAAGAGCAAGAAGGAAATTCGGGAATGAAATAAAAATAAATAAATACAGCAACCTTAACCGTTATGAGAATTTAATAAAACAGAGCCTGCTCATTTTTTTACAACTATAAAGTTTCCACATTTGTAAGTTCGGTGTGACTGTCAGTGATGATGAAAGTGAAAGTACAGGTTAGAACTAATTGTGCTTTTTAGAGAAGCTTGATACAAAAAGGCCAGTTGGAAAGTCCCAGCTTTTTCCTCCTGTCAGTCAGCACGATAAAGACTATCCACAGAGGACCTTTCCCTTCCCCAGCCACGTTCCGCTGTAGCACAGTGCACGGTGCATTCTGTATATGCAGGGAAACCGGCAGACCAATTTTCATAAATGACTCTAGTCTGTGTTTAAAAGGATCAAGATGTATTGAGCTTGATTTCTTCACCGATTCCAGATGCATATAAATTTCCACTGTTTTTCCTCAAAACATTTCTTCATTGTTTCAGTCCAGTGCACTGCTTGCCTATGAGTGCTCACCTGGCAAAGAGATGTTAAAATATGTGACATATTTTATAGACTTCTAGTTCTAAAGGTAGAAGAACCTTACACCCTTTTATTTCTTTCCATAGCTGCAAATAATGTTTAGAACTAGTTCAAGAAAATTACATTTGTAAGCTAAAAAGTACAGAGTAAGTAATCACTAAATTCTGTAGATAGTTTCTTTTTGAAACTAAAGGTTTCCCTACTTGAATGGCCTGTTTTTTAATATCCTAACAGCCAGTCTTGGGGTCGAAACAAACCATGTCAAGAGCAATTAATGAAGTCAACAGACAGCATTTAAATAAATGCAGCCACAAGTGCAATGCACAAATAATTGGGCTGAGTACTAGAATATGGACACAGGTCAACCTACCAGTTTGTTAACCCCTGTCCAATTAGGTAATAAACACATGTAGTTATGAAAACAACACTGTTAGAAGAGCCAAAGAACAAAACTTTTTGGCTGTCTTTCCTATCTCAGAAGCAACTGTCAGATAGAAGTAAAGGAAAGCAAGTTAAGACTTTTTACCAAAGTTGGCACATTCACCTTGGGAACGAGGGGTGTGGGAGTTTCACTAACCACAATAATACTGCATTATTCATGAAATTGATCTTTGAATTTAATTGGACCTAGAGCATAAAACCACAGGCAATCAGGAGAGAAAAATGGTCTCTGTATGTTTAGGCCATGTTTATTCTACTGGGGAATATTTATTCTACTAAGGATCACTAGTCCTTAGTTAAAATAAGCAAATAGGAACCCACTAAAGTATGAAATCCTTAAAAGACTGAGTCTCATTTAATCTCTATCCCTAGCACATAATTAACATCCTGGAAATGTTTGTGGATTGACTGTAAATAAAATAAGTGCAAAACAGTTTCTGATAGAATAAAAAGAAAATATTCTACCTGTTTATTTTTAAAATGTAGAATAGGTAACATAAATCTCTATTGAAGGAAAATAGCACTGTGAAAAATGTTGGCTCCCCTCTAGGATCAGTTGGAAGACAGAGGAGGACAATTTTAGAAGAGATATTAGAGAGAAGGGAGACAGCCTTACAGAGAAAGAGAGGAAAAGAGAAGGAGAGAGTCAGAGGGATGTCAAAGGATGAAGGTGAAGGAAGAGAGGTATTGGAAGACAAAGACACACAATGGGACACAAGGACTCTGAGGGGGAGAGGTTGGTGAGAAGAGAGAGGCCGGAGATGGGGGAGGGCACTAGGGCTGGGAATGTAAGTTGGTGTTCCTGGGCGCCCTGTCTTTGGAGAAAGCACATCCTCGGTAGCAGTTTTGAATAGTCCTTTATGTGCTTGAAAAGAGCATTTCTGACTTTAAAGCTTATTTCTGAATAAAGTTTTCTATTTCCAAAAAGTTGTAAAGATATTATTCATGTCTGTAAGCATTCTCATCCAAGAGGGTGATTTTTTATTTGGAGATTAGTTTTTTTCACATGCAAAACCAACCTCATCATTTTGTGTTCAGAAATTGCAGCTGCCATATCCCACAGTTTAAGATGAGCATTTATTTCATTATGGGGAGCCTTAAAAGAGAAATCTCAAGCTTTCATTTGATTTGTTTGCATTCTAATTAGAACAATAGATATGCAGAACAAAGGACATGTAGAAAAACAAATGATTTTAAGTAGGATAAAATTTTTAATTGGATACAATTTGAAAATTAGGAAGCAGACAAACTCTCAACATTCTTTCTATTTTCTTATATTGAACAAAGAAAAGTATCTCCTAATTTTCTAATCCAGTTAGGTATAATTTTAGAGAGTTGTTTTTTTTTAATTGTCATGGAATAATATTCTACTCTTGTATGTTATTAGATTAAAAATATGCTTTAACACAATTTTTAAACCAGAAGTTCCTAGCTGCATCAGGGTCTGCTCCTAAATTACTTGACTCCTGATAGATCCTCCCTTCCCCCAACTGGTGGGCAGAGTATGATGTAACCTGCAGCCCGGAAATACCTGAGTGACTAACCATCCTATCTAATTAAACAGTAATATGCAAATTGACTGTATCCGCTACACCCATAAGCCACGCCCACCAGCCAATCAAGAGCAAGTATGCAAATTCACCCAACCAAGATGGCTGCAGCCACAGAGAGAGCAGGAGGCTTGAGTTGACCCCCCGTGGTGGAGGAAGCCAAGCTTCTGCCTGCTCTGGCCTGCCTTGGCCTCTGCTCAAGGCTATAAAGTTTCAATTATAGAAGATAAATAAATCCCAGATACCAGGACCTCTGCTTGGGTTGCCAGGGGGCGTGGCCAGCCTGAAAACCACCACAGGTCCCTCACCCAGGCCACCCCATGCCCCAAGGGAACCCCCACCCTGACCCGGGACACACTTCAGAGCAATTCAGCCAGCCCCCACCCATGCACCAGGCCTCTATTCTATCTAATATAAAAGAATAATATGCAAATTGACTGTCACTCCAACACACAAGATGGCCAGCAGGGGAGGGCAGTTGGGAGGGACCAGGTCTGCAAGGGAGGGCAGTTTGTGGGCAATCAGGCCCACAGGGGAGGGCAGTTGGGAGGGACCAGGCCTGCAAGGGAAGGCAGTTGGGTGCGATCAAGCCTGCAGGGGAGGGCAGTTAGGGGCGACCAGGCCAGCAGAAGAGGGAAGTCAGGGGTGACTGGACCTGCAGGGAAGGGCAGTTGGGGGGACCCAGGCCTGCAGGGGAGAGCAGTTGAGGGGGGACCAGGCCTGCAGGAGAGGGCAGTTAGGGGTGACCAGGCTGGCAGGGGAGAAGTTAGGCATCAATCAGGCTGGCAGGGGAGTGGTTAGGGGGTGATCAGGCTGGCAGGCAGAAGCGGTTAGGGGCAATCAGGAAGGCAGGCAGGCGAGCAGTTGGGAGCCAGCAGTCCTGGATTGAGAGAGGGATGTCCGACTGCCCATTTAGGCCCGATCTTACATGGATCAGGCCTAAACGGGCAGTTGGACATCCCTTGAGGGGTCCCAGATTGGAGAGGGTGCAGGCTGGGCTGAGGGACACCCCTCTCCCCCACTGTGCACGAATTTCGTTCACCGGGCCTCTAGTGTACCTTATATGGACTAACCATGTATTTCCAGGCTGCAGGTTACATCATATTCTGCCCACCAGTTGAGGGAAGGGAGGATCTATCAACTCCCTTTTCTCCAGGCTTCCTGGGACAAGAAGGAATGCACTGATGGGGTCCTTGGAGGTGCTCTTGCCACTTACTTAGTCCATAAATGACCACATAGCTCCCAGGGCTGGGTCTCCTCCCTGCATGCTGATTTCCCATGCATTCATCCACTGCTAGCTATTATTTACCCAGAGGTGTGCATGAATTGTTTCACTAAAACTGTGTTGTTTTTTGCCAGAGGGCAAGTTCCTGTGTGTGGTTATTGATGTTCTTTTCAAAGTCAATAAATGGCAAATAGAGAAATGATGGAAGATGATTTGTGGCAGTTATGCCTGTAGGCAGCTAAAGCCCACAAAAAAGGGAAGTTCATTTCATTATTTCAAAAGGCTGTGGGTTTAGCTTCTCGGAGGCTGGGAAGGTTGGGGACTCCTCAGTGTTTCTCCTGAGGTTAACTGGGTAAGCAGTTTCCTGGCATTGCCCTCAGCGAAGGTTTTATCCTCTCAGTGGGAGGCCAGTCCTCACTGTGGTCCTGTTCTCTTGGGAGTAGCCTAATTCCAGTCTGTAAGAGGTTGGGTATTTGGGGGTTACAGTGTTGAGCACATTTTGTAGGTTATTTTGTGGTTGTTTCTCTGGTCCTATTTATAGTGACAGATCATTGGTTCTAAAACCACCATAGTCACTGGGAAATCATCAAGATAACGAAGATGGCTTGAGCACTGGCCTGAAGACCACTATCATACCCAATGTGGATTCGTTGTGGGAAGTGCTGGATTCTAGATCTCCCTTTCCTCCACTGGCCCAAGTGCACGGCCCCAGAAGATAGTGTGTGTTTGCCTGTTTTGTTTAAGATTATTTTCAGGTGGGGAACTATGTACAGCAGCTATAATTTCCCATTTTAATATTTTCTTCTGAGATTTACAACAAATTCTGGGGAAAGCAGGGGCTGAATGCAGAGCCCCTCCAAGGTTCATACTTACTCTGGATGGTCTTGCTGTAGGGCAGGGATGTGCTGAATAACTTCATAAATGGTATTGTGCAAATCTTGCCCTGATACACCATCAGAGGCTGGAACAGACCTATTAGGCATCTAGAAAATGTAGCACATTAAAAAATAATTATCAGACTAGTACATAGTATTTCCACTCTGCTGCAAAGTTGCAAACAGCTGGAAGTAGTGATGAATAGAGAATTAGAATGGTTTCCCTTCCCTACAATACTCAATTCCTCCTTGCTATAGTCCCTTGCACATGCCCTATGGTGTTTAGTGTAGCAGCATAGCTATGAGGTCAGAAGAGCAATAACTTGACAAAGCTATTATTTTTTTTTCATTTAAGACAAAAGTTGGCAGTATTGTGAAGGAACTATCATAGAAAGAATGGCAAAAGAGAAGCTATCAGGACAGCTTAGAATCAGAGAGCACATATTATTATCTATATAATAAAAGCCTACACAACCATTATGGTGGAACGACCGGAATGACAGGTCACTATGATGCACACTGACCACTGTGGGGGCAGACGCTCAATGAGGGGGAAGAGGCCCCCTGGTGGTCAGTGCACTTCCACAAGAAGAGTGCTGCTGAGCCAGAAGTTGGGCTCACGGTTGGCTGGCGAGTGAGCACAGCAGTGGTGGTGGGAGCAGTGGTGGGAGCCTCTCCCGCCTCCACTGCAGCACTAAGGATCAGTGAACCCAGCGGTAAGGAGCAGCAAGCAGGCGGGCGAGGGATCCCGGATTGTGAGATGTCCACCTGCTGGCTTAGCAGACATCCCCCGAGGAGTCCTGGACTGCGAGAGGGCATAGGCCAAGTTGAGGGAACCCACCCCCACCTCCAGTGCATGAATATCGTGCACCGGACCTCGAGTCTTTTATATTACATCTTGATTAACTTTTTGAACCATTTATATCTCCAAGGATGGTTGAAAAGAAAGGTAAAAGCCCTCATCAGATTGTAAGTTAGTAAGGCCATTACCAAGAAATATAGAACACACAGAGGGAGATGTTTAAGTTTGAATGTAGTAAGGGGCTCTACAGACTAAAAGGCTTGGGTGAATGTGGAAAGTAGAGTAGTGTATTTCTGTCTAGTTAAAAACCAACATGCATTTTATTGAAACTGGAATTTATAACTCCTATACCGTATATTTAATAATTAAATTTTGTGAACACTGACTTCCAGTTATAAAGTCTGGTTCCCTTTCGTATCCCAAACTCCTATTTGTCACATTTGTGATCACTTTCTGGCCTTTCTGTACCTCTACCAAGGACCCTTTTCAATTGATAAATCATCCGAAAGAGTTCTGTCTCTCATCCCAGCTTGGCTTGCTAAGTTATATTGGAACATCTTAGCTTTATGTTTTCTGGAAACTACCTGTTTCCATTCCACTTGCTGAAATTGTAATGGGCAACCCTAGAATATGTGATTTGTCCTATTTTGTGTGTGTGTGTGTGTGTGTGTGTGTGTGTGTGTGTGTGTGTGAAGGAGATTTTGGTTTACAGTTTGTACTTGAGATCCACTCTTCATTTTCTTTGGTACGGAGGCATTCAGGGCCCATGATAAAAGCAGTCTATAGATAATAACTAACTTAGCTAACCTAATATTAGCGCTGTCAAGACATAATAAATTGGTTGATTTCATGCCACTGCTTCCTGTCCCACTTCTGAAAGAGGTGCTCCAGGGACAGTGACATGTACAGCAAGTAGAGAGAGGAGAGCATTCCATCTGCACATGTACCACAACCAGGTAGGAGGCAATTCTGTTTTGTTTTTTTTAAACTCAAAAAGTTAATAATTCAATGTATTTCCCTTCTTAACTTCAATTTTCATATCTTGGTGTTATTATTATTTCTCCTTTTCTTCTCCAAGCCATTGCGTTTTGCTGCTAATCTTCACACACAATTGCCATTCTGGCTTCTTCTCCTTCCTACATATGTTCTGATCCTCACCCTCTCCTCCTCCTGCCATTGTTGCTTTGATTTCTCACTTCTTCCCCAGGCACCTGGCACCAGTGAAGAACCTCAGCTGATTTCTTAGGAGTTTCAGCTTTGAAGATGGGCATAGCTTCAAATAAAGTTATTCTACTTAAGACAGAAATAACTGGGGCTTCTGGTATGTAATGAAAGCACTCATTTGTCTCCTCGAGTTCTTGCCGATTGTAGCATTTCCAGCAAATAGAAGTCCTCCCAATAAAATCTTCAAACTGAATGCTGATTAATTACAAGGCTAAATGTTAAGTTTCTTACCTAGATCTCACTCTAATGAATTCCTAGGAATGAAAACCGCCTGATTTAAAAGAAAGAAACTCCTAATTTCGAAAATTCAGCTCCAAGTCTTATCAGCTCTTCAGTTTTCTGCTCTTCCACTTAAAGGCCACTCCTTTCCAAAAGGGGTGCTTTCTGCCATGGTAGGAAGCTGCCTGAAATCACTGATCCACCAAATACTTAGTTTTGCCTTTTCGGTTGTAGAAGTGAAGGGTGAGTCAATCCTGTCTGAGACTGACTAGGGTACTGCAGAGCTTTTGCTATGCAGTTCTGCCCTTCGTCTGTGGTGATGTGGGCACTGGCACTACTCACTCACCCTTAGGAGGATGCAATCTAATCAGTCCCCTCCATTACTCACATGGTGTTTGTGAACTAAAGTCTGTGGCCAGGAAACTTACTGGATGAACCTTACATGGATAGAATTCTCTGAACTAGTGAGGTAACCACCCCTAACAACAAATAGTGTTAAGCCACCCAGAAGCAAGTAGTCTGTTTATGCCCCCTTCCTTAAGTGAATAATCATAGGGGAATAAAGGAAGCTGAGAAAAGATTGACCCTACACAAATCTATACAGATGTCAATGAGCTGATAGCTCAGAAAAACATTCTGCATGCTGTGAAACAAGACCGATTGCTTCAAAAAACCTTGTCTTTGATGGCTGGACAAAAAAAAAAAGGCTTCAACTGTATTAAAGTTCCCCCTCTCACATCTCAGGCACCTTTAGGATAAAAATAAAGATGTGTGCTTGCTTACTTTGGGTTTATGTGGTGCCTTTCTTATGAAGAGCATAAGGTATTTTTCAAGGGTATGATCAGTCATCTTTGCAATGACCTCAAGGAATATGAGGGGGACAGGGAGGGGAAGCTGAGGGGGAGAGAGAGTTGGATGAAGTGACAGGTTGCAGTCCATGCAGTGGTGCGGAATGATTCAACCAGGGTCTCCCGACTCCCAATTGATTCCGTTCTCTTGACCTTCTACCTAGTTAGTTCTCGCCCAGGGGCTTACCAGGCAAATAATGTTTATGGATCAGTGTCACTTCCTTTCTTGTGTCAGCCTTATTTATGAAGTCTAAGGAAGATGCTTAGCTCCCCAGATCCAGCCACAGTGAGTCACACTGCTGCGGAGGGAGATGCAGCCATCTGACCTGCACTGCCCAGCGCTCAAAGGAGTGCGGCTGACACTTCTGCCGAAGCAGAATTCTACTTCTCAGCTAATCAGCCACTAGGGAAACCAACCCTGGGAACACCAGAAGCATCTGGGAAAGCAACAAATTCGTATATTCCGAAGTCATCCAGAGCATCTTCATGGCCTGAAACGGAAAACAAATACTACTTAGAAACCAGATGCCTCAACTTGCTGCTGTTGTTTTTAAGCCCTTGTAAAACTCATCTTTATTGTTTGCTTCAAGTGCTATGTGTAAGCAACCAATTTCCCAATCCCTATAGTCTGATGGGTACTAAGCAGGTTTGGAAATCACTCCTTCTGAAGCTAAGAACTGAAACTGAATTGGGACAAGTATTCTTAAAGCCTGACGTGGGAATAGTGTATTCTATATTCAAATAAACACACGTGGGCTGGCTTGTCCTTTGTAACTGTAGGTTACAGAGACTTACACCCACCAAGGCTTAGTCTGGCAGTCGCTGCAGCTCTCCCTCCACTCATAATATCTACTGCACCCCCTGGATCTAACAGAGACCACCAGAACTAATAAAATAAAGAAATTAACTATAGCTGCCCATGCATACAAAATATAATACAGTATGATGTCAAGATCACTAAACTATCATCTGAAAAATGACAAGAATGGGGTGGTGAGGAGGAACCTAGGGCCTCTTTGGGGCCTTTCCTAGCCCCAATATTCCATCATCTGTGAGAAAGGACTAGATAAGAGGAAGAAGACCCATATTTACTAAGCATCCAAACATCATATTAGGCACGCCACTCACATGCTATTTAATTCTCAGAGGAACCCTGAAGGGAAGTTATTTTCTTTATTCTATAGATGAGGAAGTTGAGGTCAAGAAAAATAATTTTCCCAAGGTGACATTTATAGGAATAAAACCCAGCTCTGTGTGACTCCAAGTCCTATTGTTAACTTAGAACAACTCAGTAGGGAGTCAGTAGTGAGGTCTGAGGACAAAGAAGCAGCAAACCTTCGAGCCTCCCTTTCTTCTCCCTGGGATGGAGCCCCCAGCACTGTCAATGCCTTTGGAATTAACAAAGTGAGGGAACCCTGGGCAATTTTCAAAATAATAATAGGGTCAATGGAAATGGAATAGGATTCAGAACTTATGACAGTGGGCAAGTGACTTAATCTCTCTGAGCCTTGGTTCTCCTGCCCGTAAAATGGAGTTGAGTGCCTTTCACTTTTAAGAGTGCTTGTCTTACAGACTTGTGTGACTTACATAAAATCAAGGCACTAGTGAAAGGTAAGGGATTGTTAGTATGGCAACAGTATGAGCTTATGTGAATTCTATTAGTTCGTTAGCACTTTATATATAATGATTCATATCCATACTATTCATTAATATACATTACATTGAGAATAACCCCTTTTAGCCTGGCCATTACCTGAAAATGTTCGTGCTTTTCTGTATTCTGTTTCTGGCCTGGAAAGACAAATTGACATTTCTGTCAGTCTTAACAACTGAGGAAAAAGCATTCAAGAAAAAAAATTATTTTCATAGGAACATATACATTACCTGCCTTCTAGCTTCTGTTTTATAACTGAAACCAAGAGAGAAAAAAACACAGTAAGATACTTTTTAGTACTTATATAATGCCATTTAGAATGTTTTTCTAATTTTCACCTACCTTTGTAGGGTTGATATTTTTTCCATAAGAGAAGAAGACACATGGATATAATCAAAAAGAGCGATATTCCAGTTATACTTGCTAAAGGTGACAATGACTTCCCTTTTTGTGCAAGCTTCTCTAGTCCTAAATGAAAGGAAAATACAGTTTTAATATTTTTTATTGAAGGTCAATAATAAATTGCTATGTTATTTGACTTGTTCATGCTTTATCTTAAATAAGACACTACTGAATATTTATATGAAAGAGAATATGAATGAGAGATGAAATGAGAGGAATGCACTTATTTTAGAATATGCAGTGAACTCTCTGAGGACATTTGTGATTGGAAATGTGGTGAGTTGCCCATGGTAATACTGATAAGTTGTACTATGTATATCAAATAGCCCATGTCATACTTTTCTTTATGCTGTACTTTTCAATAGCATTTGCCACCTTGATCCCATTGTGCACAACATCCCCCAGATGCTAGGTTGTTCTCTCTCTCCTCCCATCTCACTCTTTCAATATGATTTGGGCATGTGAATTTTCTAGGGAGGTGGTATCTGATTAAATGTGTGAAAGGGGAGGTGTTTATTTTAAAGGCACTTTACTAAATTTTGACCAATAAATAAATTTCATTCCTAAAATAGAATGTATGTATGATTGTTAAAATACTTAAAGTCCCACTTTATGACTAAAATTCCCTTTTTTTTTTGCAAGTCATTCCTTCCATTAGCATTCCTATATAAAATATAGTGCTAATAGTTAACATCTGCCTACTGCTTACAATATGTCAGGCTCTGTTCTAAGAATACATGAAACATATTGAGCCACTGAATATTTATACTAATCTTATCAGGGGGTATTATTATTATCATCTCCTCTTACAGATGAGGAAACTGAGGCTTCCCCAAGGTGACTCAGTAAGTGGGAGAGTCCAGAGGAGGTTCCAGGCTCTTGACATTTTGTGCTGCCTCACTTTGATGTTATTTTAACACAACTTACTAACCTGGGTAATGTTAACATTAGTTCCAAACTATCATATGGTTAGTCATAGAGTTCATCTATAAAATGGGGAGTAGTTGTGACTTCCAACAAATGGGAGTAACAGGTGTCTTTCATTTTATCAGGTGACTGAGATATTGATATGGAAGTGAGTCATGGAAGTTGCCTGTCTCTGTCCAGGTTAACGGGGAGTGAAAGTCATGGAATGTCACTTCTATTCCACAGGGGTGCTAACAGCCTGGAGAATGTGCATGTGGCCACTTGGCTCAGCAATAAAGAGCCAGCCTGCACTCTCATCTTTCAACATAAAACCTCTGCTGAGATCTCCAGCAGCTGAGATAAGGAGGAAACCTTAATCTTTCCCTTTTTTCACTGTGGAACTATATACACTCTCTTGGCTTTCCACTTAAACACTTTCATTTTCATCTTCCCAGAATCCTAACATATAAAAAGCCAGGGGCCATCATGATCGAAACAACTGGATGGACGACCGAACAGCAGGCTGTGTGGGGCGACCAGGCCAGCGGGGGGGGGGGGGGGGGTTAGTGAGGGATGACCAAACAACTGAACAGCAGGCTGCATGGGGTGACCACGCCAGCAGAGGGGGGGGGGGCAGTTGGGAGTGACCAGGCTGGTTGGGGGGACAGTTGGGGATGACCAGGCCAGCAGGGGGGCAGTTGGGGTGACCAGGCTGGCAGGGGGTGGGGCAGTTGGGAGTGACCAGGCCGGTAAGGGGGGCAGTTGGGGGCAACCAGGCTGGCAGGAGGGGCAGTTAGGGGTAATCAGGCTGGCAGCGGGGGGGGGGGGGGCAGTTAAGGACAATCAGGCAGAGAGGCAGGTGAGCAATTTTGAGCCAGAGGTCTAAACTGGCAGTCAGACATCCCCTGAGGGGTCCCAGATTGGAGAGGGTGCAGGCTAGGCTGAGCCCCCTCCTCCTCCCCCCCCCCCCATGCATGAATTTCATGCACTGGGCCTCTAAACTTTTTATAATGTGGTATAGATGGTATATGTCAAATTTCAGTTAAAAAGTTATGGAAATCATTCTATCTTTTCTAATTTTCCCATACTGTGCTGATCATATATGCTCTTTAAGTCTTTAAGAGTTAAGCAGGTTGTTTTTCATTATTAAAGTCTTTACCATCTCAGATGACAAGTTTATAAATTCTTTATATGCATTCAGAGAATTGTGCTTTTAAAATGTTCTTTTTTATGGGATGACAATACTTGTGTAACATTCTTGCTTTTAAACAGATTTTAATTAAGCTCTTTTTAACTCTGGATGCAAGAAATGAATGCAAGTGGTTTAGGTTAGAGCATCATCCCGATATGCCAAGGTTGCAGAGTCAATCCTGGTCAGGGCACATACAAGAACCAACCAATGAGTATATTAGTGAAACAACAAATCAATGTTTTTTTCTCTCTCTAAAATCCATCAATAAATTTTTTTTTAAAAAATGAACAGAATGGTAATTTATTGATTCTAGATCAGTCTAGAACATCACAAAACTTATTGGGATTATTTGTCCTACTTGTTAATAATTTAGAAAACACTTTACGTTCTCCCACTGTTAGAAAGTGGAGTTTGGAACTACTTTAGAGGTCACTTGGGTGACTTCTTTGTGAAGTCTCAGCCTTTCTTCAGACTGTGCTCCTGCCTCACAGGTTTGTTCTCTTGAAAGAATTGGGCAACTCTGGCTGAAGTCACTTGACTCTGAAGGTCTGGATTTCCACATTAGTAAAATGAGGAGGTTCGAGTGATTGATTTTTAAGTTCTCCGTTGCTCTGTTATTATATGATTTGGGGCAGCCAGAGAGTTTTATTTGAAGTTTATTACGTGAATATGACATGAATCCATTACATACTAGTAACTGAGTCTCAAAAACTTGTGTGTGCGTGTGTATGCTATAATTTTTACTGATATAAAGGATGTGTAGCACATAATTTAGAAATAATAATAAAACACTCAGTACTCTATTTTTAATTCCCAATAAAGCTACTTGGTTCTCACAGGATCAGGATGCTTTTGTTGAGCATTATCCTAATATATAAAAACCCTGGGTCATAATGACCAGTAACAACCAGAGGCTGACCAACTGGAAGTCAGTGCTGGCCCTGCCCCCAAGCAAGTGGTTAGGGGCAATCAGGTAGGCAGGCAGAGGGGTTAGGGGTGACCAGGTAGGAAGGCAAGTGGTTAGGGGAGATCAGGTTGGCAGATGGCCCCTGCCAGACTGGCCCCACCCCCAAGCAAGCAAATAGGGGCAATCAGGCAGGCAGGCAGAGTGGTTAGGGGTGATCAGGTAGGCAGACCAGCGGTTAGGGGTGAGCAGGTAGGCAGACCAGCAGTTAGGGGTGATCAGGTAGGCAGACAGCCCCTGCCAGACTGTCCCTGCCCCCAAGCAAGCAGTTAGGGGCAATCAGGTAGGCAGGCAGAGTGGTTAGGGATGATCAGGTAGGCAAACCAGCAGTTAGGGGTGATCAGGTAGGCAGACCAGCAGTTAGGGGTGATCAGGTAGGTAGACAAGCGGTTAGGGGCAATCAGGTAGGCAGATGGCCCCTCGCAGGCCTGGCCCTGCCCCCCCAGCAAAGAAAGACAGAGGCCCAGGCCAGCCAAGCCATTGCACCCCAGCCTGTCGCCTGCAGAGGGAGGCCACTGGTGGCAGGGGAGGGGGGACAGTGCTGCACAGATGGCAAGCAGTGACAGTGACGGGGGTGGGGCCAGCTGCCTGCAGCCAGGGGAAGGAAAGCCCCGATAGGCCCTGATCTCAGGCCAGGCCTAGGGACCCTTCCCAAGGGGTCCCGGATTGTGAGAGGGTGCAGGCTGGGCTGAGGGATCCCCCCGAGTGCACGAATTTTATATGTAAACTTGGCCTCTAGTGTATATATAAAACCAAATGTTTATATTTCCCCCATTTATTTGGTATAGAAGTATCATATCAGTAATACTGAAAATAGTAAGAAAAATTAAAGCACCATTTCTAGGTACAGATAAAGAAACAATCTCAGAGAAACTAAAATATTTGCCACAGTCAGCAAGTTCCAGATCTGATACTGGAACGTAAGTTTTTTTTTTCTTTTCTGACTGCAAGTTCAGTTTTTTCCTGTTAATCTGTGGGTAAAGAACGGTTCTATAATTGGCAGGTAGACTCTTATATATTCAGTTTTTCCTTTAACCTTTTCTAACACCAGACCTGATGTGCTTTAACTCTCTCTTCTTGATGACCAGACTACCTTCATACAAGATTTACCAAAATTTAATAACCCATGACCCCTCAAAAATAGTCAGTGCTTATGTATTCTAATCAAGTTTCTGCAAAGCACTTTACCCTGAGAAAAACTGCAGAAAAACATTTAAGTATAGTCTCAGCTTTTTGCTCCTTATAAACTTGAAAATATGCTAGTAGTTATTATCTCAGAGTACTTCTCATTCTAATGGTGAAGTTACACTCTGGCATATGTCAGCTCTTTGCTGGCACTTCCAAGATTCTGAGGCCTGGTAGTAGGTTTAACGTATAATGGACATCTTCCACTAGATGAGTCATATTTCCTCCCCTCTCCACTATTTTAAGCTTTTCACCTTTGATATGTATGTGCTAAAATGACCAAATTTACACATTCTGTTCTACAAAGGATCCCTCTCATTCCCTGTTCCATTACTTCCTTATTTCTTTAGACACCTTCCTTAGTGCCCTCTTGCCTCTCTTCCCCTTGTTTGCCCTTACATCAGAGAACCACCCTGTAGTGACCAGCACCCATCAGCCCAAATCCTTGGTTTCATTCTGTCTTAGAAAATGCAAGATTTCCCAGATCCGACATTTGAAATTTGCCCCTTTCACAAAATAAAAAGATCAAATCAAGGAGCATAGTTGTAGTCTCAGCTGTAGGCAAGTGCGTTTAGAAGAGATGTACTTTCAGAAGCACAACTTAAGACAGCAGGGAAATTCTAACGAAGTAGCCATGGATCCTGAATGCAGTTCTGGACACTTCCAGGAGCACCATTCTTTCTCCTTTCAGAGAGGTTTCTGCTCTTCAGAACATAGCATGCCATTCCCCCCCTTATTTAAACATGATCAATTCATTTACCAAAGCCTTAGTGCAAATGCTATTTGCCCCCTCCTTAGGCAAACAAATAAAAGGAAATCACATATGAAGTGTAAATATGGGCAAGAGGTGTGGTATCCATGGTATCGCAACCCGGCTGTTTGAGAGACTGCACCCAAAACAGGACAGCCATATGCTACCAGTCAGCATGCCTATTTCTAGACCAGAATGGAGTATGGAGAGCTCTCCCATCCAATATGTTCGCTTATTATGGCGGCTGATTCATGTCCCTACAGAGACGAAGGCACCATATTCAGGGATGTGCTATGTTCACACTCCACCTGACAGATTCAGTTATTCTGTGCTAGATGCTCATGGGATGTCACCTAAGTTCCCAGGGATGTAGTTCTATCTTAGTTGTTTCCTTCTGTGAGCCAAAGTGAAATACACCTACTGGACATCTTATCTTGAGACATTTCTAAGTAGATGGAAGAAATTAGTAAATTCATTTTCCTGCCAGGGGTCATTTTCCTATTCTCTTCTCAGGATCACATACAAATTAAAAACATCTCCATTATGTCTAAATATCAAAATACAGGCATGTGGACCTTGGAAACTCTAATAATTTGCATGTCTTCATTAAACATGAACACTTGAATTTTAATCACATGTACTTTCATTTTATATATATATTGCATGGCACAATAGTGATTTAGATCCATTAAAATTTAAAAGTGGTAACACCTGCATTCAAGGAAGTCTTTAATTAGGGTTTTTTTCAAAATACAGATGCTAATTAACTATTTCAGTTTCTAGTCTTTCCTTGAAACTTATATTCTAGATATTATTTTTACTTACATATATTTCATAATTTCTCATTAGTAGAAATATATGCACATGTCACAGACAAAGCGGGGTGTCTCTTTGTATATAGCATAAGATGATGAGAAAATGCACACTATCTTATATATGTGACATACCTCTTAGAAACATCATAGTCTTATTGATATTCTCAGTCAAAAACAGTTTAGTATATAGTGGCTAAAAAAAAAGGCATTGAATTAAGATATTATTTCATTACTTATAGCTATGTGACCTTAACCATTGCCCTATTTTCTGTAAGATATCTCCCTGTGATACAGAAAGGTCAATTAATATCTCAAAGTAGATAACACTGGTAGCCCACAGTGGTGGAAGGCACCATTCTATACAGGCAGGAAAACACAGAGCTAATTGTGACACTCTCCAGCCTTCTTCTCCCCAACTGAAAGTCCCCAATAAAACTTTTGATTATTTCCTGACCTCGTTATTTTCTTCCCATACTGGTGATCTCGGAGTCATCTTTGACTCCTTGTTCCTTTGCCCTCTACATCTTATTGCTGAGACTTTTTGGTTGGACACATTATTTGCCTCATTAAAAATAAAGAGGTTCATCTGTTTCTTACAACCTGATTCTAGTTACACCAAACACAGCTTGGTTCTGTAAATATTTCAAAGGCAGGTATGTTATCCCTCAAAATTATTTCTATTTCTCCACAGATCTTAATATAGATTGCACATCAGAATGAATGGCTAGTAAGTGGTCAATTGATAATTACAAGTGATGTTCATTTTTCTTACTGTAGGTTGGTATACACTTACTCTGCATTGCAGAGATTCATATTCATTTGGAAAACTTTTTAAAAAATCAAATGCCTAACAAAAACACATCAATATTACCCATTTTATTTGCCACTGGCCACTGATTTAAAGTTCTGAGGATGTTTGGCGGTTGAAATATATTTCTAAAAACCACAGAGGTCACTAACGTTGACAACCCTGAATCCCTCTGAAAAATAAGCACCTGCTCTTCTTATTTACTATAATAACAAATGCCTGATCTTTGTACAGGTCAAACAGGTTTTTTAGAATTTGCAAGAGGCAATTATTGGATATTAAGACTGTTGCTGTCTTTGAACCTTAGTAATAAGACCTTCCTCAAATACTGTGGGCTTCTGATCTTATGAAAAGAACTTGACTAAATATTAATGGAGAAAGTTTAGGCAGTGGGAAAGAGTATATATCTACATATTATAACCATGTTTTTATTTCAATAAATATGAAGAACAAGTCTAATATTACATCCAGATTGCCGATAAACTTTTTATATGCTTAATTATGGCTTGCTTCAAAATCAGGTTTTGGTTACCCACTGAGGTAAAAACCTGGTTAAGGCTATTACAAATCTGGCAAAATAGAAAGCAAAGGCCACACTTTAGCTGCTTAAGTTATAAGCATCTTATTAGCAGGAATTATTCCTTAAACTGTCATTCTCCCTGCCTACCCTAGTATCTGGCCCACACTAGGTGCTAAATAACGAATGAATGAGTGCTTGATTTATATCACCTATTTACACATACGCTCTGGGATATACAGTAGAAGGGAAGTGTATTATCCACTGCCCAAATGTAACATCATTCAGGTAAAACTCTGGAGCTGCATTGTCCAATATGGTAGTTACTAGACACATGTGGCTATGCACATTTAAATTAAAATTAATAAAGATGCAATAAAGTAAAACTCCAGTTCCTCAGTTGCATAACCATATTTTAGTGTAGACATTGAACACTTCCTTCATTGCAGAAAGTTTGCTGGATAGCATTCTTCTAGAGAGTGTGGTATTTTCTTCATATAAAAAACCCAAAACCCCACCATGCCAGTATATAAATCCTAATATACTCAGATGGTTTTGCAATTATGAATACTACCCTCAACTTTAAAGAATCCAGAACCCCATCCACTATATATTTCCTTATTAGCCTGTAGGATTGTGATAGTCATAATTATTAATAGCTCTTTAAGAGATTTTTAATAAATTCAAAAGGCAATAGAGAGAGAAACACCTTAAATAAGAGGTTGTCACACATATGCTTGCTAAATATTCAGATTCTCAAATCCTAGCTGCAAGAACCTGCTCCAATAAGTCTGAGGTGTCTTAATGAATATACTAATACATTATTAGACCACCCCAGGTGATCTTGATGCTCATGACCCAAGGACCACATACTGAAAAATGTAGCCTATTAATTACAAGGATTATCTTTTTGCTTATTCAACAAAATATATTGACTCTATGTTATGGCATTATTCTAGGCACCATAGCTATAAAGACAGAGAAAGAGAAGACATCATTAGAGAAGATAGGTATTACTGGTGGTTCCTTTTGCAAACTTGTTCCTCTAATCATAGGCATCCTGAACACTGCTGCCTATCCAAACCTGCTCTAAGTGGAATCTGGCTTCTTATTTCATAGTAGGAATAGGATTGGAACAGAGGACGAATTAAAAGGAGAAGAAGGTGAAAGAGGAGGAGGTGGGAGATGAGGAGGAGGAGCAGCAGGAGAGGGAGAAGAAAAGAAAGAAACAAGAAGTGAGAAGGAGAGGAAAGAATGGGTCTAAGAGATAGGAAGGAAGACGAATGTACAAAGTTGGTGATTGGATGTTGGGCAGGGCAATAAGCAAGAAAAGAGTCTGAGATGGCATTTATATTTCTGGCTCAGGTTGGTAGATAGAGCCATTCACTTAAGCATGGAATACAGAAAGAATAGTAATTTGGAGGGAAACAAAATGGTTTAGTTTTGATATGTTGGACTTGCATGCTGCCTTTGGTACTTCAAACTGAAGATATCTAGAAGGGAACTAGGTATACAGTTTTAGAGCTTTAAAGATGGAGGTTTGGGATGCACCAATGTTTCATGAAACCAGGGGAGTAAATGAAATCATACAAGAGAATAATATCATACTCTAGAAAGAGAAGAGGATGCTCAGAAAGATAGGAATTTGGTAGACATAAGTATTTTAAGCAGTGATTCTTAAACTTTGTGTTCCATGAACTTTCTGAAAAATCAGATGATTTCTGGAAATGCCAAATATCACAGACTTAACAAAAGTTTCCAGTACCCCCCTGAAAACTTCCACAGATTTCAGATATTTAAATTATAAAAGAGGAAGGGTAGCCCATGAAAGACAGTGAGAAGGGGAGTCAATTAGTAGGAAAACCAGATTTCCAACTCTTGGAAATTTGTTCTTCTGACCTAATGCAACACTAGATATAAGCCTTTCAAGTTAATAGCCTGCTTCTATTCCTGTTTGTAAAATCAGGAAAGCAAGAATGCATATTTTGAAATACATAATTTACTGAATTCTCTTTTTCTTATCAGTCCCTCAGTTAGCAATTAGATTCCTTCTCCATTCTGTTTCGGGTTTTCTTTCTTTGACTTATAGAAGCATGGCTTCGTTAACTCAGGAAAGAGAGTTTCTTAGAGTATATCAAAAACCCCACAGTGGTATTCTCTTCCATGTAATTATCAAATAGGTGTAGAGTAAGGCCAGCATGTGTTTGTGTTTCACTGGGATCCTGGCCTTTGATGTCACACTTACCTACAGAAGTGATGATGACTGTGAAATGAGTTTCATCTTGCCTTCCAGTTACATTGTTGTAAGCACAGCACACATAGTCAGTTGTCTTCTGAGCTACTTCCTCGGATGCAACTTCCAAGAGAGGCCCATGCTTAATGACATATGTGGTATTGTCAGTCCTTTGGATCCAGGAGTAGGTATTGGGAGGATAAGAATCAGCAGAGCAATCAAACAAGATGGCTTCTCCAATGTCAACAGTAAACACTTCCCCTACTTTTAGTCCTTTATCAGAATTAACTCGAAGTCCATAAGGTCCATCTGCATTAGTTAAAAAAAAAAAAAGTAACATAAATAATCATGACATAGTTTACAAGTTTAGGAGAGCTTAGCAGCATTTTCTTTTCTGTGAAAGTCTTCAAGATAAACTTGGGCAACAGGTCCTCGTTTAGATTCCCAATAAAAGATAAGGACCTAAAATGTTTTGCTCTGATATCCATGGAAATAATAATTATTTGAGATGTGATTGACCTTATTTGAAATAGTGAAAGCCTTGAAACTTGGTATATTACAAATTTACAGACATTGTTGTCATAATCATGGTGCTAAGCTTTTGAGCAACATATTGATTGGTAAATATGCAATCTTGACAGACAAATCCAATCTTTCTGAAACAGTAATTGCATTAGAAAGCAATTTAAAAATAGATTATAGCCACTATTTTACTTGACAGTCATATTTTGAGTATTATATGTGTGTTTTTTCTCAGTGCTAGGATATGTTATGCAAATATTTATAAAATACAGGTACATAGTTTCGCATGGAACATAAATTTGTGCAAATAGATATAAGGGGTGTTCTATATGTGCATATTTTCATGACATTTTAGCAGTTAACAAATTTTAAAAATAAATCTTTTTTTGTTAATTCTCACCAGAGGATATTTTCCCCCATTGATTTTTTTAGAGAGAATGGAGGGTTGGAAGCAGAGAGAGAGAGAAACATGGATGTTGGAGAGACACATTGATTGGTTGCCTCCTGAATGCAGACCAAACCTGCAACCCAAGTACATACACTTGACTGGGAATTGAACCTGCCACTCTTTGGTGCGTGGGCTGACACTCTAACCACTGAGCTACATGGGCCAGGGCTAAAAATACATCTTCATTATCATTAACAAATATTTATTGATCATCAACAAACTACTTAATTATGGATAGGCTATGGTGTTTTTTCCTCACACTACAATATTCCTATAGCATTTTTTATTTCTATGGCATCAGATTGCCTGCAAATGGAGACACATTTCCAATTGTTTTCTTCAGAGAATAAAGAGAGATTAAAAAAATATTCCCACCCTAGCCAGTTTGGCTCAGTGGATAGAGTGTTGGCTTGAGGACTGAAGGGTCCCAGATTTGATTCTGGTCAAGGGCTCGATCCCTAGTAGGGGGTGTGCAGGAGGCAACCAATCAATGATTCTCATCATTGATGTTTCTACCTCTCTCTTCTTCTCCCTTCCTCTCTGAAATCAATAAAAATATATTTAAAAATATATATTTTCAAAAGATATAATATACCCTAGCTGGATAGGTTTTTATCATTCAATCTAAATCCTGACTTATGTTCCAAAAACTTCAAAGTTCATGCATGATGGTGCTCATTTTTCAGTTGATCATAACCAACATTTACTGGATATTTGCCATCTGAAGGCACTTTACTTATGAAGATAACCACATTTAATATTTAAAGCAGTCACATAAAGTAGATTATTATTCTCCTTATAAGATGAAGAGATAATGTTAAAATTAATTTTGCCTGCAAGGGAGGACAGTTGAGGGGGGACCAGGCCTGCAGGGGAGGGCAGTTAGGTGTGACCAGGCCTGCAGGGGAGGGCAGTTAGGGGCAAACAGGCTGGCAGGGGAGCAGTTAGGCATCAATCAAGCTAGCAGGGGAGTGGGTAGGAGGTGATCAGGCTGGCAGGCAGAAGTGATTAGGGGCAATCAGGAAGGCAGGCAGGCGAGCAATTGGGAGCCAGCAGTCCTGGATTGTGAGAGGGATGTCCGACTGTCCAGGTAGGATCGGGCCTAAACGGGCAGTTGGACATCCCTCGAGGGGTCTGAGATTGGAGAGGGTGCAGGCTGGGCTGAAGCCCCTCCCCCCCATGCATGAATTTCATGCACTGGGCCTCTAGTAGTATATAAGAAATAAAAAATGTGTTAAGACATAGTACCTACTCTCAAAAAATTTGTAAGCTGGGTAAGTCTGTGGATGGTTTGCTCAATAATAACCTAATCTTAAAGGTTCTGATTTTTTAAAAAAAGAACTAGCTATTTGATCTCTCATTATGTGAAATAATTTAAGACTAGACAGTAGGATAGAAAGGTAGACTAAATCCTGATTTTTTTCCCAATTATTAGTTAAGTTTTCTTCAGAAGTAATTTAAACTTTTTGGGTCAAATTTTCCTCACCTTACTATAAAAAGGTTAACTAGATGAATAGTTGTTAAAGATCTTTTTTTTAAAAAAATATTTTTATTGATTTCAGAGAGGAAGGGGAACAGGAGAGAGATATAGAAACATCAATGATGAGATAGAATCATTGATTGGCTGCCTTCCGCATGCCCCACACTGGGGATCGAGCCCACAACCTGGGCATGTGCCCTTGACTGGTAATCGAAGCTGGGACCCTTTAGTCCACAGGCTGATGCTTTGTCCACTGAGCCAAATCAGCTAGGGCTGTTAAAGTTCTTTTTACCTTTGAAACATTATGATTCATGCAGTATTAAAGCTATTTTGCATACTGGCAAGCCAGCCTCAAATTTTCAGATAGCCAAAATAGTTCTCTATTATATCAGCATTTTCTGACCAACCTACCATTGGGAAAACAAATTTCCCAAGATATAACAGACGCGGAAGATGCAAACAACGAATTATATTTACTTAGGGAACATACACTTTACACATATTTGCTTCCTAAAGACACACAGACATCTGAAAGAAACCTGTAGATTAATGTGTATATATGAGATGATCCTGCTTTCAGAAAGCAAACATTAAGGTCTGAAGTAACCAGGAGCCGGACATGGAGCATTCAAGTGAAGAGAAATGAATGTCCCTTTCCTGTAACTGCTTTAGAACCCTGTGACACTGTCCCCTCATTTCAGTGCAGCGGCAGGGGCCCTTCAAGTTGTCATCATGGATGGAACATTAGGGAAGCTAAGGCCACCACCACGGTGGGCGCTGGTTGTGGTTCACATGGCAGAAACCCAGTGGGAGGCAACCACTGAGACTTGAAACAACAACGGACCCAAGTCTGTACACAAAACTGAAGGTAGAGAACAAAGAGAAGTGTGGTCTCAAAAACACAGCCATTCAGTTTAAGCCACTGCCTTCCCACTGGCTTTCAGGGTTTCTAGATGGTGACTATAAAAACAAATGGCCTGACAATTAACACACATAAAAATTAGGGATATTTCGTTCAAAGTGTGCTGACATTAAAGTTTTTTCTTTTTTTTTTAAAATCTTCATTTGGAATTGCCTTAGGACCTTGCAACATAATGGAATATTCTCCAAAATAGTAATTCTTCCATTTTGGAGAATGGGTTTGATTTGCAGAGAAAGCCGATAGTCATTTAGAGAGAAGTCTGGTGAATAAGATTGATTATCTAATTTAATAACATCACTCTAGTTTAGAACATGATTTTAAATAAAGGAATCTGATTATCTTACCTTATTTTCCCAACACTCGTATTTATTTTGATTTTGCTAATTCCCCATTTCTTGGGTTTCATTGATTGGCATAATCTTTTGTCCTCTAGCTGTCTTAATTATATGTTATCTGGATCTTCATAGTTAGCCTCAAAAACCCCAAATTCCCTACCTCCCCCTCCCCAAGCATTTCCTACAGTTCTTAGAACCTAAAACCAGAAGCATTTTGGTTGCTTGCTTCTGATATTACTTCTTAAAATGTAACCTATTAAATTGATCATATAAAAAATACATGTTCATTGAAGAAAATCCTAATATTCAGAGAAGCACAAAGATGAAAACTTATTTGTAATTTCACCACTCAGAGAACGAATATCCATATTTCACTGCATGATCTTCTAGTCTTTCTTCTTTCCTCCCTCCCTCCCATATAGCTCTTACCCATTTCTCTTTCACGCTCTACACACTGCTTATAATCAATCTATTTTCTTCTTAATGAACTATGATGTTATTTCTTTTTTCATTATCACTTCAGGCTGACCATCCCTTTACTTTGAGGTGCAACCTAGTACATTATTCATGGGAATGAGCAATCCAATGATAGACATTTGGAGTGATTCAACCAATATTCGACCAGGGCAGCCTCTGACATTGAAGATGAATGCAGAAAGATAATTCTGTTTTGACTTTGGATTGCAGTTCAATTCCTTGCCTTTGGCAGAGAACTCCCAATAGAAATGAACTCTTTGCCTCAGGAAGGGCTGTTTACTTAAATGACTTGTAAAATCACATATCATCTGTTCTCTTTAACAATTTATGGCTGGGTGGCAACAGTACCTAAGTTTTCATCATGATGCTGCTTGCCACCCTGCTTGGGAGCAGATGGTAAGTATTTGCTGTGAATGACCTTTTTTCCCCCCTTTAATTTTTATCACTTAGAGTACTTCCCTGCAGTGGTGCCATATGCTACACACAAAATACAGTGGTTACTGGGTTATTATTTACAAGAGCTGGAAGGCATATACATTTCATGAACTGCAAGTAGATATTTGTCTGAATTATTGGCTTGACATTGTATTCTACCAGGATCAATACCAGATTATGACATCATATCCTCAGAAATATATGGTCAATCTTGGTAGATTTCGTTACACTTTTTTTTTCTGCCAGAATAAAAAATAATTCCTGCTTTCATGAAAGAAGCTGTCATAGAAACAGTGCCTTAAGAAAACAGATTAGGTGATTCATGCTGAAATTCTAAATTGTGGTGTGAACTTCTATGGGGGGATATTGGAATTTGACATTTACTAGATTCTTGAGGAACTCTGCTAAGGTCAGGAAAACAACAACAATGAAGGGCACAAGCACTTTAAGAAGCTGTTATCTTGTAATGGGAATTTAGTCTCTCTACAGTGTCATTAAGTAACAGTAGAATCTGAGAGGGATAGGAAGAAAGATAATCTGTTCCATTCTAGCCAAATTCAAGAAACTTTGAGTTCTTAATCTGTGGCAAGTATTTCCCTAGGGGTACAAAGTTGAATAATGTCTGGGTATGGAGCACTGATGAGGGTAAGAGACTCAGGAAAATATAATTCAATGAGTACTAGAGGGCAGATGTGCATAGGGTACTGCAGGAGCACAGTGAACCTCCTGTCTGCATAGATGAAGTGAGACAGGGTGGGGGCAGGTGAACCTTTCTAGAGAAGATGTGAAGGAAGAGGATGTAACCAGGAGCACGTAAGCAGGTGAAGAAAGAGAAGGAGGTACAACATCAACTAAGGCATGTATTCCCAGTTTGCATGGAATGGTAAAGATTGCAGACATGTTGATGCCACATCAACAGAAAGGATAAATGACAAATCTTCAGATTATATATTTTATTTAATTCTTATAACCCCAAACCAAGAAAAGAAAACAACAACAATAAAATAGGGCTAAAGAGTGATAGCAAGAAAAATTAATAAAGTAACAACTCTGGATCGTGTTTCCATATTCTATGCATGTTTCTATGAGTATTAATTGCTTAGAATAAACAAGACAATGATAATTTGATTTTTGAATCAAAATATGAGAATGAATAAATGAATGAGTGAATAAATGAATGAATGAGTGAATATTATCAAGTGGTATTGACTAAGTGAAGGCTTTCACATTTGAATGAGAAAATACTAAAGAAAATTAATTATAATAATACTATATTTACAATTACCTCTAATAAGAGTAAAAAATCTTAAATAATGCAGGTATTCATCTTTACAATGTATAAATAGAACCTACATTTGTAAATTTTCTCAATGTTCTTTCTACTGTCATTAGTGTATACTCAGGACAGATATTTCTCTGTGAAATGTCCATAGATTACATCTAAAAGAATGTGAAGAAGAAAGTTCATTACAGAAAGAGAGACTAAAAAAACAATCCCATTTACCATCGCACCAAAAAAATTAAGATACTTAGGAATAAACTTAACTAAAGAGGTAAAAGACCTATACGTAGAAAACTACACGACACTGAAAAAAGAGATAGAGGAAGACATAAACAGATGGAAGAACATACCATGTTCATGGATTGGTAGAATCAACATCATCAAAATGTCCATACTACCCAAAGCAATCTATAAATTCAATGCACTTCCCATTAAAATACCAACAACATATTTCACAGACCTAGAACGAAATTTCCAAAAATTTATCTGGAATAAAAAAAGAACCCGAATAGCTACAGCAATCCTGAGAAAGAAGAACAAAGTAGGTGGGATCTCAATACAAGATATCAAGTTGTATTACAAAGCTACTGTTCTCAAAACAGCCTGGTACTGGCACAAGAACAGACATATAAGTCAATGGAATAGAATAGAGAACCCAGAAATTGACCCAAATCAATATGCTCAATTAATATTTGACAAAGGAGGCATGAACATTCAATGGAGTCAAGACAGTCTCTTCAACAAATGGTGTTGGGAAAATTGGACAGATACATGCAAAAGAATGAAGCTAGATCACCAACTTACACCATACACAAAAATAAATTCAAAATGGATAAAGGACTTAAACATAAGACGGGAATCCATGAAAATACTAGAGGAATCCACAGGCAGCAAAATCTCGGACATATGCCGAAAGAACTTCTTCACTGATACTACTCCTAGGGCAATGGAAGCTAAAGAGAAAATAAACAAATGGGACTACATCAAAATAAAAAGCTTTTGCACAGCAAAGAAAACCATCAATAAAACAACAAGAAAGCCCACTGCATGGGAGAACATATTTGCCAATGATATCAATGATAAGGGTTTAATCTCCAACATATACAGAGAACTCATACAACTTAACAAAAAGAAGATAAACAACCCAATCAAAAAATGGGCAACTGATCTAAGTAGACACTTTTCGAAAGAAGACAGAAGGCAGGCCAAGAGACATATGAAAACCTGCTCACAGTCACTAATCATCAGAGAGATGCAAATCAAAACAACAATGAGGTACCATCTCACACCTGTCAGAATGGCTTTTATCAACAAATCAACAAACAACAAGTGTTGGCGAGGATGCGGAGAAAAAGGAACTCTTTTGCACTGCTGGTGGGAATGCAGACTGGTGCAGCCACTGTGGAGAACAGTATGGAGTTTCCTCAAAAAAATAAAAATGGAACTCCCATTTGACCCAGTGATCCCACTTCTAGGAATATATCCCAAGAATCTAGAAACAGGCATCAGAAAGGAAATATGCACCCCTATGTTCATAGCAGCACAATTCACCACAGCCAAGATTTGGAAACAACCTAAATGCCCATCAGCAGATGAATGGATTAAAAAACTGTGGTATATCTATACAATGGAATACTACGCTGCGGTAAAAAAGAAGGAGTTCCTACCATTTGCAACAATATGGATGGAGATGGAGAATATTATGTTGAGTGAAATAAGCCAGGCAGAGAAAGATAAATATCACATGATCTCGCTCATTTGTGGAATATAATGAACGACATAGACTGATGAACAAGAACAGATCCAGAGGCTGAGAAACGTCAATTAGAAGATCATACCTCAGGTAAGGTAGGGGAGGGTGGGGGTAAAGTGGAGAGATCAACCAAGGGACTTGTATGCATGCATATGAACCTAATCAATGGACACAGACAACAAGGGGGCGGGGCATTAAGAGAAATTGTTTCATGTGACAAAAATTTTTAAACGAAACTCTCTGTAGACTGAAAATTATTTTGGAAGGAAACAAAGAGAAGTTTCCTTCAAAAGTCATAAGGATTGTAATTGAAAGTCAATATATTTGGCCTCTTGAACTAAAGTAAGTAATTTGTGTTTTTGCCTCCCTGACAAAGTTTATATAAAGCTACAAAAAGAAATTGACAGCCAGTTTGAAATGGAATTGCCAGGGCCTAGGGCAAAGAATATCCTTACATGATATTATTCTACAATCTCATTATAATCTTAGATATTTTACAACAGCATACTTTACAATTATCCCAAACAAACTTATAAACTAATTCTTTGAATGGTGGGCAGCAATTTAAAAAAAGGGACATGAAAGGATTTAATCCCTTGCAGAAGGAATTAAGGCACTGGGAAGGCACTTGAGCATCCTATATTGGCCCCTTTTGCCCTTTGTGCCAAGAGGGACCCTCTTCTCACAATCCAATTGCCCTCAGCTGTTACCTGAGCTTTCTGTTCATGCTGAGCTTGAAGCCTCGTGGGGGCTGATACCAGGGATCTGTCTCACATCCAATTGTGTGAGCTGGGCCCTCACTGGAGAAGAAACCCGAGTTCCCCGAGATATGTGATCAGCACCGGGACCCTGCCAGCAGGCCAGGGGTTCCCAAGGCAGGTGCTGGGTGTGGAGGCCACGGGGTCATAGGCTACCAAGGAGACAGAACTGAACCTCACAGCACCCTGCTTGGCCCCGGAGGATGGCTGGTTAGCCAGAGACGGGTAAGATTCCTCAAGGAAGGAACAACCTAAGACAGGCACAGTCGCAGAGGGGCCATCAGGAGAGAACTTGGGGGGGCAACAGAAGTGGGGCACAGACCCTCACCCCCCCAACATTGCAGGGGCTTGAACCCTCACCCCCTTCTAAAGGAGGTCTCCTACCCCCATGGCTGCTTCGCGCTTCCCACACCCAGCTCAGATCGGGACCCAGGCAACAGAAAGAGACCCGGCCCAGCTCACATCGAGATACAGGTGACAGATAGAGACTTGGCCCAGCTCAGATCGGGACCCAGGTAACAGACAAGAGACTTGGCCGACAGCAGTTGCCCTATATCTAAATTCAGCTGAGCATTTGGAATGCTCAGGGCCCACTCAAGAATGCAAATAATCCTTCCCACTAATATTTACAGGGTAAACTAAGATTGTTGGTAGAGTATTAAATTTGACAGTAAAATAGTAATCGAGTTTTCAGATTAATTTAAATAGGCTAATTGAAATAAGTGAATATTCAAGTACTGGACAAAAAGCTATTCTTAAAGTAATAACTAAAATTTCTATTGGTAGTTCATCTCATGGTAAAAATTCCTGAATATGCAATGAACCTAAAGCAGTCATATGTGTGGGGGGAAAAAAAAATTTTTTTTTTTAATTTACAGTTATCAAGACTGCATTATAAAATTTACAAAAACCTCCATTAAAAAAAAAGGGGGGGGATAGTAGGGCAATATCATGTAAGGAAAAATATCCTATAAGTAAATTACATCTAGAAAATTTTTACTTTACCAAATTAAGGTTCATTTGCAATGCTAACAGCAAGACGGCCATTAAAAACACACATGGTGTCTAAATAAGACAAAGGAAAATCGTTTGAACAAAAATAAAAAGGATCCCAAATCAATTATATAGAAAAGATTCCTTTATTAACTTGTGGTCGAGAATATATTTGTATATTTTCAGAAAACAACCCCAAGACCAGATGGATTCCTGCAACAGAGAGGAATTGACAGGAGTGCTCCAACCACGAAGACAAGAGGAAAAAACAGTCCAGAGATGGAAGACACTGACAACGCCTTGCCATGGGAGCAGTCAGCAGCTGTGCACCGCTGCAGGTTACCTAGGACCAAACCAGAGAGGGTCGGACCTGCATTGCCACCATGTGCCCACCATCCAGATATCACTGCTGACATGTACACATAAGGAACTGTTGGACATTGAAATTGGGACTCAAACATTTTTTTGTTTTGTCTTGTTTTGTTATTATATGTTTATTTCCAGTCTGCAAAGGCAAAACTTTTTAAAGGAAAGAAATGGTGGGAAAAAAATACAGAGGCAAAGAAGCATTGAACAGACTGTCAAACTACATTGGGAAGACAGGGGTGGTTGGGCGAGGAGGGCTGTAAGAGACCAACCGAAGGACTTGTACGCATGCATATAAGCACAACCAATGGATATAAGACACTGGGGTGGGGGGGGGAGGGTGGGCAGGTGAAGGCATGTCCTGGGGGGTAGGGGTGGTCGGGGGGAGATCAAAGGGGAAAAAAAAAAGGAGACATATGTACTACTATTTGTAATAGTTAAAACAATAAAAATAAAATAAAATTAAAAAAAAAAAAGAAGAAGAAAGTTCAGTCTGTAAAAGAAGATATATTTGAAAATATGGCTTTACTGTGTTCAAGTTGGGATATTTTAATTCTTTCTAATAACACAGGAAAGGGAAGAAAGTATAGCATTTAAAGTATAATATTTAACATTTACAGGTGTAATTGTGGGTTTTCTCTCCATTTTTATACTTTGCACACTGTGTATCAGCATATTCTGTGATCATAGTGTGATTGGAGCATAAACTTGAACATGTTTAAAGAAAAATCTTATTTTCCCTTTTCCAGATTAAAATAAACAATATAGCAAATTAAAAGTGTAAAAATACAAATGATACTTTCATGTGCCTCAGTATTTATGCAATTTCTTCCAGGAATATTTTATTTAACTTTGTGGCCAGAGTTTAAAGATAGACATATAAATGGAGAGATAAATGTAAGAAAGAATTAATGTAAAGAAAATATTTTCATATGGAAAAATGAAGTATGTTAATTTAAAATACGGTTATGTTTAGGGAAGAAAAAATTTCTCCTAAAGGCATTCTTTCGGTTTTCTCTTTGCAGGTGTCTTCTAATTTACCCAGGCTTTCCATAACTTCTTGCTGCCATGTTGCCAATTATGTCGGCATAATTCTGTCTCCAAGGGGAAAAAAGAGCTAACATTATTGAGTTCTTCCTATGTGCCTCTTGCTGACTTCTTTATACATAAAATTTCACTTAATCCTCCATCTCTCTTACATTGGGGAGAGTGTAGGTAAGGAGATGAGGGAACTGATGCACAGAAAGGGACAGAACAAGGTCTTGAACCCAGGCAGTCTGAATTCACAGCTGAGGCCCCAAACCACTGTGCTATCCACTGACTCTTCAAATGACGTGATATTAGAGCCCGTGATCAAAACAAATCATGATCAGGTTTCCTATGGTTAGCAGGGAATGCTCCAACAGGATCTCACTTCCTGTTGTATGTCACTACACTCAATGATGATGGTTCTTTGGGATTAATATTCAGTAGATAAAATCTGGTTGGTTTAATATCTTGTTTTGCATTTTGTACCTTTTCTATGTGAACGTAAACCATTTAGACAAAACAATAAAGACTAATGTAAGGATGTGTCTACACAGCCCTAGATTTGATTCAGTTTGCTCACATTCCTTACATCTGTTTAAGTAACTTGAAGCTTAGGTCTGTACTACTTTGAGTTGAATGGAAGTTTTAATTCATATCAGAATAGCCTTATTCAGTCAAGAATGTGACCACATGGTAAATAGACAGTACCAAATAAATCGATGATACTAAATTTTTCACTCCAATTCAATGCTAGTTGTGCATATTATACTCATAGTTTATATATCCTCTATGAATCTATTTCTCAGCACACAGAGTTTTTTCACAATGTTACCAGAATATAAATTTAGGTAAAACTAAAAATAAAGCTAAAAGTTCAGCTATACAGTAAAAATAGTACCATTGTTACTGATATTAACACAACTAATGATTGAAACAAATCTTATATAATTTGCTTTTAGTGAGTGGTGTTTTGGTATTTCTCTGTGAAAAGCTATAATTTCTGTCTTTGGCACTCTTTAATGATAAAATTTCTTCTGTTTCTGATAGAATTCACTGAATTCGGAGTTTACTAGGCTTAATTCTACCCTTAGGGTTCAACCAGCTGAACCCTCCATCCTCGGGCCACAGGGGTGAGAAGTCTTCCTCTGCCATGCTCACTGTTCCTGTTCACATTGCTGTTCTAGCTGTGCTCTGAGCTACATGGTATCTGATAAGAAGACTTCCCAGTGGGATGGGCCATTGGTTCTCAACTAGGGGAAATTTTGCCTCCTCTCCCACTCCAGGGAACACACTGCAATGTACAGAGATATTTTTAGTTGTCACAACTGGGGGGTGTTGCTACTGGTATGTAGTGGGTAGAAGTCAGGGATGCTGTTAAACATCCTATAAACATCCCATAACAATGAAGTTGTTCAGCCTAAAATGTCACTAGGGTGGAGGTTAAGAAACTCTGTGCAAAGTTAACATTACAATGTGATATGAAACATGCTAGAGGTGGTGCTCTGGAGTAGAGAGGACTGGGCTTAAGATATAATAAAGAGAGGAATCGTGTTTGGGTTGGTGCTGATATTATGACATGAACTGAAGAGTTTGATTAACTTAACTATGTACAGGAGATTAAACAATAGAAACAAAAAGGACCAGAGATAATTGAAATCTAAAATAAGTGCTGTTCCCTGGGAAACTTACTGAGGAATAACTGTCTTCTCTGACTATGATCCTCCCTATACCCTGACTCTAAACATGGAGGTGAGAGAATGGGGGAGGGAGGAGAACAGCCTGGACACATTATTTTCCCCTTTGGTCAGTTATAGAGCACATCTCTCTTCTAGTTTAAGATGACCAACTTATCCTCCTTGGGGATGAATAACTTAGTGTCTTCCATCTAGTTCTGGGTTCTTGAAATTGAGGCTCCTATTTTCCACTGGAAATAAGGTCACACAATGCACTAAGTCACAAAATGTATCCTGAAAGGCCCTTGGCCAGTATCTCAACTTGAACTTCAAGAAGTAGGGTTATTCAAGCAAATATATTTCATGATAAGACAGTGCTTAGGAAGTGTGATTATAGCTGCGCTGTAAAAACCAAATGGCATTTGGTATTGATAGTCTCTGTGACTACCCTTGTGAGAACTCCCCAGAAGAAAAGTCATGATTTTTTTTAACTTACAATATATGGTGGGCATAATGATGTCACTTTCCATCTCACTGACAGGATTCTTCACCAGGCAACTATAATTCCCAATGTCTTCTTTGGTCACTGGAGCAATATGAAGAATGTTTTGGGGAGAAAAGGAGTTGGAGCTGGTATGGACAGGTTTCCCATTTTTTAGCCACTGGTAAGCCAGCCGGGTACCTTCTTCAACCAGGCATGTCAGTGTCATGTTCCCTACATACTCCACAGCCCCAGAGGCAGGCTGAATCTGTACCATGGGTTTTGTGACAGGGTCTGCAATATCAAGAGAGAGAGAAATGATTTTTACCACCATGACATTTTAATAAAAATCTATGAAGTCTCTCACATATTAAATCTCTGGGAAATGATTCCACAGTTTTACACTTCGTAAATGTAAACAGTTCAGGCAATAATTAAAGAAGAGACTAAAAATGCAAAACAATAATAAATATAAAAATATAATTCATAGCAGATAAATAATCACATTCTGGAACTTACTCTTCAAGGATTTTCTGATGAGAACCTTTATAGCTAATAGAAGTTAGTGGTGAAGAACATCAAGGGCCCTCTTTCCTGTTTTGTGCTTGCTGACAATATGAAGATAGACTCTCACAGACAAAATTAACATCCTTAATCCCTTCTCTTGATTTGCCCTAACTCCCAAAAGACAGTTGGTAGAATGGATGTGGTGAATCCAAATTTCCACTATTTGCAAAATATAAAGCTCATATATATTATACTTGTGGGGAATTGAGGGAAAGTTTTAGAAAATCATATATGTACCCATTACTTTTCCTTTTATGTAACCGAACTAATTATATGTTTTAGTTGCTGTGCATTTGTTTTTGCAACATTACATTTGTCACTTTAACAAACCAGCTCCTACACCTCAAAACTGATTCAATGTGAAAACAAGATACTGGGATTATATCAAACTAGAGGCCTGGTGCATGAAATTCATGCACGGGGCGGCGGGGGGGGGGGGGTCCCTTAGCCCGGCCTGCCCCCTCTCACAGTCAGGGACCCCTCAGGGCTCCATCACATCTCTGCTGCTGCCATTGCCGGCAGTGCAAGCCTCAGCTGGCCCCGGTTACCTGAGCCTCAAGTGGCCCTGGGCAGCTGGGGAGCCGCCATCTGAGGCTTGCCTGCACCTTGGGACAGCCCTAGGCAGCTGGGGGGCTGAGGGCGGGTCTGGCTACACCATGCACCTGCAGCCCTTCCCCCCCGCCTCCAGCTGGGCTGAAAGGACTGTGGGACTCCAGTGGCAGGCATAAGGAGTGGCCGGATGTGCCTGAGGGCAGGTCCAGCCGCACGGCGCACCTTCCACCCCTCCAGCAGGGCTGAGGGGACTGGGCTCCACCATCTTGTGGCTATGAGACTGCCATCTTTGTGATGGCATGACAGTCAATTTGCATATTCCCTCTTTATTAGACAGGATTAGGGATATAAAAGACAAAACCAGTAGAGATTACTATTGGAACTTTGAGATATAGGAAACCAGTTTTATGTCATGAGCCCAATACATTGTAGTAACTTGATATCTGTCAAATGAGTAAATTTCTAAGAATGAGTATACATTGCTTTTTAAAAAATATATATTTTGATTGATTTCAGAAAGGACGGGGGGAGGGGAGAGAGGGAAGGGGGAGAGAGGAGGGAGAGAGAGAGATAGAGAGAGAGAGAGAAACACCAATGATGAGGGAGAATCATTGATCTGCTGCCTCCTGCATGCCCTTCAAGGGTGACTGAGTTCACAACCTGGGCATGTGCCCTGATCAGGGATCGAATGGCAACCTCCTGGTTCATAGGTTGATGCTCAACCAGTGAGCCACACCAGCTGGGCTGAATGAGTATATATTTCTTCTCTGAGTTTTAACTCTAAAATTGTTGGATAAGGGTGGAAATTACATCAATATCTACAATCATTTTCAGCAACCTTCATTAATTTTTGAGGTGCTTGACTTGGTTTCATATAGGATGGTGACTAGCCCAGAGTTACATAGCAATCAGTGGCAAAATGAAGAGGGCTTTAAATCTGACAGTATTTCTCTGCAGCATTTTGGAGAAATATTGGTTTAATAATCTCCTGTGTATGACTACAGGACACAGAGAGAGATGATATAGAAGTGACAGATGATTGGCTCCAATATTAAGATTTCAATTTCCTATCAAGCTTTTAACCTGGTTGATGTATCTTAAGTAAATCTGCCTCGACTCATACAATTTCCTACACTGGAAATGTTTATTATGGAACAAACAGACCCAAGCCTTCAGGCCAGAGGAGATAGGAAAATATTAAAGATAAGGGAAGGGGAGTTGAAAGGGCAGCCTGCAAGGCAACTGAGGCCTTTCTCAAGATGGGTGAAACAAACTGGCTTGTCTCTTTAATTTAATCCTTCATCTTTTCTGGCAAGAACAAAGGATTTGGAATAGCTTTGTTTGCATTATTACAATTAGAAAAGAAAAATTAGTTGTGTACACTTATTACATTAAAAAGTGCATGTTTCATATATGTCTGTGTGTGGAAATATACATGGTATGAGATAAGTCAAACAGATAACATGTCAAAGATCTCATATGGAGAGAATCAATTATTAGAATAGACATTAGTATTGTAATCACATATTTGCCTAAAATAGTGTAACTCAGATGTGGAAGTCTCCTGAGAATACTTTTTGCATAGGCCCCTAAACCCTTATTAAGGCTTTTTGGTTGCATTTCTTTAAACAGATCCAATTTTACTACACATTAACAAGTAATGTTCTACTACAAGTTTTGGGGATAGATAGGATACTACACAGGAGAATTTCATGAAAAATTCCCTTTAGATTTTTCTCCTTTTTGTTCCCCAAATTTACTCTCTAGGCATCTGCTTCCACAACCTGTGTATTTGCTGCCCTGCAAATTTGATCTCATCTCCACTCATTTACTCCACAAATATACACTGAGTACCTACTAATGGCCAGCTACAGGTTCAGGCTTGAGGACAAAGCAGAAAATAATACAAAGTCCCTGCTCCCATGGACTTTATATTCTATGAGAGGAAGATAAACACTAAATAAGTAAAAATATATAATAGTGGAAATAAGTGCCTTGAAAGGAACTCAAGATCTCTTTCTCCTCCCCTTCCCCCCACCCTCCCGCTCTCCTGTTTTGGCTGAGACCTAAAGGAAATAGGAGAGAGAATCACACTATTATCTAGGAGAAAAGCAGTCTAGGTAGAGGGAACAGCAAGTACAAAGGTCCTGTTCTAGGGAGAACAAATTGACCAGAGTAGCCACAGCAGACTTTGGGAAAGTGAGTTAGGAAATGGAGTCACATAGCTATTGGCTATGTTGGGGAGATCATGGTGGATCTTGTAGGCCATTGTTAGTACTTTAATTTTTATTCTGAGTGATATGGAAGGCCATGGGAGGATTTTAGGCTACAGGAGGCAGAAGCAGAAACAGGGAGGCTAGTTATCAGGCTATTAGGATAGTCTAGGCAGAGCTGATGGTGGGGAGGAGTGGGGCAGTAGTGGGAGTCATGAGAAGTGATGGAAATCTCTATATTTTAAAGGTGAAGCTGACAGGATTCACTCATGGGCTGGATGTGGGATATGAGAAAAAAAGGGGGGGGGGGGTGGGCGGGCAATGGTAATGGCAAGGTTTTGCCCTAAGCAATTGATGGAATGGAGTTGGTACTTAAGAAAATTTAGGAGAAATACTGTCAAAAAATGGGTTTATAGGGGAAAATGAGAACTTGGTCTTTGGGCGTAGTATAGTTAAGGTATGCCATTTAAATACCTCAACAAGGGAAGTAACTGTCTGAACGTTAGCTGACCCCACTCTCCCTCAGAGGACATTTCCCACAACTTCCATTGTTTCTTCAGTCTGGTCCTTGAACAGGTCTCATCCTCTCTCACCCAGTGTGTCAAAATAAAAACCTCCATGTGACAAAATTAGAGATCTCCCAGGGTGCGTTCTGCACTGAGAAAATAAAATTTTCTCCATCTCGTACTTTATACTTGATAGTTTCTAGGCAAACAAAAAGTTCTACTTATTGCTTGATTGCCTTTTTCTGGGCACTGAATATCCTTCACATTCCTCTCTGATTTAATCCTCAGGAAACCTCCTGAGGTAGATAATGCAATTCATGCTGTGAGACACGGAGGCTTTGTGGGTTAATTAATTTGCCCCAAATTGGAGAGCCAGTACCTAAAGCCCAGGTAGTCTAATCTGAGTCCTGGCTAACTGCCATGCTACCCAGCTGCCCATAGCATTTATAGTGGACTCACCATCAACAGTGACTTGTATCTTCTGACTAGCTGAGAGAGTTCCATTTCCCTGAATGTTGACCTTCACAATGTAATTGCCTTCATCGGTGAACTGCAGTGGGTTGATGAGCAGAGATGCATTGGGTGGCATCATGGTGAACTTGTGTTGGTATTCCAAGTCGGGAACCACAGACTTGTTCACAGAGCCCAGTAAGTATTTGGGCATCGTGTGGTGTCTCTCAAACAGCCATATGATCTGAATGTCTGATGCCGGAGTGTGGAATCCATAGTGCACAGGGAGGTAGAGGGCCTGACCCCTGATACCATGGACGGTGTACGATGGCACCACCACCTTCAGCCCCGAGCAAGTGCCTGTAACAAAGGAAAGGAAGGCAGTAAAGACTCTGAGCCACATTTCACAATCTAAAGAGGCAGTGCAGAGAGAAACAGATTAGATGATAATTTCTTTCAAAGAAGAGCAGCTTCTAGCCACTGACCATTCTGGTACCGGTTTCCTGGAGAGGTAAATATTTGTCTCTGAAACCTGCATTTGAAAAACTCCACCCAAAGGCTGTGTTGATTACATGACTTCTTTAAAGAAAAGCAGAAGTTATTATCTATGACTGTTAAAGAATAATGGGAAAAGGAGAACTGGGTAAGATTATTAGTTCTAAAGTTCATGAAACTTTAAAAAATTTTTAAATTGTGACTATATTAATATCTGAGTCATATATTCTAATCAAACTATGTGACTTGAGAAACTACTTCCTTCCAAAAATCTTCCTCCAAAGTCTTCTAAAGTGGCTTTGTAGTCCATTATTGGAAAATTTTCCTTTTAGACAAAGCCTTGCCAGATGCAAATACCCCAAGGAGAGTGACATTGAATCATTATCAGTCATGATCAGTTATTCTTGCCCAGAGGCAGGAATCTGGCTGGTGTGTTTGAGAAACAGCAAGAGGCAGGAGTAGATGGAGCACAGAGGAGGAGGAGGAGCGTCTGGTAAGACTAGAGGTCAATAAGGTGTCGAGGCCAGATCAGGCCAAGTCTCAGGGTCATGGAAAACACTTAGCGATTATTCTCTGAGATAGGGATGCAACTAGACTGTTGGGAGCAGAGAGAAATCTGATCTTTCTGTTTTTGTTTTTTTTGGGTGTATTTCAGCTGCTCTGAGAATAGACAGGTGTGGGCAAGAGAAGGAGTAGACCACTTAGGAGGTAACTACAGTCAAGTAAGCAAGAGATGATTGTGCTATAGACCAGGGTAAAAGATACTGTGATAAAAGGCTGGGGTGCTAATTTGATGACACATTGGGGGTGGGATATAAGAAACCAATAAGAGTAAAGAAGGACTCCAAGGTTGTCGACCTGATCAATTGGAAGAGTGGAGGTGTTTATTAATGGACAACTAATAAAGTAATCATGGGAAACTGAGAACAGCTTTTCTAGGGGAAGATCAGGATTCAGTTTTGAACATCTTCATTTTAGATGCCCATTAGACATCCAAGAGGGAATACTGAAAGGCTATACTAGGCATGAAAGGTGGATTAAAGTGGGTTTAAGAGGGAAGGATGGTCCAGAGGACCTTGGGGGCATGGAGCTCTGCCCAGTGCACAGCTCTGGCTCCTGCCCCTCCTATTTGCCTGGGTTGTTTGGCCCATGTACTTCTATGTCTGCAGGTTTCTTTCTAGTTTTGGGTAGCTAGAGATTTCCCCATCTTTACCTTGTGTCATGGTGCACTGTTTTATTTAGCATTTCTAGGTATTTGCAATTGAGAAGAGAGTCTTCCTTAGTTTAGGCTACCATGTCGCTGAGGTCTTAATTAAAATCTCTTTGGTTCAAAATCTTCATTTTTGAAAGTAGCAATATGGCACCTATATCATATGAACATTTGAAATAGTAAAGGAGGGAATGGAGGAACTTAAATGTGAAGTATTTTGAACAGTAAGAGGAAAAAAAAGGAAAGGAAATTAGAGACAGTGAGTATAGACAACACTTCTGGGGAGCTTTGCTGTGAAGGGGAGCAGAAAACTTGTCTTCTTTTCTTAGGATAGATGCTGAGCAGCATCTTTGTAGCTCTTGGAATGATGCACTAGAAAGAGAAATCTTGATGAAGCAGAATACGTATGGGTGACAATGGAATAAAATCTGAGGTGAGAAGAGATGGGAATTTGGGCACAAATAAATATCTTACAATTGCTATTGAAAAGAGTTTGTCCAGTTGGCATTAGCTCAGCCAAACACTGAACACTGAGAAAGAAGATTGGCTAGTTGATTATGAATGGCACCATGCAGGAGAACAGGAAGTTAATGCTCAAAAGCTGGAACTCCCCAATGGCATATAGGTTACAGATTATACAGGGCAAAAATCACAAGACACTGTGGGTTAGAGGTTCAGGGTCGTATTGGGAGCCGGTAAGAAATCATTTCTTCAGATCTTGAGGACAGCTTTGAGGTCTGCTCTGGAATCTGTCTGTCTGGTTTTATAGAAAAGGAGCCAGGGGGTGTTGTTCCACCTTAGAGCTCAGGAACTGAAACATAATTTAGGCCAAGATATTACATTTAGCTTAACATACTTTGTAACCCTGAGTCAAGACCTAGCCATTGTTTCTGGCTGCCTCGGGCGGGTAGTGATTTATAAGGGAAAGGGTTAAGGTTTACAGGGAATCCTTTGAAGAAACTGCATAGTGTTGGGCTACCTATTAACTCAAAATGATACATTAAAGCAGGTTTCACTATTTCAATTTCCTCATATACAAAATGTTTATCTTCTTTGATTGCTTCCCCTTTTCATCCCTACTAGGAAGAGGATCTTAAAGCTTTCTCTGAGTCTTGTTATGAAAAGCCATCAATATTAGGAAGGGAAGGTATAAAGGTCAGTTATACAGTGAGTTCTTTGGAGAAAGTGAAAGATGTAGGCCTGCTCCAAGGAGGTATCAAGTTCTACCGACAGTAAATTTCTCTCTTTCCATCCCAGGGTAGAGGTGGAAGCAAAGATTTCCATGGTTTTGGTCTTTGGCTAGCTAGTAGCAGAAAGTTAAGACCCTGGGGCCCACAGGGAATTTACAGCAAAGAACTCAGGAGGAGAAAGAGGAAGATCAGAGGAGGTTAGAGGGAGAAGGAACTCCTAGATGCTCAATTGAAATTGACTATAGGGTCTGAAAGTTAGGTGACTCTATGGGAAAAATAAACACGTGTCTTACAGTCTCCTTGGGCTCTGTGTGTATTTGTGGTTGACTTGTAAATTTTTTTTTTTCTCATAATGGGCTGTACCTGCACATTTGTTTTAGTGATTTGGTCCATAACAAAAGGGTTACAAAGGTATGAGGATTTGTTTCTGTTTTCTTTTCTGGAAAGTGCAAGAACGTTAAATTTGTAGCTGTTCCCCATTTGAGTCATTAGGAAAAGAAGGAACTGGTTGCTGGGAATTTTGAAGAGGAGACAAAATGGATTGCAGGGAAGGAGAAATGGTTTCTGCGAAGAAATCATAAGAGAGGAAAAGGAAGACGAGAGTAAATCTAAGACTTGAAACTAGTGATGCCTGAGATACGTGAAGCTGAGGCTGACAGAGAGGAACAAGGCTCTTGAAGTCAATGTCCCCCAGGCATTTGGATGGGGGACAGTACAGGAAAAAAATTCATTTTGGTGCCCAGCTGGTGTGGCTCAGTGGTTTAGCGTCGACCTTTGAACTAGGAGATCACAGTTTGATTCCCCGTCAGGGCACATTCCCGGGTTGCAGGCTCAATCCCAGTAGGGGGTGTGCAGAAGACAGCCATCAATGATCCTCTCTCATAATTTATGTTTCTATTTCTCTCTCCCTCTCCCTCTATGAAATCAATAAAAATATTTTAAAAAATCATTTTGGTATATGTGCTATCTGCACAAAACAACATGCGCTTACATGCCTTTCATTGAAATTGGTGATAGGAAGCTCCTGGTAAGCAATAAATAATAAATGAAAACTAGCTTTTTAGTAGCCATTGTTGTTAACTTATATAAGATGCAATTCCCACCATTTTTATTGGGTGTTTCTGTCTTCTGTTTTACTGGAGTGCACATAAAAATATTTATGGTTTCATTCACTCCTCATCTTAGACTCCCTTATCCCACTTTCACCATATAGTCTCAAATCCATCACTTGTTGCCTTGACATAAGGGATTTCAGGAACCTATTCTCTAACTTTGAGAGAGATACTGTATTTGATACTTTGATGAAGTTAAAAATCCATTGAATGTGAGATCTTAGTAAAAGGACACACACTTGGGATAAAAATGAGGATTTGTCAGTGAAGTGACTTTAATAAATCTTTTTTTTTATTCTTGACTTCAGTTTTCTCCTGTGCAAAAAGGGGGTAGTATTAGATGAAGCCTAAGGTTTCTCTTTCTCTTGTTTGTTATTGACATTCTGAGGTGCTTTTCTCAGGGTAGCAGTACCCTACATTTGAAGGTATTTAATTTCTCAGGGGGCACAAAGTATTTTGAAGTATTGAGTCTCAGGTGTTAGTCCACTTAATACATTGCCAATCCCTGGATATACTTTAATATAAAGTATATTAATATTGCTGTGATGCTGTGTTTATCACCAAGGAATCCAGGGGAATGGTGGGAACCCACATCTTTGCCTGGAGAATGCCCTGGGAAAGCTGCACGGCCACCAACATAAAACTTAGTAGTTGCCTCTGATAGTGAGCAGTTTGGTTATTGATATGTTGGTCCCTTTAATACATTGCACAGCTCCACCTAGAAACCAGGGTCATGCTGGAACGTAGACCTGGAGAGCTTGAATGCAATCTGGCCAATCTGTTCTTGTCATTTGGGGAAGTCGTTGCCAAAGTCCTTGTTCCCTTTTTTGAAAAGGATTAGAAGAATTTCTTATCTACTTTGTGTGTGTGTGTGTGTGGTTGAAGTTGGAAAGGATTAACTGAGGTTGTAATATTCTGAAAATGTTTGGGCAACACTTTATAGGCAGCTGGGCTGGAACACAAAGGTTGGTGAATTTTGGATTCTGTACCAGAAACTTGAATCTTAAGTATCAAAAGACCGATTAGAGAGTTGGTAACTAGAGTTATGGGAAGCAAATACTATTTAATAAAATATTAAATATGAATATTGCATCCCAGGTAAAAATGAAACTACATTAGCAGAAAATAATTTATATGGCACTTATTGTTTATATTAAATAATTTATATGGATAATATTATTTAAGGAGGGTGGCCTAGTTCTTTGGACCATTTTAGAAACTGCATCACATAATAATACCTTAAATAATATATGGTCATTAATATGTGTGCATATATTCTATGCTTATCACATCAAATGATATGAAGTCATGTCATTTGAATTTTTTCCAAGTATATGTATGACAGTGAGAGAAAGCACAGCTGTGACAATAGCTGCTTCCTTAGGTTGCCCACACCATTTTTTACCAGATAAATTATATTTAGCAAGTTTTAAGAGTGTCATCAAGGAACAAAATTTTCTTTATTTCAGTTATCTAAAATATTTTAATTTTACAGGAAAGATATGAATCTATTGATATGATGCAATCCTTACTTGTAGTGAACGTTGGGGAACAAACAAATAATTGAATGCTTCCCCTACAGTTTAGGACTACATACTCTCTTGCCATTGATGTATTTCCCACTACAGATGTACAGATGGGATGAATTCATGCTGTCAATTAGCAGTATATTAACTTTAAAAAAATTAGCTTCATTTTTGAGTATTTTTCAAGTGTTCTTTTCTAGTTATATGAGAAAACCTAAGGAACTGAAACTATTGATTTTAGAAAGTCAACCTTTGTGTGAACAAATAAACTTCAAAAAAATGAATGACATAAAATTGATGAAATTTTAATTTACTTTTGATATTCCAGATATCTTGACTTAACTTAAAATTCATTTTATTATTAGATTAACTAATACTTTTTGCATATAGGGCATAGTAAATTGGAGAAACTTGGCTAATACCATTAAAAATCTGAAATAAAAATTATAGCAATAATTTCCCCAGTAGAAACTCCTTTAAATAGTGTAGCAATAGAATGTACAGTGTTAAGGAACACCTCAAGTCATTGTAAAATTTATCTATATTCCAGAAACAAAAGACTCCTTAGGCCAGTTTCACTGTGTTGAATATAAACATCAAACTTCCACAAAGTGACCTCTAGCTGTAGCTCAAAATAGTTGGCATTTACTTCCCCATTATCATGTATGATATTAGCAAGCATAACACTATTGTTGACTGAAAATAAGCTCTTGCGTATTTAGAGAAAATAGAAATTATAAAGTTTTACTTTGAGTAGACTTTACAAACTACATTTTGGGCTTCCAATTTTTAAGTTTTTGGTGTTTTTTTTTAAAGGAAAACAAACAGATAATTCAGTATTCCAAAAACAGAATCCCACATTACCTATGGTCTTTACAACATACTACTAATGGAAAAAAGTAAATTTGTGTAAGAAAGTCTTAAGGGATAATAACTGCTTTAACTACTTATGAACTTGCTACTACCCTAAAGTATATCTTAATGTATTTTAGTTGAATTCCTCAAGTGAAATGTCTCTAAGTTCTTCTGCAAGCCACTTATAAAAGCATTAGTTGTAAAATGACCACAGTCCAGTTGTTGTAAAATTAAAAATAAGTGGGGCACTGACTCACAGGATACTTTCAAATCATACAAAAATGCACAAAGATAAAAAGCCAGTTAGAGCAACTGTTTGATTTTTTTTTAATTAAAACTAAAAATCAATATAGGTTTCAATTAGACAACATACACACTCAGAACTAAGTCACAACTAAGGAAAACTCAAACACTTAAAAAAATTTTACAAATTGTATATTTCAAGTATGTGGGCTATATACATCATTAGGTACAAGTTTTTTAAATTTAGGTACAAGTTTAAAAAACTTGTACCTAAATTTTACAAATTGTGTATTTCAAGTATGTGGGCTATATACATCATTAAAAATCTTAAAAAACAATCTTATTCACAAATTTTACAAATTGTGTATTTCAAGTATGTGGGCTATATACATCATTAAAAATCTTAAAAAACTATCTTATTCACAATGAAAACTATAATGAAATATACCAGTGAAAACAAGGCTCTGAACTGGAGAAGGCTAAAACTTAAATTGCTCATTTAGCTAACTTGTTCTTAACATTAAGGAAATCAACATCTTTTTAAAAATTCCTATCCATTGAATGTAAATAAGGAACTAACCTTGACTTCTAAAACTGATAAATAGAAAGAATGAAAAAGAGAACAGCTTATGAAAATAATGATGACAGAAATAGTGTGAATTTTGGTGAAAGATTCTTTTAAACTCTAAGGATAAAAAAATTGAGGAAAAATATTCAGGTACAGAAAAAAAAATTTAATAGGAATAGCCATTGGGCAAAAAGAAAGGCTCAAGGCCTTGTGGAGAAATAATACTAATTTAAAACACACTTCTCCGTACTGCGTATAAAACATTTTTTTGTCAGTTTGGAACCTTATCTTTTTCCATATTTCATAAGATAGGTCATTTAAAATGAAGTAAAGCTGATGGTTTGACACATTATCTAGAATAAGAACAGCAAAAAAATTATCATAAATTGTTTTTGAGTTTCACTATAAGCAGTCACAAATTCATGGCCTATAAGAATATTTGCCAAAGTGAAATGTATATGTAAACTCTCTCTAAAAAAAAAAGAAATTCATTAGGTTTTTAGAATGTATTAACTTTCTTAATGAGAGCTAGTGACAATCAGTATTGTTCTAAGAAACAATAACCATCTATTGGTTGAACCTTATTTCTACTAAATGTTCCTGATTCCTTGTTGAAACAAAGTATGTTATTGTTTAAAAGGTTCTGAGCTGTTCTTCAATTATCTGAATGAATCTACAGCCTAAAGCAAATATTTACCTTAAACCCACAATTTAAAAACACCACACACAGCTAAAACACAAATCATGCAGTGGCTTACCTAAGAGAAGAAGGTATATTTTGCACTGAAAGACCCCAACGGTACTGCTGAAGGGCTCCATGAAAGCATCCTGCCCCATGTATACGGTGCCCTGTTCCTAGTGGTAACTTGGTTCATGGACCAGCAGCTGCTGGTTTATTTGCTAGGGAAATTAGCAGTGAGGTAACAGACCCTATCCTGCCTCTTGCTTCCGTGATTTGAATACAGAATGAATGTGTATACAAAGGACACAGGGAGTGGGAACACCTGTTAAATGTTCTGCAAGAATACTGGCGTATGGCTTTCAGAACAGCTTCTTAGCAATTATCAGTGATTGTCAATATATTTGATAAATTATCCTTAGTTACTAATAATCACATGAAGGAAAACACCCTGTTTGGTGACTTTCTTGAAAAACAGTATGCTTTCATAAGGAGAGCATGTTGTGAAATAGCCCGAAACACAAAAAGCTCCTTTCCTATCATGCAAAACTATGCTATTATTTTGAAATTAAAAATTTTCTATGAAAATTGAAGTATTTCATAGGCCTGCTATAAACAGTCACAAATCATCATGAAGTCACTAAATAACATGTAAAAGTTATAGCAAAGAATCAAAACGGGGCACCTGAATGTCTTTAGAAATGTATTTTTCTATGTGGTATTTCATATGACACATTTCTGCTATGATTTTGTTGAATCTATGGATTCATGTTATTTTTAAAAAACAAACCACAGGTGTGTTTCCAAGTGACACTGTATTATGGGCTGGCATAGTTATAATAAAAAAAAAAAAAAAGGCTATGCCAACAGATAATATCTGAGGCCACATTTTCACCACTGAGGCATAGAGGAAGTGAACCAGTGGTCCGGAGATCTGACCACCGCTGTGGTGTCTGGGCCCCAGCTTTTCGGCCCGGCCTCGTGGGCAGTGACATTTCTGCTTAATTTACTAAGTTATAAGTTGTAAATTCCTACGTGATAGCTTTATAAAGCAAACATTTCATTTCTTGCAAGAAAGCTCTAGTCCAAGCCTTCCACTATCTAAAATAAAAAGTATATAACCAAATTTACATCAAATGCAGCAAAATTCCTTGCATAAATTATTTTTCACAATAAAGGCTCACTGAAGACATTCAGAGATACTAATAGGAAAGGAAGAATATTCCTCAAGCATAATTAAAGGTTGAAATAAAAGAAATGAGAGTTATTTTGGAATCCAAGTTTGGAAACACTTTTTGCATTAAGGCTCCCAACTCTTCCAGAAGTGCTTCTATCAGCAAAGAAAGTGAGTACCTGTGGGACACCGGAAGCCTCTTTGGAGGTCACTTGGTGATCTCCATGCTTCGGAAAAATGACAAGAGCTCCCCGCCACCCCACCCCAGGTAATTACTATACCACAACTTTCTCTGTGCCTGTACATGTCTACTGTAGCACTTATCTCCTTAACCTTAATTAATTTTATTGCATGTTTATTTTCCCTCGAATACAGATCAGTCTTATCTATTTATGAATCCTTAGCACCTAGCATAGTGCTTAACTGGTATTTTTGTTAAGTTGTTCCCTCAGAAATAAACCCCAAATGCTCTTTCGCCCATGTCTTCTGATTCTCAGTTCATGCTTAAGAAATATATATAAATTTCAATATTGGATTGCATAAAATACAATATGGAAGTTCTATAGATTTCACATGGACTACACCTCATATGTTTTAAATCAATATGAATCTGCAATTGCCTTTGTTAAATAAGCTCTCCAGTTTCAAACCCAGTGCTGGCTCAGGATGAAGTTCTTTGGTCCTACAAAAATGAGAAAAATAAAGACAATGTAGTGAGTTTTTCATAATGTTAAATTTACTTGATTTAAAGGATTAATTTTTACTGTGTTTTTTTGGTGTGTGTATGTGTGTGTGTGGGTGTTTCTTTTGGGTTATATTTAAAAATATCCGTTCTTTTCTGACATAGAGGGTAACAGAGGCTATGTAAATAAATTATAAATAATATTACCAATAAATAAGTGTCAAATAAATGCCAAAATTAATCATAGTTGTGATCTTTCCACATCATAGCAAATATTAAAAAATAACAATACCTGATTGACACAACTTCATGAAGTGCTACCTAGTGTAACTATGACAGAGTGCCCTCTAGCAGCAGGAGTAATTTCTGAATTCAGGATGTTTATCCAGGAAGCCTTACAGGTAATGTTAACATATAACTTCAACTGTTGTAAATTCCTACATGATTGTTAAAAATGGGTTAAAGTGCTTTATAAGAAATGTCCCACCTCCAATATCTCACATTTCACTTATAACCCACTGGGGAGCTCTGCTCTTCCATTTTATTCAGGAGCCTGTTCATTGATCTTAGTCATATGTGCATTTACAATGAAAAAACTGATGAATCTAAAGCAATCTGTATCCATGATTAAATTTCAAGCAATGCAAGAAGCCACTGGGGGTAGTGTGTGTGTGTGTGTGTGTGTGTGTGTGTGTGTGTGTGTAAGAGAGAGAGAAAAAGGGGGTGGGGGGAGAGATGGTGTTTGGTGGGAAGATTTTAATCAATTGTAAGTCTGGTCTTGCTTTATAAAGCAAACAGTCTGCTACATTCATCCCAAACACCCACATGCTTTATTTCCTAGTAGCATGTGAGTATTCTGCAATGGGAACAATTGGGAGGGAGAGGCAGTGAAATGACCAGGTTAATGTAGAACAGTGGGGATGAGGAAGAACTGGGAAAAAGCAGCACTGTCGTATGTTACAACTAGATCCTAGGAAAGATGACAGTTTACAGGGAAGAGCTGGCTGCTGGAGGACACCGTCACACCCACTCATGGCTGTGCTGGTGCTCACTTCTCTACAGTTATGTCTACAATGCTGCCTCCCAGAAGCCTAGGTCTACTGATCACTGCGCAGCAATGGCGTCCTTCCTGGGTCCGTGTCTCCAGGCCACTGTTCTGTCGTCCGCAAGCCTTCTGTTTTCTGCTCCTGCTTGCTTAGGGAGTGTAGTTACACCATCCTGGAGAGGTCACATCTTTCCACTGCTTTGATGTTTAGAGGATGTATAGAAATGTATCTTCTTAATCAAACCAAGATCTCAGCTTTAATTTAAGCTTCTAGGCTCCTCCCATTCGGACCATCATCAATATATCCTTATCCTATTTTACTGCTAATGCTCTTGTCCCAAGGCAGATCCAGTTAGCTCTTAGACCTGATGCTCCAATCTGTAAAAACGGGGTGAGCACTTCTTTATAAAATGACCATCATCCAGCAAGCTTTCCTTAAGGTTTGTTGGCAGGCCATCCATACTTTCCACTACTGTGCTCTGGCCTCCCACTAACAGCCTTCAGGCAAGTGTGCGAGTCCTAAATTAGCCATATATCTATTTGAAAAATGGAAATGAAATAACATGCTTCACCTTTTAAAAAATGCTCTCTCAGGCTGTAGGAGGTTTTTTGTTTGTTTGTTTTGTCTTTGCAGTTAAAATGCATTATGTATGGCTTAATTATTTTCTATAGTGTTAGGGTATGTTGAACTAGAAAATATAATTTAGATAGCAGCACTGATTTACTTTACATGTTTTTCAATATTACAGTCACAGCCTTTGAACTCTCAGAAGCCTAAGTTGTTCACTTCTTTTTAATTTATAAGAAATGAAATGTGCAGTATTAGAGTAAAACAAGGTCTTAAAAGCTTTTTTTGCCTTTTCAGGATTAAATAGATACAGAAAATACTCATTTCCCCAAATTTGGCTTATGGGGGGATGGGGGGGGGAACCCACACTGAATAAAAAAAACCTTTTTTTTTGGATCTGGGTTTGGATCTGTATTCTAGTCCTGGATCAATCTCTAATAAAATGTGTGCCCTCAACAGCTTATGTGGATAAATTTTTCCATCTCATAAAGAATGGATTTGAAAGATGAGAGCTGGCTGCCTATATGAATCACTGACTTTCTAAAACACAGAATCCAAAAGAGATCAATAACAAGAACAACAGAACACTTCTCAGGTGAATATAAACATTCAGGCTTGAAAACTATTGGATTTGTATCACCCCTAATGTATTCTTTTTCAACAAAATCGTAATCTCCTTGAGGACACAACTTATCTTATTAAAATGCTTTGTATCCTTCTGCCTGGTTCCCAACAACCAACAAATGTTTACTGAATTGGGTTTCAGTTTATATGTTAATATGATGCGCAATTTCTGTTTCTTTTGATGCTTTCAGGAACTTCTAAATCTTAAAGGGTTTCACACACTGAGAACTGTCTGGCAATTAAGATTAGAGCAGGTAAAAACACACACAAAACAAACAAACAAACAAAAACAACAAAACTAGCACTGCCCTAAAGTGACTGGAAATTTTTTTTGTATGGGTTAGCGATCACAGAGTCCGAGAGGCAAATAGGTAAACATAACATTTCAAAAGAAATTTTTCAGCACTGGGTAATTCTGTTGGGGCAGAGAACCAGGCAGAATTATGACTCTAATATCTCATACCTGTAAGGTGCTTTACCATTTATAAATTGCATTTACTTGCCTCGTCTTTATCCTTACAAAACCCTTGATCAAATAATTACTTCATTAGTAAAAAACTAATCAGACAAGACTCTGAGAGGCCAAATAATAGGTTTTCAGAGTTGAAATGAACTATATTAGTGTTTCCAACTGTCAGTCATTTCCAAATTACTTTTATTATTTCCGTCATAACCGATTCCCACTTCATACTATTGTTTACCTAATACATTTCATTTGTGTGTCACACTAACTTTTTTTTGGTTGTCTTAAGAAATAGTTTTGAAATCATGGGTCTGATTCCCCACCCTAAGAAACACTAAATATAAATAAATGAAATGAAAAACATCATCAGTACCATGTGTCAAGGTAAGAAACATCTAAATCTATAGAGAATTTTTAGGAGTTTATTTGAGTCAAACTGATGACAATTGCCAGGAAGCAAAATCTCAAAGAATTGAGAAAATGCTCAAGGATGGAAATTTTACAGCTTATTTCATATATTAGAATCAAATAAGGAGATTATCTCCTAAGTGAGGTTATATGAAATCTATTGGTGGCAGATTACAGGAATGGGAGAAAGCAAATCAGTGAAATCTCTGAGAACAGATTAATGGTAACATGGAGAGACATATTTCTTTTACATTGGTGGGTACAGGATAGTTAACAACGTTTACAGTGCAAAGACATGATGGGTTCTGTGGTCTGATGTTCTGGTGTGATGGGTGTGCCTTGAGGGGGTCTGGAAAAGGGGGTTACTCTGACATTCCAAAGGTATGTTATTTTAGATGCAGAAAGACAATAGACAGCCTTACCTAAGGTAAGATTGACCTGTGCCAAGGAAGCCACAAGCCTAGGATGTGACTAAGGGCCATGATCTATTTTTAATTAGGAATTTTTATGTTCAGAACATCCTATATGGTTACTTTCAGGCCTCCACCGAGCTTGTCAGGTTTAGTATGTGGCCCCTTTTTTGGCCACACATGCTTTAGAACTCACTCTACAATCCTATCCATAAAACCTTTACTTAAAGCATCTGGATAACCAGACCTTCAGTTTTACATCTGCAGTAATGTTAGGCAAGTTACTTAATTCCTCCATGCCTCATTGAACTCATCTTCAAAATGGGGATAACAGTTACCAACACCATAGGATGCTTGTGTGGACAAATCAGATAATACACGTAAAGCTATTAGCAGAATTCTTAACATGTACGAAGCTTTCAATAACTGTTAGTTTTTAGTAATTGTTAGTGCTGGTTCGTTTTTCTTTTTTTCCTGGTATTCTCATAATTGTAAAGGTTTTTCTTCAATTAAGCCTCCAACGACTTCCCTATCACTTCCCCCAATTTAACTCAACTGCTAAAAGTTGACAAGAAGACTTTAAAGTGACATTTATACTTATTATTGTTATATTTTCCTTCTTGACTTGTTTTAGACTATGCTGGTAGTAAAAGGATGAGTGGGGGTTAGTTACATCTTTCAGTTTAGGGCTTTTTGCAAGGCTAAGGAATGACAGTCCTAACCTTGGCCAGCCGCCTGAACAACTTGAACCACACTTTTCCCTTCCAAGCCCAGAGCCACCTGGGGAGTCCCAGTTCTCCGGTCACCTCTTGGAGGGCGTTCCTGCCGCTTCGGATCAGTCTCAGGTTCTCGCAGTCCGCCCCTCCAGACCAGGCGGCACGCCTAGAGGCATCGGTCAGCCTGGTTTATATACGACTTCTCAATGTCTGTTCTGCCTGGTCACCTGTGAGTGAGGTTTTCGCCTCGCCCAAGCAGAGATACCGAGAGCAAGTATCTCTATAAACACCCGCTACCGCCAGGGTCGCTCAGAGGAAGATTTGCTGGGTTAATCGGAAGCGCGGGCTGTTTTGCTTCCTGGGACACGTGGTACCTGAACTGTCCTCGCCCCACTTTGAGGGTGCGGGGCAGGCGGAAGACTACAATTCCCAGCATGCCCAGCGAAAGGAAAGCTCGGCGGCTTCACGTGACCACCCACTATGGCTTCCCTCTGCCGGGGCCAGCCGTCTGGTGGTTTGGAGTGATTTGTTAGTTCTTTGCGGCAGGTACCTCTCTCCCGATTTCGACATGCAGAAAATCAAATCTCTTATGACCCGACAGGTAAGTCCGGAGGCTGAAGCAAAGGCCGCCTTCATCTCCGATGAGAGAGGGGCTGAGATGTTCTGTCTCTGGGCCGCGGCGTGTGGAGACCTAAGTTATTGGTGGTGGCAGGTGTCTGGGGTACCGGAAGCCGGTGCACACCCTGAAAAACTCACCTGAGTCCCTAGATGAGAGCCCTGCTTGAGCAGATAGCGGTGTCCCAGAATCATTTTTTGAAAAGAAGTCAATGAAGGAATTGGTGCTACCTTTGTCTCCCTCTCCCCCTAAATGCCATCTTCCCCGCTGACAGCCCCAGCTGCCCTGCAGGTGCCCCTGGCCAAGCTGGCTGTCGTTTTGGAGCAGGTGGCCCGGTTAGGGGGGTGAGGTCTGTGCAATAGAGATGACCTGGAAAGAGCGAAAACGGCGGGTAATCTGATGCCCAGAATTGGTAGCTTTATGACTTTTGGCAAGTCCCCAAATCATGTAGCTTAAGTTTCTGAAAATGAGGATTTTTTTGTTTGTTTGTTAATTCCCTCTCACAGTTCTGTTATCAGGGTCATCAGTAAGCTAACGTATGTGAAAATTCTTTGTGAAGTGCTACTTTTTATCATTGTCCTGGCAAAATAATAGTCTTTTTTTTTTTTTTGCCATAATGATAATTCATGAATAAAAACTGGCTATTTTCTATTCCATCTCGTAAATGTTGGGGACTTTCTAATAATGCCTCAGCTTCCTTCAAGCAAGTAGTGGGAAACATTTCCCTTTCTTATTGATCATGGCTTGCTTTTAGTTAGCTTTGTTTATTTCAACTCTAATATTTCACTAGAACTGGCCATTCTTTATTATTTTAATATGAGAGAAAGGACAATTCAGATTAGAGATTTCAACCAATGTGGTTTTGAGAACTCTGGAGAATGTAGAAGATAATCATTTATTGAAAGGCTCTTTTGTGAGTTTTTTGTTGTTGTTGAATAAAAAAGATACAAAGTCCAGATTAAATTCTTATTTGAGAATTTAGAATTTGAAAGACATCTGAATAGGTAACAATGTGTAGATTTCTGGCAAACAAATACATGAATCCTACATGATTACTTTACTCCTGTCAAATAATATTGTTAATGTCATGAGCACAGAATAAAAAAGTTCTATGATTAACAAAAGATTTAAGTAAGCCGGTGATAACATTTGTCAGTCCTTCACATTTTTTGAGTACTGGTGTGAGGCTTCATACCATTTCTTACTTGAGAATTAGTTCAGGTCATTCTGTAGTAGCTGTGTGACCTTGAGCAAGGCACCCCGCTTTTCTGATCATCTGTCTCCACATCTTTAAAATAGGAATTATAATGCGTACCTCATGGGGGTAGCTTGGTGGTGATGTTTACATGATATGATAAGCGTAAAGAGATAAATAAAGGAGTTATTCAACTCCCTGGGCCTTCTCAAGGAAGTGCTTGATGAAGTGGCTGCACTGCACTGTTAGTGGGAAAGCAGGAAAACTGGAAGCAGGCTGCTGCAGTGATTCAAACAATAGATGATTTCAGATGACTTTGGCACATTTTTAAAACAACACACACTTTCTTTCCTTTTTTGTTGTTAATCCTCACCTGAGGAGATTTTTCCATTGATTTTTAAGGATAGTGGAAAGGAGAGGGAGAGACAGAGAGAAGCTTTAATGTGGGGATGGAGCCTCCAACCAAGGTACATGCCCGTGACCAGAATCAAACCTCGACCCTTCGGTCTAAGGGCCGGTGCTCCATCCATTGAACCGAACTGGGCAGGGCAGTACACACTTTCATACATTATATTACCAATACTCATAAACAGCCTTGGAACGCTGTTTGGGTTTCTGTGCATCAGCTAAGTTCACTGCTCTCTCGTGTTGCTTGCCATACAGTTAAGTGTAGTCAACATTGTTGTTGTACAGCACCTGTTTTTTTTTTTTTCTTTTTACCTATATTTTGCAATAACAAGGGGGAGAGAAAATATGAAAGTCCGGGTATCAGTAATAATGTTTGTGACTCTGAAATGTAGTTGCTTATTAGACATGACCAGATGGAGTCTGTCCTTAGCATGAAAAAAAAAAAAAAACACACACCTAGAGAACACATATGAAAAGCTACAACGATCCTATGTAAAAAGTGAGGTAAAATTAGAATTTTAAAGACATCCGAATTATGTATGTTTAAAGCTTGGCTTCCACATATTTGATCATTGTTAATACACAGTTCATGAACCTATGAGGTATAAAAAAGTAGGATGCTACCTAGAGTTACACTGGGGATTTTACTTAGTACTGTTCATTATTGGATTAAATAGATTAATATTACAAATAAATATGCATAGAGCTGTCTCTTTTCTGTGAAGCTACAGAACATGATAGTAACATATTGTTAAGGGGAAGAGATGTGAAATTAAGATCTGTGAAACTTGGGCTTTTTGGCATTTCAGCTCTCCCACGGTCTTGGTGTGGAACAGAGTGGGAAAGCCGGCTTTTTAAAAATCTCTTTATTTAGACAAGATCTGTTGTTCAGCTTTCTCCAGTAAGCTGGCCTCTGTTCTTTCAGTCCACTCCACACATGTTTATTGAGCGCTGCGTGTCAGGCATTGTTCTGGGTTTGGAGGATGCAGCAGTGAGCAAAACAAAGGCTGACATGGTGCTAACTGCTCTGGAGAAAGAGGACCGGGAGTCCTGAGCGTGCTTGGCAATGTGGTCCATTGATGCTTTTAGGTAGCGTGTTCTGGAAGGCCCATTGGAGCCCAAACCTGAAGGGGATGAGGAAGTAAACCGTGTCTGGGAAGGAGCGTGCCAGGAGGAAGGAATGCCAGGCCCTGAGGCAGGAACAGCTAGAGGCTAGTGTGGGCGGAGTTTAGAGAGGGAGGCGAAAAGAAGCAGGAAATGACGTCAGAGAACTGCCAGCAGGAATCCGGGTCACATAGAACCTCATCCTGACCTTGTCTCCTCCTTCGTTTCTCCTCACTCATAACTTCTATTTTGATTGAAATAGCAAGCAGAAGAGGATTGCAATTCTACATATACTTCAAAGAGATCTCGCTGGCTTATATTTTAAGAATACAGGCATACCTCATTTTATTTCACTTGGCTTTATGGCACAGATGTTGTGTGTTTTTAAAAAAATGAAGGCAAAACCCTTCACCAGCAAAAAGATTGCGACTCACTTTATTGTGATTCTCGCTTCATTGTGGTGATCTAATATAGGAATATAGATTGAAACGGGCGAAAGAGCAAAAAACAGGGAGGCCAATAAATATGCTATCGCAGTAATCCAACTGAGGGAGGGTGTGAGCCTTAACTAGGGTGCTAGAGGTGGAAGCGTTGAGAAAAGGTTGGGTTGTGGATATGCTGTAAATGTAGAGTTGACAGGACTTATTGACAGATTGGAGTTGGCTGTGAGAGAAAGAGAACCATCAAGGTTGACCCCAAACGGTTTGGTCCCAGCAGTTAGAAGAATGGAATTGCCATTTAATGAGATGGGTGAGGCTGATGAAGGAGAAGGTTGAGGGAAGGGAGAATTTAGACTCATTCATTTGAAAGCCTCTTAGGTATATCAGTGGAGAAATAAAATGCAGCATAGGTAACACCTCAGTTGGCTGAGAGAGTCCGAATTTCTGAGGAGAAATCCAGGGTTTTGATGAAAGCTTTGGCATTATGAGCATATAGAGGGTATATAAACTGGCCCACATCACCAAAGAGTGAGTGTAGATATACACTCAAGAATCCACAGGTGGAGCTTTTGAGAATTTAGTGTTACAAGGTCAGGGGGAAAAGATAGATCAGATTGCCAAGGAGCAGCCAGTGAGGTAAGAAGTCTGCAGAATCCCAATGAGCACCTGTCCATAACTGATGCTCGATAAATATTTGTTGGGTGAATATTGGATAAAGAGTGGGTCCTGGAGGCCAAGTGAAGAATTTGAAAAGGAGGGAGTGATCAGCTGGATTATAAATGTTGCAGATGGGCCACATAAAGTGAAACTGAAAATCAGCCTTTGGACTGAGCAGCATGGAGGTCATCGGTAGCTGGACAACAGCACTTTTTGTGACGTGGTGGGAAAGCAGAGGCAGGTATTACCTATGCTGCATTCTGTATAAATTTAAATTGGGGAAATTTATAAAAAACAAACAAACAAATATGAAAGAAAATCAAATAATAGTTAATGACTATAGTGAAAGTTTTAATTTAATAAAGGCAGAGTACTACAGTTATAATCATCACTTCCTGCTTCAGAGAGTTGAAGATAAAAATGATGACTTTATGTTTGTTAACAGAAATTTATAAAATTGCAAATTAAAGGGTTCAAGATCTATAATCCTAAAGAGTGAGAGTGAGATGTGCTTTGAGATATTTGCATAAATTTTTTTCTGTCTTGATAAGATAAAAGTATTTCTGTCTGATGACAACAATATTTAGAATAATGGTTAACAACTTACAGAATGCTTGCCATGTACCAGACACTGTCTTTGGCCTTTCACATATATTATCTCCTTTACTACTTTTAATAGCATATGAGTTATTGTCACCAACATTAGAATAAAAAAGAGGTAGGTTATGTAAGTTATTCAGGGCCACAGAGCCCATTCCCTGGATCACTGCACTCCCCTGCATTGCAATATGTACATAGGGTTGACAGCTTTTATTATTTTTAGTTTGTACATTTGGTGGAAAGTTGCCATGTATTAGTGGCAAATTATTGTGTGTGCTGACTAATTTGGAAGTAAGGTCTTTTTTAAAATATTGGAATAAGTCACTTGTTTATATTTTAGGCACTGGTTTCTTTACTGAGTAGCTCTGGGCAAAGAGAAAATGTGACATATTCCCGCAAGGATTTCTGTTAGATTGGTTAAACCAGTGGTGGGCAAACTCATTAGTCAACAGAGCGGCAAACCGTGGCCACAGTTTGCCGACCACTGGGTTAAACAAGTCTATTCTTTTAAAAATGTTAGTTTAAAAGGCATGACAATTATATTTTTTTAAAAGATATTTTAAGGGTGGTTGTGATTTTGACTCAAGTTAGGAAGTTTTATTTTCATACATGTGTATGTGTGTAGGCTAATATGTGCATGTATGTTATATATACATACATATATATGTGTGTGTATATATATATATTTATAGATATTTAGCCCAACCTTGCCTTCTCTAACACTTTTTTTATGGTAAGAGAACATTTATTTGGTAAATCACAGAGGTAGAAGAAGTAATTCCTACAAGAAATAGGCTTAGGAAACGAGTTATGGAGGTAAAGGAAGGACCTTTGGAGCTTGGGAGTGAGGAAGGTCGTGGTACAGTGCCTGGGGCAGGGAGGGCCTGCTCCTCAGTCATAAGGGTTGTAAGGGTGGAGCCTGCTCTCCTGATGACTGTTGATGGGAAATGGGACAAGGAGAGCAAACAAACACATAAAAGTGGTGACCTATTTTTTTATTTCCTCTTTCATTTTAAGACTGTAGTATGCTTCTAGTCCAGCAAACTTCCCTGGAAACTTCATTTTAAAGTCACCTGCATGTTCCCATGGAAACAATGTTCTAATTAGTTGGTGAGTGGAGTCTGACCAAGGACTTTTGCTGAATAATTTACCTAGGTGTTTACTCTGTTCCAGGAACTTTACTAGCCATAGGGCTACAGAGGCAGATAACACTTGGTGTCTCCCTTCTCTTGGGACTCCAGTCTGGGAGAGAAATAGATGTATGTAATATTCACTACTTTGGCAGAAGTGTTGTATTGAGAAATGTCTAGTGGGGTTTCTAAAATATTAGTGATTATATGAATCACCTGGGTTGCTTGTTAAAGTGCAGTGCCTGGTCCTAAATCAGAAATAGCTATTCATTAGATCTGTGGTAGGGCCCAGTAATCTTTTTTTTTTTTTTTTAATTCCCTGGATGGTGTTGATGGAAGTGATCTACGGATAATACCCAGAAATAGTGTGTTCTTTAAAGGGATTTAGGAAGATGTATAGAGGAGTTAATTCTGAAAGGGGGTATTGGTTTCTTTAGTTTCATCAGAAAATGGTGTGTGTGTGTGTGTGTGTGTGTGTGTGTGTGTGTGTGTGTGTGTGAGAGAGAGAGAGAGAGAGAGAGAGAGAGAGAGAGAGAGAGAGAATGAGAGTGAAAGACAAAAGAGAGAGAAGGCTAGGTGGAGTATTCTGGGGGTAATGGAAGACTTGGGGTTAGGCAGACCACCTTGTCATAAAAATTATACATGACTGTTAGTATTTTACAATAGGGCACATATAAAACACACCTCTAATATTTAAAAATTAGCAAGTTCTGCTCTAAGTCTCAAATAGTCAACCTAAATGTACCCTATATTTTGATTTCTAAGGACATCAAAGGGCCAATATAAGGCCCCTAAAGGACAAAAACTAGGCTGTAGTATAAATGTCTCCTCAAATTCATGTACCAGCATAATTTGCTGGCAGACTAACTTTCAGGACTTTAGGTATCTGCTTTGAATAGCCTATTTTTAAAAAGAGATTTTTAAAGAAAATTTAAATTGCTAACTTCTTTCCATCTTGATCATTTTTCCTGGCACAAATGAGACTTTCAGAATACCTCAGTTGATGGGAATATAGAAAGTACCAGGAACCAAAGAGGTAAAAAATTGTAGAAAGCAGTGAGACATGCGATTAAATCTCAATTATGCAGTATAAATTGGGTGCATTGGTGAGAAATAGGTAAATTCAAGGGGTTACTTATATATTAATTAAGCAGTTAGTATTATTTTTAAATCTTTTATTTGCTCATTTTGTTGATATATTAAATTTGTGGATTTTTGACCATTTTACCAGGTGAATTTGGTAATAATAGATAAGTGCTTTTAGAGAATTTTTTTTGTCACTCAAGTGTTTTCAGTTGTTGTTATTTTAAAATCATGGTTAAATTATACTTCAACCACTAGTTTTGAGGTGCCATATGATACTATTATTTCAAACTACCGAAAGTACATCTTTACTTGATTTAATAATAGTACTATATGTATTAAATGGCATGTTTTTAGAACATCTGTTCTATATGTTTCAAAGCAAGAAAATTTCTATTTTTAAGGTGGTGATTTCTATCTAATAGGTATAATCTATCATATTGTATTCTGCTGCACAATTCAGATTCTTCTCATCTTATCTTTTTAAGGGTCTGAAAAGCCCTCCAGAGAGCCTCAGTGATCTTGGTGCCATTGAGAGTCTCCGCGTCCCTGGAAAGGTATTGATCTACATGTGTGAGCCTGACTTTTCCCTTCCTTAAGAGAATATTATGGTCTTTGGATAATAATTGATTCACAGATGCTTTCCCTTCCCACAGTCAGAGGATTGTTATAATAAGCTAGGTACATTTTATAGTACAGGAGGCTTGGGGCTCGTTTTGCTTCTGTTATTCGTTGGGATAAAGTATAATAACTCATTATAGTTATGCAGCAAATGTGAAGTTGATAAATTTAGAGTTTACTATTATATTAAATTCTTAGCCTGAAACCAGGTGTGTGTGTGTGTGTGTGTGTACATATACATATGTGTATGTTTGTAAAAGCAAATGTTTTGGTAAATAAATGTTTACACACACACATATATATATGTCTTATTGATTTATCAGCTGTAATTTGGAGAAATAAAATGAAATAATATACTTCTGTGCTGTAACACCCTGAGCCAAAAATCATAGTTAATTATGTTTTTGTTATGGAGGAGTTTTGAATAAGTAGCTAAAGCATAACTTATACCAAAGTATAGATCTCTTAGAATTTAATGCCCTGATACTCATGTGAGCTGCTCAATTTATAAATTCTGTAGGTGTTTTTGAAAGCTCGCTGGCTTCCCCTCAGGAGATTTATTAACCATTGTTAAGTAAATAAATCCCTGCGGGTTCTCGCTGGGCCCTTGCCACTTGGAGCTGCCTCCTTGAATAGCGGCACCATCACAGATTAAAGCTTGTTCTTCTGAATGTACGCTCTTATGATTTTCAATTTGTGGATCATACGTATTTGAAAGTACTGTTTGTTTTCTGTGGCTGGCATTGGCAGTCAGAAGGCCTCTTGTCACACCTCAGTGTCAGCTGCTTAGGAGGATAATCCTCCATTTCTTTGAGGTGCCTTACCTCCCAAAGTGAATTTTGTATTTACTGCCTAGTCTTTATTTTAGGTCAGACCCAGACACACTCTCCAAATATAATAACATTCTAGCCAACCTTTTTTCCATTAAATGGCTCAGACAAAAACCTTAAAGAGGCATTTTGAATAGTTTTTTGTAATGTGCTAACATTGGGAACTAAGAGATAACCGTAAATCCCAATAGACAAATAATTCTCTTTATTTCTTTTACCTAAGAAATAAAGATTATCATACATTATGAACATAGTTTGAATTAGATTGCCATAGGTATTTCATAATTAATGCAAAATTGATAACTGAGCCTCTTAAAAAAAAAAAAAAAAAGCACATAACCATATTGCCTGAGAACTTTCTGTTGTCTTTAAAACATGAGCCATGATATTCTTCCAGTAGTAATAGGAAGTGAATTTATGATGCTCTTACTACATGGCCTTCTTACTGAGTTCCCACCCTTAGCCCCCTCAGTGACCAGTGGTGTGTACTTTTCAGATGACTGGCGCTGGGTAGAGAGACAAATCTGGGATCACAAGGTCAAAACTGTAAAGCCCGGGAACTGGTCTCATTGACACATACTAAGAAGCTAAGTGAGTTAAATTGTAAAAGTTAATAGTAAAATCAGTATTAATGCTCTAAGCTTAAGTTTAGCCTTAAACTAAGAAAGCCTTACATGCTTCTTGTGCCTATTGGTTCACTCCTGAAACATCACAAGTGCTTCAGGGTGAGCCAACTGCTGCCTTCTACTCTGGGTAGTTTTTGAGAACATTAGCATTGTTGAGTGGCATAGCTCCAGTTAGTAGACTAAGTTTGATATAGGTGCAGTTGGCAGTCAGTTCTGAAATTAAAAGTTAAGAGGACTCATGTTCAGAAATTTCCTACACAGTGTAGTATGGGCTAGGGGAAATTTTTCCCTTTTTCCCCTCTCAGTTCTTCTGGCTTGTCTAATCAAATTGACATGAGACAGATTAACAGGAGAAAACAATAACATTTATTAAGTACTACAGGTCCAGTGCATGAAATTCTTGCACAGGGCAGGGCAGGGGGTTGTCCCTCAGCCCAGCCTGCACCCTCTCCAATCTGGGAACCCTTGAGGGATGTCCAACTGCCTGTTGGGATCAGGCCTAAACGGGCAGTTGGACATCTCTCTCACAATCCAGGACTGCTGGCTCCCAACCCTTGCCTGCCTCTGCCTGATTGCCCCTAACTACTTCTGCCTGCCAGCCTGATCACCCCCTAACTACTCCACTGCCAGCCTGATCGACGCCTAACTGCTCCCCGGCCAGCACGATTGCCCTTAACTGCCCTCCCCTGTCGGCCTGGTCACCCCTAACTGCCTTCCCCTGCCAGTCTGGTCGCCCCTAACTGTCCTCCCCTGCAGGCCTGATTGCCCACAACTGCCCTCCCCTGCAGACTTGGTCTCCCCCACCTGCCCTCCTCTGCTGGCCCGGTCACCCCTAACTGCCCTCCCCTGCTTGCCTGGTCCCCCCCCCCCCAACTGCCCTCCCCTGCTGGCCTGGTTGCCCCCAACTGCCCTCCTCTGCTGGCCTGGTCATCTCTAACTGCCCTCCCTGCTGCCTGATCGCCCACAACTGCCCTCCCCTGCAGTCCTGGTACCCCCCAACTGCCCTCCCCTGCAGGCATGGTACCCCCCAAGTGCCCTCCCCTGCAGTCCTGGTCCCCCCAACTGCCCTCCCTTACAGGCCTGGGTCCCCCCCCAACTGCCCTCCCTTGCTGGCCTGGTCTCCCCCAACTGCCCTCCTCTGCCAGCCTGGTCACCCCCAACTGCTCACAACTGCTCTCCCCTTCCAGCCACCTTGTGTCCACATGGGGGCAGCCATCTTTGACCACATGGGGACGGCCATCTTGTGTCTTGGAGTGATGGTCAATTTGCCTATTACTCTTTTATTAGAGAGGATGTTCCATAAAAATATGGGACTAGAGGACACATGGGGCAGTTGCAGGTTACATGACATCTTGAGCTAAGGAGAAAGGGGAGTAGTGGTTTGGGACATCAAAGGGCAGGAAGGTAACTCACCATTTAGAAAAGCAAATGTTTGGTAAACAAATGTTTGCTGGGCATGTTTAACAATGGGACACAGAGAGGACTATGGTCAAATGGATCTTGCTGGTTCCTCCCTGTGTATCACATTTAGTTCATATTAAACTTGGTCATCTGTAATGATAGCTTCCTTCCTTAAGCAGGTCCTCTAGTTACATTCTTTTAGGCCAGTGGTCGGCAAACTCATTAGTCAACAGAGTCAAATATCAACAGTACAACGATTGAAATTTCTTTTGAGAGCCAAATTTTTTAAACTTAAACTTCTTCTAACGCCACTTCTTCAAAATAGAAACGCCCAGGCCGTGGTATTTTGTGGAAGAGCCACACTCAAGGGGCCAAAGAGCTGCATGTGGCTCCCGAGCTGCAGTTTGCTGACCACTGTTTTAGGCAGTTAGGGAGAAGGTCCAAGTGTCTTTCTGTCTCTTTCATTTTTTAAAAAATAACAAGCTTAAAATAATCAATATCCTGAAAAGGCATGTTTTAGAGGTAAACTCTGCTCCTCTCAATAGCTTGGTATAACTTGAATGTTGAGTATTTTTCATAACTTAGATGTTACCTTATAAGCAGTCATATATTTATTTATTTTAAATTTTAATGAATTCCCTGAATTTATTTATCTTATAATTGGAAGTCTGTATTCTTTGATCAACATCTCATTTCCTCCACCCCGAAGTTCCTGGCACCCACTATTCTGGACTCTTGTTTCTACGAGTTTTGCTTTTTTAGATTCCACACATAAGTGTTATGATACTCTATTTGTCTTTCTTTGTCTGACTTATTTCACTTAGCACAATGCATTCTCCATCCATATGGCAAATGGCAGGATTTTTTTCTTTCTCATGGCTGAATTTTACTATTTCTTTCTTTGTGTGTGTGTGTGTGTGTGTGTGTGTGTGTGTGTGTGTAACATATTTTAATCCATTCATCCGTTGACTTAAACTTAGGTTATTTCCCTATCTTGACTATTGTGAATAATGCTGCAGTGAAAATGGGACTGCAGGTATCTCTTCAAGACCCTGTTTTTATTTATTTATTTTTATTATATACCCAGAAATGGCATTGCTGGGTAGTATGGTATTGCATTTCTAATTTTTTGAGGAATCTCTATACTGTTTTCCATGGTGGCTGCACCAGTTTGTAATCCCACCAATAGTGTACACGGTTTCCTTTTCTTCACACCCTGCCAACATTAATCTCTTGTCTTTTTTATAATAGCCATTCTAACAAATGTGAAGTGCTCTTTGTTTGTGGTTTTGATTTGCATTTCTCTGATGATTAATGATGATATACATGTTAAAAAATTCATTTTTATATGATTGCTTTAAAATTAATGTTCTGGTTCTTGATGATCTGAACTTTATTGGCTTAAAAGAGATCTTTAAAGTTTCAAATTATTAAAAGCACTGCAACAAAATATAAAATACTAATTTGAAATGACTATTTTAAAATAACATTTTTATTTAATAAAAAATTAATATGTAGTGTGAACAGAGAACATGGTAATCAGAAAAAATACCAAAAACAAAGTCACCAATGTTAACAGTCAAGGTTAACTCGCCTTCTGGTGTTTTCACTGTGCATATTCAGTAAATTAGTTGAGCATTTACTATATGCCCTATTCCCTAGGGACTGGCCATGGCAAGCAGTCTTTTCCAGAAAACAAAAGTCTTCTGTTGTCAGAGAGCTTACTTAGGTTCAAGTAGAGGGAAAAGACAGTAAACATGGAGATTGCAAATTATGACAAATTATATGAAGAAAATTGGGTGATGAGATAAATTTCATGAAGCTGGGGGTTATTTTGCATGAAGTAGTCAGGGTAGGAGGAACCCTCTTTTTTTGTTTTAAAAAATGGTATTATACAATAATTTGGAGCTTGGGTTTCAAACAGTAACATGTATTGCACAGAAAATGCTTACAATACAGTATATATAGGTTTAAAATGCAAGCTACTCAGTAGTGAAGCTTAGGTAGGTATTTTTTTAACTTAATAATAATTTATACCTGTTATAATGGCTGTTAACAAAAACACAAGGAATAACAAGTGTTGGTGAGGATGTGGAGAACAGGAAACCTTGTGCACTGTTGGTTGGAATGTAAATTGGTGCAGCCACTGTTAAGAAACATTATGGTGGTTCCTCAAAAATTAAAAAGAGGACTACCATATGATCCAGCAATTCCACTTCTAGGTATTTATCTGAAGGAAATGAAAACACTACATTCCCACGTTCATTATAGTATTTTACAATAGCCAACGTATGGAAACAATCTAAGTATCCATTGTTGGATGAGTGGATTAAAAATATACACAATGGAGCATTATTCAGTCATAAAAAAGAATGAAATTTGCCATTTGGGACAACATGGCTAGGCCTAAAGGGCATTGTGCTAAGTAAAATATACAGAGAAAGACAAATACTATATGATCTCACTTTTATGTGGAATATAACAAGAACAACAAAACACACACACACACACACACAAGCTCATATATACAGAGACAGATTGGTGGTTGACAGAGGTGGAGAACAGAATGCGGGCGAAGTGGGATACAGGTGAAGGGAGTCAAAAGGTACAAACTTCCAACTATAAAATAAGTAAGTTAAGGGGATGTAATGTATAGCATGGTACCTATAGTACAGCAAGAAAAAAATTCTGTAACTATGTATGGTGATGGATGTTAACTAGACTCATTGTGATGATCATTTCACAGTATTTACAGATATCAAGTTATTATGTTGTATATCTGAAAGGAATATAATGTATTATCAGTAATACTTCAGTAAGAAAATAGAACATTACTTTAGCTTGAGTTCCCCTGATAGTCTAGTGCAAGAAGTAACAATAAAAACTGTTTATACTTTTTAAGTAATGAATGTATAAATACTTACATAGAGAAACGTTTAATTTAAAAAATGTATTGATTATTTTGAGAGAGAGACATCGATTTTTTATTTCACTTATTTATGCATTCATGTATGTACCCTGATCAGGGATCAAACCTGCAACCTTGGCATATCGGAATGATGCTCTAACCAACTGAGCTATTTGGCCAGGGCTAGAGAAACTTTTAAACATTAACTTAATTTAATAGCTCAACCTCACTCAAGTATAGGTAGAACATAAAAAAGGCATTCTTGGTCTTTAGGAACGGATCCATTTCTATTTCCTTTTCTTGTCATAATTTCTTTCTAAGTTGTAACAAGGAATTTTGATTTCAGTGGGGTTTTCCAGAAAGAAATAGTTTAGCTTGGGTTGTATTACATTAAAGTTTCTAGTATAAAGGATAAGTAGGAGGAAGATATTAGGATGGATCATATTGAAATGGCTGTTTAGGTTAAAAATGGTCTAATTGGCAAATCTCCTATGGTTGAACTCACTGGAAAAAGGAAGCTAGAAGCAAAACTGAAGAAGGGCATTAGGTGTGCTTGGTAATCCAGAAAGTACGATTGATTGGGTATTTTTTTTTTTTTTTTGAGAACTATATAAATTCTAAGTGGGAAGAAACATTAGAAATCATGAGGTACAGTTTCTGCCTTTTATAGACAAAATGACACTCTATCCCATTTTAAGAGGAGATGTGAGTCAAATAATCCATATACTGGAAATTTGGAACTTGGTGGAGAGAATAATATAGAAAAGTTAAAAAAAAATTAGGATTGCTTACAGAAGTTGCTTTAGGAAAGGAAACTTTATGACAGACTTCAAAAATTGTAGCTTAAATAGTTCAGAGCCAAGGTCAGTGGTGTCCAAATTGCTGCACATTAGAATTAGCAGCACCCAGGCAATTCCCCTTTCCAGTTAATTCACAGTGTCTGGGGTGAGCCAGGTGCCCCATTCCAGTTAGTTCACCGTCTGGGTGGAGCTTGGTGTCAGTAATGTTTAAGGATCCTTGGTGATTCAGATGTGGAGCTAAGTTTAGGAACCATTGACCAAAGAATTAATAATGAGAATGGGTTAAGGTGAAGTATTCTTTAAAAAGGAAGTTATTTCAAATTAATGGGATTTTCATGCAGTGGTAAGGGTATAAGCAATTAATTGATATAGTATTTACTGACTAAATTTGTCAATCATTTAAAGAAATTTATACTTTTTGAATTATGTGAAAGGTTTCTACTTATTTGATTATAAGAATTATGAACAACTTTATTAGAATATATAATAATTATAATAGCTACATGGTTAGCAGTTATAGAATTTATTAGGACTATATTTGAGAGTATTACTTGTTAAATACTGATAAAAAATAAAACATCACTATTTAGAACTTTTTAAATCTACATCTAAACTTTAAATACTTTCCATAGTACTTCCATAATGGTTACTATCATCAATGTGAAAAAGAGTACTAATATTAACATTATTTTATGCATTTTTACTGAAATACTTCTTTTTGATATTATTCTTTAAAGATAAGGTTTAAGGCCTTGATTTCACTAACTTATAAATACAAATAGGACTCAAGCTATTTTTACTATTAGCTATGTCTTTGATTTTTTTTTCATTTAAGAAAAATAAAAGGCAAGGGGACAAAAGAAATATCTGTTGCAGTTAAAACTTGAAATATATTTGTCTAAGTAGTATATTTGTTTTTGTTTGTATGCCTAATCCATCCCACAACTGTTTATTTAATACCTGCCTACTCTGTAGTGTTCCTATTTTATAGCATTCTAGGAGTTTGGGCAGAATGTGTTTCTTAGCATTTAAAATACTTCTGTGAAGTAAGATAAGTGGATTTGCCTTCTTAGTATCTATAAAAAGAATCCTAAAATCACACACTAATTATAATTACAGAACTTTGTTTTCAGTACTTTACCATGATATAAGCAAAGTGTGCTGAATTCAGAGCCAAGAGAACTAGATTCAAATAGTTAAACATTCAACTTATGAAAGGGAAGTCATTTTAATTGTTTTCTGACTCAGTTTCTTCATCTGTGAAAAGATGTGATTATGATTTCCAAGAGCTTTTTTAGCTCTGATACTTTCTATTTTCTATATTGTAATATTTGTATGAGAGATATATAAAAATACATAGTCAAAAGAATGCACTAAGCAGTTTTTTGGAAGATGAGTATATTGGTATCTATAATAGACAAGATTAATATTGAAGTTTATGACTAGGGGACTTTCTTAGCTTTTAGTGATAGCAGCTTTTAATTTAGGATTACATGTCATTTAAAACCGGTATCTTCTGCAGATGGTACCCAGGGACTTTAACCATGCCTCTGCAAAATCATTTCGAGTTTTTCTTAGGCACTCATGGCTAACAATATTTAGCTGTGTTGTTTTAAACCACTAATGAGATTAGGCTCCTCTTGCTTTCAGAAGCTTTGGTATTTTAACCCTTCTTTTATAGAAAATCATAAAAGATCATTCACACAGTGCATTTGGCAATCATTTATTGAGCCACAGTCCCTAAATTTTGAAGATGCAAAGAGGCATAGCATAAGATAGTTCCCACTTCAGTCTCTGTGGGAGAAACAAGCAAAAATAGGTAATTGCAGAATAGTGGAAGCACAGTTAAGGTCTGTACTAGAGTATGCACAGTGGGAGCACAGGGAGGAGAGGATTTGAGTAGGTAGAAGTTAATGCAGGATCTTCTAGAGTTGGCAATTAATTTATTTTAGAAGGATAACTAGTGTGTAGGTAAATTTTTTAGTGGAAATCCTGGACACTAGGGTACTGATCAAAAAGAAGGTGAGAACATCAGGTTTAGAAAAAGAGAAGCATTAAATTTGAGAGACATTTAAAAAGCAGAATTTAGGAGTGAGGACTTTATTGGATGTGGAATGTGAAGGAATTGGAAGCACTGAGGTTTTTGGACACGGATTGAAGCTGCTGTGATGTCTTTTCTCAGAATAGAGAGCAATTCTTTTTTTTTAAGAAAAATATTTTTATTGATTTCAGAGAGTAAGGGAGAGGGAGAAAGACATAGAAACAAAAATGATGAGAGAGAATCATCCATCAATCTGCTGCCTCTCACACACCTCCTACTGGGGATCTAGTCTGCAACCCTGGCATGTGCCCTGGAGGGGAATTGAACTGGGACCTCCTGGTTCCTAGGTCAGCACTCAACCACTGAGGCATACAGCTGGGCAGATATTAGTTCTTTTTTTAGAGGGGCTCTGAAAAGATGTTTGAAATCTGAATGAAAAACAAAATTAAGAGTTGTACAGTGGATTTTTCTCTCAATTTGTAATGTCTCTTTTCTTCAGTATTAACTCTAGATAGACAGGATGTGGCAAATAGCTTGCTGTTGTTCACAGAAGCTGAGAAAATTTATTGCTTTAAAAAATTGCTTATCTCTAAATCTATTGTGTTTAATGTTTTTCTTTTCATATGAATAAATTTAGGCAATACTTGTTAAAATATAATTATTGAATAAGAGAAGTAAATAAAAATATTTGGCAGAGTATCAAATATGAAAGTTTTGCTTTCTAATTTTCTGTGCATATTAATAACTCAATACAATTCTATGAATAAAATCAATTTTATTTCATGATCTATATCAATATCTTTTAAAGGTATTTTAAAGAAATATCTCTAAAAACCAATTTGTGTATATTTAGAATGCCATTATTGCATAGAAAGTGATTAAAATATATTATCACTTATGTATATTATAAAGTAATATACATATGAAATAAATATATCACTTATGTATGTTATAAAGTAGGATTAAGATAATGCTGCTTATTTTTATAACCTTTTATAAAAAACTAAGTCATTTTGCTGAAATCTCCTTTCAAATTGTAACCTCACCAGTATTCCACTAGAGGGCACTGAAAGACTGAAGAAAAACGGGCTAGGCTTTAAAAGCTATGTTTTATTTAAAACACACAAATACAAACTGATGAACCGCTGCTTTGATGGATTATTATTGTCGTTCTAGTGGGACTTTAAGAAAATATGCCATTTCCCCACATAATCAGACATCTGGCAATTCATTACAAATTTATATGATATATGTATGGTTTTAGGGTATCTGTGATCTTGAATCCTATTTCATTTGGAAACGGAAAACCCATTTTTGTTCAGTGAGTTATGATTTTTATAATGCTGATTGAATATTGAAAATGTATGCATTTGTTCTTCTTTTTAGGTTGTGGTAGCTACACTATTTTTTTGCTCTCAATTGGAGCTCTAATGTGATATTAACACTGATGAGACTATGATTTTCATTTTTAGAATTCATTATAACAGAATAACTTTCTTATGTTGACTGATGAACAATACAGTTAAAAAATAGCCTTTGATAAGATGTATCTTGGGAAACCCAAATTCATACTATTCAAGTGTAAAAGTTCTCCCTTTTCTCCCCTACACTCTCCCTGCACAGTGTGTTCTGCCGTTCAGGTATGTGATGTAACTGGTCTAACAAGCTAAGTGCAGAAACTGAAGTTGGTTTGCACTTCATATTTCACTTTATAATTTTTCTGTGGGGTTTTGAAACCTGATCTGTGAAATGAAGATTTTTGTATTCATCTTTTAGTTTGAATAAAAACCTACTGCTGAGGATTATAAGCTTCCAAGCTGTTCTGTGGGCTTAAAAATTAGGCTAAATTGGTTTACAAAATAAAAGAGAGTATTTTATTTAATAAGGTAAGGAGCACCATTAAGTTGTTTATAACTTTTTACACATATGAAAGTGAATAGAGTTGAAAGTCCTGAACTTGGGTTTGTATTTCTAATTAATGTGGCATTTTGTATTGAAAGTAATGGTTAAATGCAAAATTTGTAATCTTTTCTTTTTCCCTCCTAAACTTGAATATGGTCCCTTAAATAGGTGAATCCTTAAGTGAGAAATTGCTTTGTAAAGTTAGAGCCTACTTCCTTAGAAACCATAAATACACTGGAAATGTTGTGTAACACCTTACACTTGAGGGCTCCACTTGTTTTGTAGACTTGAATCCTCAATTCTTATAAAACCTTTTGTTGTTATGTTGAGAGGAATAATGGCTGGGCTAAAATGTTGACTTAAATTTCTGATTGTTTTTCTTTATTTTTCATAGTTATGTCAATTATGTGTATTTTTTATATGTATGTTCATGTAGCTTTATCTCAAAGATTATATAAATAGAAAAATAGGCTAGGTAATATTATATGCAACCTTATAGTGTATTGTAACTGCTAGAAAAGACAGACTCTAAAATATCGAATAACTTCTTTGTTTCTACCACTTTCCTAAAATAATCCTGCTTAGTTTATTATGCTAAGAAAATACTGAATATTTGTGCTTTTTTTTATATAGCACTTGGCACAGTTATATATGTGTTGAATATATTTTATTTTTATTAAGGGAAAATATGGTTCTAGTATATATTAAAATGTATTTTATTTTTTAAAAGTCTTAATTGTTGCATTTTATTGCCTCTTGGTGTACATGCACATTCTCCCCAGGACATTTTTCTACCCTGTGGAAGCCACCCTCTGTTGCTTAACTTGTATGCTTTCTTACTATACTGATTTTACATATGCTTTGCTTTATATTTATAATCTATCGCCAGAATTTCTCAAAGGTGACATTTTACCTATTCTCATATTCTCTAAATGCCAGCCTTATATCAGATATGAACTCACTATCCCTTGATGCCCTTTGTTTCCTCTCTATCTCCTTTCTGTTCTGCTTTGCATCGTTACTGTTCTTCGTCTCCCTCCTATTGCTTTCCTTATGTCTGCCTTGCATCATTATTGTTTATTCATCTTCATCCTATTACTTTAGCAGCTATCTGAGAGGAAAGCTGTCTTTGTGTCTGACCTAGTGTTGAGGGTTTTTACATTGTGGAAATTAAAAAAAAAGTTAAATTGAAATATATGACTTGAGTGGGAACGGTATAGAGCTTTGAAAGTAGGCAGATTATTTCCTCCTGATTGTATGAGAAAGAGTTTTGATTTTATTTTTCCAAAAAGAACTTTGTTTTTATTCCTCTACAATTTAGTTTATAACTTTAATTATAGTTTTACTCCAGCTTTAATTCTGGGGTGACATTGTTGTACTTTTTCTTTATTTTAGGTGTAGTTGATTACCATTGCAGGCAAGCTGTGGCGTATTTGATGGTCTGTAGTTATTGACAAATTATTTTTGAAATTTTAAGTTTCCCAGAACCTTTCTACCACTATTGATGATAATATGTGTTTTTTTAGTTACTGTAGGCGATATAAAATTTACTATAAAAATAAAGTCCTTTAAAATTTTTAGAAATAGTACTTACCTTAAGTATCTAATATTACTTATACCTATGTATTTTAATAGGTATAAGGAGTTTCATTTGTTCTATTCCCTTGATTTTTGCCTTTTAATTTTTTTTGTAGGAAGTCTTTTGTTTATTTTATCTGCATAAAACTTTGCCTCATACATATATATTGGCTTGAAAATTTGGTTTTGATTTAGGTGAAGAATTATATCTTCAATCCTAGGAAACCAGTTACATAAAGTCAAAATTATGGAGTAATTGTGGTAAGAATATACAATCTAGATGCTTTGTTTTTTTTCCTAATTTACATGCATAAAATATCCCTAAAATCATTTAACATTTATTGTTATTTCTAGTTAGGGGACATAAACCTTTCATGCAGAGTTTGTGGAAAAATTTGCTTATCAAAACAAGAATATGTTGTTTTTCCTTTCTTTTGTTCTTTTATATTCCTTTTTAAAAAATATAACTCACTGTGCAATTAATTTCAGTTTGTTCAGTGATTACTATCTACAGTGTGACTTGGCGCTGCAGGGCATAGTGATGGAGTAACACGGAGAAATCTCAGTTCTCAAGTGTGTAATCCAATCGAGCAGGCAGAACTAAGGGCGAGGAAGCCTTTGGAGACGATTAGGAGAAACAGTCTTATAGCTACAAGTGCAGTGGGATAAAAAGGTGCTCGGGATCCTAAACAGAGTGGAGTTTGAATGAGATTAGCTTTATGTTTTCACACAGGAGCCACTAAGTTGTGTGAAAGGAGAGGGTATTTTATAGGCATATAGTGGTGGGCATTTGTTTTGGATTGAATTCTACTTTAGGTGCTGTGCTTCTTTTTCTGCCTTTCTTGGTTTTATCCCTTTCCTTATTCTAATTTACTTACCGTGTCAAGTGTTACATGTCAGTTCTCTGAAATTATACGGGTTTGCCTGCTCTCTGTGATATAATTGCTCAGTTCTCCAGGAAGAAATGACATTTGACCTTTTATATACATACACAGATTGTACTTTCTTTTTTTTACAGGTTCATCACATTTGTGAAATGTACACTTATGAGATATTTATAAATGAGATCATATTTTCCCTTTGGCATTCTTATAACTCTGGATATTTGTTTCCCTGTCATTTTGAGTATGTGTGTGTGTCCTTTGTAGTTGACAAAAACAAGGCATGAAGAAACAAAGTAAATTGCCCAAGGTTATTAGCAGAGTTGCAACTAAAACCCAAATGTCTTTACCTTTAGATCAATCATTTAGGTGATATATGGATAACTTCAACATGTAGTTACATGTTATTGGCAGGTATACATTTAAGGTAAAGTGCTCATTCATTGCAGTCTCTTTCAATTTTTAGTTTAGCTCCATACCTGATGTTTTCCAATCTTAGTAATTCTTGTAATCTTCAGGGTTGTTTTTTGTTGTTGTTTGTTTGTGGTACCAAGTACATTTATTTGCTACTTGTGCTGTGGAATTCCTCGGGAGGCAGCATTACCATATCCTTATTTGGACCTTATTTCTAGCCTTAGCTTGCAGCATTTGAAGCTCGTATTTCAAATGCCTGTGGACTTTTAGGGAGGGAGATTGCCAGAAAGTTTTGATTTCTTTTCGTATTTTCTATGTCAGTGTCATTTTACATTTGTTTGCAGGGAGCTTGCCTGTGGATTGGCTAGCTGAGAACCCTTCTGCAAGTGGTGTGGGTCTAACCCAAGTCTGTTCTTCAGCGCCGCTGTCCAGGGTACCACACAGATTAGTGTGTTTTAGATACATCTTCGCTCCCAAATACAGCCCCCACTGATTTCTTACTGTACTCATTGTATCTAATTGCATACTGAATTGGTGATGGCTGTATCTTTGACTTTTTTTTTTTGTTAATGTATTTTGTAAGTTGAGTTTTGGTACTAAAGAGGTATTTTCTTTTTCATGCACTTACTTTGCCTTCTTTTTTAAATTTACTGGAATTTTAAACTTAAACAATTAAATATTCTCTTGATCTTCAGATTTATTGCTCTAATATTTTAGCTTAGATCTATCAAGAGGAGATAATTTTATGTTTAATAGGTTTACAAGTGTAAAATATCAATTAAAGCCTAACAGATAGATGATATAAGGCTTTTAAAAAAGTATGAGGCTTTCTTTTTATTGAAAACTATGCCCTGCAATAAAATAATCTAGAGTACTTCTCTTTGGAAAATAATGTCCTCTAACTGACCATATAATTTTTGTGTATTTAATTAGTAAGAATTCATTAAGAATTTTAAAGTATTATTTTAATGACTATAAAATGATTTAAAATACTAGTTTCATTTTGTGTACTTAAATGTATAATCAAATGACTAAATTGTTATGTATCTATAATAACGTCTTGATTAATTAGTGTGGTTAAGAGAGGGTATTGGGATTACTGCAATTTCCCAGTTAACTGAAGGTTTATTCAAGTAAGCAATGAAATTGCATAGGTGAGGATGCTGACATTAGGGGTAGGATTTGTCTGTCAAGCTCTTTTTAGTTATATGAAGTCATAGAAGTCCCATTGTGTATTATTAGGAAGGAACATTTTATCAGATGTTGAGCACTCATTTTCACAATCATATCATTAGTTGCAGTATTAGTAGACTTGGAAGGAAGTCTCATGGACTTGCAGAGCTAAACTGGTGAAGCTTTTCTGGAGCCAGTGTTTCTTAGCTGAGCAGTGAGATTTTTTAACAGAAGGAAGGATGTCAGCTTCTCAGGGGTCCCCAGTGCCGACTGTGACTCAAATGTCACTGAGATGTTGTTCCCTGTTTATCTGTATGAGGCAGATTTTAGAATGTTGTAAAATGATGAAAATTTGTCTACATGTGGTATGTATGTATGACAGATACTAGATGGTTGTTTTTTCCTTTCATTAAACATCTAAGTTCTTTCAACTACTAGTTGCACACAAGGAATTGAAAAATCAAATCTGAATTCTCAAACTGGCTGTTTTTTCTTCAATAGATGAATAGTTTTTAGTGTTTGGCTATTTTCATGAACTTTCCTGTTTTCTATCAGTTTGTCTCCTTTGTCAGAATGATTCCCCGGATTTGTGATTATTATGAAAGATGATTATTTCCATGTAGATAGAACTATAACAGTTACAAGTACTGTAATTGTGATTTTTTTTTCTTAAAGGAGGAATTCCGAGAACTTCGAGAACAGCCTAGTGATCCTCAAGCTGAACAAGAACTAATCAATAGTATTGAACAAATATATTTTTCTACAGACTCATTTGATATTGTAAAATATGAGCTGGAGGTAAAAAAAAAAATTCATTAAAATCTGTCTAAAGCCCCCGCTCCCCTTTTCCCCCCAATGATTGCATTTGTGAGATTTGAATGCTTTTTAGGGATGTTATATTTTTTGATACCAAGATTGGTCTGTAATGACCATATGGTGATTCAGTGAACTGTCTGCATTGTTTAAAGGTGAAACTATTTTTAAAAACGTAAAATTAAGTGCAGGAGTAGAATATTGGTCCAGGAAACATTTCTGTACTTTTGTTTTTTAACTGTTAACAGGCAGTATGTTAATATGCTGCCTCTATTTTATTTTATGTTAAATATGTTTAAAAAAGCTCTAGGATTTTTAATCATGGTTATCTATATAATTGTGTAGTCATGATAAGTATCCCTATGCCATAATGTTTACAATATTGGCATTTTAAATTTATAAGAACTTAAAAAAAAAAAGCCAGAATAGTAAAATTTGTTTTTAGACAAAACCAAACACAATGTGCATATACATACTTTATATGCAGTATATATAAAGGCATTCCCCATCTCATTCTGAGGCCTCATTCATCAGTTGACTGAGAGTTGGAGTCTGAGTTGAAGTTTCGCACCTACACAGTGGCATACACTTCTGATAGTTTCCCATGCTATCCTTCGAAAGCCAGTGTATAATCTAGCATGTACTCCAACAGCTGTCACTGTCACACTGAGGTGCTTAGTTACTACTCATGGCACTTCAGGGGGGAATATGCTTTGAATTCTGTCACAGAGAAGAAGGAATATACCTGTGGGTAGAGTAGGGAGTTCTCCTGTCACAGATCAATCCCAGGGTAGTGGGATTCCCTGGAAGTGGGAGGCAGCTGCAGTGGAGATGGTGGGCTGGGAGAGGAGTACAGAGGGTAGGGTAACAAAGATGTGTAGGCTTTTGTGTCTGGAGTCTACTAGGGGACGTAGGGAGGGCAGGAGGAATGAATATGATTGAGATGTGACACTGTTTTATATGCACAGTTCATAAGTCAGAGGTATACGGGTAAATGACACCAAACTAAACAATTTATTTTATGTTTCTCTAATGGATTTGTTTTTTAGAAGCTCCCTCCTGTTCTCAATTTGCAAGAATTAGAGGAGTACAGAGACAAATTGAAACAACAACAAGCTGCAGTGAGTAAAAAACACATTTCTTTGTGACAGAGCCGTAAATGAAACAAAGCATAAAGGTGTAATGTTTTCAGGTGTTATGGTTTAGCTAACATAGTAACATACTAAACAAATCGTACTTAACATGACTTTTTCTCAACTGATACATTTATATTAAAATTTAATGCATACTCAGAACTGGAAGTTTTTTCTCTGGAATCCTAAATGTGATGAAAGAATTTTGAACTCTTTCTTCTTTCTTCAGATTACTAAGTACCTTCAGGCTCCTTGTCATGCAAAACTACCCACAGTTTTGTAAGGAGTTTTTGTTTGTTTGTTTGTTTTTATCTTACAATAAAGGTTCCCATTTCTTGTTAAAATAGGTCCAAAGAGAATACAGGTGTAAGATTCAGAAAATCTGAATTGTAGTCACTTAAACTTTGGTAAATAAATCTTTTGTTTTATCTGTGAAGTGATGGATTAGACCAGCATTCTCTTTAATGCCATAAAATTCTATAATTCTATATTTCCTCATGTTAGGCTGAACTACTTTGATAAAATTCAGTCTATACGTAGTTACTACTATGTTTAAGATTACTCATCTGGAAAATGAGGAAACATGTAACCCATTTCTATAGATTGACATGAGTGCTAATTAAGATAATATAGGGAAATCACTTAGTACACTGCAAAATAACAAAAACTACATTGCCTATTTTTAAAAAAATGTTTTTATTGATTTTATTTTATTTTTTTTATTTATTATTTTTTTTCTTAATTAAATCTTTATTGTTCAGATTATTACAGGTGTTCCACTTTTTTTCCCCAATAGCTCCCCTCCACCTGATTCCCCACCCCACCCCATGCCCTTACCCCCCGCCACTGTCTTCATCCATAGGAGTAAGATTTTTGTCCAATCTCTTCCCGCACCCCTCACACTTGCTTCCCCTGAGAATCGTCAGTCCACTCCCTTTCTATGTCCCTGATTCTATTATATTCACCAGTCCATTCTGTTCTTCAAATTTTTTATTCACTTGATTTTTAGATTCACTTGTTGGTAGGTATGTATTTGATGTCATTTTGTTGTTCATCATTTTTATCTTTACCTTTTTCTTCTTCTTCTTCTTCTTAAAGAATACCCTTCAGCATTTCATGTAATCCTGGTTTGGTGGCGATGAACTCCTTTAGCTTTTTCTTGTCTGTGAAGCTCTTTATCTGACCTTCAACTCTGAATGATAGCTTTGCTGGGTAGAGTAATCTTGGTTGTAGGTTCTTGCTGTTCATCACTTTGAATATTTCTTGCCACTCCCTTCTGGCCTGCATAGTTTCTGCCGAGAAATCAGCTGACAGTCGTATGGGTACTCCCTTGTAGGTAATCAACTGTTTTTCTCTTGCTGCTTTTAATATTCTCTCTTTGTCTTTTGCCCTTGGCATTTTAATTATGATGTGTCTTGGTGTGGTCCTCTTTGGGTTCCTCTTGTATGGGGTTCTGTGTGCTTCCTGAACTTGTAAGTCTGTTTCTTTCACCAGGTGGGAAAGTTTTCTGTCATTATTTCTTCTAATAGGTTTTCAATATTTTGCTCTCTCCCTTCTTCTGGCACCCCAAAAATTCGGATGTTGTTTCGCTTAAAGTTGTCCCAGAGGCTCCTTACATTATCTTCATATTTTTGGATTCTTTTTTCTTTTTGTTTTTCTGGTTGGATGTTTTTTGTTTCCTCATATTTCAGATCTTTGGTTTGATTCTTGGGGTATGTTGATCTACAGTTGAGTTTCTGTATATTCTTTATTTTAGACAGTGTATGCTTCATTTCTGACTGATCCTTTTCCATTTTTTTGGCATTCTCATTAAGGTCCTTGAAGGTCTCACTAAGCTCCTCAGAAGTGTCATCAAGTTTCTCGGCAGTTTTTAGAAGATTCTTGAGTAACCTTATAAATGTGATTCTGAACTCTATGTCATCCAGTAGTTTGCTTTCCTCCGTTTCTTTCATTCGTGACATGTTTCTTTGTTTCTGCATTTTGGCTGCTTCCCTGTGTTGATGGAGTGGCTTTGTGTGGTAGGTGACCTATAGGGGGCAGTAGCTCAGCCTCCCCAATCACCTGATGTGGATGCTCTTGGTACACCCCTTTGTGGGCTGAGTGCAAAGTCTTGGTGTAGTTAAGCCTGAATTACTGTTGGTACGCTGGGAGGAATTGACCTCCAGGCCAATTAGCTGTGAGCACTCCTTGTGTCTATAATGGAAGAAGTGCTGCACTGAAGACACGCTTATGGGGCAGGACTTGTTTCAGTGGGGCTTTGGTGCTCACTGAGTCTGCCTCTTGAATGTGTCACTTATGGATGTGAGGAGTTGAAATCTGGTGTCTCACACTGACCACTAGGTACACTGGCTTCTGGATCTCCAATGGGGTGCAGGTCAGCTACTGTCTGAGGCCACTCAGCAGGAGCTACAGTGAGAGCTGCAGTTTTCTCCTCTTTGCTTGGGGTTTGGAGGTTTTGGAGCTGTCTGACCTGGGCTGCAAGTTTTCTAGGTTAAGCTGCGATAGGGCAGGCTTTCTTATGCTAATTGAGCTGCTTGGAGCTTGGGTGGGTTTTGTAGGTTGTGTGGGGCGGGGTCTCAGGGCGTCACTAGGTTAGGGCGTGGCAAACAGCAATGGCTGCTAGTAAGCGGGCTCTGTGTCCCCGACCGCGCCCTGGAGTCCTGTGCCCCAGTGCCGTAAACAATTATTCCTGCGTGCAGCTCTGCAAGCAAGCCACTCTCACTGGCAGACAGTCCAGCTTCTCCCCGTAGGAGTTTGGGTCCCCCGCGTCTCCCCAGAGACTGGATTTCAGAGTAATCGCGGGCTTGTCTCCATTCAGGTTGAAAAAAGCAACGCACCCAGTCGCCCGCCGCCAGCCCGGATCACGCGCCTCCGTACCTCAGCTTTTCAGCACTCGTGCACGTCTCAATGCTCTTTTCTCTTTCCTTCTAGTTGTAGAACTTCCACTCAGCCAGCTTTCCCGTGGTTCTGGGTGATAGACGTTTTGTCTTTTAGTTGCAGTTTAAATTGTTGTGGGAGGCAGCAGTTTAGGTGTTTACCTACGCCGCCATCTTGGATTCCCTCCTGTTTTTATTGATTTTAGACAGAGAGGAAGGCAGATGGAGAGAGAGAGAGAGAAACATTGATGTGACAGTGAAATATTGATTGGCTGCCTCTTGCACACCCCCTATTGAGCCCACAACCCAGACATATACCCTGACCAGGAATCAAAATGGTGACCCTTTGGTGCACGGGATGAAGCTCAACTAACTGAGCCACCCCAGCCAGTGCTACATTGTCTGCTTTTTGTTTGAAATAAACCCAATTTGGTAAAATTAGGTGGGTTTTTATCTGGGTACGTCTATACAAATTCATATCTATACACATCTATACATATATGTACAAATTCAAAGCAGATTAAGAAACCATGGAAAGATTAATGCCATTTATAAGTGTGTGTGTAGTGTTTCATTCTCAGTTGGCCTGGGGGAGGGGAACCCATTGTGTTTCCTGAGCAAACATTCACTAAATAACTGCAGTGTGCCCTGCTTTGTGCTAGACTTGGTATCACAGTGTAATCTGACAGAGGCCCCTGAAATTGTGAAATAAGAGCCTCATGTTTAAAATCATTATAAGTAACTTGCATGCCTTAACATTATTCATGGAATTGGCTCAGAAAACCTTAAATATCTCCATACCATTCCAGAAAACACATGTTCTCAATTCTTCAGAAGGAAAGGACCAAAATACCATTGGTCTTCTTATGTGGTACAAAAGGGTCTGCAGGGTGCAAGGACATTCCTGTTCCCCACATACTGTCTTCATAAGTTCAGTTGATTAAACACTTATTTATCTTCACAAGTTCATCTTTTAATGCAAATCCTGAACTCTTAAAGATGATTAAACTTTTATTTATGTTAGTCAAATCAGATAATGATACCCAACAGTTATAATGAACATTTGTTGAGTACTGTGCTCTGTACTGTACCTCTTTTACTAATTTCATAGCCCAGAGAGATATGTGTGGTCATAGCATACTGTAAAATTTGTAGGGAAGACCTGTAGAATATTCTTGGAAATTTAAAAAATATAAAATGTAATAGGAAGCATGAGGTGTTTTTTTTTTTCTTACTTCCTTTGTTTGATGGTATGTTCTTATAGGTATCTAAAAAAGTAGCAGATTTAATCCTTGAGAAGCAGCCTGCTTATGTAAAGGTAAAATAATATTTGTTATTTTCAGTAGTGAAATTTAAAAAATGAGTGATTTAGTCCTGAAACTGTTGAAGTATTTTAATTTATTCTTTTGTCTATAGTTTTGTAGCAACATACTCACTCTGTGTTTGTGTGTGTGTGTGTGTGTGTGTGTGTGTGTGTGTGTGTATTCTCATTTGGGGGTATTTGCCAAACTGAAGAAATGAAAGAGTTTTTATAACTGATTAGAGGCCTGGTGCACAAAATTCGTGCACAGGGGTGTGTGTCCCTCAGCCCAGCCTGCACCCTCTCCAATCTAGGACCCCTTGAGGGATGTCCGACTGCCCATTTAGGACCGATCCCAGTAGGCTCCCAACTGCTCTCCTGCCTGCCTTCCTGATTGCTCCTAACTGCTTCTGCCTGCCAGCCTGATCACCCCTAATCACTCCCCTGCCAGCCTGATTGATGCCTAACTGCTCCCCTGCCAGCCTGTTTGCCCCTAACTGCCCTCCCCTGCAGGCCTGGTCACCCCTAATTGCCCTCCCCTGCAGGCTTGATCGCCCCCAACTGCCCTCCCTTACAGTCCTTGTCCCTCCCAACTGCCCTCCCCTGCTGGCCATCTTATGGTGGCCATCTTATGTCCACATGGGGGCAGCCATCTTTGACCACATGGGGCGGCCATCTTTTGTGTTGAGGTGATGGTCAACTTGCATATTACTCTTTTATTAAATAGAATAGAGGCCTGGTGCATGGGTTGGGGCCAGCTGGTTTGCCCTGAAGGGTGTCCCAGATCAGGGTGGGGGTTCCCTTGGGGCATGGGGCGGCCTGGGTGATGGGCCTGTGATGGTTTGCAGGCCAGCCACACCCCCCCTCCCCCCTGCCCCAGCGACCCAAGCAGAGGCCCTGGGATCTGAGATTTATTTATCTTCTTCAATTGAAACTTTGTAGCCTTGAGTGGAGGCCTAGGCCGGCCAGGGTGTGTGGAAAGCTTGGCTTCCTCCATTACCAGGGAAACCCAAGCCTCCCTCCTGCTTGCTCCCTGGCTACAGCCATCTTGGCTGAATTAATTTGCATACTCGCAGCTGATTGGCGGGTGGGCGTGGCTTGGTGTAGCGGAGACACAGTCAATTTGCATATTACTCTTTTATTAGCTAGGATTCTAAAGTAATATCTTTGTTTTTCCAAACTGTAGAATAGCCAGTGAAAATTGCTTTTATATTCTTTTTAACATGTAGATTATTAATAATGGATGCTCAATGGAAATATAACATTTGTCTTTAAAACATGATAAAATTGGAATTGTGCAGCAGAATTTGTCTTTTCAGTAGAAAAATCAGAGACTTCATAATCCATTGAAATATCTACTATTGTTCAGAAGAAAGCATTCATTGTCAAAGCATCTTAGCAAACAGAAATCATATTTGTCATATTCTTGATTATCTTGTGAAATTCTGTTGAGTAGAAACATTTAAGTGGATATATTAGTCTTTATTTATGCCTGTATAAAGCAGGTTGGGTCTAGATTTCCTTATAAGCAATACTAACTAAATATTTTGTCATATGTTGTTGTGAAAATCAATTGAAGATTGTCATTTTAAATAATTTTGTTGAAATATATACCAACAGTTTTCAGGTTCAGGTATTTTTTTTTTTTGTTACTTTGTTTTCCAAGCGGGCTTTTCTTAGAAACCCACTAAAGGTTTTGTTAGAGTACCATATGAATAGGAAAGAAAAATAAAATGCCTCAAATAATAACCTGTACCTAATCTTTCCATAGGAACTTGAAAGAGTTACCTCATTACAGACAGGTCTTCAGTTAGCTGCTGTTATCTGCACAAATGGGAGGAGGTATTGCAGTTGATGATATTTTCTTCTTTAAACTGGAAAACATTTCAAGGAAAACTATGAAACTATCATTGATAATTGATTTTTTTATTGTTACTATAATTTCTAGAATTATATATTATGATCTAGTAACATTATATATTATGATCCAAAAATTATACTAAAAAGGTATGTGAGAAATGTCTGTATACCTAGTTATAGCTTAAAAACATTACTGTTTTTATATTGCTTAGATTAGTGCTTCTCAAACTATCTATGATGAAGGACCAGTTTTTTTTTTCTTTTTAAATTTCTAACTTGTTACAGGGTGTTATTTTTGTAAATTGCAATAAAAACAAAGTACTAGGGAAATGGGGGAAAAACAAACCAAAGACATACAAAATACAGTCCCAATTATTTATTTATTTATTCATGAAACATAAAATTATTATGTCAACTTTCTCCCTAAATGTTTTTAAATTGCTTATTTTCAGTTTCTTTGTACTTTTCTTCTGATGGGCCAGTGACAATTTGAGGATTGGCACTAGTCCACCCACCATACTTTGAGTAGTGCTGGCTTAGATTGAGTCGTTGAATAAATTTGTCATATAAATTTGTGATAGTAGTCATAATGCCTAGTTTTAAGAGTAATTAAGGATACTGCCTTATTAGTTACCTATTGTTCTGTGTGGATAATACTCTTTTTATGCTAAAAAAATTAATTATTTATTGTTCACTCTTGCAGACACTTGAATATTGCCAAGGAAGGTTTTACTCAAGCGAGTTTAGGCCTCCTTGCAAATCAAAGGAAACGTCAGTTGCTGATTGGACTTCTGAAATCTCTGAGGACTATAAAAACATTGGTATATACAGGTTACTTTTTAAAAATTAAAACTTAATTTTATGGTTGAGACAGATTTTACCTTTGATGTTTTTTTTTTTTCCCCAGCAAAGAACAGATGTGCGCTTGAGTGAAATGCTAGAGGTAAGTTAATAAGGCTTGGAAATTTGGCCATCTCGATAATATTAAATAGAAAAATTATAGTGAAAAAATTCAGATGAGCATTTTTCTCAAATTGGTAGATGGTATAAAAAGCCCTTTTAGACATGCAAAGGTACTCGCTCTAGAGCATTTTTCTATTGACATAACGTACTTCATTTAGAAAAATTTATTTGGAGAAATATTTAGTTTGTAGCAACATGGGAATGTGAACGTCAGCACCTTTTGATTGTATTTGCACTCAAATAATAATAAAATTGTCTTTTTCCTCTAACGTATAGTGGTAATTTAGGATATATTTCACATACTAGTTATGTTTGCTATCTCATGTTAATTGGTTTTCTGAGTGAGCTATGTGTTTTCTCTTTGAGGTGTCTTAGCATTCTCAGTCTACTTCTGTTACAAGGTTCACAAAAGCCTAATCTTCTATGTGTGCTTCCCTATTAACACTGAAGCTCCTTAGAGTAGGAACTTTATCTGAACATCCCCAGTGGTTTGAATTGCACTGTTGAACTTAGATATGACCTTAAGGAAAGAAATTTTTAAGGGTTTTTTGTGTAATCACTGTATTACTTCTAAACTATTATGATTTAAACTAGGGTTTGAGACATCCATATGAAAAATTCTTTTGACATTAAATTAATGTTTAGGTGATAAAAATATTCTGAGGCTATTAATGAATATTTTACTTTATTCCAAATTTATTTGTTTTCAAAATTTTTATTGATTTCTTGGTGGTAGAACTGTTGAATGTTGATTATAGGTAGAGTGCATAATTGTTTTGGAACTTTTTATGTAAACATTACTCAATGAGGAATGTTGATAGTTAAAGAGCACTTTCCCCGTGAAGCAGCTTGTAATCCTATATAGGTTTTATCCACATGTCAAGGTCATAGAGAGCTGTGACTGTATATTTGAGGAAACAGAATATTTTTTTCTATGCATACATTTTAAATGTTTTACTAGTAGGTCTGGACCTACTTGCCTCTCTCTATTTTATTATTTGTTATTGGTATTCTAATCCTTACATAAAAGAAATTAAACTTTTCTGGTTCTGTAACTTTTGGATAGAGGATGAACAGAGATTTCTTTTCTTCTGGGGCTTTAAGAAAAATGTCTCCAGTCTAATGACTTCTGTTGTTATCTTAAGGAGGAAGACTACCCCGGAGCTATTCAGTTGTGCCTGGAATGTCAGAAAGCTGCCAGCACTTTTAAACATTACAGTTGTATAAGGTAAGGTAATACAGAAATTTTAAAGCTGACTCTGTTGCCTGTTTTTAATGTAGGAATTGTGTTCTAAACAATATTAATAAACATTAAAAATAAATATCAAGTGCTCTGTTCTTTTAGCATTCTTGTTCATAAATGGGTAGTTCAATAAAATTACAAATAATAAATCTTAAGGTATGAGAGATCAGATACCCTTTCTTTTCACCTCACAGACACTCATATCTTTCTAATTTCATTGATTTCATTTTTATAGAGAAGTAGAGAAGAATACACTTAACTCTTCACATCCCCATTGCATCACTTGGGAATTCTTCCTTCTTAACTTTGCCCATCTTATAAATATTGAGAGAGTTATTGTAGTTTGTTTTTCAGATCCAGATGGTTCTAGTGTTTGGCTCATCCTGATAATAATTTTTGTGGAACTTACTTTTTATCATAGTCATGCTTGTAATATTTAAGTGACTATTTAATGTATTACATCTTTTGTTTAGTTATTTATAAAATGTACAATGTAAAAATGGCTGCTACATCCTTTGCTACTAGTTCGAACTTTATTAATGGATGTTTGGTTGGCTTAAAAAGAAGGTTTTGTATTACTGATGCCAGTACCTTGGGAGGCTCTAATCCCCAGGTGTAATTCCCATCATTGCGCTAAAACCATCACAAATAAACATAGCACTCTTAACTAAAATAGTGTTCTTGCTAAGCAAATTCAGTTCCAAATATAATTCATCCTTATTGTCGAATATAGCCCCTTAGTTTCTCCTACATAGAAATTCTAGCAGATAGTCAGTGAGCATGGTTCACTGATGTTATAGATGTTGATTGCGAGTATTTTAAAATAAAAAGATTACGGTAGACCAAAACACTAATATACCTTTGAATTGGAATTTTTTTTAATATACTCTGACATCATGGGTCTCTGCTGAGTATAGGGTAAGGGCTAGATATTTTCCCCCTAGAGATGCTCTTTAAATATTTAGGGTATTTTTTTCTTTAGGATCATGCATATTGAAACAACACACTTTTATTGGATGAGGAAATACATAATTAGGTAGTACTGTGATATTTTGATTTTATTCATTTGAAAAATTTTAAAAGGCCTTCTGGGTCCTGGAAAAGGGTAGCACACATTTAGTTCATTATGCAGTGATAAATTCATTAGAGTGAACACAGCTTATTTATGAGCAAGTGAACATAATTCAGGCAGTTATATATTTATTGTTTATTATATGCCAGGGGCTCTGCTTTGGAATTGATTACATAATGTAAACAATATTATCTCTAGAGAACATAATCTATAAAGAAGGACTTGAACTGAAGAAGGCACAAGTGGAATGGGGTCTTAGGGAGAAGGAAGTTGAACACACAGTGGAAGTATTGGGATCTCACTTTCCTTAGGGGGTCAAGACGAAGGAGGACCTGAAGGGGGTGCAGGAGTTGAGCTAAACAAGATCTGAGGGGTTGTGGAGATGAGATTTTAGGCATCATGATGAAGTTTGTTGCAGAGATGGCAAGCAAAGTGAGGACTGGCTTTATAGCAACAAAGAAGTCAGAATTGACCTTGTTGGGGACAGATTTGGTTGATGTATAAGTATAGAATGAGGAAATTTTATAAAGAGGAGAGATGTGCAATTGAAAGGGAGAAACCTGAATAATTGAAAATTGATGAGAAAGAATGAGAGGTTGAAAATAAAATAGAGTATATAATATATTAAGACTTTGCAGGGATTGTAGTAAGAAGGAATGAGTATGGAAATTTGGTGGAAGGAAATTGAGGGAGTAGGTGACAGGTGTTGACACTTATTTTTTCCATTAAATAGAAATTTTATTTTAGCTATGCTAAAGTAAATGTCTTACTGGACCAGAGTTAGTTATGTAAAATGTTTTTGAAAGAAATTCTCATTTGGGCTTTTTAGAGTTAGCATGAAGTAGCTTCTAAGTACTTTTTAATTAATGTATATAGTGATATGTGGAGGAGGTGTGATGACAGCTATCTGACCTGGTCAAGTTTTGAAACTGAAAAGATCTGTAATGATGATTTAAATTAATAATTGTTTTATTTTAGATAATACAATATGTAAGAACTGTGCTATGTTTACATATATGAGTCATCCAAGTAATAAGAATAGTTTGTCATATTCTCTGAAAATAGGTAAAAAATACATGCACAAAAAATACATTGATGGCCAAGGAATTGATTGTAATGGGTTTCCTGGGAAAACTGGTTGAGTTGTGTTTTTAACTTGGTGAGTTAGTGACAACATCAGGGTTACTCAGTAAGCAGGGGTGCTAGTTGGAGTTGTTTGGTGGAGATGACAGTCCCTCCACTAAGAAGTCTCTCCCCCACATACCAGCATGGTTGCCTTTGCTGGCTACCATTCATCCTGCCTAACCCAGTCCCTTTTCCACTTCCCCTCTTATTTCACCTTTTCATCCTAGTTGGGAGAACATGAAAAGTTTGTTCACTTCTTGTAGATATATGACATGGGGTATACAGCTAGAATAATTTGATATGTCAACAATTTGAGTCTATGAAAATGGCAGGAATTTTATTTTTATTTTTGCCTTTATTAAATTAGATATACCTTTTTTATTATACACATTTATTTTCTTTTGCACTTTTTTCCTGGTCTTCTAAATACAATATTGAACCTGTTCTTGGTCTCTTCAGACATGATTCATCAACACTTTATTCCTTTAATTTACCTGGAGCTGTGGAATTTAGCCAAAGCAAAGATTTAGTCTTTGCTTGGACCTGAATGAATCAGAGTGAAAGATCATTTAACACTCTGGTAATCATGGGGATAGTAATTAATTTCCAACTGAATTTACACTTTCATTTTCGTTAACATTTATATTTATTTTCATTCTTGTGGATGACTAGAGAATGATGAAATACATTTCCTTTAGAAATGCCCTTTAAGAAAACTCTGATTTAGAGCATTTTTGAATTTTGGTGTATTTAAAAAAATATATATTGTTGGCAAGTTCATATGTATAGCGAACCTGCTTGTCTACTTCTTAATTTTCCTTGGTAGATTCTATATTCCTCCTTTCTTTCCTACTCACATTGATCCTTTATTGGAAGTAAAATTGTTGGTAGAAGGAAGGGACCCTGTAGTCTTAGGAGTAGATTACGTGATTCGGAAAGGAGGAAAAACAGAACTCACATATTTGCTTCTATACAAAGAGCCATTGATTGTATACCTAGTAAGTCTCCGGTTATATGACTATATAGTTTAAAACATGAAATACCAAGTAATAATGATGTAATCTGTTGATTGAAAAATGAAAGAAAACCGGTCCTTATTTAGTACCTTGTATCTTCCTTGGGATGTACTGTGCTTCACCATATATATTTTTTGTTTCAGCATATTTAATTAAGATACTGTGACACCAGTTTTTTTTTCTTTCCACTTTTATAACTGACAGCGAACATTTTTATATTATATGACATTTTTTGAGTTTATTGATAGAAGGACATACAGTTGGGATTTGCTAGGAATAAGAATCAGTGTGTTTATGTTCAAGTACATCTGAATGAAGTATATAATTTCTTTTCTGAAATTTATCCAAATTAGTTTCAAGAACAGTTATTCTTAAAAGTCAGAACTTCTTTATTATTTTTAATTTCATTTGAAAGAAACTAGTTGAGTGAACCTGAGCGTATTATGGATTATGCTCTGAAAAGTTTGCATACCATCAGAAATTCCTTGTTGAACATTGTACCTTAACATACAGATGTACAGTCAGCCCTCCATATCTGTGGGTTCTGCATCTGTGAATTCAACCAACCATGGATCGAAAATATTAGAAAGAAAAAATCACCCAGAAAGTTCCAAAAAGCAAAATTTGAATTTGCCACACACTGAGTACTATGCTGAATTCACCCAAATGAAGTGTAGACATACCCCTGCTATAGCCTATGTGCAAATATGTGCAACTACTACACCATCCTATATAGTAAAAGTGTACTGTGCAAATCGACTAAATGTTGAACGACTGGTCACTATGATGCGCACTGATCACCAGGGGCCAGAGGCTAAACATAGGAGCTGCCCCCTGCTGGTCAGTGCACTCCCGCAGGGGGAACACCTCTCAGCCGGAAGCCCTGAGCCAGGCTCATGGCTGGTGAGCGCAGTAGCAGCACTAAGGATGACCAACTGAAGGGTCTAAGCCGTCAGTCCGATATCCCCTGAGGGCTCCTGGGCTACGAGAGGGCACAGGCTGGGCTGAGGGCCTTCCCTCCCCCCCCCCCCCCCCCCCCCGCCCGAGTGCACGAATTTTGTGTATTGGGCCTCTAGTTTTACATAAGGGACTTGAGCATCCACAGGTGTTTTTGTCTGCAAGAGTTCTGGAACCAAACCCCTATGGGTATGAAGGAATGCCTGTACTTAATTCTCATAATCATTACAATACCCCCCTCCCTTCCCCCATTATTATAACCTTGGCAGTTGAATGAAAATTATAGGCTGTGGTACTTCTTTAAATTATAGAATAATGAACACAGCCTTTAGGTACAAATACAGCAGTACTAGGGACTATTCTTCTCCTGTTGCCCTTGATTCCTTTTTAGCAATATGTACCTGCCCTCTCTGCTTGGGCCAAATTATTGATACCATGCTATTCTGACACTGCCTGCACTCCTTTTTATTTTAACTTGTTTTACTCTGCCTCCTTCCCCCACGCCACACCATTTAAAAAAATAATGTTAAATAAATCACAGGGCAAAAACATACTCTTTTAAACAAAAGGAAAATGTAAAGGATTTTCTCTCTACCCTATTCCTTTCTTTTCCTGTTCCCTGGAGTAAACCACAGCTTATTAATTAATTTTACAGCTGATGAATTTTCCTAGTAGTTTTAATTATAATTTAATATATTAAGATACTTTTTTTTCTGGTTTATCATTGTAAATAGTTGCTTACATTTTTATTATCTTTTTTTTGTATATTGTTTTGTTTTGTTAGTTACCTCGAAAAATTATTTTTTTTATATGGGGTACATGGGTGGTACAATTTTAGATTTTGGAATGATCTTAATTTTGTCCACACACATGATTGAAAGAAAAATTACTTTTTGTAAAAAAATAGAAGGCATTGCTCAGTTATTTTCTAGCTTCCCATTTTGTAGGATAGCATCATATGTTATTCTCATTTCATCAGAAAGGGTCTCTTTCCTTTAGATATTTTTAGAATTTTTGTCGTTTTACTTGATGTTTTAAATTTCACCAGTCGCCTAGAGAAGTCATCTATGTCAGACTCTTTACTCCTAGATAATGAGACAAGCATGAAGTATTATTTAATGTTCATCTGCGTGAGGTGCTGTTACTTGTTACGCCAAGAGCTTTTGCAGTTTATTTGTTCTCTAGGAGTTTAAAATAACAGGCAGTTAAAAGGCTGGACTGAGGGATAATATTCCAGTTAAGAGCACAGAGTACACAAAGAAAGAGCACCAGAGATGTTCCTGCTGTGAATGGCTCACTTCTTATACCCCTGCAGGAATGGAAAATATTGACATTTATAGGAGCGGCAGTGGAAGCTAGGCATCGTTAGCTAAGGCAGCACTGACTGTACGGTTATTCTAAATTAGATTTTATTAAGGTTTCCTCACTAGAGCTTTATTTTTTAGCTTTTACAAGTTGAATCATGATGATGGTTATGATAATACTATTGGAAGCTGTTTGGCCTTTACTATGTGTCACGCTCTGTACTAGTCATTTTCCTTACTTTTTATATTTAGTATTGATAAAATATTCCTCCAGAGTTGTTGTTATTGTCTCAGTTTTATAGATGAGGAATTGATGTTTTGTAAAATAAGTGGCAGAGCCAGGATTTAAACTTAGGTCTGTTAGAATGCAGAGCTTGTTGCTTTTAACCACTACTGCACTGTACTATCTAATAATGTATAGCTATTATATACAGTGGGAAGCTCATGGCTAGGAAGCAGTTTTTATTATTCTGCTTTAGTAGTTAATTGTATTATTTTCCTAGATCTGTTTCTGCCAGTTGTGCTTGTTACTGTTATTTATGTTAAGTAAGTAAACTAACGAAATGAAGCAGTTAAGTTGAATGCAATGGAAAAACAAAACATATTGTTTGAAAGTTAAGTTGAATGCATTGGATAAACAAACCATATTGTTAAAAATAATTTTTAAAAAATTTATTGAGGATGAGACAACATATAAAAATTGGGGCATATGAAGTAACTAAACATGACTTGGCATTCGGATTGTTTTTCATTTGTCTCTAAATTTGTATTTCATCTTAGAAACACTGAAACTTGAAATGACATACAATTTATTTGTGATTTGGCTTATATGAGACTAAGAAGTTAAAACGCAAATCAAATGAAAAGACAATGGCTTTAAGTCAGAAATGACTGAGTGAAGTACATTTAAATACAGTTTTAGTTAAAATGACCATGTACAAGTAAATTCAAGTATATGGTATTCACAAGTACATATTTCTGTTTTAACTTTGATCAGTTGACCAACCAAAAAGTCTTCCACTGAACTCTAGCACTAGTTTGGCAAGTTTTGTCTTTAAAGGGATGTATAATAATATTTTAGGTTTGGTTACAACTATTCAGCCCTGCCCTTGTAGCAGGAAGGCAGCCATAATTAATATGTAACAAATTCATGTGGCTGTGCTCCAAGGCTGTTGGCTAGATTTGGCTTATTGGCCTAATCTCTGCTCTAGAATTACAATTCAAGTTTGGAGAGGTTTTGATATCCTTGGTATCCTTACTAACGACTCTGAGCTTTTTATGGGGTGAATGATTGCATTCTGGCTTAGTCAGGGATTTCTGAACAGTCAGGACAGAGATCTACTGGCTAGATTCAAAGTGATCTTAGGAGTTATTTCACAGTCTGCTTATGGTTTGGAGGATCAGTTGGATGCTTCATTATACCCCAGGGTTGTTAGTCTGGCTTCAAAATGTTTAAAATCAAATATTCTCTTGAGGTCTATTGATAAATTCTCTGCCAGCTGTGAACAGATTGAAACCACTGGAATAAATCAGATCTAAAGAGACTGAAATTTTCATGGGCCATGGACATACACTATAATCTTACAAATATAAATTTTACTTAAGTTTATTCTAATACCTTACCTAATCATATTCAAAGATGTGAAAACTAGGTAACTGGTGTTCACAATATAATAGAATCTGGAAATGTAAGAGATGGTAACAATCTTTAGATCTAGCCCACTTTTGTATAGGAAACTGATGCTCAGAGATATTAAGAGACGAGACTTAAATCACATGGCTCATTAATAGCATAGCGAGGAAAGATCATTAAGAAGCTAATTACCTTCATACCATCTTGTCTTCTTGTATGGTCAGATTTGTACAAAATTTGGATTTATGTGCAACCTTTTTAAGACTCTTTTTGCAAGTGTGTGTCCTAGATCAGCTGTACAAAGGAACAAAATTAGTTATTTATAGACATGTTATCTCTAATATTTTCTGCAGTGATGGTAAAAATGCCCCCAAAATTGTTTGATTCATTCCATTAAGCTTTGTAAATAGCCTTTAATAGCTTTTAGCCTTCCATCTTAGAACTACTAATTTTTTTGACAATAATGTAGCTTTTATTTACCCAAATGTTTCTGAATAGATCCTTTTAACATACTTTGATTAATTGACTTAAATGACTTGAATTTATGTTTCCAAGTGTGGTGAAGGCTGTACAGTTAAGATGTCCACTCCTTAAGCACATAATTTTTATATATGTATTTATAATTAGTAGTAAATTATTGTCAAACTGGAGTTGTCACTTTTGAAAGCATTTTAAATAAAACCAAAATGTTTAATTTATATATTTTATATTTAAAATCTTGTTCATATTATTTTCATTACCATGTTTGTATTAACCCTTTTAAAATTTTTTTATTTATCGATTTTAAAGAGAGAGGAAGGGGAGGGAGGGCGGAAAGATAGAGGGGGAGAGAGAGAGAGAGAGAGGGAGAGAGAAAGAGAGAGAATGATTTGTTGTTCCTTATATTTATGCATTCATTGGTTGATTCTTATATGTGCCCTGACTGGGGACCGATCCTGCAATCTTGGCATGTTGGGATGAGGCTCTAACCAACTGACCTACCTGGCCAGGGCTTGCATGAACTCTTAATACCCAGTATATAGAATCATTGCAACCATAAATAATAGAAGCAACAAACACATCTAGGTTTATAATAATTTTATAAACACGAAAGCCCATTTTTCAACTTAGAAGCTAAAGAAATTATTACTCTCACCTATTAGTGAATTGAGGTATATTTCTTTTTTCTTCAAGCTCAAAATAATTCCATAAAAGAATATGTTTACAGGTTCTGACCTACTTACTATTCCAGGTATTCCTGCCTCTCCAACCTGTGTCTGTCTTTAGCATTAGGTGGACTTTTGAGCCCCATGTGATAGAGGAGTAGAACTTGTTTTAGCTCTGCTTATCTCTTTTTTCCCTCTTGTTAAGGCACCTATAGACTTAGAGGCTAGTGTTGTTCTTTTTCTTCTAAACCATTTTCCTTTTTTTACCCATTTCTATAGTTTTCTTTATTGAGGTAGAAAGTAGGGGCTAATGTCATGATAGTAAAATTTTGCCATTTTGTTTGAATTGCAGATTTGACTCAGCAGATATTTTTTTTATTTGCTTTGAGTCACGTGTGAGTTTATTTAGTCCTGGAAGGTCACTGGGCAATAAGCCACAGTCTGTGCTTAGAGAGATAGTCACAGATATTCCTCACTATAATATACACTGTGCTGTGAACATGGGACAAGGAACTCTGGGGAAAGATGCTGATTTCTTAGGGGGTGGGAAAGGAATTATTTAATTCTTTGTTATTCTAAGGTACTATCATGACTATCCTTTTAGGGGTATTACTTTGGTGCCTTTAACACTCATTTTTATCTTCATTCATTTATTCTTTTTTGAATCACAGAAATTTTCTCATAATCCTATTTTTAAGGAAAATTTCAGTTCTGTCTACAAGAATTCCCTTAACCTATTAATATCTGTGGTGTGGCTATTTTTCAGGCATAAATCCTTGTGCCTTAAGAGTAAAGGTTATTGTCTCCTTATCAAGACTGGCAAAACTTTCTCTCAGAACTTAATGCCAGAAAAGATTTTTGTTTTTATGTACCCACCTCCCACCTTGAGTTTGTTTTGATATTACAGACACTGATTGTATATTGTGGCCCTATTTGCTTTTGTTGCTGGACTTAGAGAATCAAATTTAAAATCAGATAACAGTTGTAAAAAACCTTGTATAATTTTGCTGTATCAAAGTACATCTTTTACCTGTTCTTACTATTTTATTTTACTTACCTCTTAATCTTTTTATTAAAATGTTTTCTCTGTGATTGTATTTGTTTTGTTAGATATCAAATATCATTTTTAGTAATGAGATATTATGATTCAAATAATGATAGTTCTCTATCTTTTGTTTGTTTGTAACTAACCTAGGGAGAATTAAAGGGAACAAAATGAGATTCAGTCACATATCCCCAGTGTATAACTTAATTAATTTTTACAAAGTGAACATAGTTGTGTAATTACCTCCTAGAAACTGAGCATTTTCCTATTACAAATGATGCTCAACAATTGTGTATGCATTTCTGTTAAACGCATATCTAGGATTCATGGGACATAAAGTGCCTGTTGAGTTTCAGTAGATGATACAGTTTTCCAAAGAGGTGTCAATTTCCCCTACAGAATTGGTGTTTCATTTGCTCTACATTTTGCCAACATTTGTCGAAGTAATGTTTAATTTTTTGAAAATATTTTTAGCCATTCTGATTGCCTATTAAGGTGCCTTATTGTAGTTTTAACTTGCATTTTCTAAATCCCTAATTGGAGTGGCTATTAATATTTATTGGCCAAAAATAAATATATTAGCCAATTGGATATCTCCTTTGTCAAGTATTTGTTCAAGCATTTTGTCCTTTATTTGTATTCTGTTCTGTTGATTTATTTATGTATAGTTATGTTGACACCGTCTTATTGCTGTAACTTTACAAGCTTTAAGTATATGTCTTCCAGCATTACTCTTCAAGATATTCTCGACTATTTATAGCCCATTCAATTTCCACATAAATATTAGAAACAGTTTGTCAGAGTTAGTAAAGTAAAAACAAAACAAAACGCTGCTGGGACTTTGATTAAAAATTCACCTCTTCTAGGAAATCATTTTGGGAGAACTGGTAACTGTATTAAAGGTTTTAGTCTTTTTCATATACCTTCATATAGTTGTCTTCTTTTTAAAAAAATATTTTTTATTGACTTCAGAGAGGAAGGGAGAAGGAGAGAGAGATAGAAACATCAATGATGAGAGAGAATCATTGATCAGCTGCCTTCTGCATGCCCCACACTGGGGATTGATCCTGAAACCCAGCATGTGCCCTGACTGGGAATTGAACCATGACTTCCTGGTTCATAGGTTGACACTCAACCACTGAGGCACACCGGCTGGGCAAGTCTCCTTTATTTGAGGTATTTTACTGAAATGGGATTAAAAATTTTTTATTGTCTTACTAGTGGCCCAATGCACGAATGAAGATTTGTGCAAGAATGGGCCTTCATTCTCCTGGCTGCTGGCACCACCTTCGTTTTGGCCAGAGCAGCTTTTTCTCTCTGGCCCGGAGCCGCCTTTCTGCCTTCCCACGCTGCCCAGAGGCCTGGAGCAGCTGGGGTGGTGTGGAGTGGCTGGGGTGGTGTGAAACACCTGCCATGGCGACGACGCAAGCATCCCGCCCCGTGCTCGCGCCTGTGTATGCAAATTGACCCGTCATCTTTGTTGGGTTAATTTGCATACTCACTCCTGATTGGCTGGTGGGTGTCGTGAAGGTACAGTCAGTTAGCATGTTACTCTTTTATTAGGTCGATTCCTTACTTTTAATACGTAGAAACTAGAGGCACGATGCACAAAATTCGTGCATGGGTGCAGTCCCTAGGCCTGGCCAGTGATTGAAGCGCGTGCATCTGGTGTGGAAGGGCAGGTCCCAGCTGACCTCTGGGGCCTGAGCAGTACCTGGGCCCCCGGACTCCAGCACGCATCCCCTTCTGCCTGAGTCATGCACCTGAGTCCCCATGTGGACATGGGGTGAGTGTGGCCAGATGCCGTGGGCTGGAGGCAGTGTAGGCCTCTGACCCTCCAGTGGTGCCGCATGGAAGCTGGGAGAGCAGTGTGCTCTCTTTTGGCCAGCCTCGCAGACTGGCTACTGGGTGAACCCATGGGGAGCCCGACTGGCACCTGTGGTCCCAGCAGCTGCAGCCCGGCTCACCTGGAAGAGGCTGCGCGGGTGTGGGGTGGGCTCCTTGCAGGTGCCCAGCACCTGAGCATGGGGCCTTCCTCGGCACGTAAGCCCTAGCATCCTGGGGGAGGGTAGCAGGGAGAGTGAGAGCAAGCTCGGCAGACATCCCGCATTCTCACTGCACCTCCGTCTATGTCACCCCCGCCCCCAGGTAGCTGCCAAGAGGTTGCAGCCCCCCACCTGGGTGCCGTGGGAGGTTGGTCACCACCACCCCCCTACCCCCCCCCAGTTCCCCAGCCCAGAGTCTGGGGACCAACTCAGATAGGGCGATCAGGGCCTGCCAGCCACTGGTTGCCATCTTCAGGGCGATCGATCGGGGCCGGCCCCCCTGCTTGGCTCCCTCAGTGCCTGGTCACCGTCTGCAGGGTGATTGGCAGGGCTATTGGGCCCATGCTTGCACCTGCCTTAGCCTGGCACCACCCACTCACCTCCACCATCCCACCACAGTCCTGCTCTTGTTGGGGCCCATTGGGGCCAGCAGTGCCTCCACTGCTGCCCACTGCCAGCACCACGTGGCTGACGCCCACCATGTTCCACGCCGCCCCTGATGGTTAGTGCACATCATAGCGAGCAGTCGAACTTCTGGTCAAGGGGACAATGTGCATATTAGGCTTTTATTATATAGGATTAATTTTATTTTAAAAATTCTACTTATTACCTATATTATACTTTTTATCTTTAAACTTGATATTGACTTTATCAACTTCCAATTCTTAAATTTTTAATTTTATCTATAGATTCTTTAATATTTTCTACCTATTTAAACCCGTTGCTGTTAGTAATGACTCTTATCCTATAGAATAAAAGGCAAATATGCAAATTGTCCCCATGGGCGGGTGTTCAACCAACCGGGAGTTAGACGTGTGCTGACCACCAGGGGGTGGTGCAGAACATGGCAGGTGTCGGCGACGTGGTGCTGGCAGTGGGCAGCAGTGGAGGTATTGCTGGCCCCAATGGGCCCTGATGAGAGCAGGACTGTGGTGGGATGGTGGAGCAAGTAGTGGGCAGCGCCAGGCCAAGGTGGGTGTGAAGGGAGGCCCAAACCGGTGGTAGCGGCAGACATCCGGGAGAAGGGAGGCTCCAGCTGGCAGCTGGCAGCTGGCAGCCACTAGGGTCCCTACCCATGCACATATTTCGTGCACTGGGCCTCTAGTTTCTTCATAACCTTTTTCTTTCTTTTTTTTTTTTTTTGCCTTGTTATAGAACCAGTAGCACAACTTACTGCTCATACTATTGATCTGTGATCTTATTATTTATTCAGCTAACATGGATTTATTTAGCACTTAGTTTGTCTCTTTTAAAGGTAGGCACATCTAACTCTCTGTTTTATTTAATAGTGAACTGAATTCAAAGCTGCAAGATACTTTAGAACAAATTGAGGTAAGAAGGATTACATCAGAAGTTGAGTGGCTTTTTTCAGAGGTTTTTGAATAGCATAGATACATCGTATGTTTTGACTTTTGTGTTTTTACCAGTGTTTCTAGATCACTATGCTATATTTGTTATTTTGCATTTGGAATATCTGTACATGGTCAAGTAAATGTTAATCTATTTGTAAATGCAAGCAGATTACTTTTGAAATTATAGGATCTGAAAACAGTATTTGAAAATATCATATCTAGAAAGATCATTAAATTTTAGGCATAGACATGTTCTGCCTGTGACTAAATACTTACCATTTATTGGCTGATGAAAACACTCCTAAAATTCCTAACCTCAATAATATTTCCTATAATTCATCAAAATATCAGAACTGGAAAGGGAAATACATGTCATTGTTAGCATAAATGAAGTTTTGCTTTTTGTCCGTCACTTATTCAGAGTTCATCTTTTTCCTTGGCAATGTTTGCTAAGCAGGGTATTCATTTTTATAAATTTAATAAGAATTATTTGGTTTCTTATATTTTATTGTTTTTCTGATAAGGGTAGTTATAAAAAATTAGGCTGGACTTTGAAATGACCTTTTGTGAAAGTAGTTTCTGATAATAAATACAATTATTTATTAATTGTAAGAATGACTATTTGATAAATCTAAAGATAACTGCTCTGAAATCTTTTAAGTATATAATCACCTAAAATTGTAATGAGGATTTTCTTTCGAAAGCTCTGTATTTATTCACTCTTAATATGCAATAATTTCTGTATGTATGTAGAAAAGTCATTATTTTAAAATGAAATAATTGATATAGAAATCCACAAAGTTGTTGAATTTAGATATAAAAAAGTAAGGTATGTATTTTAAGGTCAATGTAGTTTTGTTGAGAATTACTTTTTAGTGATTACAATTGGAGTGTTTTATTATTTTTTAATAGTTGCACAAATTCAGTTCATATAGTTATAAGATTTTAGTAGATTAAGAAACATAGAGTTAAGTAAAAATTACAAAACTAAAATTTTTTTGTAGCTGTTATACAGATTTTGTGTCTCTTGAAACACTAGACATGTGTTTTTTTAAAAACATGGTAATAACATACCAGTAAAATTTGATTATAATTGGTAACAAATGAGAATTATAATTTCCTTATATTTTTATTTGCTTTTTACTATTAAATAAATCAATGTGATAGTAAATGGCTTTAAATATTAATTAAAAGTGATAGGTTAATTTTAATGTTTTCCCATTGACTTGAAAACATAATTCTTTAATCACCTCTTGCCTCCTCTTTTACTTGTGTAGGAACAGTTGGATGTGGCTCTTTCTAAAATCTGCAAGAATTTTGACATTAATCATTATACCAAGGTTCAACAAGCTTATCGACTTCTTGGAAAAACACAGGTTAGTCTTGAAAGGTTGCTTTTTTAATATTAGGCATCTGCTGATATTCATCATTGCTTAAGTCTGAATATTATTAACGGTGTGTCCTTAAAGTTTCATTTAACAAAGTAAATTTTTTAGCCGTCTTCACAGTAGTAACATGGTGTTCACATAGGCTCAGAGTATAGTATATAGTGTGATTAAAATATTACAGAAGTTTGTTTTGAAATGTGAAGTGTTTGTCAGGTTTAATATTTTCACAATTTCATGTAGGTTTTAAAACAAGTATAGTATAAAGTAATTCTGTGGGGGAGGATATGTAGTCTCTTTTACTTCACCTTTTGGTCCTGAATGAGAACTTCTTTATTGGGAGTTCCATCATTCTTAGGTGGGCCTGCATTACTCCCTCAGAGTGGTGTATACACTTTCATGCACTGTGCACATTTGTCTGTAAAACAGATAAATTGCATTTATCAGATTTTTTTCAAAGGGTTCTCTTATGCCCAGAATGTCCTCATACTCCCTCTATGCTTGGCTTTACATACTTTTACTGCTCAATGGCTTCCTTGAAAAAACTTGAAAAAGGGGCCATGGTTGGAAAGTTAGTTGTACCTTCTTTGTCTATAGGGTTATATACTACTAGTATCTATAGAACATCTAAACATGATAGATGGAAATGCTTTCTTCCATTAAATGTGTTCTTGTCTTAGAAAGCAATTTAAGGCCTTACTAAGTCATTTAAACTGTACTTTCATTTTTAAATCTGAGTAATTAAATTTTTTAATGTACTTTATTAATTTCATGTCCTAAGCTATACCTACAAAAAAATATAAGAAAGAAAATACTTGATACTTTTGAGGGTTATAAGACCTTTGAAAATATGATTATAACTTCTAATTTTCCCCATTAGAGAAAGTTATTCACTCAGGAAATATCTGTTGGTACCTACTTTTGTTCATTGCTCCAGGTACCTCATGTGAGGATATAGGCCGTCATGTATCTTATCTTCTAGTGAGGAAGACAGATGTTAAAAAAATAAATGAATATGATGTCAGGAGAAAACAAGTACTATAAAGAAATATATATCAGAGTAAGTGGATAGGGTGATGTAAAGTACTGATATATATAAGACTAGAAATTTGTGCAGGCTGAGCTGAGGGGATTCCTCAGCTCAGCCTGCACCCTCTCCAATTGGGGACCCCTTGGGGATCGGGCCTAAACTGGCAGTCAGACATTCCTCTCACAATCGGGGACCACTGGCTCCTAACTGCTCACCTGCCTGCCTGCCTGATCACACCTAACTGCCCTCCCCTGCCGGCCTGATTGCTCCTAACTGCCTCTGCCTGCCTGCCTGATTGCCCCTAACTGCCCTCCCCTGCCGGCCTGGTTGCCCCTAACTGCCCTTCCCTGCCAGGCTGATATCTCCCCCAACGGTCCTCCCCTGCCAGCCTGATCTCACCCCCACCTGCCCTCCTCTGCTGGCTAATTTGGTTCTGATTGGTCAGTTCCTATGCCAGTCAGCGTCAGAAGCTCTGCCTCCTAGGCAGCCATTGGCTCCTCACAGCACCCAGGTTTGGTTCTGATTGGTCGGTTCCTATGCCAGTCAGTGTCAAAAGCTCCACCTTCCGGACAGCCATTGGTTCTTCATAGCACCCACATTTGGTTTTGATCGGTTGGTTCCTATGCCAGTCAGCATCTCCTGGCCTATCTCTGGGCCTGATCAGAGAGGCGGGGCTGAAGAGCAGCCCCTGTGGAGGCTGGGAGAGAAAGAAAAGCCTGCCTGCTGGCGAAGCTTAGAAAGAGAGAGGCAAGTACTGATCATCAGCTGCCACTGAGTCTGTGGATCAGACCTGGCCTCTCTCTCTGGGTCTCAGCCCCTGGGTAGTCAGTGCTGGGTCGCCACGGCAACCCAGTGCTGACTGAAGGACTTCCTGGTTGGTCAGCCTTCGGTCGTAATCGGTCGTTACAACCCTGGCCTTTTATGTGTTAGCATGGTCAGGATAGGCTTTTCTGAGAAGGTGGCTGTTGAGAAGTAACCAGAACAATTTAAGGAAATGATGGCAGAGGGGATCCAAATGTGTGTTCATGCAAGACATATTTGAAAAAGAACAGAATGGCTACCAATCATAAATGCAGACCAACAGAGCAGTGCTCTCAATTCAGACTTATCTTTAGTTGTATGATGTTGTAGTTCTTTAATGGGTTATTTGCAAATAATCAACATTACAATTATAATTCTATATATAATAATGATCTTTGTGCTATAACTATAATCTGTAAAGATTTTTTCCTATGTTTTTCAAAACTGTTGAAATTTTTTTAATAACATGTAATTATGTTGTGTGTTTTCTTTCCATAGACAGCAATGGATCAACTTCATATGCACTTCACCCAAGCCATTCATAATACTGTGTTTCAAGTTGTTCTTGGTTATGTGGAACTATGTGCAGGAAACACAGATACAAAATTCCAAAAGCTGCAATATAAGGATCTCTGTACAGTATGTAGTAACTTAATTACTTTTCATATGTCTCTCATAGTTTTTAAATTCACATCCCATTCTTATTAGCGCCTATTATTTGAAGATGCTACTAAAATAGAAACAAATATATTTTCCAAAATATATTTTTCTCCTATATTCTTTTTCTCATAGAGTAACTAGAGTAACGGGAAGATTCAGTCACAGTCACACACATGGTGAAGGTTGATGAGATAGTACAGATTTGTGGAGTGCAGTTGCTTCTAAATGGACTTTCTACCCTCTCATACCTTCTTATACTCTGCTTTGTCAGGCTCTTAATTCTCTTCCATGATTGCATCTGAAGTGCTTCTAAGCAATCATCTGTGCTGGTTTTTCATACACACTTTGATTCAGTCTTTTTGGGTGAATAAATGCTGTTTCTGTTGCATCTGTTACCAGTTTTTTTGTTATTTTATTCTTACAGAAACATAGGTCTGTGGGTGAGAAGTGAACTGAGTTGGTCTCTGTTTTAGAATTGATCCTATAGTACAGTGGTCTACAAACTCATTAGTAACAGAGCCAAATATCAACAGTGCAATGATTGCAATTTCTTTTGAGAGCCAAATTTTTTAAACTTAAACTGTACAGGTAGATACATTATTATTAACTTAATTAGGGTACTCCTTCAATCGCACTGTACGTGCACACCCGCACGTGGTATATTGTGGCAGAGCCACACTCAAGGGGCCAAAGAGCTGCATGTGGCTCATGAGCCGCGGTTTGCCAACCACTGCTATAGTGGATTGATGTAAAGTGTAAGGAAAAGAGAATGATGAACTCTGGGAGAATGGTGGTGTCATTTGCTTTTACAAGGAAGACTGACTGGACTGTAGTAGAAATTCATGAGTTCTGTTTGATTGATATCTATTAATATTCAAGTGGACTTGTTGAAGAGGCAATTGGATAAAAGAGCCTAAGGAGATCAGAATTGAAGTTACAGATTTGGGAGTCTTTAGGATAAAATTGTATTTAAAGCCATAATACTAAGATGAGACGATTGGGGAAACGGGTATAGATGGAAAAGTCATGATGTCCCTGGGCCTTGTACATTCAGGGGAGAAAAGACTGGTAGAAGAGTCTGAGCAAGAGCAGCTAGCTGGGTAGGAAGAAAAGTAGGAGATGGTGCTGTCACAACAGCCTACAGAAGGAAGTGTTTCAAGAAGAATCGACCGTAAACCTATCTCTAATGCTTCTGAGAGTCTGGATAAGGTGGTATCACAGAATTGACCACTTGCTTTGACAATGTGGAGGTCATTGTTAATGTTGATCTCTAATTCTAGCCCCAGGTCTCTCATTGGAGACTTTCATATGTTTTCTCTAATGTCAACTCAGAAAATAACAATTCTAGAAAGTAGACATCAATTTTCTACTCTAATTATGTCCAGGAATTCATGTGAAATTAAGCTAATCTTTATTCTTTAGTGAGTTTATTTGTCAAAAGTTCAAGTTCTGTCTTTTGGGAACTGGAAAAATATTCTTACTTGAGCTACAACAACTATTCCAGAAGAATGTAATCCTCCGATATAATCAAAGCCTAGGTGGCGTTACACCCTCGTGCGATGTCCTTGTGCAACATCATCACAAGATCGTCATCACAAGATGGCCACCACAAGATGGCCAGGAGGGGAGGGCAGTTGGGGGTGACCACGCCAGCAGGGGAGGGCAGTTGGGGGTGACTGGGCCTGCAGGGGAGGACAGTTGGGGGTGACCAGGCTGGCAGGGGAGGACAGTTGGGGGTGACCAGGCTGGCAGGGGAGGGCAGTTGGGGGTGATTAGGCCAGCAGGGGAGGGCAGTTGGAAGCAAATGGGCCAGCAGGGGAGGGCAGCTGGGGGCAATCAGGCTAGCAGGGGAGTGGTTAGGTGGTGATCAGGCTGGCAGGCAGAAGTGGTTAGGGGCAATCAGGCAGACAGGCAGGCAAGTGGTTAGGAGCCAGCAGTCCCGGATTGTGAGAGGGATGTTCAACTGCCAGTTTAGGGATTGGGCCTAAACCAGCAGTCGGACATCCCCCAAGGGGTCCCAGATTGGAGAGGGTGCAGGCAGGCTGAGGGACACCTCTCCCCACCCTGTGCATGAATTTTGTGCACCAAGCCTCTAGTAATATATGATAGATTAATTAAAGTTATAGATTTGGCATTATATTAATGATGACAGTGGATAGTTGTTAATATAGGTAAAAATATCTTTTTAAATCACTTTATAAATCAGGAGGACTATTTCACAAATTTTATGATTATTAACTTTAAGAGTGAAATAGTTTCATATTTACATTTTTAAATACCCAGTTTTAAGTACAGTCATCACTTGATAACATTTCAGTGATTTTGAATGTGTTTTCTTTTTTTTTTATTAATTAATCTTTATTGTTCAGATTATTACAGTGGTTCCTCTTTTTTTACCCCCATAGCTTCCCTCAACCCAGTTTCCACCCCACCACATGCCCTTACCCCCCTCCCCCCTGGCCTCATCCATAGGTGTAAGATTTTTGTCCAATCTCTTCCCACACCCCCCACACTCTCTTCTTCCTGAGAATTGTCAGTCCACTCCCTTTATATGCCCCTGATTCTATTCAGCAGTTTATTCTGTTCATCAGATTTTTTACTCACTTGATTTTTTAGATTCACTTGTTGATGATAGATATGTATTTGTTGTCACTTTGTTGTTCATAATTTTTATCTTTACCTTTTTCTTCTTCTACCTCTTCTTAAAGAATACCCTTCAGCATTTCGTATAATACTTGTTTGGTGATAATGAACTCCTTTAGCTTTTTCTTATCTATGAAGCTCTTTATCTTACCTTTAATTCTAAATGATAGCTTTGCTGGGTAGAGTAATCTTGGTTGTAGGTTCTTGCTATTCATCACTTTGAATATTGATTTCAGAGAGGAAGGGAGAGGGAGTGAGAGATAGAAATATCAATGATAAGAGAGAATCATTGATCTGCTGCCTCCTACATGTTCCCCACTGGAGATCAAGCCCACAACCGAGGCATGTTCCCTTAACTGAAATCGAACCTGGGACCCTTCAGTCTGCAGGCTGACACTCTATCCACTGAGCCAAACCAGCTAAGGCTGAATGTGTTATTTTATTATTCATTTATGTTCTTAGGTTGATAGAATGTGTTTTAAATTAAATATACAGTCAATTTTATTTTTAATTCTATTAGTGTTATTGTCACTAATAGATTATACTGTCACTTATAAATTATTTAAATGATAAAGCAATTTAATTGAAGTTAGTGACTTTCTGTTAAAGCAAAATATCTTTTAATATTAAAATAAACTATTTATTTACTTTGAATTCAGAAGGCATTGGGTGCCAGGTGGATACCTCTTTCTTGAAGAGGCACAGGGACTTCTGGCCTGGTCCGCTCTATTTACTTGAATACACATTTGCCCTTTAGCAATGCATATGGGCATAACAAAGGTAAAGTTTGGTAAACAGTAAAAGGATTATCAGGTTAGGGAATTGCCTTGAGCCACCACTATCTCAACGAACAATCAAACAATCGCTGCTTATGCCCAAGGACCATTGGCTTTCTGAGTTCCTTGGTGCACTACAGTATTGGCAAGCAGTGTTGTCCCACATCTCTTCCTTTTTGTTTTCTTAATAAATCTTGAAAAGTGTATGCCGTCTGTAGGGCTTGAGTCCTTTTAAGACTCTTCATCCCGCATCTGCAGACTAGAAATAAACACATAAGAACAAGAATGAGACAGACATTAGTGGTTATGCTAAGAGGCAGATGTAGGAAGATCCAGTGAAGGCTTTTGTCCTTCAATCTTTTTGACTTTGGTTAATATGATGTGTTTGTATATCTGTATAGTATATTTTGTTACATTAAATTTTTATATGCTTGATAAAGTCAAGGGACATATTTTTGTTCATGCTTCCTGAGAAGGTTCTCTGTGCCTTTATATAATATAAAGCTGAAAGTTGTACTTAGCTTATAAATTTTTATGAATAAAAATTGTGCTAAAGGTGTTTATCGTGACATTATTATTTTTTTTAAATTCCTTTCACTTTTTTCTTAAAGCTTACTGTAAAATAACCTATTTAATTAGCTGAGTGTACTTAAATTATCACATAACAAAGATCTTATTTCATCTTGAGTAAATGCTTGTTAAAATTACTCCCCAAAAGTACCTAATATACTTCTTTATAAAACTATTCATATATGTGTGATATAGTACGTGAGGTATATATGTATGTATAATTATGTAATTACATTAAGGAAATAAATGATTCATTGGTGTACTAGAGCTTAGTCAAAGACACTCCCTCTTTCCCTCTTCCCCCCCAACAGCAGGTACATATATTATTATTCATTCAACACAGCTGTAGTCTGGTTTATATTCAAGCTATTGAAGATGTTTTAGTTTGAAGTGGTGAGAATAGTAGCAAATGTTAATGATGGCTTCCTGGAGGGATTTCTTTTGAGTATAGGATTTAACAGAATTAGCTATGGCAGGGTCTTTATGTTGAAAGAATAGACTTAGAGGAGCTGAATAATGAGATGAAGAATGTGATACATTTTAAGGTGGCCCATTTTCTTTGGTACTATCTCCATAAAAATTTATGGAAGCTCAGAAATTACCCCAGGCCTCTTATAAAGTATTTAAGTCAGTGCTGCTACAGGCAGACAGGATTGGAGGCATTTCTTTGAGACCTAATTAAGTTTTAAGTTATTTTATAATCTTGAGTCATATTTGACATGTTTAAACCAGGTAGGATTAGGAGTAAATTATTTCACATCATATTTATTTATTTAGTTTGATGAAAAGATGTGAACTTTTATCAACTGAGTTCTATAAATGAAGGTAGTTGGTTAGCTCAGGAGAGGAAAAGTGGAGGGAACCTTTAGAAGTATAGAAAATAAGCTGATAAAAGGAAATTTTAAAATGTTTTCTTGCTGAGAACACATATTCAGCATTTTAGAAAGGCATAACTCAGGCCAGGGAGACAATTCAGGAAGGAGCCTTGTATTAAAATGTAAAGTTCTTAATTTTTCAAGATGTGGCAGTTGGGAGTCATTGTAGTCCTGCATAGAAGTAACTGATAATAATTATTGAGGAAGTATTAGTGCAAGAATATATGTGGCAATGGAGTGTCAGGTAAGAAAGAAGCAACAGAGGCCTCAGGAAATATGTATAGGGCAGCGTTTTCAACCTTTTTCATTTCATGGCACGTATAAACTAATTACTAAAATTTGGCGACACACCAAAAATACATTACATTTTTTGCCAATCTGACCAAATAAAAGGTATAATTTTGAATCATTCACAACAGTCAGCTATTGTTATGTTGCTGTTGTCTTTTTTTTTATTTGAGAACTAAGGGAAAAGAGGTCTAATTATATAATTAGATATAATTTTTATTCTTTCAGAATTTTTATTCATTTGTGATTCATTCACACCAGACAGCTATTGTTGTGTTGGCTGTAGTCATATTTTAATTTGACGAACTAAGGGAAAAGAGGTCAGTGACCCTGAATAGTTAGGTATTGCAGGTTTCAGAAGTTCTTGCGGCACACCAGTTGAAAATCACTGGTAGACTCTCAATTCCAATAATTACAGGCTCTTGTTCCTTGTGATTAATCCCCTATCCCAGTGGTCAGCAAATTCATTAGTCAACAGAGCAGCAAACCATGGCTTGCGAGCTGCATGTGGTTGCAGTTTGCCGACCACTGGACATTGACTGGCAAATTTTGAAAGTGAGAAGAAACAGCCAAGGCATTTGGGCAGTTTATTCTCTGTTCAGTAGCAATATTTTAAAGGAAGTCCTTAATTATAGATAGAGTTTAAATAGAACATTAAAAAATGAAATAAATGAGATGGTACACCAAATGGAGTTTAGAGAGGGATTGAGTTTCTGTAAATGGAAAAATTGAGTTTCCTTTAAATGGAGAGAGATTGGAAATGAAAAGAGATAATCATCTGCTTGCTCTTTTTCATAGTATTATTTTAAACCATTAACAGATATCAGATATTTTAGACCATTAACTTCCCTCTTGCAGCCCGGGACCCTTTGCTCATTACTGCCTGCCTGCTTGCTGCTCCTTAGTGCTGCTGCGGAGCGGGGAGAGGCTACCGCTACTGCCGCTTCGCTTGCCAGCCATGGGACCCGCTTCTGGCTGAGCGGCACTCCCCCTGTGGGAGCACATTGATCAGGGGGCAGCTCCTGCGTTGAGCGTCTGCCCCCTGGTGGTCAGTACACACCATTACAACCTGTCGTTCTGGTCGTTCTGCCATAATGGACACTTAGGCTTTTATTATATAGCATGAAATTGAACTAATTTTTATATCCCTTTCTAAATAAATCTGGGGCAAAATTTGTGTTCTGTCTTTATTTACTGTGGTAAGCAGAGAACTTCAAAGTTCTTAAGGCCAGCAGCATCGCATCCAGTTATGAAATTTCTGCCATTTGTGTCCTGGCACTGCTGCTCTGAGTTTAAAAATCTAGTTGGCTTTGAGGTTTTTGAAGTCATTTTGCAACTGAATGTCCTTATTTTCCTTCTCTTTACTAAATCATGTTTTCTGGATTTAATTGGAGGCAGTTTTCCTTTTTATAGTTTATCTTTTAGTCCGTTTTCCCTGTTTTTCTTGAATATATTAGTTTTTAAATTAGGAATGACTAATACTTAGCAGCAAAATTTTCAAATGAGAATTAAACTTCATTCATTTCTGGAAAGGGCCAATGAAAAGAGGCATAGTGGTCATTTTTTTTGTGTTTTAAAATTTTAGTTTGTGATTGCATTTCCATTTCTATATACCTTACATGTTTGCCCCGATTTGTGGAGAGATTTAAAGACACCAAGCAGTAATCTTGTAGAGAAGCCATTTGTATAGATTATTTGAAAGTTTATGAAGTATGCATCAGTTGAAAAAAAATTTTTACCAAAGTTTTTAGGCAGCCTGATGGGTGTCCCTGGAGAGCTTATTTCAAGATGTTAATTAGGCTTTAGTGATTAATTTATGATAACAGAGCTAGCTAAGCTGGCTGAAGTTTTCCCAGCCACTTTTCAATTGTTCATTTCCAAATGATCTTAATGAGCTTTGAGTTCTATTTTTGAAATGAACTTGATAATGTTCTAATACTTTGGGGGTAAATATAGTGCTTGCTTCTTTTGAAAAAACTTTCTGAAATCATTTCAATATTTATTTTCTCAGAGTCTGGCACATTGGAAGTGTTTAGTAAATGTTTCTTGAGTAAATTGGACTGTCCTCTTTGTTTCTAAGTGGTATGGTGTTGACACATTTCAAATTTGATTAAGTGGGAGGAAATAAACCAACATGCGACACCTTCTCTGTGTCATGAACTTTTACAAGTGCTTTATATGCATACAGATAGAAAGACAAACTTAAAGGTTCATTTAGTGTTCTAGGCTTTTAAATCTTCCTTTTTATAAATAACATCTCTTAATACTGAATTGTAACTCAATGTCATTTTTGAAGGGCAATAAATACCTTTAGTAAGACCTCTATTGAAGATATAGTAGTTTGATGTTCATATAGAAAAGCAAAGACAAATTCCTGTTTTGAGTTAAAAACATGTTTCTGTTTCTAGATTCTCAGGGCACTTTCTGTTGTGAAGAATTAATATATCTTCTATTATGAAATGGTGTGATAGTAAAGATTCTCTTTACTACAGATGAAAAGTTGCCAGGAAGTTCAGAGATAAATTTAGTGTTCATGTGTATTTATCATTGTGTTTTGGGTTCTCCATAGAATTACCTGTTTCTCTGTCCTTTTTCTAACTGTTTTCTGACTTAAACTAGTCTGTTATTTATGTTTTTTTCATCACAGTATTTATAGAGATAGATAGAATATAGATTATATAAATAGTTACTCAAATTAAGCAATCATTAATATGATGTTTATTCTTAAAAATGTACATATTTTAAATGTGCAGATGAAACATTAAATGTAGGAAATTATAGATAAAAAGAATAAAATTATTTCTGCATGCAAGATTGGCTCTTTTAATGTGTATAAGCAAATAGCCTTTAAAAGTAGGATTATGCTGCACATACAGTTTTATAAAATTTCCCCACTTGTTATATTATAAACAGTTTTCTGTTTCACTAAGTATGCTAGCCACATACCTTTTATTTGGTTTGATGGTATTTCAAGGTAAGAGATTCTGTGGATTAATGAACTGATTTCCTATTCTTAGATATTTATGTTATTACCAGCTTTTGTCATGAACAACACTCTAGTATAAATATTCTTAAAGCTAAATCTTTGTACCTTTTAGTTATTTCATTAGGATAAATAACAAGAAATAAAATTGCATTGTCAGGCTTTACATTTTTAAGGCTTTTGGTGTGTTTCCAAAATTGCCCTCTAGAAACTAGTGTGTTTCAGTTTATACTCTTCATTAGTATTGTCTGCTTTTATCCCTCTCTCTGTCTACATGATGGTTATTTTGTACTTAATAGCTTATCAGATACCAGAAAGTAGCATATCAAAAATAATTTGTATATCATTCAGGCATAGTTAGGATGTGAAGGCAGTTAAACTGGGACAGTTCATTAACTGTTGAGGTTAATTTGGTTGGATAGGTGAGTGTACCTTTCCTTTCTTACTGGAAGCTACAAATTTGAACATTTGGTCAAAGAGAGAAAACTTGTTAATTAAAGGAATAATATTATTTACTTGAGTGCTTTACCAGGTCAGTTTCAGAACACTCTTAAGAATTCAAATGTCAGGTTTATTATCACATATATGTAGCACCCAACTAATTTTGTTATTAATTACGTATTGATTTCTAAATGTTTTAAGAAATATTAAAAGTAGTTTTTGGCAATTTTTAATATTCAAAATTTAATGATCAAAAGATAATGAAGGGAAGTTTATCCATCTCTTCATTTTTCCCTGCCATTTGCTCTCTGGATTGTGAAGAACTTGTAGGGTCTGAAATTTTATCCAGCTTGCACACTAATAAGCTAGTCTGTTCCCGTTTCATGAATGCTAGTGGAAGACAGATTCCATTTTCTTAAAACTTTGACTTGTTAAGTTGTCATTACTTAGCTCTTGTTAGTCAAGTAATCAGTTCAGCTCAACAAGGATAAATAAGGCTTTAAAGAGCTTATAACATAGAAAGATTGCATTAATTAAGATCAGAGGTAGAATAAGAAAAGGTCAAACAACGTAAGTGGTATCAACATAGTTCTTTAAGGAATCTAAGGAAGTCAAAACTATCTTACTGTGAAGAAGAGGCCACAACGTTTGAATTTGGTCTTGGATTTCAACAAGCACAATGTATGTAGCTGGGTTCATGGGTAGAGAGGAAATACCATGAACAGTGGCATGAGAGGAAGCCAACATATGGTTATGGTTATGGTTATGGTTATGGTTATGGTTATGGTTAGGATGTTTCTAATGTATTCTGGAACTAGTGAGTGCCTATGGAGTGCATGCCTTCCTTTTATCTACCAGAAAGTCTGTTGGGATATAATTAAATTATATTTGTTTATATACTATAAATATAAATGTATGCAAAGTTGAGTTTATGAAAGTTAGAAAAATTGACTTAATAGAAGAGTACCTTTATTCAGGTGAAATGATTGCTGAGTTGCAGCCCAGAACTTATTTGTGATTTTAAAAACTATATATTTTTGTTGATTTCAGAGAGGAAAGGAGAGGGAGATATATTAGGTGTAATTGTATGGTAAAGATACCCCCCCCCCAAAGCCTCCACCCCAGGCTTCAGGCTTGGGAAGCCCCCTCCCACTCCCCCCCCCCCCCCACCTCTCCGATGGCCGGCTGGGAGTGACCTGGGGTGCCGAGGAAGTTCCCGGGACCCAGGTATGTATGCAAATTAACCACCATCTTTATTCGGTTAATTTGCATACTCTGATTGGTCGGGGACGTAGCAGAGGTATGGTTAATTTACATGTTTCTCTATTATTAGGTAAGATGGAGGTTTCTCATTCAGTGTATCTTCTAAATGGTTATTATTTGCATATATGAATGCTATTTGTTTGCATGTTAAATATAACCTGCTACCTTTTTTTATTGTTTGAGTTAGCTTTATCATTTCTAGGGATTTTCAGTATTATTATGTCATGTGCAGATAAAAATTGTATTTTTTTTTTCCTATTCTTTTGCTTCTAATTGTTTTCTTTAGTCTAATTGCACTGGTAGTACCTTTAGTGCATTGTTAAATATTAGTGAAGATAGAGGTCATTTTTTTTTAATTTAATAAATCTTTATTGTTCAGATTATTACAATTATTCCTCTTTTTTCCCCCTATAGCTCTCCCCTCCACCCGGTTCTCACCCCATCCTCTGCCCTTACCTCCCCTCCACTGTCCTCATCCATAGGTGTACGATTTTTGTCCAGTCTCTTCCCGCACCACCCACACCCCTTTCTAGAGGACATTTTAAAAAATACATATTTTATTGATTTTTTTTCCTTCCCTCTGATCCCAGGCTCAGCCCCCGCCCAAGCCTAAAGCCTCCACCCCAGGCTTTTATAAAGCATAGAGTGGGAAAAATTCATGTCTTTTTATTAGGGAAGATTTAGGACTACATAATGAAAATTATTTTAAAATGTTATTGTCAGATATGGAAATACCTATATGTTATTTAGAGAATTTAGTGATTGTTAAAGGTGTTTGCCTAGTTTATACAAATGCAGTGATTGAATTGTAAATCTGACCTCTTTTTTTAAGTTGTGACTCAGCTCCAAGGATGAATATAAAGCTGTGTTTGCATGCTCAGAACCAGGTCTTTGAAAAAATACATTTAGGAAAGTTTACATTGCCACCTTTGAGAACACTTGTCAGTTCAGTAATTTTTGTACTCTGATTCTCTGATTATCATTTGAATAGTAGTATATGAACTGATATCCCTTCCAAATACTAACAGTCATGGTGAAATGAGAATTACTTGAACAATATTTTCTTGCCATTGAACTTTCTCTTTATATATGACAATGGAAGAAATTTTCTTAAGTATGTCTAATTCTTGAATAAATTTTATTAATAACATAACAGTTTATTTTGATTTACTTCGTGTTAAAGTAGATGTAATAATTTGAAAGTTGATTCTTCTCATTTTCTTCAGCACATTACATCAGACAGTTATATTCCATGCCTTGCTGACCTGTGCAAAGCACTGTGGGAAGTTATGCTCAGCTATTATAGGACTATGGACTGGCATGAAAAACATGATAATGAGGATACCACTTCCGCTTCTGGTAGGAAATTACTTTGATTTTTTAAAAAATTACATTGTAACTAAGCCATATTTCTGGAGCAAGGTGAAAGAAAAGGAACAGCATTCTTTTAGAATTCCAGGGACTATAGTGAACGTATGTTAAATGTTTACCAAAGAAAGTGATTCAGCTACTATGAAAGCTCCATTATCTTTGGGAATTAACTGGGCTAAAGGACTTCCTAAGTGACAAGTAGTACCAGTTTCCAGGGATATGTGCCAATAGCTATAGGACTGAAGAAAGGTCTTTAAAGGATATATATATTTAGTTTTAAACTAGATAAGACATTGATCTGTCCAAATTTACTATAAAATTAATGCTAGATGTTCAGTTTTAAATCTGTTTTGCTAATTTTCAAGTTACATTCTAAAACTTAACAATTATACTGATACTTCCTGAAAATATAGCAGAAATTAAAATTTTCATTAAAAATTATATTTAAAATGTTTGTCTTTAAATGGAAAATACAACTTTAAATGGCTGTGCAATAGTTAGATAAATAAAGAACAAATCTTTGAGAAATTATTGTATTATATTTAAATTACTTGATTTGTATAGTTATATATCTTAAATGATTATGCTTGAATAATAACTAAGCTTAAATGTTCAAAAACTTTAAAAAATAATACATGATTTTATCAGCATTTTTTTAATAGGGGCAAAATAAATTATAGTGCACTAGTTTTTTTATATTACATACAATTTAATATAGGTAGTCTATCAAGTTATTTTAGGAATTTCTTATTTCTAAGGTGCTTGATTTTTGTTGTTGGGTGGGGGGAGGAACACCAAATCTTATTGCTTGATTAAACAAGATTTTGGTAGTATAGAAAATGTAAGTTTAATATTTGCCTTGACTCATAAGAACCTCATAAATATAGATAGCAAAAAGTAAGAGAGGAAAATTCTGTGGAAGGATTTTCATCCTTTTAGAAATATTGTCAGATATGGGGGATGAAGGGAGGAAAGGAAAACATAGAAAAGGAGTGAGTACTGATCCAAGATTCTTGATCAGTCTGTTTTTAACTAATTCCTAGACTCTTATCCCTGTGCTGTCTTGGAGCAATGAATGAGCTTTGTAATCAGGTACTTGGTTTCAAAATTTTTCCTGCCATTTACTAAGAGTGAGAGCATGAAGAAATTACTTTATCTTCTCCAGGTCTCAGTTTGCTCCTTAAAAAGTAGGTTAAAAAGACAAAACAAAAACTCCCATAGGGTAAATTTTATTATTTATTTATTTATTTATTGGTGTGTGTGTGTGTGTGTGTGTGTGTGTGTGTGTGTGAGAGAGAGAGAGAGAGAGAGAGAGAGAGAGAGAGAGAGAGAGAGAGAGAGATGGATGGATTTGTTGTTCCACTTATTTATGTATGTATTCATTGGGTGATTTAATTCTTGAATGTGTCTTGACCTGGGAGTGAATCCACAATCATGGCATATCTGAGGATTCTTTAAATGAGCTAAACTGGTAAGGGCCTGCTATAAAACTTAGAGAAAATGTAAAGTGCTTACACTGGTTGTAGTTAATATCATCAAAGAAAATGTATCAAAAAGTAAAAAATATCAGTTTACTTACGGGATTCTAGGATTCCAGTTTTCTGCAAGTTATATCCTGTTTTGGCAACCTTTATTTTTTTCTAGATGTGAAAACTGTTAATATATTTTAGCACCTCTTTTCCCTTTTCTACATCATTATTAAGGAGAGACCAAAGGAGAAGTTTGGAACAAAATTAACACATACTTAGATGTAAGAGAAGAGTTTAGGGGACTATGTGTGTGTGTGTGTATGTATATGTGTATTCAGCATGACAACATCTGATAGTTTACATGTATAATTGATCCTTGAACAACATGGGTTGAACTGCCTGGGTCTACTTATACATGGATATTTTTCAATAAATAATACAGTACTGTAAATGTATTTTCTCTTCCTTATGATTTTCTTAATAACATTTCTCTTTATTGTAAGAATATAGTATGTGATACATACAGCATACAAACTATGTTTTAGTCGACTTTTATGTTATCACTAAGGCTTTCTGTTCAACAGTAGTTAAAACTTGGAGAGTCAAAAATTATATCTGAATTTTTCGACTGCAGTAACCCTTGTGTTCAACTATATTATGTATGTATATATGTGTACATGTGTGTATTTTCATTAGGTATAGAGTCAAAACTTAAAGCTCTATTTGAGTCTTAATATACTTCATCCTCTTTGTTGAAATTGCTTGACCCTAATGTTTATATTTTAAGACTGTCCAGGACTCTGATTAGTCTGGCAGTCAGCTGACAATATCTAGGATTCTATAAAGTCACTTGTTCATTTGAAAGCATCCCTTTCATATTCACATTAAGGAATAAAATGTCAGGATTCAGTAATTTGAGATTTATTCTTCACAGAACTTCATAGAACTGAAAGGGTCTTGAGAGTTCACCTGCTGTAGCTCCTGCAAATCCACTAGTATCAGAACACTTTCCCATTCTAAATGAAACTCCAAAACTGTCTTAGGTGCACTGCCCTGAGCTGCTGGGCCCCTGGTAGCCAGACCTTACAGATAATAAGGCTTAAGCTGTGGGAGTGGTCAAAGGTATATTAAGCATGGATCTGGGGGCCTTGGTGCACTGCCCTGAGCTGCTGGGCCCCTGGTAGCCAGACCTTACAGATAATAAGGCTTAAGCTGTGGGAGTGGTCAAAGGTATATTAAGCATGGATCTGGGGCCTGGCTCATACAAGGCCTTTTGTTGGTTACTAGTGGACACCCCGCTAGCCCAAGATGGGATGATCATGTCACAGTTGTGTTGTTCTGCACAGTTCATTCTCACAAGACAGAATCTTTTTAATATAAATGTGTATTTACAGTTGCTTTTAGGGGAAATTTTGTTTGAAGCAGATCATTGATCTTACATGTTGAACTGCACATTGTTAGATTATTTATCTGGAATGGATAAAATTGTAAATGTTTGTATCATTACCTCACTATATGAGTGGTTCTGCAATCTGTAATCTTGTTAATATGCAAATTAATTCATAATGGGGCTAATTGGTTCTGCAGTGCCCTGGTAGTAGGGAGTATCTGGGTCATTGAGAACTTGTTGTCTGGGATCACACTACTCAACTTGCAATCCCAGCTCCAATCACACATGAACTAAGTGGTCTTAGGTGTAAAGTACTTAACATTTCAGCTTCTAAGTTTATCTATCTTAACAAATAGATTTAACACTAATAACTATTTTTTGACATTGTTTTGGTTGTATAAATGTTGAACATATTTTCTATATTTATATAGGCTTACAATATATGAGAACCCAAATGAGATTTTTTAAAAAACAAAAATGTTACTGAGCAAATAAAAAAACCATATACCATTTTTTATTTTCAGAAGGGGGTAATATGAGCAGTGAAGAAACTAATTTTGATCGTGGCTACATTAAAAAGAAATTAGAACATGGACTTACACGAATATGGCAGGTTTGGTTTAAAACATTTTTTTTACACAAGCTATAGAAATCTTTATGTCAGAGTTGTTTTAGAAATTTAGTGCTTAAATTTTCTGTATTTATTTGCATTTCTTGTATATTTAATCATATTTAGTTTTTCTTTGGAATAAGTCAATCATTTAATTTAATTTTTTATAATTTAGTTGACAATTCTATTTGGTTATACATGGCAATAGAAAAAGTTTTTAATTTGAAAATCTCCATTAGAAATACTTCTCTTTTCCTTAATTACATAATTGCTTTTAGTGTTCTAGCAAATGTATGCTTTCTTAAAGAAATTGCTTTCTTATTGAGATACTGTGTATTTTTATTTTACTTATTTGTGTTTGTGTTTTCTTTCCTTTTCTATTAATTTTGAACTAAATTAAAAGGGTAACTAAATAGGTGATGTATTTGGGTTGGAATCTAATATAGAATGAAGAACTTTCTTCTGATTCCATGATTTTTCTGCCTTGAGGGAATCTTACATGTTTATTGCTAAATGTCTATCTTCTTTAGCGTTTCTTTTGCAGTTTAGTACTCAATTATTGTCATCAGATATTAAATTTGTTAAAGTTTGTTATTTCATAGATAAGATTGTATAATTTCTTAAAATTTTTATTTCTTTGAAGCTTAGAAGACTGTAAAGCTGGTCTCTTAAAGTGTATTTTTTAGTTTTCTAATGAGGCTGATTTTTAGTTTGACAATCTTTTGCAGGATTTCTTTTGAAAAATTATTTAGGCAAATATAGGGTGGGGCAAATGTGGGCTTACAGTTATGAGTGCATAAAATAGAGTTTATTCTTGTATTATTATTTATTATTGTATTATATTCAACAACTGTAGACCTACTTTTGCCCCACCCTATATATACTGAAACATAAATTTTCTCAAGAATCACAAAGCAGCTATAAATTAGCGCTCTTCCAACTTTTGATAACTTTACATTGGATATGCTATTGGAATTTTTAATTTATTATTTAAAGTATACTCATATGATAGTTGTAAAAGCTTCAGCTTCTATATTTTCTGAGTCAAATACAAGTTGTTTTTTATTTAGTGTCCTAATAGACTCTAATTGTACTTAGTTGAAATTGTAGAATTTATAGATTTTCTGGTAGTTCATCGTACTTTGAGATATTGACCTGGCATTTAACATAGCCAGTTTCCATTCAGTCAGGCAACCTGATGTCATTCCTGATATAGTAAAATCTATTAATATACAGTTTCCAAAGCTATTCTTATTTAAACATTTGGCCAGTTTAGTAAAAGTCATCATGCTTTTGAGTATAGATTATTGTGTTGTAGGTTTCAAGCTTTAGAATATCTTCATCTCCATCACTCTGGAGTTCTTTTGCATCACTAGCCCCAGTTCTCAACTAGTTCTAGAACAGGACTTGGCATACTTTAGGAATTCATTGACTATTTTTTAAATTGAAGTCACAGGACTCAATGCAATTGGAAAAAAGCAAAAGCTCTGAAAAACAATTTTAAAAAACACATTTAGCAGGCAAAACCTGACCTGAATTGAATTAGTCTGGTGGAAGTTGACAAGTATTATCATTAAGCTTTTTATATTTTTTTATTTATCCCATTAAAGTGAACATTCATATATTGTGGGAATACTAATGTGTTTTATATTGGGATACTGCCCAGACCCCACACAGGGTGTCATATAATATATGCTATACATACCGTAATACATTTCTAACATCTGAATTCCCAAATTACAAAGCACAAATGATCATGTGACAATTTGTAGACATTCATCATAAATATATTATAGAGATAATGATAAATGATTGAAAAGCATAAGATTAATCTTTCTGACATGAAACAACTCAAAAGCATAATCATTTTGATTTTTCATATGAAAACTTTTTAGAATTTTATGGCAAATTTCCCATGCATTTTGACTCAAAAAAAAAAAAAAAGTTGAATAAATTATACTGTGTGGAAGACTGTATTTGTGGGTTTGAGAACATGGTGGTGAGCCCATGGTCCTTGACCTCATGGGCATACAAACCTAGCCATATGAAAGTTTTGGTCTTCCAGGATTTTCTTTTTCATCTTTAAATATTTGATAGGTGAGAAATGACATTTTAAAATGCTTAGTAGTAATTTCTTTTTTTTTTTGTAGAGGTTACAATATTTCTACTTTTTGTGAATTTGAGATTTTCTTCACATCTTAGTATGCCATCCACTTGTAAAATGATTCTTTGGGCATTTGAAAAATAACTCTATTTCTTCTTTTTGTTGGTAACTAGATCTTATATGTATTTAAAGAAAGCTTATTGTTAATTATACTAGAGGCCTGGTGCACAGATTCGTGCACTGGTGGGATCCCTCGGCCTAGCCTGTGCCCTCTCGCAACCTGGGATCCCTCAAGGGATGTTGAAAAGCCAGTTTCAGCACGATCTGGCACAGGCCAGACTGAAGGACCCCACCAGTGCATGAATCCCTGCACCAGGCTGGTTTCGGCCCAATCCCTGCAGGCCAGGCCAAGGGACCCCACTGGTGCACGTGTGCAGTGGGCCTCTAGTACACTGGTTGCCAACTGGTGGTCTGTGGACCACTGGTGGTCCCTGAGGTCCGAAAGATTGGCGACTGCTGGTTTAAGGAGACCTTTGGAGCAGCAGTCGCCAACCAGTGGTCTGCAGACCACTGGTGGTCCATGAGGTTTGAAAGGTTGGAAACCGCTGCTCTAGTATGCATATAAGATCTTTGGTTAATCTCTTCCTACCCTCTCCCCTCCCCTCTTCCCTCTGAGATTCATCAGTCTGTTCCATGTTTCCATGCCTGTGGTTTTTGCTGCCTCCAGTGGTCAGTGCGCATCATAGCTGTCGGCTGGTCAGCCAGTCACTTAGGCTTTTATATATGTAGACTAGAGGCCTGGTGCACAAATTTGTGCACGGGTGGGATCCGGCTGGCCCACCCTGATGGGGCCTGATTGGGGCCAGCCCAGCATGGGGGAAGGGCTATGGGCGGTTGGCCAGCCAGCCCTGACCCCGATCGGGGTGGGCCGATCAGGGGCTGGGCTGGCTAGGGGAGGGGCTGCAAGAGGTTGGCCAGCCGCAGTGGTTGTCATAGTGACTGGTTGTTCTGGTCCTTCCACTCATTCCGGCATTCCAGACGCTGGCTTTTTATAGGTATAGATTATTTTAATCTATACCTATAAAAAGCCAGTGTCTGGATTATTTTAATCTATATCCTAATTTTTTTTGTGTTTTTTTTTTTTCTTGGTTTATGCAAGTCTGAGGAATTTTAATCTTCCAGAATGACTATTGTTATGTCAGTTTTTCTTTTATTTCTAATAGCTTTTGCTTTTTTATACTTGGATGCTATGTTGATTGATGCTATAATGGAATAGCCACTTAACTTCTTTGTATATAAGTCCCATCATTAATTTATAAAAATCGCTCTTTTGTTCTAAGGCATTTTGATATGAATTCTAATTTTTCTTATTATTACCATTATTATTTTATTTTGTCATATTTTCCTGGTAAATTTTTGACCATCTCTTTATCTTAATATTTTTGGATTAGGTTTTAATTGTGTGTCCCATAAGTATAAAAAACCCTTCAAGAGACGGACTTTATCTTTTAATATAGCAATTGAATCTGTTTATATTTATTAGAGTTTTAATTCCTACTTCTCTAATTATTAGAGAAGGTGAACACTTAAAAATCTATTAATTGTTGATTTGTGAATTTTTATTTTTATTTTATTATTTTTTAAATTATCTAATACAGATTCTTTATTTATTTTGACTTTGAAGCATAGTGATCTATTTTTTATTTTTTTTTTTAATTATTTGTGAATTTTTTAGTTATGTTTTTTGTTCATAGGTCCTAAATAAATTATGCAAGAAGTGAGTAATCCTTTGTATATAGTTTATCTGTTTTCACTTATAGTTTCAATATGCAGATAGTTAAGATTTTTAGGACGTCAAACTATTGACCTTTGTTTTTTGTGATTTATGTTACATTTATTCTTAAAATGTTCTTTCCTTTGTAAAGCTTAGATAAATATTCATCTGGTAATTATAAATGTATTTATCTAAACTTTGGATTAATTGCAATATCCCAATACCTAGAATACTGTCTAGAATACTGAATACTGAATAGGTACTCAGATTTTTTCTTTATTGTATTAATTTTTAATCCTTCTAAAACGTACAAAACATTTATTTAATACATTTCATATTTCTTTTGATATAAAGAGAGGAAGTTTTCCCCAACCCCCCAATCTAGTTAGTTTTTCCTTTGCTACTTGCTATCTTTTTCTTCCCTCTTTATTTGTTACTCTTCTTGGTATCAGGGTACAGGGAAAAAAGGAGACTTTGAAGGCAGATAGACCTGGATTCAAATCTTAGCTTTGTCATTCACATAAGTTTCTCTTCTTAGGGGGATAATATATGCTTGCTTAACAGTGCTGTCCTAGGATTAACAATTATGCATATGTAAGGTTCTAATCATAATGATTGAAACAACGTAAATAATCAGAACAGTGAATTTTACTGCTGTTTATTAAGCTCTAGTGTATATATTAGCACTATTTCTGAGTTATTTGTTCTATTATGGTGATTTCTTTGTATATTGTTAGCATTCTTTTAAAAAAGTTTTTAATATATTTAATACAGGATTGCAGATAGTACTAGTCCTCCAACATTACTCATAACTTTCATTCTATCTTTTCAAAGTTTATTTTTTTAAAGCAATTATTGCCTGTTTATTATTTCCAGTGAATTTTAGAATCTTTGGAAGACAAGTTTTGAATATTGATTTGAATTAGAATTTCATTGAGCCTCTACATTAATTTGGATAAATTGGCATCTTAACATTATTTAGTCACTGTCCTATTCCTTGACTTTCAATATATTGAAATTTCCTTTATTTCTCATTAGAGTGCTTGTTTTTTATAGGTATGATATTTATTATTAAAGTTATTTCTAAGTATATTTTAATATTTATTTTAAATGGAATCTCTCCATTTTAAAGTACTACAGCAGATATACATGAAAACTATCAAATTTTTATATATTATATATAATCACTTCAATAGCTGTCTTATTCATTCTAATACTTTTTGAATAGATTATTTTGGGGTTTCTAGCCTATAAATGATGATTTTTCATATTCTGTATGATGATATAATTCTTATCTTGCATGTGTGGGTGTATGTAAAATAGTGATAATCATTACTATTGCTGTATTATGTCTGATGTTTATGGAATTGTCTCTGTGATATCACCCTTAGGTCTAGATAGATATTCTTTATCAATTAAGTATATATTCCTGTCTCATTTTAATGTGTAACTATAGAATAAATAGTTCTAAAAATTTATTTTCAATATTTTGCATTTACTTGAAAACATTTATTTTTTTACAGGATGTTCAGCTAAAAGTAAAGACCTACTTGCTTGGAACTGATTTGTCTATATTCAAATATGATGACTTCATCTTTGTTTTGGATATAATCAGCAGGTAGTGATTAAGATCTTGTCCTATTCTTTGACTGATTCAACCATGATAATTAAAGAAATCATAATTATCAAAGAAATCACGATTTCAGTGAGTTATCATGTATAATTTCTTCAGGGAAATGAAGATAATTGAGCTTTCATAATTTATTTTCTTCTGGGTTTGTATGTGAATCTGTTTAAATATTTCTACCCTTTGGATGTTTATAAACCATAATGTCTTTATGATCTTTAGAATTTCTTCAAACATCTAGATTTCATTATTCATTATCTTTGAAACTTCTGGACTCTTTTTTTTTTTTTTTTACTATAATCAGGACGTTGATGAAATTTATATAAATCTTTTTATCCAACTAGGTTGATGCAAGTTGGAGAAGAATTTTGTGGTAGCAAATCTGAAGTTTTGCAAGAGTCTATTAGAAAGCAAAGCATCAATTATTTTAAGAACTACCACAGGTAAGAACTTTAATAAAATATGAACTATTTAGGTGTTGAGGGTACTTTGGTCTATTTCTAATTAAACTTTTAACATTAATTGGTTTAAAACAATTACTTTTGAATTTGAAAGTATGTGTTCTTTGTAGCTCTTTTTAGGATGGTTCAGGATTTTTTACCAAAAATCTTATATCTCATTACTTATTCATTGTCAATTTTAATATAATGTTTGTCTTGAGGGTCTCAAAATATTGAGCTAATTATTGAACTGATTTCTTTCTGGGTGAAAGATGATTATTACATCAGGGTTCACCAGAAGGATTTGGCCACTGTGCTATGCCTGACTATCTGTGTGAGCTCATAAGAAAGTTAAACCAGTAGAGGCAGCACTCGGTGAGGGTGCTTGAAGGCATCTGCTTTTTGGAAGTAAGAAGGCTTCTAGAGAAGAGGGCACGAGATATTCAGAGGGTAGCTACAAAGTGAAGATTATGTACTACATTACTTTGCAAAACAATCACTACTAACTTTCTACAGGGTGATTAGGAATGGCTTTGGGGAGGGAGGAAGGTGGGAAATAATGTTCATACGGCAATGTGATGGTATACTTAAAACAGCATTAAATGAGAGACCTAACATGGAGGGTGTCTCAAAAAAATTTATACGCAGTGTTTATTAAAATACATTTCATTTTCAAAATTGAGCTATCAGCTGTTAAAGTGTGTGTATATTTTTGGGAGGCACTCTGTGTATTCGATCTTGGTAGTAGCTGGACTCTGTGCTGTGTCCCTTCCGTACATTTTATTGTTTCAGTTGAAGTCAGTCTTACTTTTTACTCTGTATTTTTATTTTTTAAAATTCAGTTTTGATTTTATTGCTACTTGGTGCAGGGAGAGTCAGGATTTGAAATTCTGCTTTCTCTCTTTGTTTGAAGTCAACATCTGATCACAGTTGTATTTGCCATTCAGAAGAGAGATTATGAGATATTAATAATTAAGTATGTTTAAGTACAAGTGTTCTCCGTTAATTATAAACTTAAATATTTGTTTTGAAAGAAAACAAATTTAATGAGAATGTTTAGAAATAAAAGAAAAGTTTTAATTGGTTAAGCCTCAGGAAAACAGTGTTAAGGGAAAATGAAACCTTAACACTGCCTTTATTTATAAGTTTCTTTTTTTGTCAAAACTTAAGCCCTGCAAAAATAGAAGGCCTGGCTTATACACATTGCACATTGCTGTGCAAAAGAAGAGTGTCTTTTTAATCGTACATAGAAGAGGATAAAGGACTCTGAAGTAGCCAGGAGCCGCACTGACTCTGTTAGAACTAAGGCATGCCAGATGTCCATTTCCAAACAATTGCTTTATATCCAGCAGGCAACTGGAGACCTTTTGGTGTTCCTAGTACTGACTGCAAGATGCATGCAGTGCAAAAACTGACTTTTTAAATGGTCTCCTTTCTGTATTTTTGACTTATTGTCAAAAAGACAAACACACATACAGGAGAAAGTAATGTGAAGACAGAGGCAGATTGTAATGTTGTGGCCATAAACCAAGTAATGGTGGCAACCACCATAAGCTGGAAGGGACAAAGGGAACAGATTTTCCCCTAGAGTTTTGGAGATGTGTAGCCCTGCTGACATCTTGATTTCAAACCTCTGGCCTCCAGAACTGTGAGAGATTGAGTTTCTATTGTTTTAGGTCATCTAATTTGTGGTAATTTGTTACAGCCATTGGAAACCAATAAAGAGTGGAATTGCTGGGTTATATGATAACTCTATGTTTAACATTTTGAGGAACTGCCAAACTTTTCCAAAGCGGCTACACTGTTTTACATTTCCAGAAGCACTGTAGAAGGATTCTAATTTCTCCAAAACCTTGCTAACGCTTGTTATTGTCTGTCTCTTTCATTATATCTCTCCTAGTGGGTGTGAAGTGGTATCTCATTATCGTTTGGATTTACATTTCCCCAATAGTGACAGTGTTCAGCATCTTTGTCATTTGTATATCTTTGTTGCTGAAACAGTGTTCAAAGCCTTTGGCTATTTTTTAATAGCATGTTTTTTTATTGTTGAATTGTAAGACTTGTAAACTGTTATAGTTTTAGTTCTTACATTAGATCTATGTTCCATTTTAATTAATTTTTATATATGGTGTGAGGTATGGGCACAGTCACTTCAGCATGATTATGATCTATGCTATTTAATACAAAGCATTTATCAGTATTTATGTTTTCATAAATTCTGTAAATTATTTCCCTATTTTTTTTGCATTGATATATGATTAACTGAGGATATTTTTAAGTACATGATTTAGTGAGTAGCTTTTGGTTTAGTCTCTTAATAAAAATGTCATTTTCTGTGTATTATTATTTTTGTAATATAGTAAAAAATATTCAGAATTAAGTAAATATTTGAGTTTTTTAGTATGTATAAGAGTCTTTTAAGGTTGATATTATATTAACAAAAGTAAATGTGCCACAATGTTCTCAAAGTTGGTTATGATCATGATGATCTTATTAAATTGCTTATATTTTATTTCATTTTTTAATTCTTGTGTATAGTATACTTCTTACTTTTTGGAGTTTTTGTTTGTTTGTTTATTTGTTTTTTTTAAGAACACGGCTTGATGAACTGAGAATGTTTCTAGAGAATGAGACCTGGGAACTTTGTCCTGTTAAGTCAAATTTCAGCATTTTGCAACTTCATGTAAGTGTTTCTTAAAAACAAATAAATCTGTCTTTTATTTAGTCATCCTTAAAAAAAAATACGTGAGAGAATGTACAAAATAAATTAAAGAATAGTGCCTTTTCTTCCATAAAAGTAATTAATAGCTAACCTCTTTTATAAGAGTGATCCTTTTTGGATATCAAACTATTTTTACAAGCTCAGTTTACTGACTTCAAGAATGTTCTTTTGCTTAAGAAGAGTCACAATTAAAATAAATTTTTTCTTATAATTCCATAAAAATCACTTTATTTAAATTTCACAGAAAGTTAACCAGTTATATTTTGATGGTCTTTAATGAAAAATGCTTATATTTGCGGAATTTTTATCATTTCTTCAAAGGACTACTAGGATCTTAATTTATGCTGCAACTCATAAATTTGCCTCTAATGAGGAAATACCTCAGAAATAAAAGAGGCATTTATAAAAACCACTCTTAACTATTCTTTATTAGTCAATTGATTCTGGAATCCTTATAGAATTTGTAATCTGTGGAAATATCTTTAAGTGATCTGATTTTTCCCTTGGTTGAAAATTAAAAGGTATAAGAAAAATATATAGTGCATTTTCATTAAAAATAATCAAACCAATAGTTTTGCAATTCAGAGGAACTTTAGGATTATGCAATCTCTTCCTCTAATTAGCTACATGATCTTCAACTTTGCATTGGATCTCTCCAGACTGCCTCAGTTTCCTTATGTGGAAAATGCATGATTTGGACTGGAAGCTACAACTCTTTTGCTTTAGCATTTGTGATCCTCTCATTCTAGATGACACTCTTATTTTATAGATGGGAAAATTGAGGCACACAGAAGCCAGGTGACATTCCCAACATTATATAGGAAGTTAATGGAATGTAATGGATTAATGGCAAGCTAGGACCATGAGATTTATCATCTGACCTCAGCATGTATGTTTGTGCTATCTGCTTCTTGGCATATGAAGAAAAATAAATGAAAATTTATAAACAGGGATGGGATGGAGATGGAAGAAGGCAGAGAGGCGATAAATGGTGTTGGAAAAATAAAATAAAATAAAATTTAATTTTTTAAAAGAAGAAAGTTTATAGACAACGTTATAACAAAGATATATTCTACATGCTTTGTTTTTGATGATTTTATATAGAACATCTTAAATGGTACAATAAGTATGCAAGGTATTTAACCTAACAATAATTAGTTTTAACAAAGACTATTGATTAAAACCATATCCTATTAATGCTTTTGCTGCTATGTTAAATTTTTCAGAATTACCATTCAAATTTAAATTATTTTTTAAAATACCCTGTGCAGTTACATAAAGTAAGCCAAAAGTAGCTTAATGCAGATAACACTGTTGTAAGTGATACTAGCAACTGAGTTTGTCTTTAGAAAACCTTTGACTATGTAATCCTGAGTTTGTGCTTTAAGACAACTTGCAGAATTTAACAGTGAACAATCTTAAGAATCAGAATTAATTCTCCCCCCCCCCCCACTAACTCTACATTTACAGTCATGGAATGTCTATGTATTTGAATTTTATTGTTTCTAAAAGGTATATGGCTCCTTTTCTAATGTCTAGGAATTTAAATTCATGGAACAGTCTCGTTCCCCATCAGTTTCACCTAGTAAGCAGCCAGCCTCAACGTCCTCAAAAACAGAGACCTTGTTTGAGCAGTACTGTAGTGTTGGGAATCCATTTGAAATTCATGCCAACCACAATGATGAAGAAACAGAAGATGTCCTGGCTTCTAACGGGGTAGGTGGTATTTGTAAAACATATTGGGGGACATTAAGTGAGGTTTTCTTTTTGAAGAGTTTTCTACCAAGGTAATTGGTTAGATTTATTTATTTATCCATTCACCACCCATATCCCTACTTATATATTACTTCTGTTCCTGTGTTACTACTTGTACAGGTAATGGCTTTATAATATACTTTCTTGACATTGTCCTTTTGAATGATAAAATTTGCCTATGTGTTTACTTTGTGTTCTTATTAGACTACTTTATGTTCCTACCAGATTAATGGAGTAGGAGTATAGGTTCTTTATTGCATACTAGAGGCCTGGTGCACGAATTCGTGCACCAGTGAGGTCCCTCGGCCTGGCCTGCGGGATCGGGCCGAAACCGGCTCTCCGACATCCCACGAAGGGTCCCAGATTGCGAGGATGCAAGCCAGGCCGAGGGACCCTACCCATGCATGATCAGGGCCAGGGAGGGATGTGGGAGGGCTCCAGGGTTTGTCCAGCCCATCTTGCTCAGTCTCGATTGGCTGGACCCCAGCAGCAAGCTAACCTACTGGTAGGAGCGTCTGCCCCTGGTAGTCAGTGCTCGTCATAGCAACTGGCCGACCAGTTGACTGCCCCCTGGTGGTCAGTGCATGTCATAGCAAGCAGTTGAGCAGCCTTAGCATATCATTAGCATATTATGCTTTGATTGGTTGAACAGATGACTGGACATTTAGCATATTAGGCTTTTATTACATAGGGTTTATCTGATTTGTTGGACACATGGATGCATGAGGAAATAGATCTGCAGTTTTTTTCTCAACTCCACTCTTGGGCAACTAAGAGTGTCATTTTGTTCTATGTCCTTTTCCTGATAGAGGATAATGTCTTACCTGACAGGGTTGTTTTTGGGTTTGGAAGTATGATGTTTTAATAACACTTTGAGCAGCTCAAAAAAACAATATAGAGTAGAGGTAGCATGAGTTTATGGAAAGTGTTTGAAGGCAAACTTTCTATTAGCTCTGTTGGCCCTTCACTCTCAGTTTCTCCATAATTAGAATGGGGGAATTCTTCATAGTAACCTATAGGATGTTTTCACAATATTTCATTTAGATGAGTCCTGATATTCATGATTTCCAGAGGAAAACATCATTTCCAGAGGAAAACAGTATGACTTTTATTTTAGGTTTGATGAAGCTGAAATTGAAAACTTCAAATTTGACAAAAATCTGTTGAGTTATGTGTATTTTAGTTTTGGCATTTTCTTTTGTGTTTAGTGAAGATGTAATTTTAAAAAATACTGCCATGAAAGTATACTATTATCACTTTTTATCATGAAGTAGAAGTTATTTTATAGTAAATCACATTTAAAATGACAATTTATTGATTCTTTTTGTAGTTTTACCTTGGTAAAGTAGACTAAACTAAAAGAATTTAAAAGTCACTCCGATGTTTTTGAAATAATATCCCTCTGTATTGGTAATTCTTTTCAATTTAAATCTCACATAGCATATGATTCTCATTGTTTGTGGCACTTGTGTTTTTTAGAGTCGCCATGAACCCTGAATTAGCAAATACAGAACCACTGCTCCTATGGGAAATATGGGATTAGGTACCTATGAGCCTCTAGTCATAATATTTTCATTAACTGATCATTTTATGTATTTTTGTTTTATGTGTGTTTTTGCTTAAAGACACCTAATTTAATATATGCTGTTAATTCATTAACATTGAATTCATGGCCAACAGCACTGTAACTCATGCCTGAATGAAGTTTATCTAACACATGTGTTTTTGCAGTAAGGCACACCACAGTTCTCTTGCATTTAGGAACACTAGATAACACTTAGTATTATGCGGGGGGCCAGTCTAAGCAGTGAATTCATCAGCAAAAAGTACAAAATTTTTGAAAAATGTGGCACTAATTAGACTATGAAAAGGACACTTGTTTACAGCAGGAGAGCTAGTAGGGAACGTATATGTTGGGTAACCCCAAAATTTATCCTCTCTGACCATATCCATGAATGACCATGAAAGTATCGTGAAGAATTATTGTTGGGGTTACAAATAAATTTTTAGTGAGTAGGAAAAGTTGCAAATATAGAATCCTTGAACTGAGGATCTATTTTACTGTGGAATTGTGAAGCCCTGTCGTTATAACCAGGAGAGTTTGTGTAGAACACCTTTTGGATTGTCATCAGGACTGCTTGTGTACAAGTAGTGGAGTGTACCTGTCCTGCTCATCTGTAGTTATTAATATTGATCTAAGTCCTGGCGAGTCAGGGTCCACAGCTTAATATGGCCTGTCATAATGCTTTAGAGACTCAAAAACAATTGGTGAATTAGGTTAACTTCTTCCTATGTCCTCATTATACTGATCTCCTGAACTGGCAAATGGTGAGAAAACTTTCTAATAGAATTGTTTTGAAAATTCAATGAGATAATTCATGAAAGCACTTGGCAGAGTATTTGGTTAAAACTTAATAAATGTTAGCCATGCCCTAACTTGTTTGGCTCAGTGGATAGAGCGTCGGCCTACGGACTGAAGGGTCCCAGGTTCGATTCCTATCAAGGGCATGTACCTTGGTTGCGGGCACGTCCCCAGTAGGGATTGTGCAGGAGGCGGCTGATCGATGTTCCTATCTCATCAATGTTTCTAACTCTCTATCCCTCTCCCTTCCTCTCTGTAAAAAAAATCAATAAAATATTTTTAAAAATAAATAAAATAAATGTTAGCTATTAGTTATTCATATTACTCACAATATTTGATGATGATGATGATGATGATACCATTGCTTCCTTTGCTGTGCATGGACTCTACTCCTCTCCTATGCTGGCATAGGGCAATGGTGCCATAAAGATGGGAAACTGTTACTAGGGTACCTTTCTTTAAAAAATCCACCATTTTTCTTTTTTTTCTCACTAGTCCCTAGTTGCTAAGCCTAATTTTTTAAGCTGCCTTTGGAATTAAATCTCATTCATCATAATGAGATAGAACATTAGCATGTGTGTGGTGTGTGTTTAGTAAGCTGCATTAACATGTCCAGTGTGCCAGAATGTATACTCAACCTCTTTACAATGAGTTAGCAAGTTAGAACTTGTGATGAAACGACTTGGAAGAAGAGATCACTTTTAAAAATCACATGAATGTATTTTTTCTCCTAAGGCCTAGCAGGATGTTTATTTTCTTTATGTACATACTTGATTTTTTAAATGTTTACAAACTTTAGTAGGTAAAATGTTTGCATTTTATTTATTTTATTTTTTGAGCTGGTTAAGGTAGGGTGATGAAGAAGAAAGTGGTATGATTTTTGATGGCAAAATGAAGCTAACTTATTAAGAACTTTCTTCTATAGCTACTTCTTATAAAAATGGGATACGTTTTTGTGTTGAAACACTCCAATGACGGTTGGCTTTTCATACTTATTTTTGAATATTCTGTGTTTTCTTCAGTATGAATCTGATGAACAGGAAAAAAGTGCCTATCAGGAGTATGACAGTGACAGCGATGTTCCAGAGGAACTAAAACGCGATTATGTGGATGAGCAGACAGGCGATGCTCCTGTGAAAAGGTACAGTTGCTCTTACGTTGTATGGTATTTTTCATTTTATGTTGCATATTCAACACATAGGATTTCCTTTAAAGGGTAAGAAAAAACAAAAAACAAAAATTGAAAATTTCTGTTGATTATAACATTATGTAACAAATTAATAGGTTTTTAAAATGATTTTTGAAAGGCTAAAAATGTAGTTTTTTTCTTTAATATTGGACATAATCAACAAGCTCTTAATTTAGAGATCAATGGTATTTGCAGAACAAAAAACAAACCTTCGATTTATACGATCAATGCTGCCTTTGGAGGCAATTTATGTTTCACATAGGTCAGAAAACCTCCAGGAGAAAAGTAGACTTTTTTTTTTGTCTGTGTAGTTCTGCCTCAATCTAGTAAATATAAAAAGTCTCCACCTATCTTCCCATGTCATGTATGTTCACTATTTGTTAGCCTCCCTTTTTTTACTTGAATTTTGCTTTATGATAAATTGTCCTCTTTAAAAACTTGAAGGAAGTAATATTTTTTGTCACTTTCTCCCAGTTAAGTGGGGCTAATTCTGATATGTAAGTGAATTAATTTCATGACCATCAGGCATTTAATAAGCACCGATACATTTTATTTTTAATGACAGATTTAAGTATACCCTTCTCTACATTTTATCCCCAGAGTACCTAGTTATATTTAGTTGATTTGAAATCCCTCAAAAGTGGCAAGTCATGTGGTTGTGGATATTTTAATTGGGAAAATTTGTTTCCATTGGTTTTCACATATGTGTGATATTTAAATATCTACATTTATGATCTATTATGAACTGAATGCAGTTATTCTGTTGCATGTTTGGAGTATATTGCATCCAGAAGGAAAGCTCTAATTAAATTGAAATGAACAAGTAAGATAGATAGTGTCTGCCAGTATATGTGTATATACTTGCATTTTTGGTAGGGTTATGTAGCCTCCTACACTATCCTAACTTACACCTGAGAAGTATATAAATAATGTAAACTACTAACTGCAGTCAGTCAGTTAACAGTTACTATCCATTCCTACTTCTAAGTGTCTCTTAAATTTATCAGAATTCGTTGTGTTTGTGCCTCCTAGTTCATGAAGAAATCACCTCTGTGCCAGATTATTGAAGCAGTCCCCTTACCTTTGCTCCCAGTCTCCAGTCTTGCCACCCTTCTAATCCGTTCTTGGATACAAATTTATATTTTTTTCTTATATACAAATTGGATGTATTTTACCTGGTTAAAATTTTAATGGCTCACCCTCTGCATGCAACGTGAGGTTCATACTCATTAGGCTTTATTGCCTTCGGTGATCTGGCCTTTACTCAACTCCTTTCTTGTCACTCCATCTGCCCACTTATTCTCTCTACTAGTCTTGTGAACTCTGTGTGCTTCGCTGAGCATGCTCTGTTCTCTCTTACCTTTGACCTTAGTACAAGTTATCCCCCTTTTTTTTGTACTTGCCATATCACTTCTACTTTAAATCTAGACTCTACCTCCCAACCTCAGCCTCGACTATTATACTTCAGATTCTAAGGAGGGTATTTTTTTTCATATTTACATATCTGAAATCAGGATGTTAGGTACATTTGGATGTGTAATTTCCCTAGAACACCTGCTTTTTAAAGAGACATAGCTTCTATGTGGTTGGTAATTAATGTCTTAGAATCAAAGAAGTACATTATAGTACTTGATTATTTTGCTTAGTAAGTTATTTTCCCCTCCGGACTTTAAGCTCTGTAAGAAGGAAGACAATAATCTCTATATTCCCACCTGATACATGGTAAGATTTTCAATAACTAGTTAGTGAATAAAGGATAGATTCTAAGCTGGATAGTTTACTGACTTATCACTTGACAACCCTAATTGCAACTCTTTTGTTTCTCTATATTAAGCATTTCTCGAGAAACCCTAAAGAGCAGGAAGAAATCAGATTACAGTCTAAATAAAGTAAATGCACCCATCTTAACAAATACAACACTGAATGTAATAAGACTTGTTGGTAAGTAGCTACACCTTTTTAAAGAAAATTATTATAGCAGTTACATTAGTCTGCTTTTGTTACGAAATGATTTTTACTTGCCTTTTTAATTTTGAATTGTTTACGTATTTATTTTATATTGTTGACAGTATTACAGATGTTTCCCATTTTCACTTCTTTTCCTCTCCACCCAGCCCCACCCACCCCAGGCCTTCACCACACTGTCTGTGTCCATGGGCTATGCATATTTTCAGTGCCCACTGCAGTGAAGGATTTATGATTGTCATATGTCAGTGTTTTCTTATCTTAATTGTTCCAAATAGTATGATATTGATATTGATATTGTTAGTTTTTCTTGTTTCAGTTAACTACTTACTATTTGTATCTCCACATTTTCTAAAATAAACTAGTTAAAATGTAGTGAAAAATTCTCTATATGAGGTAGAGGTACATGTAGGAGGGTGATAGTTCCAGTTTTACATTTATACAATATTTTTTACTTAATTGTCCCATTGATCTTCACCATCTTCCAGTCAGGTAGGCAGAGTGAATTGTGATTCTCTGGCATTTTCAGACTCAGTGTTCTATAAGCTAAATATTCTTGCCATAGGAAGTGTAGTTCTGATTACTGATAACACCTTTATTGATAATTGTGTAAAAGGCAAAAACATAAAGAAATGCTATATTTAAAATATTTGGGTTTGAAGATGATGTGGAATTTTTTAAATGTCAATATTTAAACATTTTATATGTTATTTCAGCCTTCAAATTTCACAGATTAGTCTGCACATTTGACAAATAAGTTATAGAGATGTCTTCTCAAATTAAGTCATCTATACTAGTCAGGAATTTTAGTGGTTTTCTATAAAATTCATTGTATTCTTTTTATGGAGATGAAAACTTCCTATTGCTTAGTTTATACTTAGCTCTGCTAAAATGGTCTGTGTTCTTGAAGATAATTTCTACATTTCATTAATGAGAAGGCTAAAGTAAACAGAATGGTTTTTAGAAGTCCCACTTCCTTTAGGGAAAATAGTGGAAAAGTAATAATGAATTAAGAGGAAAAGAAAAGATATATATTTTCATGACAAAGAAAAATGACAGATTCTAAAAAGCTATTTTGTGGATGATTATTGCCAGGGAAATTAGCTTTTCTTCTTTATCAAAGAGAGCTAACGAAATATAGAGTTATGAGGTACTCTCTAAGATACATGGAATCAGAATTGGAAGGGTTCTGAGAGGTTGTCTATCATGAATTCCCATAAAATAAGGATGTCTTTCTATAATGCCCCTAATATGTAGTGGCCATCTAGCCTTTATTTTATGTCTCACAGTTCCTGGAAACCTATTATTTGGAAGACTACTCATTCTACTACTGGCTTATTAATTCATTGAAATCTCTTTCTTATGATAAAACCAAAGTATCTCTCTGTAATTTTGTTTTCTTAGTTCTGTCTCTAAAAAGCAAAAAGAGTAAGTCCATATTTTTTCTCCTACTTTTCCATGTGGTCACTTTTCACATGTGTGGTGGTAGTTATGCTATTCTTCCCTTTTTTCATACCCTCCTCCCCAGTCCGTTCTTCAGGATCAGTGTGCTCAATTCCCTTACATGGTCCTCGCTGATATAGATACTCCAAATTCTTGTCACCCTCCTGAGCCTCCTGGACTCACTAGCTCTCAGTGTCTGCACACGCTGCTTGAGATGCAGTTTAATGAAGGCAGCTTTTGCTTAGTTATGTTGAAGTAACTAACCATCCTAACATCAGTGGCTTTCAACCAGAAGGTTTAAGTCAGCTCCTAAACATCTTAGTTCTGCTCCTTGTGTGTCTTCGTTCTGAGATGTGGGCTGGGAGAATAGCACTAATCTGAACGTGGAGAGAAGAGCAAGAGCTGAACCATATTATTGGGGAAAGGATACAATCAAATACATTTAAGTGGTTGTTTATATATTTTTAACTTACCTAGTTCAAAAATGACTGGGGGGTGCCATGTTGTTTTTTACTGTAAAAGCCATGTATTCAGTAGAGTCAAATAAAATAGAAGGCTAAAACAAAATTGGGGAGGGGAGAAATCATGTGTCATTTAGTGAAATGCAAATAACTACAAGTCCTCAGTTCTTGGTAGGTGTATGGAAATGAAGAAGGAGTACATTCTGCTACTCTCATTATCTAAGAAAAGGATAACATGATGGAAATGTGCTGCGGGGATTAAATTCAGAAGGCAATCACGACCAAGCTCTTATGTAAGGATTGCTGATCAACATAGTGGACACTGTTTTCTGATTTATAGAAACAGAAAAACTGTGTTCCTCTGGGCCATTGATATGTCAGCCCTGGAGAGCAGAGCAATCCTAAATAAGACTTGACTTGTGAACTGAGAATCTGACCATTGCAATTCTAGCCTTCTCTACCACCAGAACTTTTACTGGAGTTGCAATTAGGAAATGCCTTGTATGGTCATTTAACTTTCATGTCTTCCCATTTAGGGCTGCTTTAGGTGCTGCCATTATTTCCCTCGTAGATTTTTATGTTTGCCATTTTCTCTGTCCCTGGGATGTCTTTATCTCAGCTTGTACATATTCATAAAACAGAATTTTAAGGGAACCACTCACTAAGGGGTCTCTGACTAGTAAATGCACTATTCTACCCCCTGTAGTGATTGCACAAGGTGCTTAAAGATTATAAACTGGCAAAGGTAATATCTCTTTACAAAGTCAGAAGTACAGTTGTGTAAATAAGATAGATTAATTTTTGTGCTGGGAAGATGAAAGAACTAATTATAGTTGGGAGACACATTTTGAACATTAAAGGCATATTCAAAATGTCCTTCTCAATGAGTATTTATTTGGCAGATAATTAAGAGAGATTAAACAAAAGAGTGCTAATGGGACTTCCCAGCCCCAGGTGGTACCTAATTCTGTTAGAAAAGCTCAGGGAGTGTTTCCCAAGTGCGGAGGACAAATCCAAAAGCTTGACAGTTTCTTGCTGACAGAGGCTGAGCAATTTGAGGGAATCTGGCATCTCTGAAATAGCCGTGGTATTCAAGGTCTGTGTCCTGGAGGCAGCTCTCACCAGACCGGGCACAGTAGGACTGAGTGGCAGGAGATAGGTTGCCAGAATCCATGCTTATAAAAACTAGAGACCTTACAACAAAATTATTACTTTAGCAGCTGGGAAAAATACACGCACCAGGATTTAACCAGGATGTGTACGTCTGCGCGATTTTGAGGCCATAGTGTGTGTGTATGGTGGAGAGGACACAGAAAGAGGAGGAAAGAGATCCATCACCTTCATTAGCACAGTCTTTTAGGTGGGGCATTAGTATTAGTTATTTTCTCATGGTGATGCATGAAAATATTTAAAAATGAAAATACCTCAGGATACAAACAGAGTCCCTGACCTCCATGTCTCCTTCCTCAGAGAACACTATTCAGTTTCTCCTGTTTTCCTTGGGGAATATTAATATGCATTTTCAAGTCTATTTAATACACGAGTCATCTATCCTTTTGTTGTTGTTGTTTTTGCTTGTTTCAAAAATTGGATCACACTATATATAGTTTTCTTCATCTGGCTTTTTTGACTTCAACTCTCTGAAGGTTACAGTTAAAATATCTTAAGACATTGCATGTTGTAGTATGCATAGAGCCCATTCTTTTTATGATCCTATTGTATGGATGTACCATTGATAAGTCCTTTATTTTTTAACATTTGTTTCAAGTCATTTGGTGCTACAAACAATGCCCATCACAGAAAATATCCTTGAAATATCTTTGTCTGTTCAGATACAGCTGTAGGACAAATTCCTACAAATGTTTCCGCATGCTAGATCATAGATTTTCAGTTTTGGTGCACATTTTCAATTTACCAAGGAAGTTACTAAAGAACTTACTGCAGAGGTTCTGTTAGTTTATCCAACAGTGTAGGAGAGTATCTTCTCTCAGCATCTCAGCAGTGTCATCCAACTTCAGGTGCTCGCCAGTCTGATGGGAAAAATGACATCTCATTCAAAATATATTTAATTTGAGTGAGTTTAAGCATCTTTTAATATGCTTAAAAAGACATTTCTCTTTGTGAGCTACTTGTGCATATTAATTGCCCATTTTTAAATAAGGATATTATTATGGTTTAATTTCTATATTAAGGAAATTAGTCTTTTTCTGCCATGTGTATTGATTCACTCATTTTCAATCCAATAGATTTTCTGTTGAGCTACTACTTTGTTTCAGGCACTCTTGCTAGTTGTTGGGAATATAGTCATGCGCAGGACATATTCTGTGTAGTTAAAGAGCCCAACATGGGAATAACATACAAAATAAAAGGGCCAACTCACTGGATAGCTCACACACTACCTGGCTTTGAAAGATGAATAGATTCTATTGCCTGTTAAAGGCATTCTACACAGAGTGAAAAGAATAACATGTGTAGCCATGGTGTATTCACATAATACAGGTTAGTTTTCTGCATATGAGAAACATGATGGAAGTGGAGGACAGAAGCAGGGGAGATGTGGCAGGAAAGGTGGACAAGAACTGGATTTCAGATTGCATTATATAATGTCCCATGAAGCTTATGTAATGTTCTCTGGACACGAACTTATTAAGGGTTTTAAACAGGTGAAACACGAGCAGATTATTTCTTCTTCTTCTTCTTCTTCTTCTTCTTCTTCTTCTTCTTCTTCTTCTTCTTCTTCTTCTTCTTCCTTCTTCCTTCTTCCTTCTTCCTTCTTCCTTCTTCCTTCTTCTTTCTTCCTTCTTCCTTGTTCCTGCTTATTCCTTATCACTCTACCCACAATGTAAATAAAGAAGAACCTGGGGAAGGTCAAAGGCTAGTTGGGAAACTTGAAATCTCCCAGGCCAGAGATGTTGAGGACTCCAGTCTGATTAAAGCAATGGCCATTGTAATGGAGCAGTAGAGACATATTTGAGAGATTTTGGAAATACAGTGGACAGGATTGGAGAATTTGTGATGACAGATCATTCTTAAATTTTAGATTTGTGTGGCCAGTTATCCTATCACAACTAAAATAGGAAAGATGAGAGGGAGACCAAGTTGGGAGCTGATGGTATGTTCGGTTTTAGACATCTGGAGATACCTGTGGGACATTTAAATAGAAATAGTCGATAGACACATGGATGGATAGATTTGGAGATCAGGGGAATAGCCATGGTCAGGATACATATTTGGTATAAACTGAGTTAAACCCTGGTAGTAGATGAGTTTATCTTGATAGGGGATAAACTCATTGGGCAGAAGCCCATGAAGGAGGTTGAGAATGCATGGTAGAGGCAGGAGACAAATTAGGAAGTAAAGAGGAGATCTTGAAAACCAAGAGATAAAAGCCTGTCACGAAGACCGTGCTTTCTTGTTTTCTTATGATGATCTAAGCCAGTGACTCTTAAATCTTAAGAGTCAAAATCCCCCCGGAAAGCTTGTTACCACAGGTTGTTGGGCTTCACCTTGGAATATCTAAACTGGTAGGTCTTGGATGTAACCTGAGAACGTGAATTTTTAACAGGTTTCTAGGTGATGTTAGTGCTGCTGATGGACTTTGAGAACCATTGGTTTCTTCATGTGTTGTCCCATTTGAAATGTAAACAGTGTGTGTTTAAGTAATAGGGACGTTTTTTATTGTATAACAGTCAGTTTAAGTGGTAGTTTGTTTTTTTATGAATGTAAGTAATTGTATCAATTGTTTTTAAAATACTTATTTCAAATACTAGGGATCAAGTTATAGGGTCAATTAAATCCTAAGTACAATCTTATACAGAAGTACCACAATATATTTTATGTTTGTTTTAAAACTTTAAAATCTTGTTTTATGATTGAATTGAAAGTTGTTTTTTCAAGAAACTTAATATTTTTACCTGTGAAGTTTAAGGAAATTTTTATCATTGTTTAATTTAGATTACATTCCAATATTTGTTTCTCTAAAAATACTTATATTATGTATATGAATTCATATTTTTAAACAGTTTCAAAACACTTTCTGTATTAATAGCTTTATATATACAACATGGTATTTTGAAAGGATGATCCAAGAAGTGTCATCCCTCGGTATATGTTATAAAAAAATGATACTGGAAATTTGGGGGATGGAGTGAGGGCTATGATATAACATTCAAATAACAGAATAAAAACTGGTAGCCAGGAACTTAGCTAACAGACATGTTAATTTTTTACTCTGATCGTCACTTCATTGGTCACTACACTTTTTCTAAATTGCTTGAGCTGCACTAGCTTTTCCTTCCGTTCCTTTGTGCCTCATTTATAGCATTTAAGTTTGCCTTTGCTATTTATCTCTATTGCTGACCTTTCAACTTAGTGCACTGCAGTAAGAATAAACACATCTTTCCAACTCAGAGTCTGTTCTTGCTCTTGCTCATCAGATTGTCAGCTCTTACAGATGAAGAGAGTTTGGGGTATCTTTGCAGTGCATAGAGGTCCCAGCCAAATGCTTTTTGCTTTTGTAGGTGCCCAATATATGTTGGAGTGACAAACCTTAATTTTAAAAATCTTGAATATTGGAGAAACAGTTTTTCCTCCTCTCTTGTCATAGTCCACTGTGGATGGGAGAAATCATCCCCTCGCCCCCTACACACACACACACACACACACACACACACACACACACACACACACTTCCACTGCCTTCTCCTTATCTCTGTATACCCTCCTCTGCATAGGAGTTGTGGCTCACAGAATTTCCCTAGGTCACCATTCGTGTGGTAACCATACTCCTCTCTCTGTGCCCCCTCACTGATGAACTGGTTAAGGCAGGCTCACTGTTCTTCCTCTTGGTTGTGGTCCCTGTCCATGCTGCTACTGGTTGGGTTCTTTGCCAGTCCTTCTGTATGTATCCTTCCCATGCATATGCAGGACTCATGGTCTAGATTTAGGATGAGAGAGTTTAAACAGTGCTTCCCTGAAAGCTTTTCCTCTTCCCCAGATTAGGTTAGGTTCCCTTCAAGTAACACTATATGCTTATTCCTTATTGTGTTCATTATAATTATAACTAGAGGTCCAGTGCACAACATTTGTGCACCGGAGGGGGGGGGGTCTCTCAGCCTGGTCTGTGCCCTCTTGCAGTCTGGGACCCCTGCCTGCTGGCTTAGCAGGGAACGGGCTGCGGGTGGACATCTTCTGAGAGGTCCTTAGTGCTACCACAGAGGTGGGAGAGGCTCCTGCCACCGCCACTGTGCTCGCCAGCCAGCTGTGAGCCTGGCTTCTGGCTGAGCAGCACTCCCCCTGTGGGAGCGCACTGACCACCAGGGGGCAGCTCCTTCATTGAGCATCTGCCCCCTGGTGGTCAGTGCACGTCATAGCGACCAGGTTGTTCCCTGTTCAGTCGATTTGCATATTAGCCTTTTATTATATAGGATTATTTTTAAATAATAGCAATAGGTAAATTTCTTGTTCCCTTATTATATGCTCTGTAAATATTTCACATGCATTTTCTCGTGAATTCTTCACAGTCCCCTTTTACATGCACCAAACAAAGTCCGGAGATAAATAACTTGCCTTAGGTCACACAGCTGGTAAATGGTAGAGTCCAGTGTGTCTGATCCTAAAGCCAGTGGAGGAATAAAGGAACATGAATTCTGATCCCAAAGTTCAAAGAGGTTATAATGTTGGAGGCAGGAATAGGAACTTCTTACAGCTGATGATTTGGAAAGAGATGGCTTTCTTGGTCATCTGGGCTATACAATAGAGAGCCTTCTTCAGTGTACCCAAAGCTTGCTGTGTCCACCCCTCTCACTGGGGCCCATAAGGGCCATTAGAAAGGAAGAAAGGGAGGGCAGCATGCATATGAACCACTTGAACCACATTTTTAAACTGGGAAGACTAACATCAGAGCCATGCTTTTATATATTTATCAAGGCAGCACATCTCAGAGTCGCACATTAAATAATAAAGAAGAGCTTGTAATGAAAAGTGGCAGTCTCCACCTCATCACTCCTTGCCACCAGAATGGAGGCAATTCTTTGGTCTCTTTCTACTTATTTTTCTTCTAATTGTAGTTGTCCAGAAAAGGGTGATGAGAGGTAAGTTTGTCCCATATGTGGACCTTCAGTTAATCTATTATTTTTCAGCCCCATTTCTTGCTCCTGTTCTCTTGCTGTACCTGCTGATTCCAAGCAGTGACCATCCTAGCTAATACCTTCCTTTGTAGTCCTCTTATGTTTTATTAATGTCTTTGCGTTTTTTCCATCAGCCTGCCCCCACTTACTGTCTGTCATCTCGTGTAGCAGTTGGGAAACTAGAACCTACAGGCCAAATTGTCTGGCTGCCTATTTTTATAAATAAAGTTTTATCAGAATGCACCCCACTCCCTTGTTGCATTTTGCCTGTGGCTGCTTTTGTGCTAGGAATAGTTGGAAAGAGAGCAGCACAGCGGAGTAGTTACCACAGAGACTCTGGCGTGCAGAGCCTAACCTTTCTCCTCTGTGGTCTCTAAAGGAAAGGTTTGCCAACCCCTGGTCTAAAAATTTTTTGAGATTTCTCATTTTCTGATAATCATACCTACCCACCTTTACCTCCTCACTCTCATCTCTTCATAGACATAGGCTTAATTAATTGTAAAGTTCTCCTTTAAATTCAGTAATGAGAAGGTACATAAGCTGCCTCAAGCCTCCAAACACTACTCTGCTCTCTTTAACTGGAAAGACAGAGTCCTCACTCTCATGCATTTTAATACACTGGTTACCTGCTTATTGGTGGCTGCCATCCATGTATGATCATTTAAGGTGTGAGAGCAGGGACTCTGTTATTCCTTAGAGGTCTTAACACAAGGCCAAAGTACATAGTAATCCTTCAAAACTATTGGTTACATGAATTAATTGATTGAATGAATATAGTTGTTTAAATTTGTTTTTTCAGAGTAGTGGGGAACATCTAGTTTTCCTTATGAATGCACATTTAAATGTTTTACCTTTAATAATTATTTTTATATTCTTCCTTAAGATTATGTTAACAACTAGTGACCCAGTGCATGAAATCTGTGCACATTAAAAGGGAATTAATTAGAGGAAATATTTTAATATTGCTATTTGCCCTTTCTCTATAATAGAAGTGTCAGAGATGAAAGAAAATTAGTAAAATGTATATGAAAATCTTCCTCCTGTCAGAGTCTGGGGTGTGCCATGGGAACCAGAATCAAGATTCCGAACGCCCACCCACATGCGCCTCGAAATCGCACGAGACCCAGACCCAGCCAGCCCCACCCACATTGGGCTAGATCCAGACCCTGCCGTCCCCACCCCCATCAAGCCCCGCCAGGTGGGAGGTGTGGCCTGAGGTCCCCTATTAAGCCCCACCAGACATGGGGGACAGCTTCAGGTCCCTGCTGATTGCTCGTTAAGGCTCATTACAGGAACTCGGCCTCCGCTGTGGGCGCAGCCATCTTGTGTTATGGAATCCCTGCCTCCACTGTGGATGCAGCCATCTTGTTATGGTGTGACAGTCAATTTGCATATTCCCTCTTTATTAGATAGGATGCTTAATCTTATTATAAGGAATGAAAAGAAGCTTTGTATTCTGGATATGTCCCAACCCAGATATTGGCATTCTTCCTCATTCTACCTATTCATCTCTCTTTTGCTTTTACAGGTTAAAGTAATGTAATATAACACTTGTTCTTTTATTTTTCTTCACAGTACCTTATTATTTTATGTGTAAATAGTTACAGTTTAATAAACTGTATGATTGTAGGCAATGAAATATCTGTATAGTGATCCATAATGTTCTAGGACCATATACTTCAAATATTTTTCAATTTTGACTAATAAAAGAATGTCTGTGACATAATTGCAAAGATGATTCTGAAACAAAAGACTTATAAATAGGAGGAAGAATAAAATCTAAGTTGAATGGTTTTTACTTTTCAATGTGTGTGTGGGGTGTGTTTCTCTTTCTGACCATCTGACTATTATTTATCATCTCATGTAAATTAAGACAGATGTACTGAGTTCTTGGTAATAAAGACATGGTTTTGATAGTAGACATTTCTATTAGAGTGAATTTGTCATTCTTTTCTATTGCCATTAATGTGTTTTCTCTTGAGTCATGGTGTCTTCAATAGTACCAATTAAAATTTACAGCAGTGACATAAAGTGGAGCCAGCACTTGAATTATTTACTCATTTGGAAAGGAAGCAAATGGCCTGTTTTAACATCTTCTGTAGAAGAACATTTTTAATAGATATGCTTCTTTCCCTATTATTTCCCATAAAAAAGAAACACAGTTAGGGACTTTTGATTTGTTATTTGATTCAGCCCATCTCCCAGGCACCCATCAAATACATTAACAAGTTTATAAATGCATATATTTGGGTTTTTACTTTTTTTCTGTAACTGTATCATATGTTGAGAGGAAGGAGAATGGAATCCTGGCATCTCCCAAAGGAAGGAATGAGGAATATATGTTCTTGGCATTTTGAGAGTACCCAGCTCTTGAATGATGTAGTGATAAAGAAATATAACTGGCCTCTGACATAAGATTTCACAGGCCTACGATTTAGGGGAATGGGAAGTGCCTTCCATATTCCCTTTTTCTTCTTGCCTTTTTACTTTTCCTATTGTGTATACACTTTATTAAAAGAAAAAAAAACACCACTTTTTCTCAAATACGTTGTCTTCTGTTTTATTATACTTAAACATTTTTTAATTTAATAAATCTTTATTGTTCAGATTATTACAATTGTTCCTCTTTTTTCCTCCCATAGCTCCCCTCCACCCAGTTACCACCCCACCCTCTGCCCTTACCTCCCCCACACTGTCCTCATCCATAGTTGTACGACCTTTGTCCAGTCTCTTCCCACACCCCCCACACCGCTTTCCCCCTGAGAATTGTCAGTCCACTCCCTTTCTATGCCCCTGATTCTATTATATTCACCAGTTTATTCTGTTCTTCAGATTTTTTATTCACTTGATTTTTAGACTCACTTGTTGATAGATATGTATTTGTTGTTCATAATTTTTATCTTTACTTTCTCCTTCTTCCTCTTCTTAAAGGATACCTTTCAGCATTTCATATAATACTGGTTTGGTGGTGATGAACTCCTTTAGCTTTTTCTTATCTGTGAAACTCTTTATCTGACCTTCTGAATGATAACTTTGCTGGGTAGAGTAATCTTGGTTGTAGGTTCTTGCTATTCATCACTTTGAGTATTCCTTGCCACTCCCATCTGGCCTGCATAGTTTCTGTTGAGAAATCAGCTGACAATCATATGGGTGCTCCCTTGAAGGTAATTAACTGTTTTTCTCTTGCTGCTTTTAATATTCTCTCTTTGTCTTTTGCTCTTGGCCTTTTTATGATGTGTCTTGGTGTGGTCCTCTTTGGATTCCTTTTGTTTGGGATTCTGTGTGCTTCATAGACTTGTAAGTCTATTTCTTTCACCAGGTGGGGGAAGTTTTCGGTCATTATTTCTTCAAATAGGTTTTTAGTATCTTGCTCTCTCTCTTCTTCTGGCACCCCCCTAATTCGGATGTTGGTACGCTTGAGGTTGTCCCAGAGGCCCCTTACACTATCTTCAAGTTTTTGGATTCTTTTTTCTTTTTGCTTTTCTGGTTGAATGTTTTTTGCTTCGTTGTATTTCAAATCTTTGACTTGACTCTTGCGGTCCTCTAGTCTGCTGTTAGGTCTCTGTATAATATTTTTCATTTCAGTCAGTGTATGTTTAATTTCTAGTTGGTCCTTTTTCATATCTTCAAGGGTCTTGCTAAATTTATCGGGCTTTTCTAGGAAATTCTTGAAAAACCTTATAACCGTGGATTTGAACTCTATATCCAGTCGTTTGCTTTCCTCCATTTCTTTCATTTGTGATCTGTTCCTTTGTCTCCGCGTTTTCACTGCTTCCCTGAGTTGGTAGGGTGGCTTTGTGTGCTAGGTGTTCTATATGGCCCAGTGGCTCAGCCTCTCCAGATACCTGAGGTGGACACTCTTGGTGCACCCTTATATGGACTGTGTGTACAGCTTTGTTGTAGTTAAGCCTTGATTGTTGTTGGTATCACTGGGAGGAATTGACCTCCAGGCCAATTGGCTGTGAGGATCAGCTGTGTGTATGCTGGGAGAACTTCTGTGCTGGAGACACCCTTATGAGACAAGACTTGCAAAATTGCAAAGGCCTCTGTGCTCAGCTTGGATGGGGCGGAGTCTCGGGGCTGAGCAGACAGCCTTGGCTTTCCGTCAGCCCTGCCCTTTGAGGCCCCTGGGTCTCAGTGTCCCCCGGTAATCGCTGCAAGCACCTCTGAGAGAAAGCCACTCTAGTTTCGCCTGCTGCCAGACAGTCCAGTTTCTCCTCCAAAGAATATACCTAAACATTTTTGAAGCAATTATTTTAAGTGGAATCTCTAAGAAATGAGGAACTGTGTTTTGTGTTTGCACAGTGTAATTTGTAAACAGTATAGGATTCCCATGAATATTTGACAGACAGTAAAAATGATGATGTAAAACATCTTTGTAGGTATTATTTATATCAGTGCTGTGCAATAGCACTTTCCAAGATGATATTACTGTTCTGTATCTTGCTGTCCAATACAGTAGCCAGTAGCCACAAATGACTATTGAGTACTTGAAATGTGGCTAGTGTGGAATATAATATTTTATTTTAAAAAGTACTTTAGTAAATAATTTTTATTGTCACTTTATAATTATAAATAACCGATTTTAATTTTGATCTACTTTTTCTTTTCAGGTAAATATATGCAGATGATGAACATTCTCAAGCCAATTGCCTTTGATGTCATCCATTTCATGTCTCAGCTATTTGATTATTACTTATATGCAGTATATACCTTTTTTGGTCGGAATGATTCAGTAAGTCAACCTTTGAGGGGAAAGTCTGATTGTTTTAAAATCTATTTATTTTTCAAATGTAAAGTTCAGTTCATGCCCTCTGTATAAAATACACAAATAGCATTATTTTGAAAGTTATTCATCAAAAACCCAACAAAATTATTGATATCGGCTTTTTGCCTGCCTAATTGCCTTATTTATATGTTAATTTTAAGCTTTGATATGATAAACATATTGTATGTTATTCAGATTTTTGGCAGAAAAAATACAGCATCTGTTTCTAACCTCAGCGTATTTTGGCAATGAAAAATGTGCAGGTTGCCTGGTTCAAATCTGGCCCAGTGCATAATTACCACGTAGTAAATGAGATGTTTTAAACGTTGGCTAACAGCCTTAGCAGGCACTACTACATTCAGAAGATAATGGAAAATATTTATTAAAATAATTGAAAATTTTTTTAACTAAACCATCTGCCTGCCACAGAACTAATGTTTCTGCTCCTCCATTTTGTGTTTTCAAAGCTCTTATTGAGTTTGTCTTTTTCTGCTCTTAGGGAGAACAACACAGTATTTGGCAGGTAACCGACCTGATATTTGGGAATTACTATGTGGTTCACCTAGATTTTTGATAGTTTTCTATGCAAAAGCATACTGTTTGGTTCTATAAACATATTATGATATTTTTAATAGACTTCATTTTGTACCTTTTTAAAATGTGAATTTTAATGGATAACTACATTCATCTTGTAAATGTTCATATCTCTGCTGTGATTATAAATATATAAAAGATACGATCTTTTAATATGGCATCTGAATTTCCTGTGTTCTTAATTCTCCAAATGTTCCTTAGAAGGAATTCTAATATAATCAGAGACAAAGTGTTGATGAAGAATTTATGTTACTATAAAATATGTACTAATTCCTCACTGTGATTTTGGAAGCTCAGTATATAAATATTAAAGAAAACGATATTCTAGAATTTTAGCTAATTGTCAGAATCATTCCATCTTTTCAATGAGCCTCCCTCTGTCACCGAAGCTATGCCTCTAGACTAGTACTGGCCAAGAGAAATGTTGCCCTAATGGAATGTTCTGTATGTACCCTGCCTAATATGGTAACCACTAACCACATGTGGCTGTTGGGTACCTGAAATGTGACTAGTGTGACTGAGGAGCTGAAATTTAAGTTGTTTTTAATTTTCCCTACTTTATCTTTATATATAAACTAGAGGCCCAATGCACGAAATTCATGCAAGGGGCTCAGCCCTTGCAGCCTCAGTTGGCCCTCGCAGCCTCGGCCCTCACAGCCGCTTCGTCTGGAAGGTCATCTGGTCTAATTAGCATATTACGCTTTTATTATTATAGATAGCCACACGTGGCTAGTGACTGTCATATCAGAAAAGTTCTAGATCCTTTATCAGATGCATTAAAATGGGGTCCTTTGGAAACTTTGGGGAACGAAATGCTTTTTAGATGTGGCTTTCTAGACATGTAATACTAGAAATGATAAAGGAAGTTTTTCAGATCGAAGGAAAATGATACAATATGAAAACAGGGGTCCTCGGAAAAGAATAAAGAGCATTGGTAATAGAAACTACTTGGGGAAATCTAAAAAAATATTTTTTCTTTTTCCATTTAACTTCTTTATAAACCATATAGTTGTTTAAACTGAAATTCTAACATTGTTTTCTGGAGTTCATAATAAATGTATTACACATAACAACTATAATAAAGTGTTAAGGGATATGGACTTATAAGATGGCAAGGTTTACATATATTATGTAATGCAGGGCATTGTAAACAGTAAATGGACTGTGAAATGTTAAGAATGTATATTATAATCCATAGGACAACAATGAAAAATAACACAAATAACTAACTGTTTTGCCAACAGGAAAATTAAAGTATAACTTAAAAAAATTTATACAATCAGAAAAGACAGGAAAGGAGGGACCAAGAAACTAAAAAGAGGTACCATATAATAGTAGATGTAAACCCAACCAATATTCACATTAAGTGTTAATGGACTAAACACTCAAATTAAAAGGCAGAGATGGTCAGAATAGATTAAAAACAAAGCCCATACTTTCTAACAAAAAACACACCTAGGTTGAAAGCATGTGAATTGTAAGGATATGCCATGTAAACAGTAATGATCAGATAAAATAAATTTGAAAACAAAATTTATTACCACAGATAGAGGGATTCATAATGATCTAAGGGCCAAATCAACTATTCAACTGGAAGACATAATGATAATAAATGTGTATGTGCCTAAGAACAGAGGTTCAAACCGATGAAGCAATAATTGACAGAATTCAAGAGAAAATGAAAGGCCCTGTCTGGGTAGCTCAGTAATCTGTTGGAGGGTCGGGGCACATACAAGAATCAACCAATGAATGAATAAATAAGTGGAGCAACAAAACTTGCTGTCTGTCTCTCTCTCTCTCTCTCTCTCTCTCTCTCTCTCTCTCTCTCTCTCTCTCTCTCTCTTTCTCTCTCTCTCTTTCGCAAATCAATTAATAAAAATATTTCAAAGAGAAAATGAAAAAGACTTAATGATAGCTGAGATTTTCACACCACACAACACTTAATAGAATAAGTAGACAGAAAGTGAGCTGCCTCCTAGCTGTATCCTCATATGGCCTCTTCTCTCTGTTCCCATGGAAAGAGACCAAGCTCCTTGGTGTCTCTTCTCATGATGGTACTAATCCCAGCATGGGAACCCCACTCTCATCACCTCACCTGAACCTGATTATTTCCCAGAGGCCCCATCTCCAAGTAGCATTGCATTGGGGGTTAGAACTTGAATATATGAATTGGGAGTGGAGGGGAACAACAAACATTCAGTCCATCACATGGAGTATCTGGCATTTGTATACATTGCTTGTAAAAATACAAAATGGTACAGCCACTTTGGAAAACAGTATGGCAGTACCTTGTATAGTTAAAAATATATTATATTAACCAGAAATGAAAGGAACTGAAAGTGTATGTCTACACAAAGGCTAGACATGAATATTCATAGTGGTATTATTCAAGTAGTCCAAACTGGAACCCAAATATTCACTGACTGGTGAATAAGTAAACAGATTGTGCTGTGTCCATATTATAGAATACTAACTATTAAGCAGTAAAGGAGCAATAAATACTAATATTCTTACAACATGGATGAATCTCAAAAGCATGCTAAACATAAGACTACATGATGTATGTTTCCATTTATAAGGCCATATTTTTCAGAAAAGGCAAAACTACAAAGACAGAAAGCAGATCGGGGTTAAGTAAGGGTGAGAGGATGAGGGAGGTGATGAAGTGCAAAAGGTTTGAGGACATTTTTAAAGGTGAGGGAACTCTTCTACTGGTATATCTTGATTGTGGTGGTTACAAAGTTGTATACAATTACCAAAATTCACTAAAAATTGATGAATTTAACTATATATAATACCTAACGAAAAAAGAAAATGAATTGATGAAGTTATAATACCTAGCAAAAATAAGGTATTGTAAAATTACCATATAAAATTAGTTCATGTTTTACTACACCATGCCATTATACAACTATTTTGGCAGAAGCTTTCTAACATATCTTGTGAAAGTAATTTCTCATTCTTGTATCTCAGGAAGAGATGAGAAACAATAATGTGTGTGTATGCTTGTGTACTTATACACACATATAATTTTTGTTGTTGTTATTGTTAATCCTCACTTGAGGATATTTTTCCATTGATTTTAGGGAGAGTGGAAGAGAGAAGGAAAGACAGAGAGAAACATCAATGTGAGAGAAACACAATCGGTTGCCTCGTGCATGAGCCCTGACCAGGGCCCAGGCAGGGAGAAGCCTGCAACCAAGGTACATGCCCTTGACCAGAATGGAACCCAGAACCCTTTGGTCCACAGGTCGATGCTCTATCCACTGAGCCAAACCAGCTAGGGCAACACACACACATATAATTTTTATGAATCAGTTACTGAGACTATATATTTTATAGATCACTATTAATAACATTTTAAGTTTATTGGCTCATATAGAATATCTTAACATTTTTCTAGATGTCTATGTATCTATGATCACCTTTAAATTAAATTTATATTCAATCAAATCAGCACTCAAGGAGCCAACTTTTCACTTAACAGTCAAGTCTCACTTCTTATTAATGTTCTTGTGTGAAGATTTTTATAAATGCTCTGGCTTTGTTGTAGTGAAGAGAATTCTATACTGTGAAATGTTTACTGAGCATAACAAAAATTTCATTAATTTTTGGATAAAGATTTAGGCTGTTTCTAATTTGTGTTAAAAAATCAATTAGCAACACTACACTAATATACTTCTTCAGACCATAACCAGTGTACTATTTGTCTTTAAGTGTTTAAAATATAAAGAGTTTTAACTAAAAATAGTAACTTTTTGGAAAGAAATTCTGGTGAACTCTATCCTGATAAATTCATTAGATTGATAGATGTTATTGTGACCTATAAATAAATGCACATGTATAAACAGTTTCTTATTCCCTAAGGGCTAAAGTCTGAGTTCTTTGCTTGATGTTTTAGAATTTTTAAATGGAGTTTGGAAACCCTCTGAAGGCTGAGTATCTGAGTGAAAACTCATCAGATGCGTCACTTTGTTTAATTTGAAGTTATGACATTTGCAGTATTATCTCCACACCTATTTAACATACATTTCCTTTTCTTTTCCAGTTGGAATCAACGGGACTAGGCCTTAGTAGTAGTAGACTAAGAACAACTTTAAACAGAATACAAGAGAGCCTCATTGATATGGTAAGTGATCCTTTGGAATCAATTCTTTGGGATTATAGAAAATAGAAATTAGCCATCTAATCCACTGCATATAAATGTATGTCTATGTGTATAATGAGTGCCTAAGACTTACATTGAGTACTCAGAGGAAGTCAAGTGGAGGGTTCTTATACTCTGATTGGAGAGTGAAAACTCGTACACATAGACGAAAATGACATTGACTATACTTCCACTACAAGTTCAAAGAGAGGAAAGGTGTATGTGCATATTTCACATCAGGATGACTAAAGGAGGAAGTGAGACCTGTGCTAGACTTTGATGAACAGGCCTGGGCTGCGTGGGAAAAAGAAGGGCATTTATAAGGTTCAGAGTCTGAGCCAAGGGCCTTGAGGTGGGAGCAAGCCCAGAGTTTGGCAGGTCTTTGTGATGGGCACTGGTATCTGCTGAAGAGTGGTGTTGCAGAGTGTTCAAGACCACTTTATAGAAGGCCTTGAATTCAAGTATGCTTTTAATTGGCTGGCAGTGGGACATCTGGATTCTTGACTGTGTCACACGATAAAATGCATGTTTAAGAAGATAGGTTAGGTCACCAAAGAGGGCTGATGCTCTGTAGTGTTTAAGCTAGCATAAGCATCTAAAGAAGAGCATCTTTTGCTTATGTTTGGTTACTGTAGCCAGAGATTTTTGCTGTTCACTATGTTTCTCTGCACTTATATTAACCCCATGTTTCCCTGAATTATCCTTTATTCCTTCATCAACCTAAACAAGCAGTCATTTTCCACTTTTCTTATATGCTTTGTATTATGTGCATACTTACGTTTTTATAAAACAATGTAATCATTCAGTCCTTTAAGGAATACTTTTGAAATAATTATTCAATGCCAGGCATTTTTGTAGTGCTGGGAATTCATCAGTTTATACAAAAGAGGTAATTCCTGTCTTCTTGGAACTTATATTTGATTGGGGCAGAGAGACAGATAAACAAATACATAATATAGTGTCAGATACAAGTGCTAAGAAGAAAATGAAGCAGGGTGACAGGGTGGTGATCTTTGAGCAGAGAGATGAATAAAGTGAGAGGCATGTACCATTATCTCAGGTGAGCGCAGGAAATAACCTGGTGTATCCATTTCACCATCTTCCTTACCATTTGGACATCTTTTTGCCTTGCTCATATTAGTAAATATGTACATATGGAAAATATATGTATATTTTTCATAGCACTTTGGCACATAGCATTTCTTCAGTAAATGTTTGTAAAGTAAATGAATAAACTCCAAATTTGTGAGTTTCGTGTCCCCTGGCTTGTTTTCTTGGCCTTATCCATTTAATCCTGATCTTCATTTTTCAGAGTCAAAGCTCCCACCTATCTTCTCTCTCTCTCTCTCTCTCCTTTTGTCTTTGAAAGTACATTGGCTTTCAACCATTGCCTTTATCTATGTTTTGATTTTGCTTCTCCTTGTTTGATATTTAGTATAACCTTTAGCATTGGATCTTAGTCTATTGCTGAAGTTTTTCTTGTTTCTTCCTAAGTGCCTAAAGATTGATGGACTGTAATTTACCATTAGAGTTATTCACTCTGTTTTTCTGTCATCTCTACTAGTGACTAACTTCTGATGGTCAAAGCACAGTTCCAGATTTGAAGCTTAAGGCATGGATTTAATGCTTCCAATTTCACCATCCAGTGTATAACAAAATAGCATGGCCATGTAAACAGTGGGACCACATTAGGGTTTCTTTGAGACCAGCTGCCACCCATCTGCTGATAACAGTGTATCTGTAGAATCTGTCTGACTAGTTCTATGTTCATTGGATAAATTTTCTCCTGAACTGGGAGTCAGATTTAGAAATGTGTTTTTAAAAACCAACTACACCGCCCTTCCCAATAAATAAATATGCCTGTTTTTCTCTTTGGCATTTTGTTTTTTAAAGACACCTTTTTTTTTACGTACTTATTTTTCCCATCTCTTGAAGACAGCACCTTGAATCAGAAGACTGTGCAATGATTCCAATTTGTAAGGGGAGCTGATCTTTGACCGGGCCTTTCCATGGTCCTTACTTTTTGGAGATAAAGCTGCTACAACAGCAATTTTGCAACCTTTTTCATCTCATGGCACACATAAACGAATTACTAAAATTCTGCAGCACACCAAAACAATATATTTTTTGCCAACCTGACAAAAATTTAGGTATAGTTTTGATTCATTCACATTGGGCAGCTATTGTGTGGGCTGTTGTCATCTATTTATTTGACATTCTGAGGGAAAAGAGATCAGTGCCCCTGACTAAATAGTCAGGTATTGTGTGTCTTAGAAATTCTTGCAGGCACACCAATGGAAAATCGTTGCTCTACAGCAATTTTATTAGTTTATTATTTTAGAAAATATATCTGTCATTTACTAGACCTTGATTTCAGGTTTTCACACGCTGGTGTATCTTTTTCTTCACTTCATTACGTTGCATCTAGATTAGCAGAGAACATTAATTGATTTTTTTGTTAGTCAATATATTGGTTTGTTATTAAAATATAGCCTAGTCAATCTGGAACCACTAGATTGAAGTAATATTTTTCCTTATATTTCTCTGTTAGTCAAAATTTTAGTAAGCACTTTTTTTAGTAATTTTATTTTCTCCATATTTATCTTTAAGTTTTGCTTAGCTATAAAAAGCAAGTGGAACCCTTATGGTCTTAAAGATGCCACCTGAAATAATTTATCATATAAATCCAATGTAAACTAAGAAAACTTGCTTGACACATCAAGTAAAAGTCTAAGAAAATGGGTCTGATAGGGAAAGCGTGGGAAAGGGAGCTGGAATAGGTGACAATGGCACCAGAAATGTGAATTTCCCCCTGTCCATTTGGTGATGCTAAATTGTTTGCTTAAGACCTTTGGCCAACTTTTAAGTCTTTGATAATAAAAATGTATTTTAAATTTGTGCAGAAAAGTTCATAAATATGAATTGTCTTAGTAGTAATAATTGGTCGCAGGAAAGGCTAAAAAATATGACTTTCACTGTGAGAATAAAGATTGGTTAAGGTTTTAATTCTCAATGTCTACAATAGGTTTTATATCCTCCCCTTATTTTACTGGTATAACTGAAACACTGATCTGTTTACTATACCATTATTTATGTCAGCTTGACATTTTTGTGATTCTCTTGCTCTCTTCAAGCATTATTTCCCTAAATGTAAACATAGAACTTTAGCTTTTAAGCAGATAATTACCATAATTTTTATGCCTAAAATACCAGTGTTAACTGGGAGCAATGGAAGGCATCCTAATGGAAACCTTTTGAACTGGAGGGAACAATTCCAATGATCTCTACAAGAATGTTTTATGTGAAAGAGCTGTGTGAGTAAAGGGAGAACTCAACACATTTGAATTGGAGGTAGGTCAGGAGGTAGTTTGGTAAGTGCTTTTGATCTCTCCTGTGACATCCAAATACAAATTTCATTTCCCTCAGGCTTCAGATTATATCCTTTCTTTGCCTTCCATCACCTTCTAGTTCCATCTCCCTCTTCTATCCTAGGTTAACCAGGTAGTATCTAAACTCAAAGAAGCTTTTAACTTTATAAATATGTTGTACAGATGGCGATATCTGATCCTGAAAGAATGAAATTCAGAGGTTACTCTGCTGTTATAAATGTGTGGTATTCATGGCTACGCTGGAGCTATTTTGAGATTGAGATTGTGCATATTGGCAGAAAGTTCACATCAGTTTTTGTTAGTTTAATCACAAAATAATTTAAAAGAGTCCATGTTTGATGCTTAGAAGGAGACTTTGTTGTACTTACAGATCATAATACTCTAGATTTCTGCTCATACAATCACAAAAGGAAGCTTCTCTGTGCTCATTTAACTTATGGAATATGCATACATACAGAGTAGCTGTCAGCTTCTGACTGAATTTGTCCTTCTATTGGGAACTCATAACAATCCCCAGCAGCCTTTCCTGCCCTGCTACGCTTCTGCTTGATACCATGTACTTTGGTATGATGCAGCCAAATCTATCTTGCTGGGTTGTCTTCTGGTAGTACTATTTTTACCCCATTGGGGCCACTTTGGCTAGCCTAGTCATATGGTCCAGGTGAGTTTTCTCGTCCCCCTATTCCTTTATTCGTTTTTCTTGTTTCAAGGTTTTAAGTCTCCTTACCATTCTTTGACTTGCTCTGAGATGAATATTCACAACTCTGAACTAAGAAAAAAATAGAATGCTATAGGAGGTATTGAAAATAGAAGGTAAAGAGCTCTTTGATGAGTGGACAAGACTCAGGGGATGCACAATAGTTGGATAGCTATATTCATTGTTGTTTTTCTTTCAAATTTTATTCTTTATTTTTTTGGACAATTTTATGATACATCATCTATATATTGCATTGTGTGTTCACCACCCAAAGTCAAATCTCCTTCCAATACCATACATTTGACCCCCTTTACCTTTCCTACCCCACCACCCCCTTTGCCTCTGGTAACCACCATACTGGTGTCTGTGAGCTTGTTTGTTTGTTTGTTCATTTGTTGTTCATATTGATTTCATAGGTAGTTTGAGGAAGGCTGATGGTCCCTTCTAGTGAAGGAGGCAGATAAGAATAGATGAATATTTCATTTAATGTCAGATTGTGTTGAGAGTTACAAAGAACTAGGAAAGGGTAGAAAGAGGAGAAAAAGCATGCAGTTTTATTTAGATAATCAGAGAAGGCCCCTTTGAGAAGATAACATTGAAATAGATCCCTGAAGAAATAGGGAAGTGAGCTACCTGGATGAGAATTCATTTTTTTCAGCAAACGTTAATTTAGTGTCTGTTTATTGAACATGATGCCAGACACTGTTCTGGGAGTTAAGGGTATAATTTTGGTCGGGAGGGGGCACCAGACGAAAATCCCTACCCATGTGCAGCTTATTTTCTAGTAGGGAGAGGATGTTTTGGGGAAGAATGTTTTAGTTGAGGGAATATACAAAGACCTGAAGTAGGACCATAATTGGCATATTTCAGGAATAGCAAAGAGGCCAGTATAATTGGAATGAAGAAAGCAAGAGGGTCCATGGTAGATGAAACCGGAGAGGTATCCAGAGCCTAGATTATGTAGAGCCCTTGGATTTACTTTAAGGAAGGCAGGAAGCCATTGAAGAGCTTTAAGCAGAATTGACATGATATCAATTAGTTAGAAGAGAATTACATTGGCTTCAGTGTGTAACAGTAAAAGAGAGAGATGAGGTAATTTGTACCAAAGAGTTAGTGGAAGAAGTAGTGAGACCTTAGAATCTGGACCCATCAAGATTTGTTGATGTATAAGTGGTGTGTGATACTGAGAGGAGCCAAGGATGACATCTGACTTCTGGAGAATGGAGGTGCCATTATTGGAAATGGATAAGACTTTTAGAAGGGACATAATTGAGGAGGACACCAAGAGTTCACTTTCATATGTTAAATGTACTAAAGGTGAGAGTGAGGTCAGCACTAGCATGCAAATTTGGGGCTATTGGTATGTGGATGGCATTAGAACTGTGGGACTGGATGAAATTAACTGGGGAGTAGAATGTAAATGAGAGAAGTCTAAGAACTGAACTGTGAGGCTCTTTGGTATTTGAAGGTCAGGGAGAGGAGGACAGAGTAGCAAAGGAGTCTTCAAAGTGGCCTGTGGTGTAGGAGAAAGACCAGGAGGGTGCGGTGACCTGGAGACTAAGGGAATAAATTTTTTCAAGATCAGCCATGTAAAATGCTGCAGTGGGTTAAAGAACATGGATGTTCAGCACAGACTGTTGGATTTGGCCACAAGGAGGCCATTGGGAACCTTGATAACTATTTCTTTGAAGTGTGCAGACAAAAGCCTGATTGGAATGGGCTTGAGAGAGAACAAAAGGAGAGGAAATGAAGACTCTTATCATCCTTCCTCACTGTTATCATCATCTCTGTTAATTAAACGAATGAGGGCTGCTAATGCCAGGAGTCATGCCAAGGTCTTGAGTGACAAAGATGAAATCTGTCCCTATCCTCTGAGAACCCACAGTGAGGCAGGGGTAACTGATGCAGTGTAATTTATGCTACATACAGACCAATGTATATGTGTCGATAACATTGACACAGGTAAAATACTAATTCTTTTTTTTTTTAATCCTCACCCGAGGATATTTTTCCATTGATTTTTAGAGAGAGTGGAAGAGAAAGGGACAGACAGAGAGAAACATCGATGTGAGAGAAACACATCGATGGGTTGTCTCCTGTACTCTTCCTGACCAGGGCCAGAGCTGGGGAGGAGCCTGCAAGTAAGGTACGTGTCCTTGACCGAAATCAAACCCAGGGCCCTTTGGTCCCAGGCTGACGCTCTATCCACTGAGCCAAACCAGCTAGGGCACTAATTCTTGGGAGACTGAGAATGTTATAGGAAGAGGGTGAATACGAGCTCAGAGTTACAAACTGGGGAGGAGAGAGCCAGGCAGATGAGGGAAGAGAGTTGGTTCAACAGGAGTGTCAATAGGACAGGTGTAGCAAGTAGGCCAGTGTGGCTAGACCTAAAGGACAGGGAAGATTACCTGGAAATGAGGCTGGCCAGGTAGCTGGTGTCATTTGTAAAGGCATAATATCATGGCACAAGATTAGGCTTTCACCTGTACGGAATGAGGACTTTTAAGCAAGGGAGTGGTATGATCATGTCTGCACTTTAGAAATAATCACTTCTGTATCATAGAAAAGTAAGCCAGTTAAACCTGTGAAAAGTGGAGTAGAAACAGGATATGCTAGTGGAAGAGTTGTCTATGAGGGGCATTAAGAATAGTTCAGTTAGGAATGCTGTGGTCTTAGTCCTGATGAAGTAGTGACATGAGGAAGAAACAAACAAGATAGGTGTTTGTTTAGCTGTGATGGAGGCGAGGAGGAAGGGGGTCATGAATGGCTCCAGGGTTCCGCACTTGGACAGTCTGGAAGATGATAAGGAAGCGTCCACCAGAATTAAACTACATAACTCAAGCAACCAGTTGGTACCAAACAGTGTGTAATTTTGTGGGTTGTGTTTTTTGTTTTGTTTTTTAGGAGTGGGGTGCTTGTTTTCCTTTTAAGTAGAAGGAAATAAATAATGAAATTGCAACATTGATTAATTTGCATAGTTTCCTTATCCTGATTCTCTCTAGAGCAAGCAAAGTTGTTCCCAAATAACTTTTAAATGCTAATTCAGTAATTAGAGATTGAAGAGAGACATTATCTTTAGAAGAAGATAGGATATAAAAAAGAACTAATGAAGAATAAAACCGTTTTCTAATTTGAAGGGTTTTACAATGTTTCATTTTCATTTTGCTAAATTTATAAACTTAAGTTATACTCCCAGAGTCCTATGCATCTGATGTCCCTTTTATTCATACGGAAAATGTCGGCAATTTGTGACTATGTAATTGCTTTAAAAAGTAATCTAGATTTACATTTACACTTCAGATTTTTTTGTGTGTCTCATTTTTTGTGTCTAATTTTTTCTTTGAGGATCTTTAAAGCTCAACATTCCCTGCTTTGGGGGCATCCCTTTCTTTTACTACCAGTAACCATCTTCCTTCTCATCAAAAATCTGTCCCAGACAATTGGTTCTGTTTCAGTTTATAACATTCTAGTCCTGCTTTCTTGAGATTATTTCAAAGTTACCTTGGTTAGACTTGGGTGTGAAATGGTTAATCACACCATAATTTTGATATTTATCAGCTTAGTCCTCAAGGGACAGTTTCTTTTCCCTCATTTGTGAGTTCTTGAAGGGCATCTCACTGTTGTCTCTATGAAACATCTCTCGATTCATGAAGATTCCTTGTGTTGGCCAACTGTAGTTCATGCACAGGTTATAGTATATAGAGTTGGATCATTTTCACTTAGCATAGAAAGCAATGTTCCAGGTTGTGGGCACATCCCCAGTAGGGGGTGTGCAGGAGGCAGCTGATCGATGTGTTGCTCTCATCGATGTTTCTAGCTCTCTATCCCTCTTCCTTCCTCTCTGTAAAAAATCAATAAAATATATTTTTTAAAAAAAAGCAATGTTCCAGCAGTTAGAAAATACAAAAAGAGGGCAGGAGCGGGCGTGAAGGGGAGAGCAAGAACTAAATGTAATTAATGCAAGCCTAAGAATGTTTGAATTATAGTTCCAGTTTGGTAACATCACATGGTGTATTGCTATTAGATTTGTTATTTCACACTGCGTACGTATGTGCTGTATTTTCAGGAAGTTACAGCTGATCCTACTGCCACACTCACAGCAGCAGAAGAGAGAAAGGAGAAGGTCCCAAGCCCACACCTAAGTCACCTCGTGGTTTTGACCTCCGGGGACACATTATATGGGTTGGCTGAGAGAGTGGTAGCCACAGAATCCCTGTAAGTTGTTAAAAACAGTTACTTTACCATTGAATATTTAAGAAAGGCTATTAAAGTAAGCCTTGTATAATTAGACTTCTAGCTGTATATATCTTCCACTTCGAAATGTCAATGTGTATTTCCGAGAAGTATACCCTAAAATAGATTACCAGTGGATTTTTAAAACTGCATGTTTGGTTTTCGGTTACATAAATGGAAGGAGGGAAATCTTTTAAGTTTCAATCTTTAGCAATGTGATCCGTGCTTTAAGTAAAACTTCAAAAGATGTTAGTGTACTTTCTATTTTCCTATTGAATTGTGGTTCTGGAGAAACTAGTCACGTTGTCACTTCAGTGTTAAATGTAGTTGACCCTTGACATCCGCAAGAGTACATCCTGACTTTTATAAATCCCCCAGGTTTTAATACAACTGAAGCATATAACCTCCCATAAAATGTAGTCACTTCTAACTTAAGGATTTTTGTGCACGTAACAAAAAATAGAGAAAAACAGTGCAGCTGTCAGCCATCTTCCAGCCGGGGGCCTCTGACTCCGGCACCCCTGCCTCCTGGCCTGAAGCTCACATGTGTGTCTCAGTCGAGTTCCTTTGTTACATGTTATGAATGTTGGGTGACTTCTGATAAGTGTCAGATGTTAAATCTGTGAATTCAGGGGTCTGTTGTATATAATTAAATGGGATCTTTAAAAAAAATCCGTTCAGATCTTTCTCCAATGTTTTGTGTTATCTGTGCTCATATCTTAACATGCAAAGCAGCATAACTACACCTTTGTGTCCAAATTAGCTCCCTGAAGTCACCGTTCTTCCACCTCAATTCACATTCAATGATAAGTTGAGCTTTCATTTTTATGTAGAATGTAAATGAGCATGTCAAGAGGTAGTTCACTAAAGTGGAAAATAATTTTAATTGTTAAAGTTGTGCTTAGAGATCTTAAAGACTACTTCTACAAAAACACTGGCAGGCTCTAACTCTGTGCTGTGTTTACAAGGGGGTTATTTGTTCCCTTTAGGGTATTCTTGGCTGAACAATTTGAGTTCCTTCAGCCGCATCTGGATGCTGTGATGCCTGCAGTCAAAAAGCCCTTCCTTCAGCAATTTTATTCTCAGGTCAGAGAGGGGCTGTCTTGGGTGTCATTTCAACTGGGAGCCAGAGAGTACTGTCACGCATTAGTTAGGGATTTTGTTTTGCTTCATTTTTTACTAGTGATCAGTCTCCAAACCCCAGGAGAGCTGGATTAGAATATTTGTTTGTTCGCCCCTGAATAACTGTATTAAATACTTATTGGGCAACTCATATAACTTTTAGTCCAGTGAGAGAGAAAGCCAGTTATTTAAAATATACAAAGGGAAAAGAACCAGCGGCAGGGTATTTAACCTTGACTGCAGGAGGAAAGGGGTGTGATTGGAAGCAGGTTGCCTAGAAAGGCTGTTCGGAGGAGGTGATGTTTAAACTTGACCAGCTAGGCAAGTAGGGAGTACATTCCAAATTAAGGGATGGCTTCTACAAAGAGCAGCAGGGGTGGGAGAGCATGATGCACGTGAGCAGCTGAGACACTCAAGCTGCCGGGGCAGGGTAGCGGGCTTGTGATGAGGAAGTTGGCGCAGTGATAAGCAGGAGCCGCACAATGTACAGGGCTCTCAGCCAGAAGAGTGTTATTCCAAGGGTTCTGGGAAGCTACGGGAGGATTTGACTCAGGTGAGTGGCATGGTCAGGGGTGTGTTTTAGAAAGTGTGCTTGGGAGGCAATGTGAAGAAGGGACCTTAGATGACAAGCCTAGAGGCATGGAGACCGGCTGGAGGGCAGTTACAGAAATGCAGTCATAGGGAATTGTGAGGTGGGGAGGGTGGAAGCCGAGATGGAAAGAAGTGAAAGAATTTGAGAAGTATGCTACCTCCAAGGAAATCTGTAGTTCTCTTAGAAACTACTGGCTATGGCCTTGAGTTTACTTAATGTCTCAAAATTATGTTTTGAATGAGACTTTTGCCCTCGAATTAAAGTATTTTCATAATATAAATCTCCAAATGAATAATGACTTATTTTCAGATGTGATGTGTCCTAGAAATAGGAGCAAAATGTCTTTTATACTTTTGATACTTTAGAAAACATTTGTTTTCATTTCTGTGCAATTTATTTCAGACAGTCTCAACTGCCAGTGAACTACGCAAACCGATTTACTGGATCGTAGCTGGTAAAGCCATTGATTATGAACAGATGCTGCTCCTGATGGCTAACGTGAAATGGGATGTAAAGGAAATTATGTCACAGCACAACATATATGTAGATGCACTGTTAAAGGCAAGTACTCTGGGAAACATCTTTGTTAAAGACGATTCTGCTAAGAGAACTGTTCTTAGAATTGCAGTCGCTGTAAAGTAGTGAGATTATAGTTACAGTATTACCACATTTCGTGATGTGAAAGTCCATGAATTAGATTAGGCTTACTTTCTGAATTTTGTGTTCTTTTAGACCCAAGAATACTTTGTAGAACTTTTGTTTTGCTCACTAATTTTCCACTGGACTTAGAGTTTGATTGGCATGACTTGGCTGATTCTCGTGTTATGTAACCTCAGTAGCCATGGCTATGGAGACAAGAAGGTATTTCTCCTGTTGTATATATATTAGCAAGAGACCATACACCGGATTATTCTAAGTTGTGTTTTACAGAAATCACACTACCTTTGCAATGTGTCTTGCAAAGACCTTTGCATTTAATGATTTATGTTTATATGTTTTCTGGAAAGTGTAGTCGTTTTTTTTAAAAAAAATCATGCATCATGTGATATTTATATATCACCTGACATGTGGCAAGCATTGCTCTAGGTGCTGGCAATGTAGTTGTGAATTAAGGAATTTACATGCCAGTGAGGGATGGTAGTAAAGAGATAAATTAAGATAGGACGTGTCAGGTGAGGAACAGTCCTGTGCAAAAATAAATGGCAGCAGAAGAGGGAGAGAGAGTGGCATGGGGAGGAGTACCATTTGCTTGTGGTTAGAGGACTTCAGTAATGGTGGGAATTGAGGAGACACCTGAAGGAAGTGAAAACATGAACCCTGTGGATGTCTGAGGTGAGGAAAGAGCATCTGGGAAAATGAAAACCAGCTTTCAGAAAAATTTTGTTTTTCCTGTTTGTCCATGAAAAGAAAATTAGTCCTTAAGCTCCTAACTTTTATCTCATTTACTTACACAAGCATTTTTATCTGCTTCCAAGGCAATAAATAATAGCCTGGGACACCTGAGAACCAATGATTAAAGGAGAGAGAGCAGTGGAATCCATCTAGTGCTCCAGTGCCCAGCAGGGTATGGTCCCTCCCCCAGGGCTGGGACATCAGTATTATATACTAGTATAAGAAAGAACCAATGCTATTCACATTATTAACCTGAACCCAATTTTTATAAGCTTAAAACTTTTCATAAACTTTTATGATCATTTTGTTCTATTATTTTTCCAAGTCTAAACTGTTAGGTAAAAAGCACTCTGCATTGTTGCTTCAAAAGAATCCTCAGTAAAAGGAATGGTTCTATTTATCAACAAGCACTCTTGCACATGAATTTATCAATGAGTAGAATGACACTTACACAGTAAGCATATCATTTTAACTTTAAGATATGGAAGAAACTCTTGAAACCTAAAGCACAGTTTACTGTAAAGAAGCATTAAATACAGTAGCAAATAATACTGCTCTACTAGATTCATGAAATGAAAAATCGAAGAGCAATTACTTATTTAAATTGTGTTTTCAAAAGTAAGCTTAGTAGGTTGAAGATGTACTTTTTTCATAAATAATTAAAAGCAGTTAACTGTCAAAATAAATCCTCAAAAAATTGTGATTTAGGAAATAGCAAAGGGTAACATAATAATAATGATGTGGTAGCTTGAATGGTGATCATATTAGGTTTTTTTTTCCCTGTGTGTCATTAGAAAATTTGAACACATGTCTGTCTTGACTTGTTCAGTATTGTGTAACTTCTCTATGAAGAAAAATGTCATCTTAAGCCTTCTTAACTTTATTTGAAATATATTGTCAAGGAAGGATCAACAGCATTTACTTTTGTAAATGGACATATTTAGGCCATAATAGTCCAAAGAAACCAAAAATACATTTATTGAAAGATGAACCATCTGCTGCTTTCATGTAATTGTTGGAATTGTCTAAATGGGTTATACATATTTTTATTTTTAGTAGAGTGGTATCATAAAAGTTACTAATAAGTAACAAAAATGTTGTTTTCTATAACTGAAAATATTTTATGTTTTATTTTGTTCATCTTATTAAAAATTTACAGCTATTACATGACTTTCAAATCATCTATATACATAAAAAGCCAGTGACCATAACGGCCATAACGACCGGTTACTATGACGCCTACTGTGGCCCAGTGAACTGGCTGAATTAGGGGGTGGGACTGGCCAGCCATCCTTGTAGCCCCTCCCCTCTGCCAACCCTCCCTTGATTGGACTCTCTTACCCTAATCAAGAGTGCCCTTCCCTTCCCCCTGTCCCCGATCAGCCCACCCCACCAGGAGAGGCCCGCAGCCCCTCCCCTCAGCAGGCCTGCCTCTGATTGCACCCCTCACCCCAACAGGGGGCAGGTCTGGCTGGCCAACCACCTGCAGCCCCTCCCCCCACTCAGCCCCACCCCAGATTGGCCCTCCTCACTACAATCAGGGGCAGGGCCAGCCGGCCAACCACCCATGGCCCCTCCCCTAGGCTCCTGGCCCTCAATCAGCTCCCCAATCCCAATCAGGGACGGGGCCTGCTGGCCAATTGCCTGCAGCCCCTTCCCCCAGCCGGCCCAGTCCAGCTCTGATTGCCGGCCAGCCAACCTCCCCCCATCTCCTCCTCCCAACAGGCCCAGCCCCAATCCACTCTGATTGGGGCCAGGCTTGCCGGACCCCACCCGTGCATGAATTCATGCACTGGGCCTCTAGTTTGCTATATAATTATTTACTTTAAAAAATATTTAAGAAAGAGAATAATTTATCAAATTGTTCTCTAAGGAATATAGATAGCCACAAATTACAGATAGTTCACTCTGAATTTAAAACATTGTTTTTAACTGGGCCTCTTGAAGGATTTTAAAAACATAGATTATCAAGCTCTTTTTATCTATACTGACAGTCATAGAAAAAATTGAGATGTAAGAACATTTGAACATGGTTAGCATTGTTTAATCAGTTGATGACACTTATTTCCTTTGAGATAAAATGTAATGTACATACTCTATTACAACATAATTTAAACACTATTAAGGATTTTTTCTAAGTGTAACAAATTGAATAAATTAGGCATTATCTCTTTTGGTTTTACTTGGTTTGATTCTGAGTCCTCCTAAATCTTTTTTGCCGCTGAGATGAGAAGACAATGCAGCATTATAATTACATTCACATACAGCTGTGATTTTTGTCTTCTTAGGAATTTGAACAGTTTAACAGGAGGTTAAATGAGGTTTCTAGGAGAGTTCGGATACCCTTGCCCGTGTCTAATATACTTTGGGAACATTGTATACGACTGGCTAACAGAACTATTGTGGAAGGGTAAGTTTTTCACGAAAGCATTATCTGATTCCTCAATGATAAATCATAATGTATGTATAACATTATAATTAACACTAATGGATGGAGAGATAGGTAGAGATAGTGATAAATAGCAGATAATCCCATCATAATTTAGGTTTGACTTTAGAATATAATTAGAAGAAACCTTAAACCTGACTATAGCACCTCTGTCTATGGGTGCTTTTCTGGCTGGTGACCTAGAACCAGCTCATAGAAGAGGAAGGATGCAGCAGCTAATGGTTCTCTGAAAGTTAAACTAGTAGAGATTATTATTACCTGATAATATAATTATGCTGATGATTCATAATACTTACTGAGCACTGTGTCATTTATTGAACCAGAACTTCACAGGGTTACATCGTCAGATCCTAACCTCTCTTAGACAGTACTATTATTTTATGGCAGTCAGAGAACCCACCCTCAAAATTGAGGCTTAAAGAGGTTAAATAACTTGTCCAAGTTCAGTTTTTTATTTTATTTTATTTACTTATTTAGATTATTCCCATTTTATTTATTTATTTTCAGTACTAGTTGACAGTCAATATTATATTAGTCTCAGGTATACAGCATAGGGGTTAGACTTCTATATAATTTACAAAGCAATCCCCCTGTCAAGTTCCCAGTTTTCAAACACAGAGAAGGCTTATGCACGCCTGATTTTCTGATGGCAAGTCAGTCCCCGTGGCCACAATATCACTGCTAATAAGATCATTATTATGTCACTGTAAATTGTATAACACTTTCATGTGTTGACTTTAAAGATCTCTCAGCAGTAATGTTCTCCTTGCTCAGAAACCATGCTCACGGTGCCCATGACACCCAGAACACAAATAAGAGTCAGTGGTGCATTTAAAGTGCCCCTGAAAGCAAACCACCGTTTCAGAGCGCATGCAGAGTGATCTAGAATTGCACATCAGTTCAGTTTTCACACTGCCATTTATCTGACTTCTCTTCAGTTCTTATTAGTTCTAAGAAAGAACGTATCAGGAAGTGAGAAGGTGAGGATGACACGCTGACGACAGTCGTGGCACTCTGCACTGAAGACAGCCGTGGTGTACATCACCACTGGCTCCATGTCCACTGTCCCGACTGAAAGCATTTGAAATAAATTTGTTTAATAAAGTAGGAAATGGATAATAAATGTTATGTTTCTGTGTAAACACTTTTAATTAAAAAGAAACATACAACAAAGTCCTTGGTCACTTTAAATAATGAAAGCTTTGATTTTCTTGCACATTTCCTTAGGGGAGGTCCTCCTTCCCTAGAGTTGGAATCTCCATGTTTTGTATGATTGAAAGAATGAGACACTGACTTATGAGTAATAAAATGTATGTGAGGATTAGTCTATTAATTCTTATTACTATTCAACCTTAACACACACAGGTTTTCAGTAACGTGAGGTTTCAGAATAAGTTTATTAAGTGTTTTATTATCAAAAATATGTATATACTTGCTGGGCTTATATGTGTGCACATTTTTAGGTTTGCTGAATGCCCATTGGAAACTTACTTCATTTGTTTTCCCTGTATCCAGTAGCTACAATATTGAAACTGCTTTAATGAAACGAAGATCACTTCGGAGTATTCATAGCTTTGTTTTAGAAATAATTGTTAGCAGCGAGATTAGCTGGAATGCCAGTTTAACTTTCTTGCAGGTGATCATGTTAACTGAGCCTGGAGAACAGCGTGTAGAGCAGCAAAGAACCTTAGATGCTGTCAGGTCTCTTTGCACTTGAGGACCCTGAGGCCCAGATAGGCACCAGGGCTGCTGAGTGACAGTGCCGGAACACAGTCCGGTCCTCCCGACTTCATGTTCCTGTGCTTTTCCCCCTGCAAATGGGGAATTAGTCCAGTGTTGGATTAGAGAATAGTTTAAGTACCTAAAGGTTTCTTTTTCTAGTCATCCCATCATTTATGTGTTTTTATTATTGTGTATCTTAGATATGCCAATGTCAAGAAGTGTAGTAATGAGGGTCGTGCCTTGATGCAATTGGACTTTCAACAGTTTTTGATGAAGCTTGAAAAACTAACAGATATTAGGCCCATTCCTGATAAAGAATTCGTTGAAACCTACATTAAAGCCTACTACCTGACTGAGAATGACATGGAGCGCTGGATCAAGGAACACAGGGTGAGAGCTGGAAAACAGATCCCTTTCCTTGGATCTGTTTGAGTCTGGTATATTATATAATTCAGTCATGAGAACGGAACATAAAGAAACAGTTGCTTTTTCAGTGTGGACTACTGAGGCCATTTCTTTACCATGTTCACACAGTGTCTGTGCAATGCCCTTTGCCTAATCAAATCTTGAGACCTTTGTGAACTGTAACAGTAATTATCTAGAAAGAGAGCCAGAGTCTGAACGTTAGCTATATTTATCCTCCCACTGTTGTAGGAAAAGGCTGAAGTGGGTTAACATCAAGACAAATTGAATACAGCCACATTGAAATGCGTCACTAGTTCAAGTCTTAAACCTCCTTGAAGCCCTCAACAATGAATGAATGAGTGACACCCTCTGAACACACTGACATGTAGTAGTGATGACTGAATGCGGTAATACTAAATGGCTAAATGTAACTGCATCCTCCATTAGATTTTACCTTAAGTATAGATGAGATTACTTTTCTTTTGTGTGGTTTCATAGATAAGTAGAGGGAAAAAATACAATTTATGAAGTGTTATGTAGGATGCTGAATTTTTGACACAGTTCAAATCAAGATATCACTAGAGCATGCTTATTACAGGAGCTTTTCTGTGTGATTGTTGTAGCGTTTGTCTAGGTAGGCAGTATGCGAAGACAAATTTAATGAAAGTGTGGGAAGTGTTAAAATTGCTCCGAATCTCATTTCTTCAATGACTCTAGCATTCACATTTATTTGTGCTATAAACATCATCAGTAAAGACCAGGTAAATATCTCATTTGACCGGCTAAGGACACAGGAATTACTTATATATTCTTTATGAGGCTCATCTTTTCTGGTTTCGACATTCTGGAAAAATGAAATGACCATTAGCCTGAGTTTTCTGTACATGTGCCCATTTGTAGGTCAGTTTCAGATCTCTGGGAGCAAAGTAGAAATGTACATGCTATTTTCAAAGATTTCAGAATTGAGGAAAATGTCACCATTTTTAGTCCCACTGTCCTGTGACATTTGTGGACCATAATGCTAACCCAGGTGCAGATGGATGCTGAGTGTTGCCAGGATCCATTTAGTAAAGTAAGCTGTAAACACTTCAGGATTGGTACTGAGGAGGAAGCTTGGGGAAAGGTTACAAGTAGCTGAGGACAGAAAGCATAGCTCTTAGATATCCATTCTTCGATGCAAGAATGGTACCCTTTTACATTTTCCTCTTTTAGTATAGTGGACTGAAATTTTTAGTTTAGTGTTTTGGAAGAACTTGGACTAACTGATATTTGTAATTTCCCAGCAACAGGGTCTGCCCTGTCTTAAGAGAACCCCAGTTCCGCGGTGTCTGGTCCAGTGCTTGATGACAGTTGTGTCCGCTAAGTATTGACTGATTACTTCAGAGAATTTGCCAGGTGTTTACAGATGCTCTGAGTAGTTGGCCGAGTTTTTAAAGTGTACTCTTTCTCATATTTTGGAATTGCACTATCTTCAGTGGTTATCTCCAGTGAAGACATGTTCTTAGTAGATGGTAGACACAACCCTCTCTCCTGATCTGAACTCTTGCTATTCAACCTCCAAAACCTGGCAGTATATAAAACTTTCTGATGAAGCCCATTCTTTCTCATTCTAGCAACTTGTAATCTCAAATTCAGAAACCAAATACTTGTACAACAGAAAATACTTAATGGTCTTACTTTTACTTACTAGCTACCATTTACGATATGAGGGTTTAAAATCCAGTAACTTTCTGATCTATGTTACCTTATTCATTTATTCTATTTGAGAAAAGCTGTTATGCGATTGGAGATCTTTGTCTTTTATATACAATGTTTACAAAATGTGGAGTGCTGGAAAATGCTTATTCAGTAGCATTTTAAAAATTTGAAATGTCAGTGTAATTTGATAACTTAATAACAAAGACTGTCACAGAAACAAGCATAAAGTGTGTGCTCTTAAACATAATAAAAAGCATAGGCATGTCAGACTGTCTGCCATATTAAAGAGATCCCAGTCCTTCCTATTTAAAATGAATGCTGTGGTACCTTATTTCCTATTTTCACAGCTCACAAACCCTTTGCCTTTTATGTCTGAACTATACTTTCACTGCTTTCCTCTGGGTTGTAGTGCTCAGTTACGGTCCGCTGAGACCTGAGTGTCCGTCTGTCCTTCCCTTGATCCGTGTTCTAAATATGATCTTCTTTTTTTATTTTTATTTTGAGCAGGAGTATTCAACGAAGCAACTGACCAATCTGGTTAATGTTTGCCTGGGATCCCATATCAATAAAAAAGCAAGACAGAAACTTCTAGCAGCTATAGATGACATAGACAGACCCAAAAGATAATGAACACAATTCTCTTTCCTCAATGCCATTGATCTCCTCTCCACATCTATGGAATGGAAGCCAATTTTTCATGCCTCCTGACAGCAGTCTGCTAAGAATACTTCGTGCATGTTCTTTCCAACAGGAAAGTGGAAAACACTGAAGTCCGTGTGGTGTTCTGAAATGACCTTCATATGCTCTGATCTCTTCTCTTCAACTTTTAGTCTCATTTGTTGTATTCCTTTCCTGAAACGATATTGTTGCCTTGTCATAACTATTGTTATATGATGACCATTATGAATTTTACAGAAGAATGGACTGTAAGTATATAATTATAGGGAACTGTGATGATAAGTCCATAGGCAGTTTTTGGAGAATGAATTTATGTTGACATTTTTCTACCCTCTGACTTGGTTCTTAATTAATTAGCGTAATATTAGAGGGTTAATGTACAGTATCTCCTAATTATGAGCACTGCATGAGGGCTGAGAAGTACATGTAAGCAAAATGGTTGAAAAATCAATATGTTCTCTGTGTTTTCGAATGTGAAAGTTGTCAGTTTTAAATTGGTTATGACACAGTGATCATACATGATAAAATTTAATAAATGGTACACTCCAACATGACCAGCCTATGTGAGACTGACTGTGTTTTGATATCTTTCCATAGCAGGCAGATTTCATGAAAGTACAATGGATTTTCATTGCATGTTTTAATTTTAGTCATCTTAAATCGTAAAACCAATGGTGAAAAGTAATTTCATTAGTTATATCTTTTCAGTACCCGAATGGCACACAGAATGGTGACTGTGGGATTTTTAAAAAGTGCGGTTTTTTTATATCAGCTTTGTTCTCTTTGAATTCAACTTTTGTCTTAGAACAGCACAATCTGGCTTAGCTGACTCACAGAAAGAACTCTCTGTTAGTCAAACATAAGCATAGGGTCACGTGTTCACTTTTCTTAAATATCTGCTCTGTAGGACAGATGTAAAATAATGTGAGTTTAGCCAATGATAAACTTTGGAACTCACCAACTGTGTACTGTTCTTTTAAACTTTGCTTTGAAGTCAGGCATTTTCTGCCAACATACAGAAAACCAACAGTGGCTTAATGGAGATATAACCCTACCATTTATCAATGTCTTAAGGTTGTCAGGAGAATAGTATCAATTCTTTTTGTAGAATTCTTTGTAGATTATAAACTTATAAATACAAAGACCCAATATTTTCCTCTCCTTGCCCATATGTTTACACATCTCCTTGCACCCCCAGCTTCATTGACTAAACAAAAGCACTGCCTAGTATCTGTTTCTTTAGATAATGGGATGGCTATTTTAAAATTTATTTGGGCTGAGGTCTATCAATTACCTCCTCTGAGTCATTAATCTTTGAGACAAGACTTGTAGCAAGCAAGCTAACTGCAATTTTGTCCCTGAGATTTAAGTGTGTGTCAGTAATAAAATTCTAAATGAGATGATAATTAGCATACATGCAGGGACTGAGATTTGGCTGTACCTGATATACATTTTTCAGTAAGTATTTTTTCTTAATCTTTAGAAGTTCACTTGTTGGAAGCTGGCTTAAATGCTTTTCTAACCACCTTGTAGAGAAAAGGCAAGATGATCTTTACTATTTAAGTTCCATTGGTCTTGTTGAGTATAATAATTTTCAACATATTGGCAATTTGCAATATTGTTTGACCTGGTGCTTGACCATTATCATAAGAACTTCGCTTCTGGTTTCAGGCATCTTGGTTTTGTTGTTGTTCGTTTTTTTTGTTGTTTTTGTTTGTTGCTGTTTTTCTAAGCCAAATAGTTTTTTGTCTTGTTAAAGGTCAAACTTTTCCTCTTTTTCTTTTGACTATTCTTTTTGCTCTCTCCGCTCTTAGACTTCATCTTCAGGAGAATATGAAGAGGTAATTTTGGAAGAGATGATGATTTAATAAAAATGATGATGGCATGGAGGACTGCCAGGGATTGGGGTGGGCAGGTATTGATCAGTTGATGCTGTGAGCTGCTGTTCCCAAAGTTTCAGAGGCAGTATATAAATGACATAATTGTAGTGTTTGAAATGGGAAGACAGCAATGACAGCATCACACTAGAATTGCCCATCTGGCAAGGCAGAATTGGAGGGCAAAAAATACTTTAGTAAAAATGGCTAACAAAACAGACGAGCATTTTCAGTGACTCTGCTTATAGGCAGGGGAGTGACAAGTAGGCAGGCAGTGTCAGGAGCCTTGTGAACCCAAAGTTCTTTGGGATCAGTGAATCTGCTGGGGAGGAGCATATGGGCCCAGCAACAGGGATCTCATAGTATGGATGTAGCCTAGGGGACAACATGACAAGGTGCTAAGAAGCTTCCAGATTAAAATCTAATAGTTTTGAAGCTGGTAGGAAATTTAGAGATCACCTAATGCAAGCATCCTGTAGGTAAGTTACGGATGCCTGTAATCTCTGGGCATTCACAAGGCAGGAGACCCTTATAGCATTCCCACCTGGTCAGCTACTTCCTGAGATTTTCCAGCCACAGGAAACTCAACTTCCTCGCAGACTCTGATCATCAGAGTTCTTCCTGGACCTGAAACTGCATTCCATGGGGTCTGCATTTCTTGTCCTTGTTCTGCCCTCTGATCAGGGGAAATGTGGATACCCGTCTTGACTCATTTTGAGCTTGTAGTCAAGTGAAGTTCTTAAGCTTATTCAATGCTGCTAAAAATCTATCCTCTTAAAAAAAAATCTATCCTCTTGTACAGTTTTGAGTGTCAATTCAAGATCTTACGTAATTTTCATTTGACTATTGTTTTACTTTGGGACTTGTTGCAGCCTGTCTAGAATTTGTTGGTTCTAGATTCTGTCATTAGGAAGATGAAGCATGTGCTACTTTGCTACCCTCATGTTAAGGAAGTGTGCCTTGTATGTCCTCACTCATGGGTAAAATGTAAGTGGGACAGAACCAAGGAAAGAGCTCATGGGCTCAGCGCCAAGCAACTCCAGTAATCAGAACTCTGAGTAGGTGCATAAGAGCTATGAATGCACTACACTTTCTCACTTTCCCCATGTTTTTCTATTTTGACTATAAAGATAATATGAAATTTTGTGAAATTCTTTGGTGGGAATAAAATTTTAATAACACCCTCAAAATGGAAAGTGGATACAATTTGGTTTTCTTTTCTGACTTGAATCTGTGCTGGCTTTTGATAATGACCATTTATTTTTATGTGTTCACTAGCTATTTTTTTAACATTTTATTCTTGAAATCTGCCGAGTCCATGGGTAGCTCACCAAGATGATTTTGTGGTAAGCCTAATTCCTCTCAATAAAATAATTCCAGACTTTACCTAATTCCAGACTTCAGACACCTCTCCTGCATTCATACAAGTGGTGCAGGGATTTCTGCTGTTCTCACTTCCTTTATAACCACAGGAAGAAGATGCATACTCCTGTAAAGGTGTGTGTTTACTTACTGGAGTGTTATCTCTCTCTGACTTCCATTTATCTTAATCGTGTTTGTTTTTCTAATTGTAATGACCATTCTTTTTGGAAAACCTAATTACTATTACTCCACAAGCCTCAAGCAGTGAGTGATGTGTTTTCCTCCTTCCTGCTTGGAACACATATGTAAAAATCCTAGAGTTGCCCTGAGGCAATTTTCAAAATTTTATCTTTATTGTTGAAAGTATAGATGTCCCACAGACAACAGGGGCGTGAGGCCAGGAGTGGGGGGTGGGGTGGGAAGGTAATAGGAGGATGAGGACAAATATGTAATACCTTAACCAATAAAGAAATTAAAAACAAACAAAAAGAAAGTATGGATGTTCTCCCCTCGCCTCCGCCCCATTGACCCCCTCTACCCTGCTCCCTCCGCCTCCCTAGGCCTTCACCGCACTATTGTCTGTCCATGGGTTATGCATGTATGCATATAAGTTATTTGGTTAATCTCTTCTGCTTCTGCATCTCTGGATCTGTTTTGTTCATCAGTTTATTTTGTTCATTAGATTATACATATAAGTGAGATCGTGTGATATTTGTCTTTCTCTGACTGGCTTATTTTGCTTAGCATATTCTGCAGGTCCCTCCATGCTGTCACAAAGGGTAAGAGATCCTTCTTTTTTACAGCTGGATAGTATTTCATTGGGCAAATATACCATATTTTTTTATATACTCACCTACTGATAGGCACTTGGGCTGTTTCCAGATGTTAGCTATTGTAAATAATGCTGCTATGAACATAGGGGTGCATATATTCTTTCTGTTTGGTTTTCAGGTTTTTAGGATATAGTCCTAGAAGTAGGGTCACTGCATCAAATGGAAGTTTCATGACCAAGTGGGGTTTATCTCAGGAATGCAAGTCTGGTGCAATATTTATAAATCAATAAATGTGATACATCACATAAGCAAAATCATACGGTCATAACAAGAGGTGCAGAAAAAGCATTCGACAAAATCCAGCACCCATTTATAAAAATAAAAGCATAATATGCTAATTAGACCGGGCAGCCTAACGACCTTCCGGAAGAAGCTGGGGCTGCAAGGGCCAAGGTAAGACACCGCGGCTGTGAGAGCCAAGGCCAGCATCCACGGCTGGGAGAGCCAAGCCTCTCGCCTGAACTTCGTGCATCAGGCCTCTAGCTTTTTATAAAAACTCTCAACAAAGTGGGGATTGAGGCTGCAATATTATAAAGACCATTTTTGACAAACTGAGCCAACATCACACTCTTGAAAAACTGAAAGTGTTTCCCCTAAGAACAAGAACAAGACAGGGCTATCCCCTTTCACCACTTTATTCCACATAGTACTGGAAGTCTTAGCCAAAGCGATCAGACAAGAAGGAAACATAAAAGGCATCCAAACTGGAAAGGAGGAAGTGAAACTCATTATTTGCAGATGACATGGTATTGTGTATAGAAAACCCTAAAAATTCCACCAAAAACTAGAGTTAATAAATTAATTTGGCAAAGTAGCAGGATACAAAATGACCGATAATGAGTAGTTTAGTTTTTGAACGGTCTTTGCAAAGTTTTGATATCAGGGTAATAACTTCATAGTATGAATTGGGAAATATTTCCCCCTTTTACTTTCTGGAAAAGATTGTTTAGAATGGTGTTAATTCTTTAGTGAAGCAATCTGGGCCTGGAAATTTCTTTTGGGGGAGATTTTAAATTACCAATGCACTTTCCTTAATAGATATAGGGCTATTCAAATGATCTATTTCATAGTGAGTTGTGACAGTCGGTGGTTTTTTCAGTACTTATTTTGTTTCATGTAAGCTGTTATTTGTATAGAATGCTTTGTAATATTCTCTTATTATCCCTTTGGTGTCTGCAGGGTCTGTAGGGAAACCTACTGTTTTCATTCTTCTATTGATAATTTGTGTCTTATCTTTTTTCACTTTCAAGTCTTGATAGAGGTTTGTCCATCTTATTGATCTTTGCAAAGAGCCAGCTTTTTATTTCATTGATTTTCTCTATTATTTTTCTGTTTTCAGTTTCATTGATTTTGCCCTCATTTTATTTCTTCCTGCTTGTTTGGGGTTCTTTTGATCTTCTTTTGTGGTGGGCACTTAGATTATTGATTTAGAACTTCTCCTTTCTAATGTAAGCAGTTAGTGCTGTAACTTTCATTCTCAGCACTAAGCTTTTCCCCACAAGTTTTGACATTATGTATTTTCATTCAGTTTGGTTTATCTTTTGATTTTCCTTGAGGCTTCCTCTTTGACTTACAGATTATTTAGAAGTATGTTCATTTAGAACTATATTTCCAAATGTTCGGAGATTTCCCTCTTTCTGCTATTGATTCCGGTGGGGTCAGTTCAATGGAGAAAAGATAATGCAGAAAAGGCATTTAAAAAAATTCATCACCCATTCATAATAAAAGTGCTCAGAGAAAGGAATAGAGAATTTACTCAGCTTGATAAAAGAGTATGTACAAAAATGCTACAAGTAACATCATAGTTAACAGTTACAGACTGAATTCTTTCTCCCTAGGACTGGGAACAAAGCAAGGATGTCTGCTCTCAAGTCTTTTTCGCTTTTACTTCAAGCCTTATTATAAAACTACGGTAATCAAGATGGTTTGGTAGTGTTGCCAAGATAGACAGAGACAATGGAACATAATGGAAATTCTAGAAATAAACACACATATATGTAGTTCTATGATTTTCAGCAAAACACAAAGGCAATATATTGGAGAAAGATACTCTTCCACAAATGGTGCTAGAATCACTAGATATCTATGTGCAAATCAAATCATAAAGAATTTATTTATAGTTTGCACCACATATAAAACAGAACTCAAAATGGATCCTTGATCTAAATATAAAACCTAAATCTTAAAACTTCTAAAAAGGAAACTTCTCTTTTTTTTTTTTAATATATTGATTTTTTACAGAGAGGAAGGGAGAGAGATAGAAACATCGATGAGAGAGAAACATCGATCAGCTGCCTCCTGCACGCCCCTACTGGGGATGTGCCCGCAACCCAGGTACATGCCCTTGACCGGAATCGAACCCGGGTGGGACCTTTCAGTCCGCAGGCCGGCGCTCTATCCACTGAGCCAAACCGGTTTCAGCTAAAAAAGAAACTTCTAAAAGAAACATGAAAATGTTTGTGACTTTGGATCAGGAAAATATTTTTTAAATTCAAAACCAAAAGCATGAAACATAAAACAATTCTAAACATGTATATGGAATTGCATAAAAATTAGGAACTTAGACTTTTTGAAAGGCATTGCTAAGAGGCGAAGAAAAAGACAAGCTAAGGACTGAGAGAAAATATCTGCATATCACATACATGATTAAGGAATCTAGAATATCTAAAGAACCCTCAAAACTAAAATCAGGGGTCAAACACCCAGTTTAAGAAATGAACAAAATAGATGAACATATACTCCACCAAAACGATATGTGAATAGCTAATAAGCACATGGGAGGATGCTTAACTTAATTGGCTATCAGGGAATTACAAATGCAATTTATTGTATGTCAGTTTTAAATGTTTATGTTGCCACTTGTCAAAATATGAAGAGGTTCAATTTCAATTCTGTTTCAGGCCATACAAATGCCATATAAAAATCACAGGGCCTTGCATGGCTCCTGGAAAGTGGGTGAGGCCCAGGTGGCCATTGCCACTGCAGATGCTGCGGCAGTCCACTCCTTCCCATGCTCTTGGGTCCTCATACTTGGGTTCACCCAGAGAAAACCTACTCACTGTTCTTTTTTACAAATCAAAGACTCAGACCCAGAGACCTCCACAGCATCTGGTCTCTGTAGCCACCCTCCACCAGCACCTTGCCCTCCTATTTCCAGCAGGTTGGGCGCAGAGGACGGGACCTGGGGAAACTGTAAGAGTGTCTTCATTAGAATACAGTGACATCTGTTTGTGTATAGGTTCATTCTTTCCTATACTTGCTTTCAGAGATGTGGAAGGGATGTTTACAGGGGCCGCGATAAAATAGGACCTCATCGTGTACCGCGTTACACAGGCGGATAGTGTGCCCTGCCTTCTTTCTCTCTCCCGTTGGGAATCGTCTCTCTCATCTTGGTTGTGTAAGTGAGAGTCGGGGTTGTTCCATGTTGCCAGAGGGTCCTGACTGCTTTTGACAGACATCTGTCGGTTGTGCTTGCCCGGCAGCAGTTTCTCTATGTCCAGTAGCAGTACTTTGGCTTTCCTGGGGGGAACCACACCTCCTTTTGGTCCTTGTAGTTGGGGTCACACAGACCTTTCGGGTCGCAAGCACGCAAACATAACCCAGGCATGGCCAGTGAGACTTCTTTTCTGGGTTTTAATTGGAACTAGCAGGAAAGAGAAGCTGGAAGTGCCAGGGGCAGGGCCTGCCAGAGCAAAAAGCTAACGCAGAGGAGAGGGGAACTCTGAGGAGAAAGGGAGACCGAGTCCAAATACCTGACCTTCTGCACCTAACTCTGCCCAAACCCAGTGCAGCCTTGGCTTTTCCAGCTCCATGAACTAATGCTTCCCTCCCTCTCCCCGCCCCCATACTGATTTGTGTTGGCTTTCTATAACTTGCAACTAAGATTGCTGGTTAATGGCACCTCTGACATCGGCCTTACATTAATGAAGCATTAGGTTATTGAGAAGGGAAGCCCCAAAGTACCTTTATCCCATACACAAATTTAGGAATTTTCTTATGCTGGTTAGGTCTTAAATCAAGATGAGTCACCAAAAGGTGGAAACACAGATTTAAACAGACGATGATCTATCGACGTGGAATATTATTGACTGCATTTTTCAGAAATATTTTGAAACTTCCTTGCAAAGAGTGATGATAATAAGCCACTTAAGATCAGATTGTGTTATTTACACCATCCGTGGGAAGAATGAACTAATTGCCACCTATGTCTGTGTCAAAGGCACGGCAGTTCTATCACCTTCTACTCACTTCTTTCCTAGGAGGATTGGTGTTAATTCATTTTTATTATACTTGATGTACCATTGGAATGAGCAGAATATTCTAAAATCTTTTAGATGAAAAATTAATCAAGGCTTCATTTACGAGAAATCAAACAGTGTTGCTCTGTGGCAGGGACTGGATAGTCCTGTGATTTGTGGTTTTGTTTTGTTTTTTTAAAGAGGAGAAAGAATCCCTGCCAGATCCATTTAGACAGACATTTGTCTGATATAATCTCTCATTTATGAATAAAATTTCCGTTCTCATTCACAACATATTATGTTCAGTATCCAAAAGGCACAACTTATCCAAAATTGTTTAAGGCCCAGCAATTACAATTTTTCTTTGTCACATCAGATTCTTGTTTTTGATCGTTCTTTTTGTGGTTACAAGACTTTTCTTAATGAAAGTATGTTTCCTTACTTTTGGCAAAACATTTGCTCTTGGGTGGACTGACATTGCCCTGCCTTTCTCTGCTTCCTGGATGAATAAGAAAGTGTTGATTTATTTCCTTGTTTGTTTGTGTTTTTCTTGTTGTGGTGGTTTTTGCTAGAACCAATTAAGCTTTTTTCATATTCACTGCGGCACATGGAACGTTTTCTTATTCTTAAAGAAATCACTAAGACCAAATCCCTCTTGAGCTCATTATAGTCTTTGAAAAATTATTTATTTTTCTTCTTTTTTTAAATTGATTTTTAGAAAGAGAGGAAAGGAGAGGGAGAGAGAAACATCAGCCGGCTGCCTCCTGCATGCCCCCTGCTGGGGACTGAGCCAGCAACCTGACCATGTGCCCTGACCGGGAATTGAACTGGCAATTTTTTGGTGCACGGGACAATGCCAAACCACTGAGCAACACTGGCCAGGGCTGAAAAATTATTTTTATTGATTACTTCACATTGCCGAAGATTGTAAAATTATATGAACTTCATAGTTCAAATAGGAATAGAATAATCACTCTTAGCTCTGGTACACTTGAGAACATGCAACATGCTTCCCCGGAGAAAGAAATTAAAGACTGGAAATTGCAAAGCACTTTGTTATTTTGATGCTGTCAAAGCAAAAGGTTATTTCTAATGCCTTTTCATCCTGTTTTTAAAAAGCAATCTGCAGAAATTTATGTACATAGATTTAGTTTGGCACTCTAAATAAGACCATTTTAAAATAATTTTCCTAAAAGATTGCAGTTTTTAAAAAGCCCTTTTTAATTTTCACTTATACAAAACAATGGTGATGTTCAGATTAAAAAATACTTTTTAAAAATGGAACATTTAAAAATTAAGATTATTGAAATGATACAAATATTAAAAACTTAAGCTAGTCCATCCAGAGCAATCTTTTCCCAAATAATTTTTTAACTAGAAGGAAAAACTCAGGGAAACAGAAATGCAGTTGAAGTTATTAGTAGACCTAAAATTATATTCAAATCTTAAATGGGAGGTGGATTTTAAAGTCTTATTAAAAAGCATAGCCCAAGGAATTCTATCATAATTTTGGGAGGCAGTAGGTTCCTCTAGTTCTACTCTGGTGAGTAATGTATTCAGTCCTGACCATCTCCTTTCAGGAGAAATGTGGGCAAAATGAAAGGCGTTCAGAGATAAGTAGCAGACATGACCAAAGGCCTTGAAAATCTAATTCACAGGGGAAGAGACATTGAAAGGCTGACAGCCTGCTTGAAAAGGCTGGACAGGCTGTTTGAGCAGACACTTGGGGGCTAATCAGGGTCATAGGAGGCAGCAGCACGCTCCAGGAAACAACTGAGCTTTATCTCAGGATGGGGACTCACTGGGACTGTGGAAAGACTAGACGGAGCCATTAAAATGGCATAAATGCACTCACGCGCACGTTTTCAGGATTGCTAAAGGATAAACTGAGGCATACTGAAAATTGTATGCATTTATTTGAACACGAATCATTTCCAATCAGGCGGCTCCCAAACCACAAATGGTTAGGGGCGCTTCCTGAAAGGAGTCAGGGTAAAGACACGGCGGAGGGGGGTGGGGGGGGGGGCGGGGATGGCGGAAGCAGAGAGGAAATTATGTGATTGGCCGAAGTTTAAAGCCTCGTTGGCTGTTTGCGATTGGTTGCCCTTCTCAGGTTGATTTTGTAACTTTGAGGCATTTACAAGCTTAGAGTTTGGTTTCCCCGTTTAGAATCCCATTTCTTGATCTAGCCCATTGTTCAGAAATTGATCATCTGTATGTGTGAATATGTGTATTGCTATTTATTCCTCCTTTCTAGCTAAGGAATTTGCACATGTTCTTTCCTCTGGAGTAGTCGTGTGATACATCTAAATCACCTGGTCTTGTGCTCCAGTTTCTTACCTTACTAAAGTATTACCCTCACATTCTCCCAGAGCCACATTCCCCCCACAATGACACCTACTTTTCTGAACACCGAAGGGAGTTCTGCACACCCAGCAAGGAGCGTAAGGTCAGTGGAACGCAGAGCCCAGGGGTGCAGGAATACAGAAGATACAGTGGACAGACTGGAGGGTGGTAAAGTTATGTTCTGAGACAAAGGAAACCTGAGCACTCCAGCAACTTACAGGAGACTGATTCTTTGAATTCTGGTCTGTCCTCAATTCATGGTCAAGAACAATTCCCCCTTCTCCTTTTCCAGTCTGCATGTCAGAGACATCTGTTCCATGGAGAAAGAGTTGCTTTCCCTTGATGGGCTGTCCAGTTCTGCTGAGATTTGTACCTTTGCCAAAACATTTAACCATTCCTATTGGCAGCTGAAATCCAAATAAACCAACAACCCAATAACCTTATTGGCTTTCATTAATTAATTAAAACTGCTAAAATATACTTGTCAGGCTTTCCTTTGAAAGCAGTAAGAAATTTGAAGATTATTTATTTGTTTATTTATTTTTATTAATCCTCACCTGAGGATATTTTTCCATTGATTTTTAGAGAGAGTGGAAGGAAGGGGGAGACAGAGAGAGAGAAACATCGATGTGAGAGAGACACATTGATTGATTGCTTCCACACGCACCCTGAACAGGGCTGGGGATCAAGCCTGCAACCGAAGTACATGCCCTTGACTGGATTCGAACCCAGGACCCTTCAGTCCGCAGGCTGACACTCTCAGGGCTTGAAGATAACGTTTTGCTGAGAAATTATTGAGACTGGGTCTTAAAGGTAAATGTAAGAAGGTGATCCCCCCCAGTAGCTCAAAGAGTCCATTCTAATGATCCAGCTACTTGGCAGTACCCACATTAATGCAATAGTGACATCTTTTCAGATTTTGCCATCAAAATGCTTACAACTAAACCCTAGCACCAATGGGAGCAAATAGGGAATGCACCAAGACATTAAACACCAAGTTTTTGCCTTAGAGACCTTTCTTCCTACATTTGCTGATTTCTTTTAATAAGTACAGAAATAGAGACTATTTGTATTTAACTTTATGTAAGTTTCTATTCAAATGTGTGTGTTTTTTTTGTGATGTAGGAAACATTTTTATTTTTAATTTCAGTAATATCCAGAACTGAAATGGGACAGTAGAGAAGTCAGAGTAAATCTTAAGTTTAGTTGTAGTCATTGCAAAGGAGAATGGTTTCTACCTAGAGGAGGGGTGGGGAACGTCCAGCCTACGGGCCATAGAAGGCCATGAAATCATTTGGTCTGGCCCTGCCAAAGAATTAGGGGTGAGTTAATTAAATGTTTGACCAAATATAGCTGGCTAATTTTTAAGTTGATAATTTTATATGGCTGGTTATTTATGTTATAAATATCTAAATGGTCCTTGGTAGAAAAAAGGTTCCCCACCCTGACCTAGAGTCTCGTTTTGGTGGCATTGGAAAACCACAAAGATGCGAGGACTAAATTTTAACTGGACACCTCAAGAACAATGGTCACAGATTAAAAGATGTTTTTCAAATCAAGAATTTGGTAACTTCACTTCAGGTTCATTTAACATGAAATCAAATATATGGTCAAGTATGTATAATTGGAAAATATCCAGTTTCTATCAGTTTGTGGGTATATGAAGATAATTAACATTAAGTTCCCAATCTCACTATTCGGTAGCTCTCTCGTGTTAATGCAAACCACCAGTTCCCAGCACAATTGCCCCCAAGAAGGGACCCACCACCTGTGCAGGGTGAGGCTGCTCTCTCCGCACTGAGCCCCTCGCCTTGTCTTCTGGCCATCAGCCTGGCTTTGTAGGCAGCTCTGGTATTTATTTGGCCATGTCCTTATGGGGGGGCCTCCTGCATGTTGTCTTCTAAAACAGCCCAACGTCTCACCACCTCCAATGGCTAAAAGGACAAAACCCTAAGGTAGGTAACTGCGCCATGTCGTCTTTGATCCTCATTGGACCTGTGGTCTCTATGGGGCTGGTTTTCTTCCAATTCTGAGCCTCGCTTTGGACCTGAACCTGAGCATTGCTTTTTGGGTTCTGAGTTTCAAAAAGTCACTTGTGAAGACAGTTCTTGATTTTCTACTTGAAAACGACCTCCTCTTAGAGACTAAAAGACTGGCGGGTACAGGACTAGACACATTTCCCTTTCAGCCCTCTCCTGGTTTCCAGGAAATAAATCAATTCCCACAATTAGACCTTAGAGTATTGCCCCAGAAATAGCACTCCATTCTACACACGTTGAAAGGACTGCATTTCTTTTAAGGCCAGCCAGGACCACTCATGACCCATAGAAAAACCAACTCTATTGTAAAGACAGAAAAGCCATTAAACTGTGCAGAATTCATACATCAAAATTGTTTCCAGACAGACCTAGTATCTTTCAGATTATCCCCGCCCCTCCTCACTCCAAACAAATCCACTTTGACTTGAAGTTATTAAAGTAGAGAAGACACGCATATTCTTAGTTCTCTATAAATTGGTCCAGAGAACTATGGGACAGAGAGGACAATAGAGTTTTTCTCTCTTTAGGAGATTTCAGAAAATCATTCATCAGGAGTATATATCAACTAATAGAGTCTGGGCTTGATGCAATTTCTTTTTACTTATTGATGACTGGATCTGTTAGAAAATGCTCAAAATGTAGTCCATTCTTTTCCTTACTTAGAAATTGCATCTGTCTGGCATATATCACTTTAGTGACAATGTCATGTCACAACTAAAGGTTGACTGTATGGATAGAAAAGTTAGAGCTGTTTTCTGAGAGAGAATTAGTCCAATTTACCTAACCACTACTAATAGGACTAGGAATTCCAGCTGTGCCTAGTTCTTCACATTAGGCTGTATTCTTGCTTAGAGAGCTTCATGGATTCCAGGCCAGTTTCTCTAGATGCTCTTTTCTCATCAGGCCCACTACTGATTTTATAGGCAAATCAGTGATTTTTCCATACACTCAGTATACTATGCTAGTCTTCCACTTCTTGAGTAGCTGAGCTTTAAAAAAAAAAAAAGGCTTGGCTCAGTGGTTGAGTGTTGACCTACGAACCAGGAGGTCACGATTTGATTCCCGGTGGGGGCACGTGCCTGGGTTGCGGGCTCGATCCCCAATAGGGGCATGCAGGAGGCAGCAGATCCAAGATTCTCTCTCATTGATGATTCTATCTCTCTCTCCCTCTCCCTTCCTCTATGAAATCAATAAAATATATATTTTAAAAATAAATAAATAAATAATATATATACTAAGGTGTCAGCTCTCTGTACTGCTGTTGTCTCTCCAGCTTTCTGTAACATCCACGTGACAGTACTTCACTCTCACATCACTTCACCTGGTTATATAATCTTTGTAGGATATAAGATTACTTTCTGTCTTTCTTCCCAGATTAACTTCCTATGAAACATATCCTGTTTTTCTAAGGTTCTACTTTATTAGTCATGCTGAGGTCCTCCAGAGAAGGTTTTGGAACTGTATCTGGGTACTATTATCCCTCTCTTCCTCATTTTTCAGTTTAAAGGTTTCTTGATTTTCCCAGTATGTTTTCTCCCCAATAGAATCCTCTCATCCTCTAGGATGGGCAGCCAAGTCTTCAGCAGAGGCTCAGTGACTGTTGTAATAAGATTCAGAAGACCAAATTCTTTTTCACTGTTATCCTCAGATTAAAATACTTCTCATTCTATTTTCCTTCTCTGACAAAACTACTACCTTTATTTGGAAGAAGAGATGAAAACCATCTGTGCTTCCATGACCCTCAGCTTTTTTACCTAAAACCCTCTGACAGGGAACATTTTTTATGACACTGCTATTTATTCCATTGGGAGTAAGAGGAATGTGTCTGGTACATTTAATGAGCCTTGGCAAGTTTTTGCTCAAGGCTTAGACATATACCCTAAGAAGCCAATTATCCTAGTCAGGGCATATTGTAATATTAGGACAGAAATCCATTGGAATTGTTTCAAGAAAAGAGGAATTAATTGTAAGAATATATGATAATATTATAGAATCCAATTATTGGAAATACAGACAGGTCTCTTGAAAGATGGAAAGTCATCAGGCAGCTGATTTCTCTCCCTCTCCCTCCCATCGTCTCTTGTCTCTCTCCGTGTGTCCGTTTTGTTCTCCCGATTCTCTGTCACATTTATCAGTGTGTATATGGCTGAAAACATCCGCAAACTCAGAATCTTTGTGGACTTGTATATTCAAAGTTTATCACCATCTAATTAATAATTTCTATGTCTCTTTAGTTAAAATTTCTGAGAGATACTGGCAAAGACAGTGGGGTCCTCTGGTCTAAACATAGGGGACAGATCCTCTTAGATGGCAGTGTGGATGGAGATGTTGCAATTGGTGTATCAGTCATCAACACACTCACTGTTGAAGAGAGATTTACCCACTTTATAATTGTGTGAAGGGCCTTCTTTGGTTCAATTATTTCAACACACATGCTAAGTGCAGAGTAGGCAGGTTATTTCTTGTTGTTAATGGGTGTTCAGATTGATGAGGTTTTTGGCTGTAATTGTTGTTGGTGAAATGCTTCAATTTCACCTTCCTTGACCACATAGCTGCCACTCATGTGTTTTTCTAGTCATTAAGTTCCAAACATGAGCTTTGCTTCCTTTCTGAACTTTCAGAATATTTTCTTCTATTCTTTCTAGTCTTCCAGTGAACTGAAGGAGGGTTGCTTTGCCCCAATTAAAAAATACCCGTTTTTCTGAAAATACATATCATTCTGTGAAACTTTTGAACCAGACAAACCTACTGCCCATTTTGCTGATTCCCCTCTCTCACAAGATGAGGCACAGATGTTAGTGGTTCACCCTGGAATTAGCCTTGTTCTCATGTCGAATAGCAGCCTTATTGTTCCAGTAAATACTTATCTGCTAACTGCTAAGTCTGTGTGTATCTTCATATACCTTTCAACCTTTGAATGACCACTTCTATAACCTGTCTGTGCACATCTGATGCCACTGTTTCTCCTTGATTGACTGGAGTTCTTTTTAAATTCTAGATGTCAATTCACTGTCAGTTTTATCTTCCATTTTATCATTTGGAAATTAAAGATATCTCCTTAGACATGGAAGCCTGGGACAGAGTGCGAAATCTCAGAGGGAAGATGGGGGACAGTGGGTGGGTGGGTGGGAGGTAATCAACCAAAGACCTTGTATGCATATATGCATAGCCCATGGACATAGACAATAGAGTGCTGAAGGCCTGGAGTAGGGGTAGCGGGGGAAGGGGTTGGAGGGGATCAATGGGGGAAATAAGGGGACATATGTAATACTTTCAACAATAAAGAATTATTAAAAAGATATATCTCTTTAATAAGGTATCCCTATTTTAATGTAAATGAATTCATAATTTCTTTGCCTTTTAGTTTATGCAATTTGTTTAAGAAATCTTTCCTCTGATCCAATTTTATTTTTCTCCATGTTTTAAGCCAATTTTTCCAACACCATCTCTTAAACAACTCATCATTCTTCCCCAATTTGTGGTACCACCTTTGTTATATATTTTGGAAAATCTTGCATACCGGGGTATATCTGGAAAATATTTTAAGGTATGAATTAACTATTCCTCAATACATTTGATAGAATGTATGTATCCTATCTAATAAAAGAGTAATATGCAAATTAACCACCACTCTGCTATACCCACAAGCCACACCCACCAGCCAATCAGGAGTGAGTATGCAAATTAACCAACCAAGATGGCTGCAGCCACAGAGAGCAGGAAGGAGGCTTGGGTTTCCCCAGCGATGGAGGAAGCCAAGCTTTCTGTACACCCTGGCCGGCCCAGGCCTCCGCTTAAGGCTAAAAAGTTTCAATTATAGAAGATAAATAAATCTCAGATACTAGGGCCTCTGCTTGGGTCGCCCGGGGGGTGGGGGGAGGGGACGTGGCTAGCCTGCAAACCAACACAGGCCCCTCACCCAGGCCGCCCCAAGGGAACCCCCACCCTGATCCGGGACACCATTCAGGGCAAACCAGCTGGCCCCCACCCATGCACCAGGCCTCTATTCTATCTAATAAAAGAGTAATATGCAGATTGACCATCACTCCAAAACACAAGATGGCTGCCCCCATGTGGTCAAAGATCCTGCCCCCATGTGGACACAAGATGGCCACCACAAGATGGCCTGCAAGGGAGGGCAGTTGGGAGGGACCAGGACTGCAAGGGAGGGCAGTTGGGGACAATCAAGCCTGCAGGGGAGGGAAGTTAGGGGTGACCAGGCCTGCAGGGGAGGGAAGTTAGGGGCAAACAGGCTGGCAGGGGAGCAGTTAGACATCAATCAGGCTGGCAGGGGAGTGGTTAGGGGGTGATCAGGCTGGCAGGCAGAAGCAGTTAGGGCCAATCAGGAAGGCAGACAGGTGAGCAGTTGGGAGCCAGCAGTCCTGGATTGTGAGAGGGATGTCTGACTGCCTGTTTAGGCCCAGATTGGGGTCCCAAATTGGAGAGGGTGCAGCCTGGGCTGAGGGACACCACACGCCCCCTCCCCAATGCATGAATTTCGTGCACCAGGCCTCTAGTAGTAACATTTAAGACTGGTTTATGACTAATTAGTTTATCCAAGTTCTCTATTTTTTTTTTTTTTGGCCAATTTGTCCATTTTACATACTGCATATTTTTTCTAAAATTTAGCTTTTTCATTTAAGTTTTCAACTTTATTAGTGAACTAGAGGCCCGGTGCATGAAAATTCATGCACTGGAGGGGGCTCCCTCAGCCCAGTTGGCCCCCTCTCACAGTCAGGGAACCCTCAGGGGTGGGAGGTGACTGGCAATCAGGGGAAGGCAATGACTCATCACACCTCTGCTGCTGCCACTACTGGCAGCGCAAGCCTCAGCTGGCCCTGGTTACCTGGGTGGCTGGACAGCCGCCATCTGAGGCTTGTCTGGGCCTTGGGCTGGCCCTGGGGGGCTGGAGGGCTGAGGGGACTGGAGGATTCTAGAGGCAGGAGCGTGGAGCCGCCGGTCTTGCCGTGCGCCTGCCGCCCCAGCAGGGCTGAGGGGACTGGGTACTGCCATCTTGTGGCTGCGGGTGCCGCCATTTTTGAGGGCATGGCAGTCAGCATTTTCCCTCCTTATTGGCTGTGGGGGCCACCATCTTTGAGGGCAGGGCAGTCAATTAGCATATTCCCTCCTTATTGGCTGTGGGTGCCACCATCTTTGCAACAGCTTGAGGGTCAATTAGCATATTCCCTCTTTATTAGGATAATTGTACATAAAATTTATAAATATGGACATCATAATAATCTTATTTTTTAAATCTCCTTCACCATTTTATTACATTTTTTAAAGCATCTGTCTCTTTTTTCCTCGATCAGTCTCACGAGAGGAGTTTTCTTTTTTAATTTTTTTTGAAGAACCAAATATTAAATTTTGTTGGGCTTTTAAAAAATATATGTTTGTATTGATTTCAGAGAGGTAGGAAGAGGGAGAGAGGGATAGAAACATCAATGATGAAAGAGAATCATTAATTGGCTACATCTTGCATGCCTCCCACTGGGGACTGATCCCACAACCCGGGCATATGCCCTGACCAGGACTTGAACTGTGACCTCCTGGTTCATAGGTCGACACTCAACCACTGAGCCACGCTGGCCGAGTGGTCTTTTCTATTCAGGACTCAATTATTGAAGACCAGTGTGTGGCACTCTTCCTGCAAACAGTGCTAAGAAAAGCCCTCACGACTCTTACCAGCTCCTCATCAAACCCTGAGTTGGGGCAGGTGTGTCCATGGAGGGACCATGAAATGTTTTCCAAAACGTGTTTTGTCTCCCAAACACCTGCCTGAGGACCCCCTTGGAATTGGAGAAGCTGCAAACCAACCCGGTGTGTGAAAAACTCCCCGGCTTTGAAAAGAAATCAGTACTGTAGAAAGATAGATTTCATCTGAAGACCCCTCATCCTTGAAGGAACCCATGGGTCACGAATTAACTTAATTTGGGACTGAAAATAGACATATTGCAAACAATCCCTGTTCTCTCAACTATGAGGAGACAACTCTCTGGGGTCCTTTAGAGTTAAGAGGGGAGACAGTTTTGCTTTGAGAGGCAGAATAGTAGAGTAGGGCCAATTTAAAAAGGTGGCAATTTAAAAAGCAGGGTCCTTAGGGCCCTGCTGGTGAGGGTAGAGGGGGAACACCTTGACCCCCACCCCCCCCTAGGTCCTTCACCCATATCTTTGGGGCGAGGAGGCCCCAGAAGAACCTTGGGAGGGAAGCAGAGGTAGTGCAACAGCCCGCTGGGCCCCCCACGAGGAAGAAATTCCTCAGACTCTGGGCAGGGGTGAGACCCCTCCTGCCAGGGTCAAGCCCTTATTCAGGTCTCCAGGGAGCCGTGCCCCCTGGGAGAGACCTCGGCCCGGGCAGCCTCCCAAACCTGTGCTGAGTTTGCCATCTTGGGACCTGCAGGAGAGGCTGAGCCCCCCTCCCCCCCTCCCTGAGGCCAGAACGCCCCCAACTGGGAGCAAACCCCACCAGTATCGTTGTGAGCCCTGGTCGGGGGCGACCCCACACCCAAGTCTGTGTGCAATGTGCTGGGGAACTTGGCCACGTGGTCCTCGACTGCGGGCTGGACCAGTACCCCTGCGTCCAGTTCCCCAGCCGCTCCCGCCGCGACCTCCACGAGTGTCCGCAGGGCCCTACTCCCCCGGCGGCCCTGCTCCTCCTGGTGGACCAGAGGCACCCTCAGCAGCTCGCCAAATGCGCCCGGCCCGTGCCAGAGCCAGAGAGGCCGGCGGCGCCTGGAGGCCTAGACCTGTGAGCTGAAGCTGCCGCTGATCTGCTGGTGAAGGGGAGCAAGACTTCGTGTGCCAGGTGACTGAATGTCTTACTACCATGACGTCCGTCAGCAACACGGAGAGTCAGACCCCTCTGAGCGCTCACAGCTGCCTGGGGAAGACCCAGCCTTATGCCCAGGCCTGGGGCACAGAAGACCCGCAGGCTGTTCCATGGCCCACAGCCATGGAAAGTGCCCCGATGACCTCAGGTACCAAGGAGGCCCTCTGTGTAATTATAAAGCACTTCCCGGCTGTTTTGTGTGTTTTTTTGGTGTGTGTGTGTGTGTGTGTGTGGTGTTTGTTTTTATAAAAAGCAGTGGCAGGCACCCTTGATTCAATCCCAGCTCAGCCACTTACTGTGTGACTGGTGGATGCATTATACCTCTCCTCTTCCACTTGGTTTTCTCATCACTGAAATGGGGATGAAACTAGTAGTGGGGGGTTATAAAGAGTAAGCAAGCTCCTGTCTCTAGGTCTGTATTGACTGCCCTGTTGTTCTCAAATTCTATTTAAGGGATGTTCCTTATAACTTTAAGCCCCATAATATCCCCCTTGGGAATGACAATGTACAGAAGCTGATGCCTGGCTGGGTGCATTGGAGGGTTGCTCTGTCCAGGGAAAGACTTGCTGCCCTTTCAAAGGCTAACCTCCTCCCTGCTGTGCAGAGGCTTTGCGAGTTTGCAGCTGGGTGTCAATTTAGGTGGAGGCCTGTGTGTGAGAGACTGGTGGGCTAGCTTTGGTCAGCCAGTCTGGCATGGTTAGACAGAAACAGATTCTCTGAGCTATTTGAAATGTTGGTGTGGTTTTGTGTGTGTGTGTGTGTGTGTGTGTTTTATTATTAAAGACATCTTAATTTTGGAGGCTATTTTTCCAAATTAAAATAAGTCTCAGGTCAAGGAGACAGCGGTGACATGCGGTGGCATTGGTCAGTCACAGAAGAGCGAGGACACAGTTTGAATCTCAGTGGGAGGGTTTCTGGGGCAGGTGGGTAGACGGCATGGAGTTGCTGTAAATGTAAAATGAACACCGATCAGTGACCTAAGAGACTGGCTGGCGATGCGTAAGAGAAGGGGAAAACCTCTGAAACCTTTCAGAGCTGCCTGCTAATCCCGGCGCGGGAAGATACCACAGTAGAAAATCTCCTTGACCTAAGTTCATTTCCAGTGTCAATGGCTGCGTTTTCTTTTCGTCAGTGTTTCGTATTATTCAGATATGAAAGAGAGTACTTCTGTGGCCAGAGGAATAAAAATCATCAGAAATATAGTTAGTTCTTAAGTTTCAAATGTGGCCTTTCTACCTTCCTTTGTCCTCACAGGCACATGTCATCCCTTTTCTTTCTGCTTTCACCGACCTCCAAACTTCGCACAGGTAAAACCAATTTTACTACCAGGAACCAATGAAGTTTGCTTCTGCGCTTGCCGGATTGCCTTTCTAAATGTGGCTTCTGAGTCCCCCCTCCATGAATAACCTTATTTCAAACTCTGAATGTTAACTCCTCTGAATAGTAGCTGAACTGTAATGTAGCCCATGAAAGAATCACTATTTTAGACCTCGTTGTCAAGAAAACAAGTCCTTGCTAAGCCTATGTGCAGAGGTCTTGTTCGGAGGATGTTTCTTATACCTTGAAGCTGTCCCACCCGGCACTAATGAGGAGGGAAGATCACATCCAACCACAGGTGTCACTTTGTTCTTCCACCCTCCAAAATATGAGCGGTTATGGTTTGAGGATAAATGTTTCACTTAGCGGATTTTAATTTTTGCCACCGACCCAGGAGAGAAGCAGTTAACCACTGCCAAGATAGTTTGCCATGGTAACTACTATTAATAAGTATTTGTTGTAGAGCTGAATGAAAGGTACATGAAACATCGATGACAATGAATGAAGAAATGAATGAGACAAGTTGGAGCTCCATGATGATGGCATTTCTGTCATGTGTTAACATCTTTCCTTGATCAGGACCCCATGATATCCATATGTACCCAAAGGCCTTTTTTAGATCCCTTAATAGTTGGGATCAAGCAGGTGGACGGCTGACCATCCAAGCTACTCTCTTGAAGAGAGAGTTCAAGCTACTCTCTTGAAGAGTTCAAGCTACTCTCTTGAAGAGTCTGATTTTATGGTCTGATGGGAAATTACTTTTGTTCTTCAAGATCACAAGGATGTGTTACCCATGAAAACATAAGGGGAAAGATATTGCCCTTATGTATTTTTTTTATTTGAAAAAGTTCTCCAGATCTCATGAGACCAACAATTTTGGATGCTATTGCATGTGAAGAAGCTACACATTGTGCCTGTTCCCCTTTATATTCCATCACAGTTCTCATTTACCTCAGTTTTGCATGTCATGCTTTCCAGGTCTGAACATCTTTCCAATAGTGGCCTTTATGTATTTAGTGATATTTATTTAGTTGCCTTTTATCCAGCCTCAGTCTCTCAAACTATATTAAAAATCAGTGATTATAACAATTCTAATCATCTGATGTTGGACAGTTCAGGTAAAGTCCCAGAATAATGAAAACCAACAGCAAAATAACCAAGAACAATAAAAGGCGATGATACTGTCTTGTCCTAGATTTCTTTGCTGTGCTTCCCAAACTTATACAAGATAGATTGATAGTTGTATGTGGTGTTTGTATTGTCAAGGTTATGAGAAATATGCCACAGAGTTTACAGTCATATTGCTGACTGAAGATGGTTAAACTGACAAAGGTAATAACCTTAATGGTTTTCTAACTTCTACTTTTGGATTGTCTTCTCCCCTCCTGTAATACTAACCAGATGAGATGTTAGCAGCCCATGACTGAAATGAAAAAGAACATGGAATGAGCAGATGAATGAATGACAAGATAAATAATATATTTCTTTAGAAAAAATATGCAAATACACACCTTTTTGCTTATCACATATGATGATGTATTGATTTATACATATACATAGCATAAGCATTTCACAATTTTGGCACAATGTGCAATTCTATAATAAGCTATTTTGCTTTCGTCAGCCCCCTATTGTATTAGCTAAATAACATCTAGAATATTTTAGCAAAATATTATCACTTTTGTACTAAAGCTGCCTAAAATACACTGCTTTCCATATCTGTAAACAAAAATAGACTACTACATAAATACTGTGATTGAAAAAATACCCTCTTTATAACTTCTCCCTTACCTTCAACAAAGGAGACTTAGCTACTTTAGTATCCAAAATATTTTTCTGAAAGAATATATTTTTTTGGGGGTGGGGATAGGGGTACACTATATATGTAACCAAAACAAATTAATTCTTTTGTCTTCCCACAATGAAATCACTTCTAAAGGCAGTGGCATAAGATATCATAGATGAGACGAAATTTGCAGGGTTTCGATGTATCTCCTCACTTAGCTTACCAATTAAACTCTGATTACTGTGGCAAATTCACATTAATTTCAGGTGCCATTAATGATACTGATTTATTCAGGGATTTTTAAAGATTTTAGACTGAGGAAGTAATTTTGGGCTTCAATGAGAAACTACTTTTATTTTAAATAAATTTGTATATGGTTAAACTTGTAGTGGTTACATATTTTTTTCCTCCTCCGGTTTGGCTAATCATAGCAAACAGAGGTCAACTACAAACTGATCTCTAATCAGCCGTATTGAGTCTTCCTGGGAAAGACTGGGATCTTATTAAGCTATGAAGCTGAGTGGATGGCAGTTAATAGACTTTTATGATGAGTTATCAATTCGAATTATCTTTTACTGCTAGATAGCACCCAAGGGCAAGAGGTAATTGGCTTTATAAAATTTGGAATGATTTTATAGATCTTAGAATTTAGGAAAGTAGAGAACTCTCTTTAAAGAGAATATTCTCTTCCATTAGGAATTATATTTTTGGCAGTTTTGTGAAAAATTTAGCAAAGGATTCTTTGTGACCTCCCAATTTGTAAATGTCAGCGACTAAAGCATATTCAACATGAAGGCCAATTCATTACAAAAGTGAGGGCTGCCCAGTGGACAGGATTATCCAAAACCAGGCTGAGCATACCATATGAACAAACCAATTCACAAAATGGCCCATCTAATGTTTCAAGCAAATTGTCTCAAAAAATTTTTTTTTCATTCAAAGCATTACGTCTGCCAAGGACAGATCTGTCCCCTATATTCTTGGTCATCTCTATATTAGAAAGCCGCTTTGTCTTGTGGAGGTCATGTTGCAATTTGTGTGGTTTACACTGTGTGGATGGTAAAACATCTGAATAGCATTGGAATTGATTGAAATAGATTAAAAGTTTGGATCCATAGCCAAATACAGAAATATCCTAATTCAAATTTTAGAGTTAAAAGTGAAAATATTGACAGTGATTTTGATTTTTAAAGTTATAAATGGCTCAAGATTTTACAATGAGCACCTTGGATCTGAATTAGGTCAATTTAACTGTTTTTCTTGGATACCTTGCTTGCATTACACCTGCATTTTCAGTCTTAGATGAAAGATGGAATTTACAAGTGTTGGCAGTGGGAGACTCCATTCCTTAGACCGTCTCCCATAGCAATAGTACCAAGAAGAACATTCTTCAGATTCACTATGGATAAAATCACTTAACAATTCTTCACAAATGATATATCTGACTCCTGGGAGGATGGTGATCACTTTAAAAGCATGGGTGGACTAACTTTCTCCCAGGATATGAAGTCTCAGAGATCATGATACTGGATTGGCTCTACATTTAAACGCGTGCCTCCTGCTCTAAGACCTCCATCGGGATGATGTTATGAATCTCCTCGCCCATGTTGATTTCGATTTCGGCTTCCACTTCGTATTGGACGACGTTGTTGTTCCCCTCCAGGTTGTTGGCGGCTGCGTGGTTCCTCGGCTCTCTGTGGCAGATGCATATAGGGATATCGCCAGGATCAGCATTGGTTGCAGCCGCAGCTGCAGCCAGAGCTGCCAGCATAACATTGTATTTCTGCCGGCGGGTGGCGTACCCATTGCGTTGCTCCCAGCGGATTTTGCACAGCTGCAGACGGCGCGCCAGGGCTTCCTGCACCTGGAAGAGGAAAAGTCTTGCTATCATATAATCGTCAGAAATGACCCACGCCAAGTTGAGGAGCACAATTCTTGGGACTTATCAGAGGTTCAAAGTGGCTGGTTGAATTGTAAATCCGATCTAAAGAACGGTGTGGTATATGCTCTGGCTGCGCAGAAAGGAATTTGCAAATTGGAGCACTGAGCTACTTGTCTAGGCCAGTGGTTGGCAAACTCATTAGTCAACAGAGCCAAATATCAACAGTACAATGATTGAAATTTCTTTTGAGAGCCACATTTTTTAAACTTAAACTTACTCTAACGCCACTTCTTCAAAATAGACTTGCCCAGGCCATGGTATTTTGTGGAAGAGCCATACTCAAGGGGCCAAAGAGCCACATGTGGCTCGCGAGCCGCATGTTTGCCGACCACTGGTCTAGGCTATCATGGGCAAGGTTACTTGCTACTGTGCAGAGGTTTCTTCTTTAATGCTTAAGTCCAATGAGTGAAATTTGATTTGGTTTCATATTCAATATATGGCATACACATCACAGTAGGGAGAAAGAGCTGGAAAACATTTTATCTGCTACCATCTCTGACAAGGCAGAAGCTTTCATCTGAACCTCTACATTACTGGCCATGAAACTATATATGCAAACCATAGAACAGTTCTGGGCTTTATGATAATTCTGTTGATTTTCCTTTATCCGATGTGGCCAGATAGAACTCTGGTTATCGGAGTGACAATTTTTTCAGGATAAAATTATCCCTTTCTATTGATACTAATACATAAACAATTCTCTTTAGGATTTAGATTTTTTTTTAAACAATATTTTCCAAGAAGTGGCATGGCTTTATTTGGGTTGTTCTTTCCTTTAAATATGGGTCCTTAAAAATCAGGTTTATAATCTAGGAGCCACCAAATGTGCTGTTGAGGACTTAGGAAACATATTGTTTCAGCATATTTTTGGAGAAGCAATGTCCCTAGACAAAGGTAACTGATAGTTTCCACCCATTCAGCATTTCTCAAATACCAACATTGTCCTTATAACTAAAACTTAAACAGATAATCAGACGCATCCAAGGTAGACAGTAGTAAGTTTAGATGAGTTTATAAAAGCACCCAGCAGAAATAAAACAGGAAGTCTTCGCTTCTTCTCACCTGCCCTTTTCAAATAATCCCCATCGGAGTGCCATGCATATTAATTAAGTACCCAGCTCAGCATGAGGCCAAGGGTTTGAAGTCTAATTTTTAAAAATTATTACCACAGAAATGTTCACAGCCCTCTATAATTGTATTCCAAAATTATAACCTCTCCTTTTGTGTGGAGATGACAATCTGCGTTAATTTGTAAACCACACATATTAGAATGGGGCCTTAGCGGCTAGGTTTCAGTAATTACACTTTAATAAGGGCAATTATTTTCTACAATACCACAGATTGAGTCTGATTCTGCTTTGATCCAAGAGTAAGGACATTAAATCTGAAAAAAAAAAGAAGAAAAAAACACAAAAAAAACCCAAAAAACCAAAACACCCCCCAAAAAATAAAAAAGCCAACAAGGAGATTTTCGTTGCTCCTGAAGCAACAAGGGTGCAATCCAAGCAAATCAGGACTTAGCTGCCCGTCTGAATAACATCTGCAATTGGGCCACACGAGCATAGAAAAGACCCAGCTCGGTGAGCATAGAAAAGACGCAGTGGTAGAAAAACACAACTTGGCTAGTCATGTCACCCTGTAAAGAAATCGGGAGAAGTGAGGCCAAATGAAGAAAGGCCCTTCAGAAACCGGACAGTGTGAGCTTCATATGAACGAGTGGCGGTATTATGTGAAAGGCATGCTTACGGTGGTGTTGTAGAAGCAGTAAATCATCGAAACGAAGAATCCCTGTAAAGAGGAGGAAGGATAGAGCCGGAGTTACTTTGTGTGCATGACACTGTTCAGCCATCAATATAAATGGTCACTCTGGAGAGGAACATTTTACTGTTGTGAAAGCAAGTCGAGGCTCGATGAAAAGCAGTTACTACCACTCATATTCAGTGCTTCACGACTAGAATATGCCTGGTATTTTTTTTCTTGTTAGAAGAATTCTGTCCTTTAGTTAAAAGGACATCTCTGCTCAGTATGGTTAACATGCTGCTGCCTTTAACGTGAAGATTTCTGGCAGAATATGCTGATTAGAGCGGAGTTGAAAAGAATGTTTTGTACGTAATTTTAAAAACTGAGATCTTGTAGCATTTAGTAAAGAAAACTTTTGCTGGTACGAGTGTCACAGTGCCTGGCTGTGGTCCTTACTGTGCCCCGTGTCTTCACGGTGAACTAGTGCAGTACTGTACTCACAGCCAAGTTCGTCTCTCAAAGAAGGACACCGACTAAGTGACTTCTGAGATCCTGGTCACTACTCAGAAGATCCCTTACATCTAAGCTTTAATTATCAATAGAAATGGCCAAAGCAATTATTAAAACAATCCCTAAACTTTATTTTTAGCCCTATTAATTTTGACTTCCAGTAGTAGAAAGTATAATTACTTTGAAATTTATAATTAAGACAGCAAAACTCTGGCCTAAGAGCCTGTGGCAGACTCACCTCTGCCTTAGGACTTCCATGCCCCGACTTGCTTTCAAAATCCCTAGTACTATGTCTTCAATGGGTCTGTGGATCTGGGGCAGAATGAATGGAAACAGCCATTCTCCATTTTGCTCCTGAGAGCCCACTCTGTTCTCTACCGCAAGAGGACAGACCTGGGTGCCCTTCCCTTTACAGACCCTGAACGTGACCGATGGATTCCTGATTACCCCTGTGACAAATGGAAGGTTACAGAGCAAAAGCCATGAATGGCTCTGTGCAGATTCATTACACCTCACCGCAAAACTGATTCAATGTTTATGTATGAAAAGAGGTAATTCAAATTACCAAGCGGGAGAATATGCCCATTCTCTGGAGTCTGCCTACCATTGCAGGAATGGCTGACCTGAGAGATATTCTAGGGTCCTGACCTCTCTAATCATGGTCAACGCAATCAAATGAAATAACTGAGCAAACTGGATTGCAGTTTAAGAGGGAAACAGCTTCCAGCTCGGGGTCCAGCGGAAGGATTTCATACTGATACAACATCTGCTTCTCTGCTCTGTGTTTTCAAGGTCTGAGCGACTATGCTGATAGTAACCTAGCTGGGCAGGTATGGAATAAGCACACCCAGGGCTTCCTTACCTGGAAATGACTCAGAAAGTGCATCACGTAGTCATAGACTCGGGCAGGAATCTTGGAGTGAGGCCTCCAGGGTAAGATGACAAACTGGATTCCCAGCAGGGGCACCAGGAACAGAGTGGCCTTCACTGCCTTCAGGTACCGCATGGCGTCATGCTGACGGTCATTCTTAATCTTCTTCACGAGCACACGGAGGATGTTGAGCAGAAAGAAGAAGTTGACCTGCAAAGATAGGATGTTATGAATGAGCAGACCATCCAGATCAGTACCGCTGAAGGACACCCACTTTCCTTAATTCTTTTTTCAATGTGGGAAGCAGAGAGCACCTACACAGGACGTGAGACTGCCTAAAAGGGCATATTCTTCCCCCAACCCAACCTCTTACTAGTCACGTGATTTTGGGTGAGCTTACTTGAGTCTTTGGGTCTAGTTTTCCTAATGAGTAAAATATCCTGGTGATGTATCTCCTTGGAAGGGCTGCTGTTAGAAACAGCATGGGATGTACGTGAAGTGCATGAAATACTTTAAGCGCATGATCATTGGTAGGTAGGGTGATGGCTCATATATCAAAGAGAAAGCGGAAGACAGTTTTGCTTGGCAGAGCCCAGGGGAAAAAGAGCAAGGGGACTTTGCTGTCCCTCACTTTCTTACCAGCAACATCTTCAACATTCCTCAGCCCTTGCTCTTTACCTTTAACTAAGAGAATTTAGTTATAGTATTGTTTAAAGAAAACTTAATCTTTGGTGTAGGGTGTATAGAAACGAGTTTATGCACCCCCCTCCCCAATTTTATTAAATACAACATTTTTTTCAATCGAAGACTCTCAAATCAAATTGTTCTTCTTCTTATAGATCATCATTTAATTAGCTTCATTTAAAAATTATAATATATATGCTATATAGAACCATCTTCAAAGAAATCCTCAGAGATACCATTGTTAACAATAGACTAAAAAGCAGTTCTCACCGTCAGTGCTGCCATGATAGGACCGTGGATGATGTAAACCAGATAGGTTTCCACACTCATCCAGCAGCTGAAAAAAAAAGGGGGAGGGGGGCGGGAGACTATATCAATACGGATGCATTTTATTTACGTTTACTTATTTAACTAAAACTACCACAATACCTGTCATTGAAGTGCTTCAGCCTAGCAATAGCATGGGCTATAGTTGGCACCACCGGGAACCCTAAAAATGTAAAAAAGTACAAATTACACCTGGTTTTCTGGTCATAAGCTATAATTATAGTTGAATAGAAAATGGTAGTTTACTTTAAAAAACAGTGGCAAATTTAACATCTCTGTCAAGATATTTCCCTGATGTGTTTGCACAAATTCTCTTTGGTCAAACCAGGTAAAATGTTCTTGGTTAGAATATTGTGTGCTTTCAGAGAGTTTGGTTAAGAGCACCCAAATAATTAAAAGCCATTCATAGTATGGTAGGTACAGTCTACTCTCCTTAGGACTATTCTACCATTGTTACTAATGATTTAGACCAGAAAGCCTTCCGCTGTGTGTGAACTGGGCTCTCTCCTGGGGAGCAGCTGGTCACCCTGGAGGGATGTGACCTGGGACAGCATGTGGACGTGGCCGTGTAAGTGCTCTGAGAGCCTTGTTAATGTTTGCAGCACTTCTTCTCGGCCGTTTGTTTTCCTGTTTATGTCGTGTGCATTGATCCTGTTCTTTCACTAAGAACACTTCAGAAGAGCCAGTGTAAGTTCTGGCTGCAGAACCTTTATTAAGGCAGCGTAGTATTGACTTCTCTGCCTATGCCTGAAGTGCTAGTGGAAACAATTTTGAATTTATAAACAGAATGATGGAGATAGTTACTGGCAATGCATCCTGCCAGGTTGCATCTTTTTAAAAATAAATGTTCATTCTATACAGGTAGCCTAGAATAATAAACTTGTGATTTTCATAAGAAAAATATATCTGTTTTTCTCAGATGTACCCATGTACAATAGAATATGATTTAATCTGGTTTGAGAAATTTGTAGAATGAGTTTTTAAATGATTATCAGACTAAGAAAGGTGTCTCGGAAGTAAATTAGACGTACACACTTTGATTTTCTTTGAATTATATGCAAAAAGAGAGTGCCTGAAAATATTGAGTTTTCACCAGAGAACAACCTCACCTTCTAAACCCATGAAGCATATAATAGGAACATCGATTAAATGTTTGACCTGAAAGAATTTTGAGTTTGACTATTTATACAAAACATAATTGTGTTGTATCCATAGCAGTTCTAACATACCATTACCCCACTTGGGTTTAGAGATATTCATTCTCTGGATTTATTCTGAGATACTTACTTTTAATTAGACAACAAGAGAGGCATATGGAGATTTCACTCCCATCTCACCATTTTGTAGAAAGGAAAACGTGTTTCTTACATATCACATAGAGGAGTATAGGCCACATATCTGCTAATTCCTAAGGCTCTTTGCCTTCTTCTAGACAGGATACCTCTTTTTCTGCACTTAAAAAAAAAATCCTCACCCAAGAATACGTTTATTGATTTTAGAGAGAGGAAGGGTGAGAGAGAGAAAGAGAGAAACATTGATGTGAGAGAGAAACATTGATCAGTTGCTTTCTATATATACCCCAACCAGGGTTCAAACCCGCAACCTACGTATGTGCCCTGACTGGGAATCAAACCTGCAATCTTTTGGTGTCTGGAACGACGCTCCAACCAACTGAGCTCATTACATTCTTTTTGATACAGCTGAACAAGTTGTTCCTTTTCGCCTTTGAATTGTTTATGCATGTTAAGCAGATGTCTTCATTGATATGTCTGTGATGCTGCTGCTGAAAGCTTTTATAACTAATTCACAATGTAACAGTATGTAGGGAAAGCAGTATAAATTGTTCCTTTCAGGGTGCCCTCATCCCTGCTGAATGTCATAGGCAAGAATAAATGTACATCCTTTTTCTTCCATGGAAAATTTTTGAGTATGGCAGATGGGTGTTCTTAAATAGTCAACACCGGTACAAGAAGTGTGACATACATGTATTTCAGAAGAAGTAAGTAAAATAGATCAGACAGAAACGGTGTCTCTCTGTGTGTGGGTGTATGTGGCAGGCCTAGGTTGAGCTGTTACTTTCAGGTCTTCAATTGCAAGGCATCTGATCAGCATCAATCATTACTCTTGTGATGATCAGAATTGCTATTGGGAGGGCTTAAATTATATCCAGTTGGTTCTTGGCATGACCACCTCTTGGAAGATTAGAAATTCTTGAAAGGGAGTGTTTGAGGCTGAGAAGGGCAGGGGAAGGAAAGATCAACCTCTTGTGCAAGGCTGGAGCTAAAAGAAAAAACAATAAAAGCCCATTTTGATCTTTGTATTCTGAGTTGTTTTGAGGACAGAGAAGAACCTAGCACCTGTGGTGGGGCCAGTAGATTAGCCAGAAACCTGATTTCTAAGTTCACTGGATGGTCAAGGCCTGGGCTGCTGCTGCGACTCCCCAGGGTGGGGTGGCCCACAAGGTGAGCCGTCCAGTTCACAATCTATACCAGAGCTGTCCCTAGGCAATATTTGTTTGACCTGCTTCTATGACTTCCCAGACACATTCTATACAATTGGTAACAATGTCTGTTGGGCAGGGATTTAAATATTAAGGTTGATGTTCTCAGAAAGCTTTTGGATTATCCTCCATCCTCAGTAAATACTTTCTCTCTTATCCATATTTTTAGGAGCTTCCCAAAATATGGCATTAAAGGGCAGGCTTAGATGAAAATACGCCACAGCCTCTGCTCCGAGTCACAGTCATCTTATCAGTGGAGAGCAAGGGCAGCCTTGGCCATCTAGTAAGAATCCTCCTCTGGTGTGACAGTTTCATGGGATTTATTTATTTTTTAATAAGGCAGCATGTGTTTCTGTCCCAGAGCCTTTTCCCTTTCACTACCTCATTATCTATCTGCTCCATTTCCACCAGAGGGAGCTAGGCCATTAGCAGCCCTGGGGGAAAGGGAACAATTCTAAAGAGTCCTCATGGACCAGAGCACCTGCCTTAGTCAATCTACAGAAGCGGTCACAGCTGAAGCAATCCAGGGATAGGTTTTTAAAGCCATTACCATGTGCTATGATGTCAGATAGGCTCTATTTGGAGGCCTGTGTGGTTACATCTATTGCTCATCTAGACTCCACTTCTTTATCTGTCATTGGAGGAATCCTGCTGTTGGATTGACAAGAAGGAATGTTCTTGAGGAAGGGATGTAGGGCAAAGTTAAAGGACATAAATGAATTCTCCTTTATTCTACAAACAGGTGAAAAATAAAGCTGAAAGGGGGCCTACTCAGATCTTCTTTCAATCAGAGTATAGTTTTTGCCCATCCATTAGCTGGGCTACCTGGATACATTCATAATCATACCCCTCCCCATCTCCGCCATGTTCATCACAGTCTGTATAAACTTATTAAAGGGCTTCCTCCAAGTTCTCTTGGAGACTGAACTCCTTCCAGCAACTGTGTGTCATCGCTCCTCAAAGGACCTGGGACCCTGATTGGTCTCTCAGACCAATATTCCAAGAACATCAGAAATACATAGAGGTGAGCGTGGCTCAAAACTCAGAGGAAATACATACCCCAGCCCAAGAGGTAATACCACTTCATCGTTTGTTCCCCATTGAACACGTTTACCACAAGGAGTTTGTGCAGATAGATCCCTTCACAGAGCATCCAGAAGTAATTGCATAACATCAAGTAGTGGTTGATACAATTCAGAATCTTGCAGCTCAGCTGTCAGAAAGAAATGGAGATACTCAGTGGGAGACATGGGCAAGGATTTGACAGCAAACAGAGGGTAAATGTGACAGCGAGTCAAAGTATCTGCATTCAGCCCATATGCAGCTTCCCCGAGCATCTGTTAGCACACGCCACCCTCTGTGTCCACAAGTCAGAGCCATGGTGCATAGGTCATTTGTACTACATATAAACAGCCATCTAGGGGAATGGAAGCCTAGACCCTAAAATGTTCTTTTTCTGTTACACTTTGGTGACCTGCATGGATTAGACAAATTTATTTTTCTTCCATGAGTCTGAGACCCATCATTTTTCTAGAACAGCCAAGGATCTGTCACATGCATTTGTCATATATGATCCAGGAGCTATGCTGAACCCAACGGATGACTCCTGCTTTAGTTGCTGATAATCCTAATCATGCGAAAGCATAAGCTCCCTGTTCCAGCAGAGTCACAATGCAATGGGAACTTCCTGACTTTGACACATATAGATGCTAAGACCTCAGGAGGAGGAACTATAGAACTTCATATCAAAATGTTAGTGCAGCTGGTAAACTAAGGGCAAAAAGGTTCTGTTAACTTGAAAACTGTCAACGTGTACATTCTCTAAAGCTAGCTGAATGAAGGAGGAAAATCCCGCACCCAGAAAGTCAGCATTAACTAACTTTGTAGGGAAGTGCTGAAGTGTCTCCAGAGGAATCTAAAGGTATAACATTTTTAATTAAATGTGAGTCTGTCATGCAATCCTGAGCTGATTTCTGATAAAGCCTTAGAGAAAATGAATTGAGTTTATGGAACTGTAGACATGATTCATTGTGTTTGGGGCGAGGGGGGAAGCACTGGAGAAAAAAAGTCCCATCTGAGATAAGTACATTGGAAGATGATCCAGGAAGTGGCCAAGGAAGCATTCTGGAAATGTTCAGCAAACAAAAATACAGTCAATAGAAAAGCAGGATGCACACACAGTGGAAAAGAAAGTCTGCTGGCAATGCAGCAGGGGAATAAGAATTAACAGCTTGCTACGCTCAAGAGTCTTTCTCTATATGATGTAATGAGCATATATCACTCTTCTCTGGGGATTCTCAGGCCATGACTGATCTAGTTTCATATTCTCAGACCACAGTCCTTTTGATTATTTGTGATTTACAAAACTCTGAGTATTCCCTTCTTTCTGCTTTTATAGTTAGGCCCTTTTGGATTGAAGCAGAATTTAACAAATGCTCTGAGTTTCCCCATCTCCTATGCTGTATATCACAGAAATGAAACTGGGTGTCACGGTTAGAACATGACAAGGGCTCAAGGCCTAATGACAATGGTTAACAACTATAATATAAACAATACTAGGTAACAAGTGAGTGTTGCAATGTGCCAGACCCTGTTGGGAATTTTGGGTGTATTGGTTTATTTAATACTCACAAACAACTCTATGAGGAAGGGGCTATTATTGCTTCCACTTTACACATTGGGAAAGTGAGGCACCATGAGGTTCAGTAATTTGCTCAAGACTACAGAATGAACTGTAAGGGAGTAGAAGAGCTGGGATCTGAGGTTCCATAGTTCAGCAAGAACAGTACTACAGTATTTGAAGCAATCCAGCGAAGCACAGCAAATGCCAGATTGACTGTTGCTCTGTAGCTATGTTCTAGCAATAAACCAATATGCTCCGAAAGAGTGTATGAAACTCCTTGTACTTGAACTGGAAGTTTTCTGAGAATGAAAGCAAATCTATAAGAAGTTCTGCACTAAGTTCATGAGAGCCTTTTAAAAGCAGTGGAAATGCAAATGTTGAGATGAGGGCTCACTATGTAAACCAGGCCACCAGAGACCACTTGTAAGCTATGCTTATCTGCATAGAGGCACCAGCCAGAGAGACCAGATAAGAGAAACTGGAAATTGGGTTGATGCCTGTGACCATTTTAGGAATAACTTCTTAAAATCCATAATAAATTCTTCAAATCCAATTTTAAGTAATTCAGTTTAAAGAGAATAAAGAAGCCCTCTCTATTTTTCCACATCATCCGACCTTTATTGAAATACCATTTATTGATTTTGACATGGGAGTAACATGAAGTAGCATCAATGTCCAGAGTGGGATATTGTATCCCATGATCACATTTTGGCATTAGTCTCTCTGCACTGTCCCTCAAATCCATTATCGTTTCATTCTCAATCTCATTGCTTCCAGAGCCTACAAAACGAATAATTCCAATGTAGTTTTATCTGCTACTGATCTCTCATCTCAAACACTCTGCTGTCCCTGTCCCCTCTGTCACATTTCTACACTATTCCTTGCAACAGCTGCCTCTGGGTTAGCCAGGAGGAGTCCATTCTCCTCCCTGGGTTTCATTGGTGTTTCCTGCCTCAGCCCTGAGCATCCATTCTGAGTAGATCATCCTAGGACTAGGATGAAGTTCCAACAGTTTGGTGGCTCAAGTGTCCTGAACAAATGAGAATGAGAAGAAATTCACTTTGTTTTTCAGAACTTGGGACTCATTTGATTTTCCTTATACAGGAGGCTACAGAAAATGTGACTTGATTTTTTGGCTTTTGAGGTGCAAAAAACTCAGGTTCCCAGTAAAAACTAATAATCTCCCTGTATTGTATCTTTCAGACCCAGATAAAAAGTTCGGAGACACATTTCTTTCCAGAAAGTGACAAGGATGCCACTTCCTTTAGATGCAGCAAGAACAATACTTTTAATTATGTCTCCTGACTTTCCACATGAAGAAATAAGCAGAGAGAGCAATAAATGAAATTTTAAATATTATGGAAATGAAATGCTCCAATTATACGGATGACAATGGGCAATTTTCACATCACTCAGTAAACTGAGGATCTATTCAGACCTTATTTATGCCATGAGTTTTATGAGTTTAACTTAAAAAAAATGTGAAGGAATAGAATTTTCACGCTTGGTTTTATAAGGGAGAACCTGCTTAACCTAAAAACTTCCAATGGAAGGAAGTGATTACTCTGATAGGAGAGGGACCATGGACCCATGGGGACTCCTCAATGAGGAGTGAGAACCATGTTTTATTTTGCCCCCAATAAAATGTACTCTAATAGAAGTAGTGAAACAATAGTTGGAATGATGCAGCCACCTTCTACGAGAAATAACTTTCTTTTAAAAATATATCCCCTTGGGCACTGGGAAGGACTATCTTTTTGCCTCTTAACTGCTGACTCAGTGACCTGAGAATTGGGTCAAAATGAAAAAATAACCCATAACTTGTAATTTGCTTAGGAGAGAAAGTGTCTTTAAAATTATATATATTTTTTTTCAAAGTAGCCACATGCCTGGATCACAGATAGATGAACTGATTGTGGACATGCTTTTCCTTAATTGTGATTGTGGTTACATTTTTCATGTTAGTTGCAATTTCAATTAATATTTGAAGATTTAAAATGTCCAACAACTTCTCTTTCTAAAAAAGTTTTGCGCTTTTTTTTGGTCCTTTCTTGGGTTTTTCTTTGCTATCTCTACTCTTCTTGGCTATGGAGAACCTTAATCTAATGTTTTCTGGAATGTCAGTTTTTCAAGAATAATGCAACATTTCAAATAATTCATTTAGTTTTACAAACACTAACACCATGTTAACTATTTACAAATGCTACATCTTTAAAAATAGAATAAAAAACAAATAAGGCAGTGCTCACCGGATCCGAGTTCACGTACTCAATTTTGGGGACCACTTGGGTTAGGTGGACGAGGACACCAATAGAATTCAGAATGTACGTCAGAAACATGTGCTTATGCATGGTAACCCGTTGGCAGGCAAGATTCCTGGAAGAAAAAGGAACAGCATTAACCAGTGCTAAAACATTGAAATACTTGGGGGGAAACAACATTTTGGTAGTATTTTTAATGTTCCCTTTAGCAATAGTTGAGAGAATGTATTGAAATAAGTGAGGTTGGTCCCACCTATAAGATCTTACTCCTGAGTTTTAAAAACAGTTTTCTCACAGCTTTCAGTTCTCAGGTGACTGTCCAACAAGTGCAAGAGTGGGTGATAAAATCACTTTTAATTAGAATAAATGTCCCAAAATTCGTTGAGAGAACTCTTACTGGAGAAACAGTTACAGTTTGGCATGTGCTTCGGATGAAATGTCGACTATTTATTGATGTAACCAGGCAGAAACTGTGTGGCAAATGGGATAACAGAGCATGAAGTAAGAAGGAAGGGGGCCCGTGACAAAGCACTGGATCCATGTCCTTGACCCTTACATACACAGACTTTATGAAGCCTCCCGTCATCTTCTCTTCTGACATGTCCTCTGAAGTCTTTTTATCTCTCATAATCCAATTGGAATCAACTCTGTAGTTCCTACTTTCCACAACCTCCTGATGGTGGAGCTCAGGCACAGGCAAAGAATTTTAAATAGGCTCAAATTTGACCTCATTATGAGGCATCCTGTGGTTTGGATCTGTCGATACCTATCCTCCTTGCATAGCCATTTCCCACATTTTGGGTGCTAAGCAATTTGTTGGATTTTTAAAAGTTCCTTCATAAACTTTTAATATGTATTTGTGCGAATGTTCATATGAATCAGCATGATTAGATATCCTATTTCACTTTTTGATGCAAATGAAGAGAGCCTATAGAATGGCTATAACAAAATTGGAATGATTATCTTAGATAAATGTAAATCTTGTATTTACCATATTTGATTCAGTTAAAAAATGTTTAGCATCATGTGAAAACCTAATGCATTAAGTTAATAATGTTAAAGATTAATAATAGTAACTACCCCTAAAAATTATTCATAGAGTAAAGTTAGAATCCCAAGAATTTTGATGGAAGATAAAATATGAGGGTAGACTAGTTTTACTTACAATGCTTTTCCTATATTTCCAACTCAATTATCTGTAGTAAAAAGTAAGTTTAAGTAATGAGGTCATGTGTTAGAGCACATTTTGATTATTGTAACTACATTTTTCAAATTTTCAGGAAGCACAAGCATTAGTAAATAGTTAATACAGAATTTTTAAAAATTTGGCACTTGTTGATCAGGAGTAGAATGCAGAATGGGGTTTAGAGGACTGTTTCTCTCCCTCTCTCTCTCTCTCTCTCTCTCTCTCTCTCTCTCTCTCTCACACACACACACACACACACACACACACACACACACAGACCTTTAAAAGTCTATTAAATAAACCAAACCTAATTGATTTTATAATAGTGCTATAAAAGTAGGTTGTAAATTTAAGGATTTAAAAAGAAAAAAAAATGCTTTATATGAAACATCATACCCATTTACACTGCATAAACTCTTCCTTACTACACTGTTAAGCTCGTGACTTGCCATTTCCCTTACAGTCATAACAGCATTTTATAATACTTCTCACTGGGAGGCAAATACCTCTGGCCTCATTATTGCATTCAGCATGGCTTAAACCAATGACAGTTGGCATCATCCAGCATGAGGAGTGTGGATGAAGGCATCACACAGTGCTGCTAATCTCAGGCCTGGTTTTCTGTGAGGCGGGTAGAGTTCAACAATCTGCTGATGTACAACACTGACTTAGAGGACTGGTTAATGTTCAGTGTCCTGTGAGCACTGGAACCACCCTGAATGAAATACACTTCCTCCACCTCTAGCTTACTCTTAGTCCCTGTATCCCTGCTTTCTTCTTCTTCTCCCCTCCAGACATATATTTGTTTATTGCCTGTTATTTTCTCTCACTAGAATAGAAGTGCTACAGCAGTTTGCATTGTGCAGCTAGAACAGTGTCTGATGCTTTGTAGGGCTTAACACTCATTTTATGAATGAAAAATATGTACGAACAATTTTCTTCTTCAAACTGTAACTGACTGTTTTTCCAGTACATCAGATAATTACATTAAAGGGTCGTTGGTCCCATATCTTACACTTTGTATCGTTCTGAACATTTGCCAAATTATTACTTTTTCTTTATTGTGGAGAGTATTACAGGTGTCCCCTTGTTGGTTTGTTAGTTTTTCCCATTTGGCCCTGCCATCCTAACCTGCACTCACCTCTCCCAGGCCTTCACTACTCCATTGTCAGTGTCCATATAGGCATATAAATTCCCTGGCTAATCACTCCACCCCCAACCCTTGCCTTCCTTCTGAAGTTCATCAGTCTGGTCCATGCTGCTATGTCTCTGTATCTATTTTGGTCATCAGTTTATTTTGTTCATTAGATTCCACATATGAATGAGATCATGTGCTACTTATCTTTCTCTGACTGGCTTATTTCACTTAGCATAACAAATTCTTAATATAGGTATTAACCAATAGTGGACATTATCCTACGAGCTAAAAGCTATATACAATATGGTATTATGTACATAAAGAGAAGTGATACTGTTAGGCTCCAAAGGAAAATATGAATAATATATAATACAAGTTTCTGTTTCTTGAAGGTTTCAATATAATTTCTGCTAATTGTTAAAAATTTTCTTGCACTTACTTGATGACATTTACACTGAACTTTTTGAAATGAGTTAAAGGTACTTTAAATTTATTCAGTAATCCAACATACATTACTGTGTACCTGCTATAATTCAGACCTTCTGGTAGTTTCTAGGTATAAACAGATGAACAAAACAGATAGCTTTGGCCTTCAGATACCTTATATACTATGTGAGTGCTTATTTACTCTTCGTGTGATAATTAATATAATTTTTCTTGCTACTTCATGACTCCCATATATCTCTTATGATTTGTAGAAGATCCCCCTCCCCCATACAACTTTTACAGGGTTTTCCATTTATTTCAGTACCTTAAAGAAGAAAGAAAAAGCAGATGCTATGAGGGTACTTACCTGAAACGCAGGAAAACCCCCAGTGAACTTGTCAAGGTGAGAAGAGAAACAGAGTGTCCCACAATGGCCAGGTAGAACATCATGTATGCATGCTGGAGTAACAATAGCAGCAACAACAAAACCGGTTACAAAGACCAATGTGGTGAGTGAATGAATGACTATAGAAGGCAGGAATGGTTTCTGTCTTTAAATATCAGTGTAAATCAACAACTGTTTCCCTCCTTTCAAATAACTTACTAAAATTAAAACAAGTATTTCAAAGAATTAAATTATATTGAATTAGAATTAACTGGATGAATAGATTGAATATTATAAGATTAAGAATATGCATGACATTGTAGGAAGAACACAAGACCAAATTTATCAGAGCTGTTCTTTACTCAGAGTATTATTATTAAGTCTTTGTGTACTTTCATAAAGTTAGTCACTTCACCTCTCTGGACCTCAGTAGTCCTCACCTATAAAGTAATTTGGTTTGACTAAATGATTTGTAAAGGGATTATATGAAATACCATTTATAAGAAACACCATTAAATACTAGGATACAGAAATACTGAATGTAAAAGAATGGGAAAAGATGACTCAGATTAACACTAGCCATAAGAAAACTGGTGTAATACCATATAGGTGCAGATATTAAGTCAGGAAGATATAATAATTTTAAATTTCTATGTACCTAATAATATAAACTCAAACCCCCATGTAAACATAAAGCAAAAACTGATATCTCCTAGTGACCAATAAAACACAGACAATGGCATTATCACCAAATACTGAAATCTGAAATGCAACCTACCATCATTTTTTCATCAGAGAAAGCATAACACATACTGTAGTTAGTCAAGGTTTCATTCAAGTCAGCAGTTAGTTCCCAAGATCCATTTATTTCACAGCGTTTCACAGCCACTTCTGTTAATGAAACATAACAGTTATTGCTTACCATTTCAAAACAACAAGAAGGAAAAATAAATTAAGGCTTAAAATCATTTCAAAGTGTTAACCATGTCATGGAATTTGAATATGAGTATCAGTAAATGGAGAATACCATGAACCTACTAGATTTTGGGAATATACGGTGTCTCATTTTAGCTTTGGCAGAGTCCTGTAAAACAGATACCGCTACCTCTATTTTACAAACAGCTCAGAGACGGAGAGGTTATGGAATTTAAAAAGTCAGTAGCTAATGGGTGAGCTAGGATTAAATACCAGGCCTTTCAGACTCCAAAGTGCTACCTACACTTTACCTCCTGTGTGTGTGTGTGTGTGTGTGTGTGTGTGTTTTTTAACAGACATTAAACTTATGATTTTTGATAGAACTGTGAGAAGAGCAAGACATACTTTTCTTCATTTATATGCAATATTTATTTATTGACTTATGAAACTGCAGGGTTTTTTTTTTTGCTCAAATGATCAAATATTGGCAATTTCATATGGCTAAAGTCAATAGAACAAAAAAATTCAAAACTAGGGGATGCATCTTATCTCTATGCCATTAATGTTAAGTGTTTGACTCCAAGGACAGGGTCTTAAATACCTCTTTGTTAAATTTGTTTTTTTACACTAACATATTCCTTTAGACTATTAACATCTTTTGAATTTCAATATTGTCATCCACTCTTTCATGATCTACCTGTCTTTTACCAAGCACTTTGTCTAAAATGAAATCTCTCTCATTTCATTAAACTGTTTTGTGTATGATCAAGACATAGTTTTGGGTTAATCGTTAAGTCCTAAAGAATTTAAGTTTGTTGAATTATAGGTATTTTTAATATGTGCTTTTCTCTTGAAGTGGGTTTGTCCCCCCACCTGAGGTAGTTCTATCCAAAACCAGACTGAAAAGATGGATCTATGCCTGGAAATCTCGTTTTGCTGACCAAAAACTTGTCTTTTAGTCAATAATTATAGCCACTTTGGCAAGAGCCCATTGCCGCTTTGGAACTGGCATTGTAGCCTCAATTGCAGAACAGCTCTTGGTGCCAATCAAGTTACCAATAATGTAGTTGTCAAACCAGATTAATGAAGCATCCTTTATCCGGAGGAGTCAGTAAGAACCTGGAGGGTTACCATCAAATGGCAATTAGTTTGAGTTTACAGGAATGTAACGATGAGTGGGGCACAGGATTAAGTCCTCTCTCTCTTCACATCCCAACTGTTCCATCAAAATGAGAATTCCCAGAAGTGGCTGACCTGATCTGGTTTCAAAAATGCCCCCTCCCACTCTAATCCCATTTACATTATTTATGTCTTACTGGGGCAGAATTTAGGATCTCATCTTTGAAGAAAGCACAAACAGCATCTCCCAAACATTGTCTTGGAGTTAGATGAATTTCTCTGCTTTAATCTGGATTCCAGAAACTTTCCTACTTGCAGCTACCATCTGACGTTTTCTGTCTTAACTGATGTCCTCACTGTCAATGGGTAGTAATTTCTTGCCATTCACAGTCAGTGAGTGAGACTAACTAGATGGGCTGCTTGACCCTGAAATGTGGTAGAAACTCTGACCAAACAACTCTAACGTCAAAGTTGATTTTCCATAGCCTCTGAAGTGTGAAACAAACACTGATAACTAAGATGGCTATTAATTGACTTAAAGGGTGGGTATGGTATACAGAGTGGATATACTGGACGAGATAATTAATTTCCTGGACAGAATAGTGCTGCACAATTGAAAACTTATGAGTTGTTTATTTCTGGAATTTTCCATTTAATAGTTTCAGACTGTGGTTGACCACGGTTAACTGAAAACACGGAAAGCAAAACTGTGGATCGGGGGGATTACTGTAATATATAAGAAAATGTTTTGAAAAGGAAAAAAATGATATTCAATGAAAAGTGTTCCTATATTACTTTTATAAATAAAGTGAATTTGGTATCACTATTTTACTAAACATACACCTGTTGAATGTTCATATTGTGCAGGACACAGAGCTGGGTGTTAGTACAATTCATTGTAACAGTATTTGTTTTATTATCTGAGCATATTTTAATAATCTACCAGAACAGAAATCTGGTATCTATAGTTAACACCTTCTGATTTATTTTTCCTTATATATCATGGTTTTATATAATTTTTTATCATTATATAAAATTACTATTGGGCATGTTATACCAGCCTGCTATTTGCTAACTCTAGATCAAGCATTTGCGTAAGTCACTAAAATGTGAGACAATTGAAAACATTTTTAGAAACCATACATTTTAAAAACGGATTGCAGTTTTAGAAAAATTTATTGAATTTTTAATTAAAATTTAATATTTATTATTTAAATTATATAAAAGTGAATTTTTATTCAAAGTGTAATGGAATTTATGACCAGTGTGCAAAAGTGACCAGTAACGTGACTTAAAGAGTAAGGATAGCTTGTTGCCCTGGCTGGTGTGGCTCAGTGGACTGGGTGTCATCCCATGCATGGAAAGGTGGCGAGTTCGATTCCTGCTCAATCCCCAGTAGGGGGCATGCAGGAGATAGCAGATTGGTGTTTCACTCTCATATCAATTTCTCTCTCTCTCTCTTTCTGTCCCTTCCCCTTCCTCTCTCTAAAAATAAAAAAAATCCAAATAAATAAATAAAATAAACACAGCTTGTTAGATGTGTGTAATCAGGTAGTATTTCATTTATGGAAATGCTTCAGAACATGTTAAACTGTGTAGAGTATGACTAGGTAGGAATATTTTATATCTGACTTTCTGTTGAGGACCATGAAAACTCTAAAAGCGTCATAGCAAAATATAAAATGAAAATAGATATTGTACCTGTTGTATCAAAGTCGGGAAAATAATCGGGGCATTGCTGAGTGATTGTCTTTCCAGCCGGTGTGTCATCCCAGCACAGCCATCCATCCCACATGCGATTGCAATGTCGACCTGGCCATTTAGAAAGAAGTTAGCATTGCCATTCTCAAAAATTGCCTTAGTGGGACTTAATAGTGCATAGACAATTATTCTGGGGATTTTCACTTTGGAACTATATTAAAAAAAAACAACAGTTGCAGCAGTAGCAACAAAACAATGGTATTAACTTTACTGACCACTAATGGAATTTACATCTTTGTAGTGTTTTCTCCATTTGTTTATCAAAAGGCACATGTCTTCTGTATGGAATCTTTTGTCCAAACTCTTTCCTTTAAATCATCTTTGGAAGTGCTGTAAGAAAACTTTTGTGAAAGTATATGTACAATCACTCTTGGATAAACTTACCTTGAAAAAAACTATATGGCTTTGGAACCTATGAATCTTACTAGCCATTAATCTTCATTCCTAATTCAAGGGTGATGAAATTGTTCAAAATTCTTACTGAAGGTGCTTTTGCATCCAGATGGATCACATATAAACAGTCTTATTACTTTAGAATAACACTTTACTAATGGCTAAAATAATGCTCAGTTTGATCACTTTGTGTATTCATCAATGTTGCCTCTAAGTGGTTTCTCACTGCTTTAAAAAATTAAATCTACTCCAAAATATGAAGATTTGTCTCTACACAGATATTCAAAAGAATGAGTATTGTGTGAGTATAAAAGGCAGTTCTAAAATAAAAAGTTTCAAATAATAATCAATAGCACAGTCCTGAGGAAACTACTAGTAAGATGGAAGTGAAGGTGACTGCACCCACTTGGTCTCTGAAAATATCATCTTTGTGTTTCTATTGTCTCATTTACTTCAGATAAATGGTTTCTTTTTGGTGGTGAGTTGCATCTAATGCCTTTTCATGTTCTTAAAAACCCTGAAACTACCTCAAACAGAAAAACCGACCTGGTTTATTGCTTAAACAAGAAATTAAAATTTTAGCTATCTGAAGACAAACCATGTCTAGTAATAGAGTATATTTACGCCCTCCCCTCCTCCCCCACCCCACGAGTGTTGTCTTAGAATATATAAGGGTGTATAAGATCTTGTTGGCTCTTTTCAAATGATTTAGGGGACAAACGAGAGAATTTAAATGGACATAGCCATGTTTGGCCATCTACATTCTCCCTTTTGTTTTCCCATGGGCTCTCTATAGCTAATCAAATATGCTTGGCCCTGAGAATATTTGGGCAATCACATAGAGCATTTAGAGAAGGTGATAAACAATTCTGCCTAGGAGATATCTTTTTCCAGTTTATCTGGGAACTGGAGGTAGAAAGGGAGAAGGAATAGCATGAGTTATGAACCAACTGACAGGTAAAGGAAGATACTGCCTAATTAACCCAAATAAGACCAGGTTTTATCAAGTTCTACCTCAGGCAAATTGTCTGCCCACCATTTTCCAATTCCCTTCTTGTCATGTTCCAATTCCTTTTCTTCACTTAGTCCTGTATTGTTCCTGCTTGCTAGGTGTGAATACTACTATTGTAGTAATTTTGTCCTAAATGCAGATGTTAGCCAGAGAGTCTTTAGATGAACTTGAGCAAAGAAACTAGGCATGTCTACTGCATGAAATGCATGAAAATACTATAGTATGAAAACCATTGTTAAAACTGCTGGTATATTAAATTAAAATTAGTCAATACATATTTAGTCATGGAAGAAAATAAACCTTCAATGATATTTGAAACACATATTTCATCCATCCTTCTCTTTACCTTCTCCTTTGTATGAGGGTAACTTTTCTATTCGGAGCATGCATTTGGCCTCTGCAACCCGCATTTTCCATTTTCCTAATCTGACCAGAAATGAGTCCTCCACTTTTGGAGTGGTTTTTTCGGTTTCATTAGAGGAAAGAAGGGTTGGAAACTGTATTAAAAAAAAAAAGTCAGTTACTTATAGAGAGTATGAATGGGTGTTTACATAAATAAACAGTAAAAAATTTGAAAACATTTATTTTTCCTCCTATAAACAATTATACATAATCTTTATGTGGAATATTTTTGCTTTATAACATTCATTCCATTCACTAGTGAAAATGTATAGCAGCCATACAAATTCATGCACGTCTTTATTGTACAAGATTTTAAAAATTGTATTACCACTGTAAAGTTTAGATGTATACAAAGAAAATAACCTGATTTCCAAAAAATACGAATATTAAATCAACTTTGTCATCTTTGGTACTCTTAAGAATCATTAATCATATTATTTAAAATAGATATACATATTAATGCACTAAATAAGCTTTTTTATTGGATTTCTTCAGCTGATTTTTATTTGTGTTTATATTATGCACACTGCCACAAATTTATTCTATTTATTACATAGAACAAACAGATCTGTTCTGAGATATTCTGCTTTGAATAACTGGCCTTACTCCTTTTCATTGGTTTAATCAACAGATCAACTATACTGAGTTATTCATTTGCATTGGTGAAAATCAATGTAAATCTTGAATACTACTTTTAGATATTTTTGCATTTTTGATACAGGCTGACATTGGTTTTGTCATTCTCAATCATTATCACCATCCTAGGTATTATCAAAATTGATGTGTGTGTGTGTGTGTGTGTGTGTGTGTGTGTGTGTGTGTAAAGATCACTGTCTAATTGTGTTCATAGAATTGTCAATTTCTTTTGTGGCTATGACATTTTAGTAGTGTTTGAATCTGTGATTTTTTACATCCAGGTTCTGCATGGAGATTTTTTTTGAAGAAGATTTGCAAGCTTCAACCTGCACTGACTTTTCTTCTTCAGAAGTTAGGAATACTCCTTGCCTACCTATTGAAACATACTTTTATTGGACTTCTCTCTATCTCATTAATCTAACATTGAAATTTCCCAAAATGTATTGATAGTTAGTAAGAAATGGAGTAAAAAAAAAATAGATACTAAAGAACCTGCAAAAACAAATACAAAGTGGTGGGACATGAGAAGCTCAATGCATTTTAGCTAATGTTACTGAAATTATAATGAAATAAAGTTATTTTGTAGCTTTTTGATCAGTGAAGGTTGTGACTGGAGAATGTTGGTAAAATTCTTGTGGGAGGCTTCAGATGTCCAATTGATTAGTTGGGAGAGACCAACCAGGAAGGTATGGGCTAGATCAGTGGTCAGCAAGCTCATTTGTCAACAGAGCCAAATAGCAACAGTACAACGACTGAAATTTCTTTTGAGAGCCACATTTTTTACACTTAAACTTCTTCTAACGCCACTTCTTCAAAATAGACCCTCCCGGGCCGTGGTATTTTGTGGAAGAGCCATACTCAAGGGGCCAAAGAGCTGCCTGTGGTTCGCGAGCCGCAGTTTGCCGACCACGGGGCTAGATCATCTCATAATGGAACAAGAAAGAGCAACTCACTGCATTTCTCAAAGAATAAAAACATGAAGGCATATTTGAATATAAGGAATGGAGAGTAGTATTAGTCAAATAGCCCAGATATTTTAGCATACATTACTAGAAAAACCTGGTAGGGATCTCAGAAAGGGGACAAGTTGGGAAAGAAAAACCTTACTACTAGGAAGAAGGTAGTTCCCTCTTAGAACTGTTTTGATGGTGCTAGCAAGCCATCTGAATAGAAATTGTTTGAAAACAGAGGAGGAAAAATAATAATTATTGTTATAACAATAGTGTTATAACTCAAGATGGACACTTATTGTAAATATAGTTGAAACCACTCTTTAAATATTAGGATTGTTTCTAATTTTAATGCCTCTTGAATTTATGGCAGAGAAAAGAGACGTTAATGAGCCAACAAAAACGATTTAAAATGTACAAGCCCTTTACCAACGTAGATGAACACCATTCTGTTGTCATATGACCCTTTTCCCACTGGTTTTAAGATTGATCACAAGCAGTCATTGAACGTGATGAGCTAAGTACTATGCTAGACGCTGAGGGTACAGTGATGAATAAAATAAGCATAGACCCTGCCCTCATATAGCTTACAGTTTAGCAAGAAAGATCAACACTATAAAATATTTCCAGACACCATAAACTGTGAAAGGTCAAACTATAAGTTATTAAATGCTTAGATATTCCATCAGGAATTGAAATGTGGTTTGGGAGTATAAAAAAGTATACTTCAGAGATTTAATACCAAGACTTCTTTTTGTATTTTATTACCTTAACATTTCTATGAATGTGTGTTAATAATTTGACTAAAGATAATGTAACCATGGTCTTTAATAAATCATGGTGTCCTCACAATAAGATATATTAATGATTGGTTCAGCTTATGTATGTAGTTTAGATACTTTGTGGCTCTATTGTTAGAATCTTTAGTTGATATGAGAATCATCCTATATAATAAAAGCCTAATATGCTAAGTGTCTGGTTGACCAATCAAAGCATAATTCAACCAGTCAAAGCATAATATGCTAACGATATGCTAAGGCTGTTCAACTGCTTTGCTATGATGTGCACTGACCACCAGGGGACAGATGCTCCGACCAGTAGGTTAGCTTGTTGCTGGAGTCTGGCCTATCAGGACTGAGTGAGACGGGCCAGACATGCCCTAGAACACTCTCATGACCTCTCCCTGGCTGGCCAACCTCCCGTGTCCCTCCCTGGCCCCATTGTACACTGGTGGGGTCCCTCGGCCTGGCCTGCGCACTCTAGCAATCTGGGACCCCTTGGAGGTTTCGGCCCTATCCCGCAGGCCAGGCCGAGGGATCCCACTGGTGCACGAATACACCAGGCCTCTAGTCAAGTTATACTATTCTTTCTTTCTGGGCTACTTTCTCACCATCTTCAAATCAAATTAGAAGATGGAACATGTCATATATAAATCTTTTCTGTCACTTCTATTAGATATTTTGGACACTAAGGATATTTTGTTTAAGCGTGGCATTCTTTCCAGAAGTAACAGTCTGAATTCTATCTTTAAATGGATTGGACAACCAATTAAGAAATGTTCCGGCACTAGTTGGAAATTCATAGGAGCCGTGGGGAGGCAGTGTGTGTGAAGATATCAAGGGGAAAACACTGTACTTGTATTTTCAGTTACAACATTACTTGGTTAAATGCTGTTTTACATTCAGTAATAGATACATGAGCATCTGAAAGAGTAGATGTATTTCAGGCAGATGACAGTAGCGTCAATCTTATCATTCCTGAAATATCAAAACCATCTCCAGTGACCTTGGTTTAGAGCCGGTTCAACATAGAAATCGTTTCAGCATTGAAAGAATGAGGAATTAGAACCTTTTCGTAAGATGAGCCATAATAACCTGAGTTTGCTCCTCATCTGGTTCATATTTAAGCATGGGATTTTTGACGATACAACTTTTCCAGGGGTAGCTGAATATTTCAGTGACTTTCTTCCAAAAATAACATACATCAAGGCATCCTGTTATAATCAGGGCAGGGCAAAGTAGGTTCCAGTAAAAAGCTCCACACACATGACCGCAGCCACTGGCAGCTGTTGTCTGCAGCTGAAACATCGCTGGTTCTTTCAATTCAGAAATACTGTGAATGCCTCCCACGGGCCAGGCATTGTTCTAGGTTCTGAAGATTCAGCAGTGGACAAGACTGGCAAGGCCCCTGGCCTCATGGAGCTTACAGTCTAGGAGGCTTCATCCACGCTAATCATGGAGTCCAGAGGGAAGCAGTCTGATCTGAATGGTCAGGTGCTCAAGTCATTTCTGCTTTGATATAAGGCAGTCAGCCTCTCTTTGTGTTACCAGCATAGGTGGTTTTTAGAAGTACCGGGACAGAATGATGACAGGGCTGCTCTGTGCAGAAACTCATGAACACAAACGGCAGTGTGGGGATTGCCAGAGGGAAGGGGGTAGAGGGTGAAGGAGGTCCTAATATCAGGTAACAGAAAATTTGACTTTGGCTAGTAGGCACATGGTGCAATATACAGATCTTGTAACAGAAAAACCCACACCTGGAACCTATATGTTCATGTTGACCAATGTCACCCCAATCAATTTAATAAATAAATATTTTTTAAATAGGCGTTAAGAGACACGGTCCATCTCTGCAATGATCCAAACCTAATGAATGTGACTGTGCTGAAGAGAGATTCCTATTGGCTGCCACAGTCTGAACTGCTCTAAAAGGAATATGAATCCAAAATCCACAAATTGATACAACCAATTGGATTCCCACGTCACCACCCTTAGTAACAATAATGTATGTTGCCAAAATTATTGGCAATTTTCAGTTACTTTTCAAAGAAACAAAGGACAAAATAGAAGTTTGTAAAGTGTTAATCCTGGTTCTTTGAGGTGGGATCAGATGCCTGGTTGGTGTCCTATGTACTTTCTTTCTACCTAAGCAGTAAACGCCCAAACAGCTGCATATATGATAAATTCAAAGCAAATGGGGGGATACAGCTAAGGAAACATCATCAAAATGCTTCTCATCATTATTGTCATTATGATCATCACTAGCATTTTCTGAGCGCTCACTATGTGCTAAGCACTGTCCTAAGCCTATTGCGTTACTGCAGATAAGGGAGAGGAAGTGAGTGGGTGGTTTTGATTGATGCAGATGAAGCTAATGGAATGTTGTGACTCAAACTGATACTTTAAGGTCCATTTGGAAATCAGTTTGGTAGAATTCAATAAATATACTGGCAGTGTTTTTTCACAATAATGTAAGAAGTATATTGGAGTAATTAAAATGTCATTTTGTTTAAGAAATTTACTTTTCTCTAAGGAGTATCAATGTGGAACATAATGAGTGTTGTGAAAGGAAATTGATGGTTAAAAAAGGTTTTATGGACAAGTCCTTCAAATAAAATATATAATTCAAATGCAGATAGAGAAGCAAATTTCTGTATGCAAAGAGAGCACAAAACCACTGAAGTGCCCTGTGCAGTTATGTTTTTCTAGTGAAGAGATGCCCACAAACCGTAGGACATTTCTGTCCATGGCTCATGCAAATGTAAGAAGTTCTTACAATCTTTGAATTTTATAATATGTTGGGTAAAAGTTTTGAACAAAAGTGCCCTGCTTTAGTTTTTTAACACACCAAAAATTATCAGTAGCCTTCATAATAAAAAAGGTGACGGGATAATACTCAAACTATCTTGTTATTATCTAGTAGTTACTTTGGCTTTCCTTTTTATCAATGTCTAATATAATCATATGCTTTATGAAATGAAGTTATTTAGAAATATTCACATATAGTTGATCAGATAGGATTTCACTTGATCTATGAAAAATAACGATATTAATAAATGACTAGAATATACCAATATTTCTGCCATCTATAGAATAGCAATAAGACTCGGACAGTTACAGATGAAATAAAATATTCTGATAGTTTCTACAACATTTTTGTTAAATGTTTTTTATTATATTTCCAATGATATAAAAGTATTTGCATTTCTAAATACTGGATTATACTGTACCCTATCTAAAGATTAAGATAATATGGTAGTCTTACATAATAAAATAAACTATACTCATTATCCAAATAGGTACAAAAAGGGCTATTTTAAGTTATCCCCATAAATCATTTATTTGATGTGTAACATTACAAAATAAAAATTCCCTTTAAAAATTAAATTAACATTTGTAGAATGTTAGTAATATTTTCCTTGAGTAATGTAAAATTTATGCAAATTTATAAACCTGTGACTACACATTAAAGAACAATGGAAATCATGAAACCCTATGCAAACTGTATCAGATACTAAGGGATCTTTGCTGTCAACTACAATTAATTGGCTATTGTTGTTCTGATGTGGATCAAGACAACTCCAAATTTACTTATAAAAAATTTACTCATCTCCCTTTAGTGTGCTATTAAAATTATGTGATGGTGGGTTAACAAAGTTGAGAAAAAAATAAGCTTGATAGGGTCAATTATAGTTCTAAGACAATTAAAGTTCTGATTACTTGCTAAATTTAGGAATAAAACAATATAGAGTTATATAAAATGGACATGATTTAAAAGGCTGGAGAGTTATAGAATGACAGTGGTATGTCAAGACTTAAAACTCTTAGTGAGTTTTTGGTAAGAAATACATTGAGAATCAATAAACAGACTGAAAGAATTCAGATATTTAAAAAAGATAGCAGCCCAGAAACTATAACTCAAAGTCACATATCCAACATTAAAAACATTTAATCCAAAAAATCATTAATCTTCAATATTAGTATCTAAAATAATAAAGAGGTGTCTCAAATGAATGCTACATTTTGTAAACCAACATTGCTCACATTTCTGGGTAAACCTAACACTAAACTAAATCAGTGTAAGTTCTGAGGGGAGATTTCTTAGCAAATTATCAAGAAAATGACAGTTTTGAGGAACTTAGTTTGGCTTCTGGAGAGCAATGTTTATTTTGACTAATGTACATTCACTCACACCAAAAACATTCTTCCCTATTTTGGCATTCTTAATTAACATAGCTTAGAATAATTTTGTGTTACTTACATGCATAAAGAGGAAGAATATTAAGCACCAGCGAGTGCTATATGGGATCCGCATGGTTATTTTTGAAGTCGATTTTTTATTTCCTAGAAAAGCATAAAAAGAAAAAAAGACATTTAAATTAATATAGCTTTACTGTTGAGTATAGTCTTTCTTTCTCTGTCTTTCTATTCGACTAGAAGAGGATCAATGTCCCAAAACACCCCAAGTAAGAACAGTATGCTTGTAGCTGCATGTCCCATTGCCCTTCCTGTCAGCCAGAAAAGACTGTTGTCTGAAGGACCCCTTCAGGCATTCCGGTGCCACCTATACATTATCAAGACCAAAATAAAGAATTCAGAGAAATCAAGAGCAATCAATGTGGACTTCAGTTAACAAGTGGCATCAATAGAACTGCTGAAAAATTCAATGGAAACATCCATAAAGAAGTCAGCTCGTTGAGCATGAACAAATCAAATCTGTGGCTTGTAAAGGATTAATAGTCATGCCTTTAGGTAACTAAAGGGCCAGCTTTTACTCCAGGAGTCTTATTTAAAGCCTTGAGTATTATTCCTTCCTATGTTTATTTTTTCTTCAAGCTTCAAGTTGTTTTTCTTTTTTTCCCTTCAAATTGCTATTGAGAAAAAAATTTCTTCCACAGCAGTGATTGTGTCACCTAACAAGTCACCATTCTTAACTCAAGACCACGAGTCAGAAACAGTCATCAACAGGTTTTCATGACTGCAGGTAGTTTTACATAAGAAAAGATGATAAAGGGATAAAAATGAAAAACATATATATGTTTCTTTTCATCAATGGGATTTGCGTTTAAACAATACTTCAACTAGGGGTGAGTAGTTATAAGGGCATCTAAAACTATATTTATTGTTAGGTATGAGTTAGTATCTACACATTGTATTGATTTATGTATCAGTAAGTCTGACATAAAATTGAGAAATGTAAGGCATAATTTTCACAAAACCTTGATGTATGGAGAACTGGGGAACCTCTAGAGTGTTAATTGGGAGAGTGACAGGATTCTTTTTGGAGAATGGGTTAGAGAAGAGCAATCCTAAAGTCAGGGACAGTCAAGGAGCTGGAGCCTGGGGAATTGGGGAAGACTTCCTGCAGGAGGTGACCTGGAGCCAAGAACAGAGATAAGTGTAAAAACATGCTAAGGTGGAAAAAAAGGATGGATGTATATTGCTTAGGAACATAAACAGATGTAATCTTAAAAACCATGGAGATAATAACTAGAAATTTTAGAATAACAATGATTGTTGCTGAGTGGGCAGGGAATGGAGTGAGAGTGGGAAAGGATTTGTAAGCTACTACTAACAATCTTCTTAAACTTACATTTGTTGGAGACATGGTATGGCCAGGCATCATTTTATTTACCTTCCCAACAACCCTCTGTGGTAAATGGCCTCTTCATTTTATTGAGGGAGAAACTGCACCTCCGAGCGATTAAGAGACTTAGTCAAAGTCCTCTATTTAGTAAGGAGGCAGCATCTAAATTCAAACCCAAGTTTTTCTGACTCTACAGCGCATGTTTTCATTTTCCAAGTAACTAACAATGGACTCTTGATTTTAGAAAAGCATTTCTTTTGTTTTATACCAGAATTTGTAAAAACAAAAACGAAAAAAGTTACTCAGAACCTTAAAAACATACGTAACACAGGACTTTTAAAATTTAGATGAAGTCAACGACCATTTGGTGAGTATAAACAGGGGGAAGCCTTCTGCTTAACTTCTCCTTAATTAAATCCAGCTGGAGATCCTAAAATATTTAAGATAATTATGTGTTTGATAGTATGAATTACTATGACTTACACAGAGCATCTAAAAAGTCTAATAAAAAAGCAGCTCTCGCTCAGAGGAAGAGGCTCTTCGATGGTTCTGAATGAGCGGCATGTGGTCTGGCGGCATCTGCCCCTTTACACCAGCAAAAGGATGGACTATTCCCTGGGAAATTATCTGGTTCTAAAGAGCACTCATCAAATTATTTTTCCTCCATAAATGGAAACACTGACATATTTACGAAAACCACTTTCCTTCTAATGTGGGATTACTGTCCTTAGGGACCGGCGTGAAATTAATAGGCAGTAGAGGCTGCTATGTAAGAAACAATATATTTAGGGCAAATCAAAGGCCCCATGAAGGCCAGGAGTGACTATTAGCACTCGCTAAATACATGTCCATTTCTAAATCCAGACACTGAACAAGAGGCAGAAGCTCCCCCATAATGGAAAGTCAGAGACGGGGCCTTCACCTGCTGGTGAATCCTGACTCCCTCCTGACACTGAGCTACTGGGATGTTCTCAAGGTAATGCTGACTTCCAAGAAAACTGGGATATGAGCAATCCCCAATTAGAAGTCTCAAATATGCCACAGAGGTTGTGAAATAAATGATTTTCAAGGAAGATCAAGTTAATCAATGTTAGAATGGAAAAAAAAAAATCTTACAACATCCGTTCAGAGTGAAAGTATATATGTATTTATCTGTCGAATACAATATAGAACCACTGGTTTCTCAGAGAACAGCTGGTTTAAAAATATATTTCTTCTGCTTTTATATTTCCATTCATGTGAGTTGTTCTCATGTTTTATTCCTGAAATTTCTATATATGTTTTAAAAGGTAGTATTTCCTAACATATTGGTTTTTTTTCTTTTTTAGTAAAACTTCTTCAACTTCCCACAAGGCATTGTGATGTGACCAAGGTAGGTGTGAGTTCCTGCTATAGCATTTATGAGCTTCGTGACCTTGGGAAAGTCAATCAATCTCTCTGAGGCTCCATGTTTTCATTTGAAAAATAGGGATCATTAGTGCCTGTCTCACAGTGTTAATGTGAACTTCAAGAAGGTTGGATTCATAAAGCACTGGACGTGCAATAAGCATTCAGTATGCAGACACTTGTTTATTGTGAGCTGGCCATGTTCTGTTTTTCCTTGAAAAGAAACTAGATTTTAAGACTGGTCTCTAGAAGGCCTAATAGGTCAGGGAAAGGACCCAGATACAGTCAGGAAAGTAGAAAGTCATCAGAAAGCTTACAGAATTAAGATAATAACCTTGATCTTTTTGTGCAATAAGATTATTAGAAGAGACTCATATTTATGGGATAGTTTTTATGTGTTCTTAGTAAGTTTTTTCCTTTCCTGACCATTTCCTGACTATAATTTTTACACATTAACAAGAAGTTCTGTTCATACACAAATGATCTTCTATACCATCTTCTGTCATTATAATTATAAAGGGGACTATTCAATGGGATCTTAAAATTATTCAGATTTTAAACCAGCCTTTTAAAATACTCTCAAATGATATACTGAGGTTATTTGGCCAGTTTTCCATGTGCCTTGTAAATAGCCCTATCACTTTAAAAAGTGGTATCTCATCAACACTGAAGAAAAAATTTTGCAAATAACAATAATAACAATGGTATTAATATCTAATATTATTACACTGTGTATTAGCAATGCTCAAAGTGCTTTATATATGTTGCCTCATTTAATTTTCACCCTCATTTTACAGTCTATCTCTAATGTCTTCAATTTGTTATCCAACTATTATCTGAGTAAATGTTTCATGTGTTCAACTAGACTGGGAACTCTTTGGGACTCATTCTGTTGGTCTTAGTAAGCCTCAATTAGTGCTTAGCAGAGTGCCTTGAATAAAACTTCAAAATTCCTAGCCAATGAGCAAAACATTCCCTTTGCTTTTTAAACCTAGAGATCATTCCTATATTTTTAAGTTTAAGCCAGAATAGTAAAATAAAATTTAGGTTAATATAAAGAAGTTTCCAATAAGTAGATATTAAAAATCCAATATCTAGTTCTAATATATAAAACTTGATAATTAGGTAGGTTTCCTTTTGACATAGTAAGTTTCTAAGATCTCAAATCTAACAAGTGTGCATATTACTTCCTAAATTTTTTTAAATAATGGGTGCCCATAATTTATAGAAATTTATTCTAGATAATATAACTCCAAGACTCTGATTCATCATAGTGGTAATAGCCACTCATTGGCTAAGACCCCAACACAAACACCTTTAATATTTTGTTCTATTTTTTTCCAACATTTTGTACATATATCTATAATTTCCGCTTTCAAGTTATAATCAAATTACAAACTTGTAGCTCATGTATTTGTTTATTTATTTTATTTCTGCTCAAGGAGAAGCATGCTTTCTAGTCCAAAGTAAACAGACTTAATTTCAAGTTGTCCCATGAACTTACTGATCATGTTACTTATGTTCTCCTTGCACAAGGAACTCACATAGGCAATTGATCTCACAGAATGATCAAAATATTAGATTTAGATAAAATAAAAGTTATGTGTGTGTTCATAATCTTTATAAATATCTGTATCTTTAAACCCTTTGCCTCTAAATAGATAGTGAGACCTACAACCTTTTCAGAAAATTCATTCCAGATACAATCATAATAAGTCTGCTGTAAAGTGTTGTTTGTGTCCTTATTGGTTTTTACTATAAAACTGAAATGTTTAGGATACATGACCTCTGCAAGTGTCAGTCTCCTCATCTTTAAAAATAAAAGAGTAATATAAATATAAATATAAATATAAATATTTATCTTATAAGGTTGTTTGGAGAATTAAAGGAATTAATGCAACCCACTTAGAGAATGCCTGAACACACACAAAGTGCTTTATAAATGTCAATTATACTTACTATGACTGGGAAAATCTTCAGGCTGAAAAATTTTTTGCAATAATAATCTTTTAGAAATCACTTAAAGAATCCTATCTTTCCTCTGTTTTGCATATTCCTATCTTCTCATCTGACCAATTCGAAATATATGTTAAGAGAGGACCTTTTAGCAGTGACTCCCTGCTGTAATTTTCTCCAGTGATTTGAATTTTTTACAAATCTGGACTTACTATAACAGAAGTTGCTTAGGTTACTAGGGACTTGCAGGCTATCCCAGAAGCTACCTGTTTGGATTTCTCAGACCTGTTTTCAAACTAATAAGGGAAATAATTATCCCATCAAAGGCAGAGAGGCTTTTATATTCAGGTTGAGAGCAGAAGATGAGGTAGAGCAGGTCCTAGTGTGTATGATAAATGCAAAGCAAGAGGAGCCGGGAGCCAAGAACTCAATTTGGGTCTGCTTTGTCAGATTGTAATCTATCCCTTCTGGCTATTAGCACTATCATATAGTATACTCATTGAGATCAAGGCTGGAGATTTTAGTCTAGGGATTTAAGTCATTAAAAGTACATATTTATATTCAAATTTTGTATCTAAGTATTGTCTTTTTTCTCTCGTTAAAGAGTATCCTCAAAATCTTCACATAGCTTTAAACTTTAATCAGTTCCAAACTATAAACCCTATATACTTATAAAACATAATTTGAAAATTTAATTACTTAAATTTGCTTTATACTTATTTCCTTTTGTGATTTTTAATAATAAAGTGATTAAATTTTTTATATCCTATGATTAATAATGACAACTAAAATAGATTAAAAAAGGGACTGAATAGTTTTGAAAGAAAGTACCCACAACAAACTCTGCCCACTTCAAAATATTGTCTAAGAAGAGCTTTGCAGATAAGCTTCTGAGACAAAACAATGGCCCACAGCTATTAGAGAAGAATAAAAAATAGAAGCACTTCCTTCCATAGAAGCCCATCTCTTGAGGGCAGAATTCTGTACTACTTCACAGAAGTTTGATATAGTGGGAGAAGAAATGCTATCTTCAGGGTTAAAACAATTAAAACTGAAGCATTTTTGGAGAAAACAGACATGCTCAATTTTCATTACAGAGATGAAGTGTTTGCTATTCATTGTCTCAAAGTGTGAACATTTAAATTTTAATTTAGTAAGCTTATTAAAGAAACATATTCATCTAATGGCTTATTTTAGGTTCCAGAGTATACGATACGACTGTCTATTGCTCTGAAATATTAGTCTTTTTTTGTCAGAGTCTAAAACTGCTTAATAAATGCTCTGATACTGTTTAGTCCAAAAGTTAAGTCTGTGTTTAAATAAATCCTGTCCACTAGTAACAAAGATGAACACTAACCTCAACACTTGCAGGTCAACCTCTAGACTACTAATTTCTGCACAACCAGAGATTTGCACAGTATTTGGTGCAAAGTACACCTTCAATAATTGCTATGAAATTCAAGTTTTTATGAGATAATATAGCTAAGCTCTAAAACATTATTATCTATTTAAATATATCAAAAGCGATCATTTTATTTGAAATATAATACAATTTTTAAAGTCTTTAAAATAATTAGAAATATGTCTTACTCATATTTTGCTTTTAAAGAACACATTAAACACAAAGGAAAAGCCACAGTGAAATTTCCTACAGTCCAAGTTCCATAATACTAATGATCTATTTTGTTCCAAAATACTTGAAAAAGGCTTCTGATTTACCATCACTCAAGTTCTTAAATTAGCCTGAAACTGATATATGTATACTATTTAACCAATTTTATTGGAGATTTTGTGAAAGAGGAATGTTTGGCTTTATTTCTGTAGGAAACATTGGTCTTCAATTTTTCTTAGAGTAATGCTGTGTTCTATAGCTGTAAGCACTGTCCTGAAATACGATTACTGCAAAATTAATTTATTTTCATGCCTGTGACATGCATGGATGAATCAATTAGTGAATGAAATTTGACAAGTGAACATATGATAGAGATATAAGTATGTATTTCATATAGTTTAAAAGTAAAGCAACAATTTGAAGAACCAGAAAGCCTGCATATTTGATACTTTGATTTTTCATTTATTTTTACATTACATATCCCATAAATGCCAGGCATCTTTTCATTTGTTGTTCTTATTTCTTTTAATTTCATGTTTGCATGTCTTATAGCTGAGACTTACATAACTTTTATTAAAATGTAGGTTCAAGGAGCAGTTCCAGCCACAGTTCAAATAGAATACTAGGCATTAGTTTCATTGAGTGAATGAATGAATAGAAAATGACTAAGGTTTGAGCAAAGTCAGTGATTACTAACCTAAAATATAGTAGTTACTGAAAAGGTAAGTACAATAAAATGAATGGTAGTATATGTGAAGGCAGAATTGTCCTCGGCATTTAGATTACCACTTTAATTTACACTCCTCCCCTTATAATAACCAAAGGCTCACAGATGTCACTATTGCTGCATTTCTATATGTAAAACAGAGTTCTTGTTTTCACTGCTCTCCATTAGAACTCATGTTGCACAGTGTGAACTCTCAGGTGCATTGGTTAACCAAATATACTAATGAGTGCTTGGACCATTATTGGTATTTCAGAAAGTTAAGTCTTTGAAAGAGCTCTTTTCCATTAATAGTGTTCTCACATAATGATGGGGCAGGGCACATAATTATCCCTTATTATGGAACTGAGAAAATACAGTGAGAGATTAAGTGGTCCTCATAGGAAGTCAGTGGCAGACAGAGGTTGTATATTCATAAATGAAAATATTCAGGTTTTCGCCTGGCCTAAGCTATGGCGACTTCTGTTATTGTTAAGAACGGGAGATATATATGTGTGCTCCTGACAGTGGAGAATACTCCTTCGTCCTTTCCTGACAGGTAGATCTGTTTGGGGGCTCAGCTGGTGGCTCAGTTTTTTCCTTCTTCATTTTAGAAGCTATATAGATTATATAACTACAGACTTTATTTCCATCTTTTAATTTGACTTTAATGCCACATCACACAAAAGGGTTGGCTCAATTTCATTTATTTGGAATGAAATATATTAGATAGGAGGCCCATAATTTCCTTTACATAAAAGTGTTCAAAATCATCTATAAGTGGAACATTTTAAAATTCATTAAGGACCTTTGACATGCTCTCCTATTAGCAAGGTTCCAGAGAGCACAGATGGCAATTAGTCATGCAGGTGTTGATGTGATTAACTTCTTTGACTAAGGAGAGCAGCACCATCTATGAAAAGAATCTGAATTTCCAGGAACAAACAATAATATTAGATGATATTCAAAGTATCTCCCTATCAACACTGCAGCGTTCTTAGATCCTTATGTAAATTCTTTGCTCAATGATAAACATACTGTTCACCTTAAACTTACAAATGTGATAGGTCAATTATATCTAAATAAAGCAGGGGAGAAAAATTCTTTGCTCATTTTACAGCTTTCAAAATGGCTCCTTAATGGAAAATCCAGTCCTAGCAGGAAAGATGGTCCTTGAAGCCAATGGTTCTCCAAGTGTAGTACCTGGACTAGCAGCATTGGCACCTTGGGGCTTGTTAGAAATGCAAACCCTTTGGTCCCACTCCAGACCTGGTGAGCCGGGATCTCTGGTGGTGACCCCAGGAATCAGTGTTATTACCAACAAGCCAGAGGATTCTCATGAAAGCTAAAATTTGAGAACCTTGGCTGTCAGCTACCTGGAGATGCCTGGATAAAAGGCTCTCTAGAGAGAACACAGTGGAATATAAAAGGTAAAGCATTATTATACCCAGATAATAAATTACATTATGGACAAAATGTTCAGTTTTTATCTTTAATTTCTTTACGTTGAATTTATTAGAATTAGTGCATGTGAATTAATAACTCAATAACTATCTCAATGCCAAATGTGATTTCACTCTGTGAAGAAAAATTGGATTTAGGCAATGGTGGAATGGAAATTATGGAGTATGGGAACCTAGGCTGAGTCGCTGTGAAAGTCTGCATACTGGCAAGGACCTGAGCTGCTAAATTGTCACCTTTGGTGTTCTACATGTCCATCTTGCATGCCCTATGACTTCAGGAATATCTCCTTCAATCATACATTGCTCTTACATATCACAAACTAGAGCTGAAAATCACAAACCATCTTGCAAGATGGAGAAATTAGCAAATTACCAATTTAGAGAGAGAATATGAAAAATATTCACTTTTAATTGATTTTGTATATTCTTCAAAGCATTTTAAGACTTTCATGGAAATATGACTACATGTGGTCATACAATTATATGAATACATTTTGAGTCCTTATTTCTTTCCGTTTGGTCATTCTTTATACTGGTTTCCACGTCAAGAGTGACGTCAGCAGTGAAAGCCGCTGCTAAATAGAAGCTTTAGAGTAACTGAGACAACCCAAAGGATTTGGTGGCCAAAGTCTTAATCAAAATTCAATGTGTGGCTAAAGTTTTAATACCATGAACTCGTCATCAAGGACTTATCACAGCAGTTGTTTGTAAATGGTAGTTGAAGAATATTTAGTATAGTAAATAAATAAATCAAAAAAGCTCCCGATGCGGTTAACATTCACACTAAGTTATATTCGGTACTAAGTTATAGTCAGTATTGGGAGGAGGGTTTGGCTCCAAGAGTGGGATGGTGCACACTTGCACTAGTCACTAATCTGTCTTTATTAGCCCTTCTGTGTATGTGCTGTTTGCTGCATCCCTTGTACCTGAGGCGGAGTAGAATCTGATGCAAGAGGCTACGTTGGAAAAAGACCCCACGCAGCCGGGAATGCAGTTTATTGACAGGACTTTACAGATGGATGATGATAGTAATGAGAAAGCTGCATAATTGCTCCTAGTGGTGGGCCAAAACTTCAGTCAATGGCTGATTCACATGCAACAAAATTATTAAGGCACTTTATTTCAGAATTGAAATGCTTCCCAAATTAGAACAGACCCATGAACAGTCCATCTGGCTAGGATATGGAACAGTGGACAGATTGTGGCCGATGGATGCAATTCTTGAGCATAAAAATGGCAAGGGTGCTTTTTTGCCAAAAGGCCCAGAGGACTACAGGAATTCAATACATATTTACATCAGAAAGCCTGGATCGCTCATATCCAAAGCAGAAAATCCCCAAAATGACGTGAGTATGCAGAGTCTTTCATGTGAAAGATAACTTCTTATTTCCTGGCCAAGGCAGAAATGCTTGCCACACTAGAAGTAATATCAACTTATTTGGTTAATATGCTTTACAAAAGATTACCGTACTGCCAAACCCGTAGGGAAAATGGTGATCTAGCTTTCCTTCATATGTCTCTGGTAGACACAGGAGCCACAGAGAACCAAGACTTGTTTTAATTATGGTTATAGTTAGGGGCTGGCCTTATTTTAAAAAGAATGTGATCATATGTTCCAGTTGGTTAACAATCAACTTCCTTAGTTCATTTTGCCAATTTTGAATACCACCTTTCTGCTCAAAAAAAAGATTGTGGGATAAAGGCCTTCAAAGGAATAACAGTTGTAGATTTAGACACACTATTAACATTTTAGAGTCTTTTCTCCTTTGCCCATTAAATTCAGAAAGTACTCAGGATTTTTCTGCCACGAACATTATTTCTCTGGGAAGTAGATCTGGAGGTCATTACTCAAGAGTTTAGTAGTAGTCTGCTCTTACCTTCCTGATTTTTTTTTTTTTTTTTTAGCAGTTTGTATAATGTCATCACCCTAGAGAGCAGCTTTCTATCCACATTTTCAAAGTGGAAGACAAATCAAGCACCATTGGTTAACAAAAGATCCCCTTATCTAACAGAAGGATGGTTTTGAAGGTGCCACTTTAAAAAGCATGATCTAAAGGAGGAATCCGACTAAGAATGTTTTTGTCAATGTCATAAAGTTCTGAATCAAAGTAGATAAATATATGACTAAGAAACATAATTTACTACGTACTTACCAAATGTTCAGCAAGTATTGCATATTATCTCTAATACTAGAGGCTCGGTACACAAAATTCATGCACAGGGGAGGGTGTGTCCCTCAGCCCAGCCTGCACCCTCTCCAATCTGGGACATCCTTCTCACAATCCAGGACTGCTGGCTCCCAACTGCTCACCTGCCTGCCTTCCTGATTGCCCCTAACTGTTTCTGCCTGCCAGCCTGATCAACCCCTAACCACTCCCCTGCCAGCCTGATTGATGCCTAACTGCTCCCCTGCCAGCCTGGTCCCCCCCAACTGCTCTCCCCTGCAGGCCTGGGTCCCCCACAACTGCCCTTCCCTGCAGGCCCAGTCACCCCCAACTTCCCTCCTCTGCTGGCCTGGTCCCCCCCAACTGCCCTCCCCTGCAGGCCTAGTCCCTCCCAACTGCCCTACCTTGCTGGCCATCTTGTGTGTTGGAGTGTCGGTCAATCTGCATATTACTCTTTTATTAGATAGGATAGAGGCCTCGTGCACAGGTGAGAACCAGCTGGTGTGCCCTGATGGGTGTCCTGGATCAGGGTGGGGGTTCCCTTGGGTGTGGGGTGGCCTGGGTGAGGGGCCTGGGGTGGTTTGCAGGCCGGCCATGCCCCCTGGTGACCTAAGTGGAGGCCCTGGTATCTGGGATTTATTTATCTTCTATAATTGAAACTTCGTAGCCTTGAGTGGAGGCCTGGGCCAGCCAGGGTGTGCAGAAAGCTTGGCTTCCTCCATTGCTGGGGAAACCCAAGCCTCCTGCTTGCTCTGTGACCACAGCCATCTTGGTTGGGTTAATTTGCATACTTGCTCCTGATTGGTTGGTGGGTGTGGCTTGTGGGTGTAGCAGAGTGATGGTTAATTTGCATCTTACTCTTTTATTAGATAGGATGTACAACAGCCCTGAGGGCAGGTATTGGTAATTCCTATTGAAAAAATACAATGTAAAGCTTAGTAAGATTAAGAAGCATGACCCAAACCACAGAGGGAGTAAACAGATAAGCTGGAATGTGTAAACTAGGAGAAGCTGCCTTCAAAGCCCATTCACTTCCCATTATTCCATGCCGCCTCCTAAGATGTGATTTCTGGCCACAGGTCCACACATTTGCTCAGAGACTGCAAAGCTCTAAGCAAATGTATTATATTTATTATACAATAAAGAGGTAATATGCAAATTGACCCTCATGCCCTCGCACAAGATGGCCATCCCCATGTGGTCAAAGATGGCTGCCACAAGATGACTGGTAGGGGAGGGTAGTTGTGGGTGATCAGGCCAGCAGGGGAGGGCAGTTGGGGGTGACCGGGACAGCAGGGTAGGACAGTTGGGGGTTACCAGGCCAGCGGGGGAGGGCAGTTGGGGGTGATTGGGCTGGCAGGAGGGGGCAGTTGGGGGTGACCAGGTCAGAAGGGGAGGGCAGTTAGGGGCAACGGGGCCAGAAGGGGAGGGCAGTTGGGGGTGACCGGGCCAGCAGGGGAAGGCAGTTGGGGATGACCAGGCCGCCAGGGGAGGGCAGTTGGGGGTGACTGGACTGGCAGGGGAGGGCAGTTGGGGTTTATCAGGCTGGCAATGGAGGGAAGTTGGGGGTAATCGGGCCAGCAGAGGAGAAATTAGGCATTGATGAGGTTGGCAGGGAAGTGGTTAGGGGGTGATCAGGCTGGCAGGCAGGCGAGTGGTTGGGAGCCAGCAGTCCCGGATTGTGAAAGGGATGTCTGACTGCTGGTTTAGGCCCAATCCTACAGGTATCGGGCCTAAACTGGCAGTGGGACATGCCCCGCGGTGTCCCAGACTGGAGAGGGTGCAGGCTGGGCTGAGGGAAAGCCTCCCACCAGTGCATGAATTTCGTGCACTGGGCCTCTAGTTCAAAAATAATTTACATTCTTTTGAAGAAGATGTAAATGTAGGTAGGTATTATTTCTGTTTCTGCCCATATTAGCACCCCTTCCAACAAAGTTCCAAAGTCTTACTAATGATGGTGTCAAAAGAAACCATTCTTGGGAAGAGTTTGCATTTCTTGTAGTGATAATGATTATTAGACTCACATGTAACACTGGTTGCAGAACTGAGGACAAAGTTTTTGTGAAACATTTCACTACATTTTCTATTTCTCCATTTTGCAGTAAAAATCATTGTATCACAAGGCTTTACAGAAGAGAGATACAGATGCTATAAGAAATATTGACCCAGACACAAATCTAGAGTCTACACTGTTCAGAAATATATAAAAACCCACACAGAACTATTCAAATACTCATGCAAAAGACATTTACTGAGGCATTTTATATATAATATCTCAATCTATATAAAAACCAAGAGACTGATTACTACCTTCACCTAATACATGAGAAAATGAAGATTCAGAGACTTAAAAACCTGCTCTGTATCACTAAAATAGTCAGTGATAGATGCTAATGTTCCTGACTCAGTAAACTGTATTGCTTCTCAACATTATTTGCTGATTATTTTATGGATATTCTTAACAATTCTTCATGAAGAACACAAAAGTGAGCGTAAGCTTCACTGTCATTGAATCCTGTTGACCTATGATTTTCAATTCTATGTTGATGCTATATGTATTCAAATGCAATCAGCACTTCTTCTAATCATAAGACATGGCTTCTAGGCAACCCTGGTAATCACATAACTGAAATCTATTGGATAATTTATAACAAAGAAGCTGAAATTAAAATTTTATTCTTTATATTAAAAAAAAATCCACCTAGCTGGGTAATTCATCATGCAAGCCTAAATTTCTCAGGTGTATGGGTCTCTCTTATTCAACATTTTATTCTCCTTAGCACTTAAATAGTTTCGTGTAAAATGGACACATTGAGAACCTCTATCTTACATAAGTAGGTATGAGGATTATATGACATTATGTTTACTAAAGTCTTTCATTATAATGTAGGTAATGATTATTATTGTGCTGATGCTTCTATCAATAAATTCAAGTTCACAGTTTTTGAATGTGTGAATGAATGAATGTTCTGAGACTTAGTAGTTTTTAGTTGAGATATATAGAAAATTGCCAAATAATTTCAAAATGAAAGGGATTCCATATGGAAAACTGGAAGTAAATAGTCTTGGCTTCTTTTCTCAGGGCTGTATATGCCCTTGGCCTAAGAAGCAAGTTGATCATTTTTTTTTTTCTGACTTGATTATTAAGGTAGAAGCTGACTGAACCACAGTGTGTGATTCCCAGAACTATCGGACCAGACTGAACGGTGTCAGCTAACACGTGATATTTAAAGTTCTGTGGTTAGAAACAGAATTTAAGTGTTTTTAACGTTGACATAGTTATCTGTGTCCTCTCACATTTCTCAAGATGCCTTCGTAAACTCTGTTGTATCGAGTTATTTCACCTATTTATTTAATATCACATGTGTTTTTGTGCATGTACCAAGATAGGAAATCTATTCAGGTTAATATTTTGCTATTCTGTCCCAGGAGAAGGGATTGTTAACTGGTGAGCCTCTCCAAAAGTTATTTCTCGTTTCTAGTCACTGATTTGAAGCTGAGAGTGCGTGGAGGAAAGAGCAGTTTTAAAGTGCAAAATACATCCCGGTAGCTATTCTCTATGCTAAATGCTTTTTTGTCCCCAGTCCGGCATATGCTATTTCATTGAAGTAAATGGCACACTTTGCCACCAATCCTGGGCACTAATTTTGTTCCAACTCTACTGATCAGCTTAAAGGATCTGTCTTACTGTGCCAGCTACTTCTATTTAAGAAATGTTTATGTTTCTGTTAACTGCTTTTCCAAAGAAAAACTAGAGACCTTGAAGAAAAAACTGAGCGCTTCTCACATTATGGAAAAAATGAAATCTCTAAAAATTATAGAGAATAGCAAAGAGCATGGTCTTTCATTTTTTTCCCCAAGAGGAAAGCCTTTGTTTCTTTTATATGTTTAGTGATAGTAATTTTCTTGTGTTTTTTTCATGAAGTTTCTTTTGGGTCATTCTTAATGTAAGAAATTAGTGATGGAATTTACCTATGAAGTGTGGATTAAATAATAAGTGTTGTAGTCCTGTTTAATGTCTTAAATTTGAGAACTCAGTTGTGATTATGCAGGAGGATATACTTAGAAAATATACACTGAAGCAGTTCACGGTAAAGAGTCACCGTGTTCCAACTCACTCTTAAATGGCCCCCAAATTACGGAAAATGATAAAGCAAATTAATTGGTATATCTGGGGATTCCTTGCACCATTCTTTGTGACTTTTTCTGTAAGTATAAAATTCTCTGAAAATAAGTAAAAGAAAACTAATATTAAGAAAAAAGTTGTAAAATAATTTTCTTAATTTTGAGTACTCTTAAAATATTTATGAAAGTGAGAAGCAACCAAAAGTGCTAATAAAAGGACTTTTTTTTTCTTCAACTCTGTTCCAAGTTCCATCATATTAGCAACCTCAAAGATTATAAACTTTTCATTAGGTGTTCCACATAACCACAGAAACAGATCATGCAACAGCAATACAATGTGCTTACAGCACCTTCCCAATGGAGTTCTGAGGATTAGCAAGCAACATAAATGTCTGAATCTGGCCTGATATAAGTGTGGAGTGCACAGTGTTACCTACCTGATATATTAAATTTTTAAAAAATTTAAAAAGATTAATTAAAATAGTCTATCATTCAAACAAATGGTGCCTGCAGCCAAATCTGGGGTGTAGATGACTAATTTTTCACTTATGCTCCACACCTTTTTGGGGTAGTAATCTCATTTTACTTTATGGCCAAACTATAGTCCATCTTCTCAGTATCTTCAGGGATACTGGCCTCCATTCAATCCTTCAAATGTGCCATGGAACTGCTGCACATTCTGATTCCTTTCTTGGATTAGAATCCTGACTCCTTTTCCTTCGGAGATATAATTTGAAATAAGTGGCCTTCTCTGACCATCCTGAGTTCCCCCTATTATTCTTTATTCTATTGTTTTTCTCTATCATATTAATCATAATATAAACCTATTTATTTATCATCCTATATAATAAAAGGTTAATATGCAAATCAACCGAATTGCGGAATGACCAGTCAGTATGACGTGCACTGACCACCAGGGGGCAGACACTCGACACAGAAGCTGCCCCCTAGTGGTCAGTGCACTCCCACACTGGGAGCTCTGTTCAGCCAGAAGTTGGGCTCACGGCTGGGGTGTGCAGCGGCAGTGGCAGGAGCCTCTCCCGCCTCCGTGGCAGTGATAGGAGCAGGCCTAAGCCGGCAGTTGGACATCCCCCAAGGGCTCCTGGACTGCGAGAGGGTGCAGGCCAGGCTGAAAGTCAAGCCCCCCCCCCCGCCGTGCACGAATTTCGTGCACTGGGCCTCTAGTAGATTATAAGCTCCATGAAGACAGGGACCAGTGTTCATTCAATATCCAGTTTTGCATGTGACTGATGCTCAGTAAATATTTGCATGTGACTGCTACTCATATTTGCTGAGTGAATGCATGAATGAATGACCTAAGAATTAAAGGAAGGTCTCCTGGAAGAAATGACTTTTAAGTTGAATATTTAATTTAAGCACAGGTATGCTGGCTGTGTAAACAGGGGAGCATTCCATGGCAAAGACTGTGATGGGAAGTGAGCATGTTGTGCTCTGGGAACTGAAAAAAGCCCTCTGACAAAATTCTAGAGGGAAAGAGGCTGTCCATGTCTTTGCATGTCCTGAACTGGAGGACTCATGTCAAAGAAGGGTCTGTGGGGCAATTTACCTCTAACATGGATGGTACAAGTCTGCAAGGGAATGAAGTCAGTAATCAGAGAGCAGCAGAGATAACAGCTAGAAAGAACATACTGCCAGGCTTCTTGCAGACTTTCAATGTCTAGTTCCATTCCCTAGAGGGGGTAGAGAGTAGCTGCCTTCAGTTTCTGTAAGCTGCCCTAGGAGCCATCCAACAAAATATGGGTTGCTAAGGCAACTACAAATTAGTTTCTGTTGTGTGCAATCAAAAACACTGATTAATTCAGCAGGATTTGAGGGGCATGTAGTTCAGTGTTGAACTTGGTGAGTTTTCCGTATGTGTGAAAGAGCTGCATGAGTACCTTGAGTAGGAAGACAGAGTTGATTGTTAGGATTCATTTCTCTTGCATGGAAGGCAGGTAAATAAAATACACTGTCCACTTGCATACAGTCACCCTACCTTCAGTAGAACTGTGGTGGGATGGATTTTGTGCTGATGCTCAACATTATTTTATATAAAATGGAGCCATGGGATAAGATTTCATGTGCATTGAGATCCAGTAAAAAACTATCTTTGTTGATACATTTCCTAGTTATTTTAATCTTTATGCAATTCAATGTTTCTTTATTTGTATTTACCTAATAGAAAAATTGGAGGCAAATTTAGTGTCCAATAATCAACTTACTTTAAATGTGCAGTAAACTCAGCTTTTTCTTGTTCCTGCTAAACAGTTTGTATTGTTTTATTCTTTTATTCCCAATTGTCCTATTTTTAAAGTATGCTCGAACTTTAAGACACCTCTAAAGAAAGGATATAAGTCTTCATGACATTTAAGTGGTATAATAGAGACTGGGAATATGTAAACATTAGCATTGCTCTATAAATCAACTTAATTCAACCTTTCTCATTCCCCATTTACAATCAATTGGGAAGGATTCGATAGCAAATTGTCGGTAACAAAATTTCAATTTAAGAAAAATGACAAATGATTTGGCATTAAAATTCAAGGAGTCCTTATAAAGATGGCAACGTTTCAGTTGTGTTTACAATTTGTAACCTATGATCGCCCTGCAAATTCCCTCCACTGTGCTGAACAGTAGATACAAACTGGATTATAAACTCTAACATAACAAAATCATAGGTTTTGTAAATGAAACATGAAACTGAGTACTAATTTCTTTTTAAGATAAAGAGCAACAGCAAAGAAATTAAGTGATAGAAACGAGGGGGAAGATGCATTTGCTGTTGCATTGCCATTTATTCTTGCCTTGAGAACAACGCATCAAATACTTTTATAATTTAAAAATCTGCTGCTGGAATGCTGTGTTGTGTTCTTTAGCTAAATGTCAGACAATGTATGGCCTCGAGGGCATCTCAAGGTTGTGACTTGCATGTTAACATGAAAAGTTTGGCAGAGTCCAAGTCAGGTTCCATTCCACTCATTTGTCCACTGATGGATATAGAGCTTGTGTGGCTGGAACTAGCAATCCTTCTTAAAGGGCTTGGCCTGTGACCATTAACTGCAAGCTCTAATGCTACAGGCATTAGAAGAGTTTGATAAACTCTACCGTCAAGATTTGTTATTATTGATTATTTGTGTATTTTTCTGTAATGGTCTGTTTATAATTATTAGATTAGTAATTATATTTATATGTAAGAATAATTTCTATAGGACTTCCACATTTTAAATTTAAATAGAAATTAAAAGTAAACAGTGCATAGACTTCATAAAAAATGCAGAATAAAGGAAAACTAGAAAATTTACAGCAAAACGTAAGATCAATCATGCCAATATGACTATAAATATAGTTGGAATATATTTCCCATTAAAAGACTATAACTTTTCATTTGGTTAAAAACAACTGTATCCTGCTTACATTGATAAGAAACTAACAAAATGGTGCAAAAATGAAAAAGTAAAATATATGTGTAAATAAAATTTGATCTGATACTAAACTGAAATCAGATGGTGTCCCCTTTGTACATCCTAGCTAAGACTGAATGTTACATTTTTAAAAAAGTTTTCAAGTTTCATAGGTAAACACAGTATGTTTGTTATAGTAATTTATATATATCTCATTGTTAGTGAATTTGAATACTTTTCATATGTTTTATGATCTAACCCCTCCTTTGGTGATTTGCTTCCCATTTTCTTTGCATATTTTCACATCAGTTAAACTCATTTTTAAAAAAGATTATTAAAACATTTTACATAGTTGTATTGCTAATACTTGGTCATATAGATTACAACTTTGCCTTTATCTGTCTTTGTAAACTTTATGAGTGTTTTTAAATTTTAACACCTAGAAGATTTTAAGTGTCTGTGGTCAAACATACCTACTAGTTTTGCACATTGTGATTTTTTTCTTTTACTCTTTTCCTTAGAATGGCCTGAGATAAGTCTTCACCCATATCTTTCTCTAGTTCTTCTTGATGAGTCCTTTAACGGGAAGCTGAGATGAGCCTCATCAAGCTCCCTGGCAACGGGATGGCTAAATGACCATTTCTTTATAAAGGCAGACTTGGCCGGGAGGAGCTTGTGGCAAATCTTCCCACAGCCTCCCTCCAACTGCTGAGCAGCAAAGATATTTATGTCACTGCGAATCTCTACACCTGTGGTCAGAGATTTCATGCTGCTCATGGCTCATTTCATGCTGAGCAGCAGGAAAGGCTGCTGTGCAGCTTTCCCAGGCTGAACATGAACTCATCTTTTCGTGAGTGGTCCCACCCTTTCCCGGGGCTGCGGGAAGGGCCGAAAACAGGCTGCACAGGCCTCTCGCCTGGGCTCTCTCCTTAGGCTGCTTCGTGCCCGAGATTGGACCTGCTGAGTGTTAAATTGGTGGAACTGAAAGAATACAATACCCATGAAGTAATGTATCTTGGCTGACTCTGCAGAGTGGGAGGGCCCTGTACCAATGCTATTCCTGTTGATATTATCAGAGGGGAAAAAGGAACCTATTTAGACACTTCAATACATTGTGACTTTCATGTGTGCTTTTGCTTTTCAGGCCACATACATTAACAATCCTGTCCTTCTGCCAAGGGTAGAGTGCTGGTTTTGCTAAATTTAGATTTGGAAAGGCAAGGTAATTTTGATGGTAAATATTAAAAGAATTTGAACTTTGCAGTGGGAAGTTTGCTTCTAGATGCGGAGGCTCAAAGGAAGCAGATGTTGGCTGAGAAGTTGCACTTAAGAGAAAGTTAATGCGCTATCTCCTAGTCCTGGGATTGTATTGGACTGGGGAATGCAGGTCAGAAGACCTTGCCTGCTGGATTTTGATGACGTTTTGCCAGAGAAATGATGGAAGCCCCATCTTTGGGGCAGCTGATGCGAGGCTGGCCAGGACCCTGAGAACATGTTTGTAAAAGACCCTCTGCTGGCAGGAGGCACAGAGATGACTTCATGGGACTTCGGAGGCTGGAATGTCTTTGCTTCTCCTACCAATTATTCTTGCTGGATTTCTGACACAGTGCTTTTAATTTTTAAAAAAAATCTAAATAAAAATAGCTGTCAACTTCCTGAAGTTAAACTTTAGTCCCACTGTGACTGTGGGACTGACCTCATCTCACCCTGCTTTCATCATCAGAGAGGGTGGGACTGGAATGAACACAAGGAGCCTCCTTGCTACACTCCATACTGGTGTTTCCCTTGCATAAAAGGGGTAAGTGAGGGAAACATTTGAACACCTTTGCCTTCTCCCTTATTAAAAAACAACAACAAAAGCAACCTGTTGCAAATTTACAAACTCTGAAAATACTAACATGAAGATTTCCTAACTCCTCGGGAAATATTAAGAGGATATTAATAGCTCGTTCTAACAAGGTGCCAGGCGGCATACGAGGCATGCTGCTCTGTCTCCAGCGTACAATGAGACAAGACCACACACACACCATGTGGGCACTGTGATTTGCCTGGAGGTTTACGTTAGTGTTACAGACGGAATAATCATAAAGCACTCTTAGGCCTCCTGATTTTTTTTTTTTTAATATTGAAGGTCAATAACATTTTTCAGGTGATTCTCAAAATTCTCAATTATGCCCTTTTAACTAGGAAAAGTGGAGAGGGAGAAGGGGAATTCTGGTAGAATGGACAGAACGAGGTCTTCTCGGCTATGGAATTTCCCAGTTTGTCTGCTGACCATCCTTAGTTTGTGGACCACCTAAAACACCCAGTTTAGGGGGCTGACATTGGATAATATAAAAACAATTACTCTGGAGGCTGAAGGTATTCATTTTTCATAGAAAGTTTCCCAGGAATATAATTTTAGGTTAAGATTTGTGGGTAGGATATCAAGATGAAAAGATTAACATAAAAAAAAGTGAAGAGGCTGGCCTTAGAATTCATTCAGACCCTCTGACCTCTGCAGACTAAAGGTTTGCGCGAAGACCTTATTAAGTAGAGGAATGGAGAAGCTAATGCAGTTCTGTATCTTTATAACTCACCTGAGACATAAAGATCACAAGCAGTGTTTAAATATTGTTTCCATGACAAGTACATTCAAGAGGGGCTACCAGGAGCTTATCTGTCCCAAACTACCGGTGTGCTGATGGAGCAGTGCTTTACACAGTGCAAGTAGGCAATTCAGTGTAAATCCTTGCAAATCTTATCTTCTGGAGAGTTCAGACTGGCAACATAATGAAGTGCAATGATCTGCTTCACAACACAGTGACAGAGTTCATCATTTATTGCACTTTATTTAAATACAACAATATGTCAAAATGTGAGGGGGAATTTTTTTTTTTTTGTATTTTCCCCAATACAGAACACTTAAGCAGCTTTGCTTTTCAAAATAATGAGTTGGTGAGACATCGTTTACTATGTAGTGTGCGAGGTGGTTTTATTCCCCCATTAAAGAGAAATTAGTGGAGAAATTTGTCAATTTGATCAAAGTTGGTAGATTTTAGTATCTTTATAATTTAATTTATTGTAACCAAGAATTTCCATTAGGTGAAACACACACCACACGAGAGAGAGAGAATATGACACCATGCATGGGGAACTGGGACAATTGGAAAAGGATATTAGGCAACTGGATAGATTAAAGATGACAAGACACCTACTTGATGTATTCAAATAACTGGAATGCATTGATGCTTTGTCTGAATTATCTGCATAACTTGTAGATGTGTCCTTCCTGTTTTTTGCACAGCCACTACTAAGTTCAGCTGCAAAGTGTGTGATCGCAGTGTCAGCTTTGGGCAATTCCTAATTCATTAATTCGATTCTACAAATGTTCACTTTCAAAAAGCTTTCCAATAAATATTTGTAATTCTGAAAAGTCCACTTTCAATCTGCATCTGCTTCTACTTATTTCTAAGAAAAAAATATTAGAAGTGTCTCATAGAAATATTTGAAGGATGAAGGTGTAATGAATGTATAAAGTTAACAAACCCCAAATGAGATATAAAAGCTCAACAACTATTTAATCTCAAAATATATTTCTAAAAATGAAATAAATATGCTACACATGTGTTTTAACTGTCCATATAAAGCAAGTTCTTCAGATTCTTTTCCAACCAAGTTTAAGAAAATTCCTCTTAACAGGACAAGCCATTAACAGAGTGTTAACACTCTGCCACCTACTGGACAACTCATCAACTACCAAGAAATGCGCTCAAGAACTTGCAACGTGTGTATCAGCAGCGAGGCTTCTAAGAGCCTTTGGTAGTTTGAATAAGGCTCTGGGATATATACAGGCAAACTTCTCCAACTTACTCGACAACAAGCTATTTCCCCATTTATGATGGAAGGCTTTTTGCTAACATGATTTATATGCTGAGAATCAATCCTATAATGTTCAAACAATAACAACAAAACAACAACAATGTCCTTCAGTGTTTGGTTTTTAGTGCCAGGTAGTTTAGAGCCCATTTTCACATATGAAATAACAACTTTATTTGTAGGCACCAGGCCGAAAGGGACAGCAAAAATGAAAAGAGTGTGGGTACTTCTATCCCCCTACCCTTTGGGAAAACAAATATGAGGACCATGCTGTGATTGGCATCTGCCAGATGGAAGGGACACAAGGTGCTGGCACCTCTGCTTTTAGCAAAAGACACCTGTCGCTTTAGACTGCGGGAGTCAAATTCTGTGATATTTAACTTTATTTTACATGCACACCGAATCTAAAATTAAATCACAGTGGTATGGTACGTTAAGCCAACGCAAGTTGAGGTTTCATGACTCAATAAATCTGACTGAGATAAATCTTTGATGTGGATAACACACCTTGAGAAAAAGGTCTGCCAGCAGTCAGTGAAATGGATAATGGATGCTACTACTACTAAAACTAGTAATACTAGAACAGGACATTGAATTTACATATTTACACTGACCTCAGAGAACGTGAAAGTGACAGAGGTAGAGAGCATGTAGACCTCACTTGTACAAAGAAGTAAAGGAAGACTCAGGGTTAAGTGATGGAAGCAGTTTAAAGCAGAATAAAGTTTGTGTGTCACACCCCAGCTTTGTCATTTACTAGCTGAGCGATCTTGGCCACTGTTCATTAGCCTCTCAGAATTTTAATTTCCTCCTCGTCTGTATTATATAATTGGAAAAGTGGCTATGGAGTTTAAATAAGACAAAATACTCAGCTTGGTTTCTCAAAGCCTAACAGGTGCTCAATACATATTCTGATCTTACTTAAGGTCACAAGACCTATTGGCAGAGCTGGACCTGGCACCCTGGCGTTGGGGCTGTGGATGTGATGTGCTTTTAAGGCGGCGTTGTTTCAGGGCTTACATTTAAGTAATTTTAAAACGACAGTTCTGCTCCACTGGTATGCACATGAATGGGCATATGCGTATGACTTTAACTACACCAAGGTCAAGGCCTGACCTCGGTGAATCAATTGATTGGCCATATTTTATTCAGCCCCATCTTCAGAAAGTTAGTTCCATGGCCTGAAGTACAGGTGAAATAGGTTTGATATTAAACCTTTCTACGCAACCGTAGCTCTGTAATAATCTCTCGTTGGCCCATTTCCATCCTCTCTGGAGGACATAACTAGATTCTTTTCAAAAGGTAATCTTTGGTAATTAGCATTATCTTCATACATGAAGAACAGAACATTAATAGATGGTTGTTTTGTGAATCTCAAAGGGGAATTGAGGGCCATCACAAGAAGAGTGCTCATGCAGAGCTCCTGGAGCATCCCCACTCTGGAGCATCCCCTCCACTAAATGAGGGATTACTTTGTCCAGCGGCACCTGGTGGACCACAGTCAGTGGAATATGTCTGACAAGCCTTGGGAAGTTCTTCCTCGTTGGGTAGGATAAACAGAGAATCTGTTTCTATGGTGATGGCAAAAGTCTCCATCTTTTTTAGCCGCTGAAGAGAAATGTGAACCCTAACGACCTCCTTCTCGTTTTGAAGTGTATAGTGTTCGTTTTAGATCATACAGTAAAAGCCATCTTATAAATGCAAACTTTCCTCAAAGAAAGGACATCTACATGCAAAGAGATAAAGGAGACAGAAGTTAGCACAAGTGACCGAAATGATTAAAGATGACCCTGTTATAACGTCTTTCCCCAAAGGGCCGATACTCCTCATCAACCTTGTTTAATAACAAGATAGCGAAACCTAGGGGAATAAGGGGTGTGAGAGCACTCTGAGGATGCAGAGTTCAGCAACAGTTCATTGGGAAAGGCAGGAAGGTGAAGGCCAAGGAGCTGGAGGTGGTTTGTAGTCTGAGCTAAACACTGTCCCAAAGGGAAGTCTCAGCTGCAGGGAGCGGACATGTGAAAGGCAGAGAGAGCGATCCATCGGATTGCCGAGCTACATAGAATGGAACAGATTATGAAATAGAATAATAGAATAGAGTAGTATATGCCATTTTATATTTTATAAAATACCATTAATATTTGAGCAGTTATTCTGCACCTGGCACTGTGCTAAGAGACTTACACAGGAACTCTGAAAGGTAGCAGCTAATCTTTATTGACACAGTAACTCTGAGAGGTAGCAACTAATATTCTTTTTGAATGGATAAGAAAACTGAGGCAGAGGGAGATTAAATTGTTTGCCCCAGGCCAAGTTGCCGGTAACTGGCAAAGTCAAGATAACCTTAGAATCTCTGACTTCAGAGTGTGTCGTTAACTACTCTACTGAGGGTCCTTGTCGTTAGGGGGTAACTGTCAGATGCCATCTCCCAGGCCTCAGTGGCCAGTGGGAACTCCTAGGTAGGCAAATGACAGAGAACATCAAACGGAACTACTCCTCCGGTGTCCATACGCTGCATTGCTGGAGAAACTTCTGGGCGAATAGAAGATTGGGAGCGTGATAGAGGGGGGTTGGATCGGATCATGCCCCAGGAGTATCCCATCCGTGCTCCAAAGCAGTGCTCAATTAACTCTGAGCCTTAGGACAGAGGGTGGGCTGGAGGAAGACTGCCTCATTATCCTCAAACTGGCTGTGAAAATGGCAGGTCCGCATGCTCCTGGGATCATCTGGAACACCCGGATGGGACCAGGGCTGGTAACCCCAAGTAAACTGGATAATGATTTAAACCACAAAAATGACAATTATGGGGCAGACTAAATGCAAGTGTTTACAATGCTGCCTCCCTTCCAGTTGTTTTGAAAGGACAGACATTTATCAAAGGGGAGAATTGAATTCCAAACTTGTTAATAGTTTATTGATGCAGGTTAATGACTATATCAAAATGGCTCAGTTTAAGCACAGCACTGAGCTGATCAAAGGATTATTAAAACAGGTGAAAACATCAAATGAACATCTAACCTGAAATCATATCTTTAAAAACAGGTCTTGATAATCAAAAACTTGACAGCAAAGAGATAATACTAGAAGCTGATTGGTAGGCAGATGAGGTTTATCACATTTATGAATGAACAAGTATTTTTGCTCAATGTTTAATCATATTAAAATGTCCCCTACCCACCGAGGTCCTTTTTCACCAACTATGTGAAGATTTTTAAATTCATCTGTAATACAGAGGTAAGTCAGATGGCCAAATGAATGGAGTAGATATTTCACACTACGTGGCTTAACTTACCAAATACTACGTCCTGCAGTTCAACAATGAACATGGGTATGTGATCCCTCCTGAATTCAGTAAGGTTGTCCAAGACATGTGGGGATACTAGAATTTGTTTTTCCAGGGCAAGTTCTTGCTTTAACATGGCAGAGTGGCGATGAGGGATGACAACGGAAATGGAATTTGGATGGCTTATATTGTCAGTGGCCTGGGGAAGTATGAAAGCAGAGGTTGGCCCTCCAGGGCACTGGTATCCTTGAGTCAGATATCAATGGGAATTACACTTTTCTTGTGTTCAGAGATCCTAGTCAAGAAAAAACAGTCCATGCTGTTTTATTTGAAATGTTTTTGATATGTTCTTTACTTTTTAATTAAAATTTATTTTGAAAATATTCCCCATTTTTTTCTTATTGCCTTGAACAAAATACATATTTTTTATTATAAAATCTAAACTGGTGAAAATTTTATAATTTATTTTATGTTATATATTAAAACTATTCCTCATAGCCATCTTACTTCTTCAATATAACTGCTCAGAAATAGAAACCATTATCAATGAGGTTTACCAGTTTCTATATTTTTCTTGCACACAAAGATATGCATAGAATGTATAATTTTACCAAACAGGATCTATTGAGATGGCTAGATATATTCACCTGAAACTTTCTTTTTATTAATATGTGATGAACACTTTTCCATGTAGTACATATACTTCACTCCTTTTCCTGGCTGTATAGTACTTCATAACATGGCTATGCCATAATACATTTAAATATTCCTCTGTTGATTGGTGTTTAGGGAATGTCCATCTTTCAAGTATTACAAATACTGCAAGTACAAAAACACCCTCATTTCTTTAGGGTAGATAATAAATAGAAATGCTGTGCCAAAGCATATGAGCATTTGTAATTTTGACAAGTAATATGAAATGTATTTGTACTTTTTAAAAGGACATTATTTACATTGTCATTTGTTTCAGGAAGAAAAAATAGCTACATCTTGGGATTTTCACCTTCAGTGAGCTAGAAGAATCCCATTTGAAATAAAGAGAGCTATGGGAGGGATGGGGAAGGGAGTGTGTTGAGAAAGGGATACCTAAGAGGTATTTCTGAGCTTCATAATTGACCAAAAGCATTAGCACCATCTGGGAACTTACTAAAAATGTAACTTTGGAGCTCCATCATAGACTGAATCAGAAATTTTGGGGTGGGGTCAGCAATGTGTTTTGACAAGCCCTCCAAGTAATCCCATTGCTGGCTGAGGTTTGAGAACTGCTTCATTGCAGTAAGGAGAGGAGGTGGGAGGTTAAAAAACCTGACATCTGATAAAATCATTGTCCCTATCAATTCCCATGTCATAAGGACAGAAGAGAAGTTGAGAAAATATGGAAAGACTAGAAACTTTAAAAAGTGGTAGGTAACAAGTTTCTGCCTCTTTTTTAGCAAGATGCATGTGCGCGCGCACACACACACACAGTACACAGGGCAGTTCTGCTTAACTGGATACTAGTAAGCAAAAACTTTTTTGATCTCTACCCTCAGTCCCCATGACTACTGTCCAGGAAAACTGGGCTGATATGTTTTCTATAGCTTGCCTATTAAGAAGTGCCTTCCATATGCAGCATGGTGACTAGCCTAATAAAAGAGTAATATGCAAATTAACCATCACTCTGCTACACCCACAAACCATGCCCACCAGCCAATCAGGAGTGAATATGCAAATTAACCCAACCAAGATGGCTGTGGCCACGGAGAGAGCAGGAGGGAGGTTTGGGTTTCTCCAGTAATGGAGGAAGCCAAGCTTTCCGCACACCCTGGCCAGCCCACTTCAGGCTACAAAGTTTCAATTATAGAAGGTAAATAAATCCCAACAAAAATGGTGGCAGCCACGGAGCTGGAGAGAGCAGGAGGCTAGGGTTGCCCCCGGCAATGGAGGAAGCCAAGCTTCTGAAGCCCTGGCCTGCCTTGGCCTCCGCTACAAAGTTTCAATTATAGAAGATAAATAAATCCCAACAGAAATGGCTGCTGCCATGGAGCGAGCAGAAGGCTTGGCTCCGCTCCAGGCTACAAGTTTGAATTATAGAAGATAAATAAATCCCAGATACCAGGGCCTCTGCTTGGGTCACCGGGGGGTGTGGCTGGCCTGAAAGCCACCACAGACCCCTCGCCTAAGCTGCCCCATGCCCCAAGGGAATCCCCACTCTGATCCGGGACACCCTTCAGGGCAAACCAGCTGGCCCCCACCCATGCACCGGGCCTCTATCCTATCTAATAAAAGAGTAATATGCAGATTGACCATCACTCCAACACACAAGATGGCTGCCCCTATGTGGACACAAGATGGCCACCATAAGATGGCCAGCAGGGGAGGGCAGTTGGGAGGGACCAGGCCTGCAAGGGAGGGCAGTTGGGGGTGATTAAGCCTGCAGGGGAGGGCAGTTAGGGGTGACCCAGGCCTGCAGGGGAGAGCAGTTGGGGGTGATCAGGCCTGCAGGGGAGGGCAGTTAGGGGAAAGCAGGCTGGCAGGGGAGCATTAGTCATCAATCAGGCTGGCAGGGGAGTGGTTAGGGGGTGATCAGGCTTGCAGGCAGAAGCGGTTAGGGGCAATCAGGAAGGCAGGCAGGTGAGCAGTTGGGAGCCAGCAGTCCTGGATTGTGAGAGGGATGTCCGACTGCCCGTTTAGGCCCAATCCCACCAGGATCGGGCCTAAATGGGCAGTCGGACATCCCTCATGGGGTCCCAGACTGGAGAGGATGCAGGCTGGGCTGAGGGACACCCTCCCCCTGCCCCCGTGCATGACTTTGTGCACCGGGCCTCTAGTCCTATATAATAAAGAGGTAATATGCAAATTGATCATCACTCCAACACACAAGATGGCCGCCCCCACTTGGTCAAAGATGGCTGCCCCCATGCGGACACAAGATGGCCGTCACAAGATGGCCAGCAGGGGAGGGCAGTTGGGGGTGACCAGGCCTGCAGTGGAAGGCAGTTGGGGGCAACCAGGCCTGCAGGGGAGAGCAGTTAGGGGCAACCAGGCTGGCAAGGGAGTGCAGTTAGGGCTGGCCAGGCCTGTAGGGGAGGGCAGTTGGGGGCGACCAGACTGGCAGGGGGGGTCAGTTAGGAGTGACCAGGCTGGCAGGGGAGGGCAGTTAGGGGCAATCGGGCCAGCAGGGGAGCAGTTAGGCATCGATCAGGCTGGCAGGGGAGTAGTTAGGGGGTGATCAGGCTGGTAGGCAGAAGTAGTTAGGGGCAATCAGGCAGGCAGGCAGGCAGGCGATCAGTTGGGAACCAGCAGTCCTGGATTCTGAGATCCGGCCTAAATGGGCAGTCTAACATCCCTTGAGGGGTCCCAGATTGGAGAGGGTGCAGGCTGGGCTGAGGGACACCCCCTCCCCCCATGCACGAATTTCGTACACCGGGCTTCTGGTAGTGAATAATACTGTATTGTATACTTGAAAGTTGCGAAGTGGAACTTCAGCATTCTCACTACAGAAAACAATGGTTTAAAAAAAGTGATGAGCATAGGATCAATCAAAGAAACAAGTAGCTTCCACACTCTCCTGAGTTATTGAGGCCTTTGCCCTTTTGTGGCTTAGCAACATGATTTATAAGTATTATAAGTGCAGTTGATTGTTTCACCTAATATTACCATTACCTGAAATAAATCCAAAGCTAAATGCTATGACTCTCCCCCTGCCTCACTTTTAGGAGTGGTGGTGAGTTGATGCCAAGACACTCAGGTACTTGACAAAACTATTTTGAGAAGTTCTACTCACTATTTTTCATGGGTCAAAGTTAATCTTTGAAGAAATATGTTGGTCTTTGGACATAAGTATTTTTTAAGCCATGTTTTATAAATTGGTGCAGCAAGTGAGATTCTCAAACATCATCTCTCGCTCTTGAGTAACTCTCACCATTTTCCCTGCCTAACTGTTAATGTGTATAAGTTATCGTTATAACTCTTAACCTTCCTTGGGAGACTCTGCCTTGTTATCTTCCCTGTCTGGTGGCTGACACACCATGTTCCAAGCTCTTGCACCCTAAGTCACAGGAAGATATGAAACTTAACTGTTAAGTTCGTGAAGTTCAAGATAATCATTCTCACAGCACAGCGAACACTGAGTATACACTTGTCTCTCAATACATTATGAGTAGCTATTTGAGCTCCAGATCTCTGATGAACTCAAGAGATGGAACTCTAAATTAGAGTGCTCCATCTAGAGAAAAACCCCTCTGAAAGCAAAGAAATTGCCTTTCCTTCCTCATTTGCTCGCTGTAAAGGACTAATATAGTCATACTTCTCTTTTCTCTTTAAAAAGACAGAAACTTCTTATTCTTCAGGATTATGATGAAAATAAAGCTTTGGCTAAGGAATCAGTGATATACCCACTTTTTCTAATCTTCCACTTATAATCCTCTATCCTAAGGAGATGAAGTCACTACTCAAGAAATTTAAATGAAAAAAAAGCAAAGACAACACTATCAGTGACTTTAATTTAGGTAAATATACTAGTATCTGCTAGCATGCACTAGTCACTCAACAAGGTCTCTTTTATAGATATGAAAATTATGGGTCCACTTTCAACTTTTATCTTCTTACTAAACTGAGGACCTTTAGCTACTGCCTCCTTTATGCACTGAAGAATTTTACTTTTCATATCATCTGGTGATCTTTACAACTTCCATTCGTATTTGTATTTGCTTTAATGTTATTTTGATTAGACTGATATATATACAATAAATTATTTAAAATCTCATCTGATTTTCCTACAGAGAAATTTAAGTGCTGTGCTCCTATGGCCAGCATCATCTAAAACACACATCCACAGCATCATCTAAAACACACATCTACAGAATGATGGAGGCACGCTGACATCAATGATTGCTCAGGTGTTTATCGTTCCTGCACCTGTGGTATGGAGAGTGAAAGGAAGTTTGGGATTCACATAGAATGGTGGATGATGGGGCAACCAAAAGAAGCTTTGAGTATGACGGAGTGGGGTTCAAGCCCCAACTCCATCACTTAACTAGATGAGCTACTTCAGCTCATGATTTAATCTGAGTTACAGTTTTATGAGCTGTAAAATGAGGATTATACTCATTATTATAATAGATAGCAGTTACGACTGCTGTCTGCCCTGTACCATGCTCAGCACTTCTCTTCCTTTATTTAAAACAGACTCATAGATACAGAGAGCAGCCTGATGGTTGCCGGGGGTGGGGTGGGGGGGGCGGAGGAGGTTTGGAGGGGACTGCATGAGAAAGGTGAAGGGATTAAGAAGCACAGATTGGCAGTTATAAACAGGGATATAAAGTCAGTAATATTGTGATAACTATGTATGTGCCAGATGGGAACTGGAAATATCAGGGGAAGTACTGTGTAAAGGACATGACTGTCTAACCACAATGCTGGACACCTGGAACTAACACAATATAATACTGAATGTAAACTGTAATTGAAAAATAAAAATTAAAAAACATTTTAAATTAGAATAATTCCTTTTTTAAAAGGAGACTGAAGCTAAGAGTGGTCAGACAATACTAATCAGTGGTATATTTTGTTGTGCACTTGAAGGGCAACCCCGTTCCGGCCACAGCAGCAGGGCATCATGGAGTACAGGGTGCAGGTCCCATGAAATACTAGAAGTGGAAGAACTTTCTAGACTGTGTGCCCATACACGACAAAGCTTAGGTGTGTTGTAAATGGAGAATGCTGCTCTGTAAAAATATATTTATACACTGGTAACTTTTTCTTGCAAGTTTAATCTGCTTCCTTGCAGAGTTTTAAAAAACTATACAGTGGTACTTGCTGGCATAAAGGTTAATCTTGGGCAAATTTGCAGAGTTTGCCCTGTGTACCACCCCTCATTCCCTAAAAGCATTCTTCTCTCTTTTTTTTAAAGAGCCCAGATTTTTTTAACTTTATGAATAAATACAATTCTTCTTTCATTCTCCCCAATGTGAGGCAGGGGGCATAGGGTTGATACAGTTATAATTTTTAAATATGTAAAAGAATACAAAGTGCAATCTTTTCAATGGAACATGTCTTTAAATTAGGGGCAGGAGAAACTCCTGACATTGTCTTTGATCTTTGTGGACAGACAGGGCAACTCCATTTAAGCGTGCCTCCACCCTTTTCTATATGTGCGTTTTAGATGATGATGTCTATTGTGTATCAACATGGGTCATCAGACCAAATTTGAGAACTACTACTTTAAAGTTCATGGGGGACCCTGGAAAATCATGAACTGAGCAGCAAACAGACCAGGCTCTGCTCTTAGTAGTACAGGGCAGCAATTCAAACTATGGGCTCTGTAGTTAGGCTGTTTACATTTAAATTCTGCCTCTGCTGTTAGTTATATCATCTTTCTTTAAGTCTCTAAGCCTCACCATTCCTTGGGGCTAAAATGGGTATAGTAATAATGTCTGTGCTTATTATGAGAATTAAATGGAATAATATTTTATCCAAGAACCAACATAAGCTCTCAAAAATGTTAGTATGTAAATTAACAAAACATATTATTAACTATCATTATTTTATTCATATTTCTTCTTCTTTTTAATTTATTTAGCTTCTTTGCTTTTCACTTTTCCCATCTGTAAAAATGAAGACAAAAATACCCAACTTTCGGGGTTGTTTTGGAGCATAAATGAAATAATGCATGTTTGTACATAATTTGGCATATATAAGCCCCATTAAAAATAGTCATCATTATTTTTTTGTGACATTTCCCATCCCCACTCCTGTAGTGCATTCACAGTTGTTAGTTGCTCTTGGTTTCTCCAAACCGGAAAAGGAAGAAAATAATCTCATTCGCTGCCGGACTTCGAACTTGGTTCCAGGCTCCAGCCAATCCCTCCGTCATGTGCCTGAAAACTTACCTGTCCCGTGTAAATGCATCTGAAGGCAATTCCATCAACACATTACCTTGAGAAAGTTTTAAATGTTATTTCATCAAGCACACTGAGAAAACTTAAAAGCAAAACACGTTCATGTTTATCACTTAAAAACTCAGCAATATCTATTTTGGAACTCTGCTTAAAAGTATTGTGAAGAGGAAAGAAAAAAAAAGATGAAGACATTACAACAAAAATATTCCAGCTTGGATACAATGAGTAATGGTAAGACCAGATAACCTTGCTTTCTCTCCTGCCTAAGTCTACATTTTCAGGTGTCCATTGGCCTGGAGAATTCAGGGGGTCACCCAAAGTGTCGTTTATCTCTAAGCCTACTGCCCACTAGTCACCATGAAGGTTCTCTTTGGATTGTAATCCCCCTTTTTAAAATTTAATATGGAGTGGAGTGTGGCTAGCTGGGAGATTCTGGACAGTCATAGAGTCAAAAGGAGAAATAAATTCAGCCTATGTTACGATAATCTTGACTCCTCAATGGAGAATGTCCTATTTTTTTCTAGTACTCACCTCTACATCCAAATGTAAAATTGTCTGCTACACCATGGGATGGAAATGAAATCATATTTCCCTCTTATTCTTCCCAAAACATGTGATTGAAGGAGTGAGGGAAAGTATCCATGACACTGAAGAAGTCGTATCTCTTTTATTTCTTCACCTATGTGGTGAAGGAGTGGGATTAGGACCCATAAGATCTGCTGTAATCATTAATAAGAACGTGTGCATTAAGCAGTAGAGAAAGGTAAAAGGTTGTTCTAGAAGATTTACAAGTGACTGAGAGGAGAGGGAACATGATAGGGAGATGCTACATTCTTTTGAAAATTCCTCAAATATACAAGCAGATCATGGACTAACATAAACTAATATTAGGACTTAAGAATCTGAATGAAGGCTGGGGGAGGATATGTATATGTAAAACTGATGGTGAGAGATAATTTTTGTTGACAAAACCTGATATATTAAAACTAGGAGTTTTATCCTGAATCATTCAGGTGGGGATTTATAATAAATATGAAGAGGAGCTTAAATGTATGTTTCTTGTTACTCTAAGAGGTGGTATCTATCAAATAACAAAAGATGGCTTAAAAAATTCCTGCCTCTTAAATCAATAAAGTACCAAAGACAGTAGGCTCTGTATCATCTTTCAAGGTTCAACATGTTATCCCAGAGGCAGACTGCTTCAAGTCATATCCCCCCAAAGTTAGTAAAGCATTGTTCTTTGGCTTTCTACAGAGAAAAATGTAGACAGGGTCTCAATGAATTGTATAACACAATGTTTTTAAAATTTTGGGCTTCTGCTAAATTGATTTGACTAATTTACCTATTTAATGGTTACCTAAACTGAACTGAATGACTGTTGCTCCTCTCCGATTAATAACTGATCAATCTTAAAGAAAAGCATTCAAGATGAGTTTCTGTGTTAAAGATCAAGTGCTTTTTTTTCTGTTTTAAATGAGTATTTTGCATTACTGAGGGTAATATAGTTATTATTCTGTAATATTTTGAGCTTAACAAAGGGCAAAGTTAATCCTGAACTACTTTTTCCTTGAGTACTTAGAATATAGCATCATGCCAGGTGGACAGAAGAAATGGTAAGAGTAGATTTTCTTTTCCAGCTAGATTGAAATAAAAAGTTTTTACTTGCATGGTCTACACATTTTTTCCTCCATTCTTTTTAACCAGAAATTTGATTATACTTTCATACAACTTTGGAGGATAAAATCCTCTCACTTTATGATGCATCCATTTCCTTGTCTCTAAAATGATAACCTGCAGCTGGAAAGATCACTTGATTCACAGGGAAACTGGAGAATCTACTGTACAACAGCCAGGTTCTAGGTCAATATTCTATGAAATGCCCATTATTTTTTGCATTATTCATAAAGTGAGTTGTAATAGTAGAGGGGAAAAAAGAAAGCTTTAGTTTAAGTCATCCTATGTAATAAAGAGGTAATATGCAAATTGACCCTCATGCCCTTGCACAAGATGGCCACCCCCATGTGGTCAAAGATGGCCACCACAAGATGGCCGGTAGGGGAGGGCGGCTGGGGGTGATCGAGCTGGCAGGGAGGGCAGGTGGGGGCAATTGGGCAGGAGAGCAATTATGTGCTAATCAGGCTGGCAGGGGAGTGGTTAGGGGGTGATCAGGCTCACAGGCAGGCGAGTGGTTGGGAGCCAGCAGTCCTGGATTGTGAGAGGGATGTCCAACTGCTGGTTTAGGTCTGATCCCACAGGACATCCCCTGAAAGGTCCCAGATTTGAGAGGGTGCAGGCTGGGCTGAGGGATAACCCGCCCCCCCCCCCCCCCAGTGCACAAATTTCGTGCACCGAGCCTCTAGTATTATATAATAGAATGCATGAAAAATTTAAAACAGTAAATAAAAGATCTAAAATTAATATCAGAAAAGAACCACAGAAATGGTAAATAAATTAAAAATGTACCAGAGATGCTAAATAAAAATTACTTGCAAAAAAAGGCTGAGGCACTTGAATGTGGAAGTACATACAGACTTTCCTTGGGGTATGTGAGCAGGTCCCTCCAGTGCACAGTACACAGAGTACCGGCCGAGTCACTGCACAGGGAAATGAGACCATTTAGAATCCATGGAAAAGAGTTGCCATGCTCCAAAATAGATCTTGGAAAATTTATCATCTCCAAGTGAGTAAATAGGAAACTTGACCATTTTTAGCCTAATTAAAATTCAATGTATTTGTACTTGCCATTTTTAGATCACTTTTTTTTCTTTGTCATTAAAACCATGTATATCATAGGTTTCTGATGAATTTTCATGTAAATAATCAAAATATAGTTTTAAAATTAAATTAAAACCACATTTCGTAAAGCACCGTGTTTTGCTTTTTTTTTTTAGGTAGAAGGTGCAACCTTTAAAATAATGAAACAGGTTAAGGTTTTGTATTTGATCTGCTTTTTATGAATGGGGTGTCAGCTTGGTAGAGCACAATTTCCCCTTCTTGAAAACCACAGAGCAGAGTGGAATACTATTAGCACGGGTGCATCCCATGACAGCTGTAGAGATTAACATTTAGAACAATAAGGAAAACCGCTCATTAATTCCTCTTATTTTCTGAGAAAAAGAGAGAAATCCGTGGATCTGCTGTTGAGAGACCTGCAAAAATGCAAAACTGTACAATATTTTACATAATAATAAATGCCGTTGAAATTGGAACATAAATTTATAATAAGTACATTTCCCTTTTAGAATTTACGTACTCTTTGGAGCCAGACCTTCTTGGTTTCATTTCCGAACCTGCTGTGGATTAGCTGTGTGTTCTTCCATAGGTCACTTACCTCTCTGTGCTTCAGTTTCCTCCTTGTGTGAAGCGGATAATAATAGTACCTACCTGAGAAAATTGCTGTGAGGATTCAATATATTATAATCTATGCAAGGCTTAGGACACTACTGGTTCACAGTAAGTTCTATGTAAGTGTTTGCTACTATTACCATTGTCATCATTATTGAAATATTTCAATGAATCTGTTTTATATTCAAGTTTCTTTAAAAGCTTTGAAAACATACTTTTCTTAAAAACTGGACATTACACTTTGCTGAAGAACAGCTATTGATCAAAGTTTCACAATTGGCTCTATTTAGATTATTGTCCTGTCACTCCCAATATTGAAACTTAATTTCTAAGGATCTACTATGTACCAGTTGGTCATAAGGATGGGGTGTGTTTCTTATTTCAGTTAGTTTTGCATACTGCAACTTGACATACTTATTAAAAAGTCCCATGAGCAAAGCAGTTTGTGAAAAGTTCCTTAGCATTTAACTTAGAAATGCCTGCCTCCATGAACAGATAATAAGGCAACTAAGTGAGAACTGTGGTTGGTAAACATCACAGATTCAACAGAGGCCATGAGCAGTGGCTATAGTTATGATAACTTTTAATTAGATTTTTTTAAAAAAACCCATATCCTTCAAGGATGCTATGAGTGTTGTAAACTTGGGTGCAGTTTTGCCTTAGCAGGTACTAGACCTATTTACACTCGTGGATATGACACCAGAAGGTCAATCCCACCATGAGCTTACATCTAAGGGAATATTTAAATTGATCAGCAAGGCATGCTTGCATCAGCACTTAAAATTCCTGTTGTTACTTAACTTTATTTCAGAAAAGGCACATTTTCAGTGGGATATTAAGAGTTGGGGCAGCATAAAAGGGTCTGATGGTCACATGCACTGCAAAGTGCTGTGGATGGGATGAGATTAAATGACAGAGGGCAGAGCTCTGTGAAGGTATGCGGTGGTGTGTTTCAGTGAATGGAGCCTGATTAGTGTGGTGGAGTGGTGATACAGGGAGCTGAATGACCTCCTGAATCACTGATAATGCAAACACTTTCCCCCTGATGGGAATAAGGGCTCAATCCCCTACCACATTATTTGCAGACAGCAGGGTTTGTAGCAAGAGTTGAAAGAAAACACACACCAGTTGATTTTGGTGGGCAAAGGGAGTTGGGGTGGAGATTATGGAAAGACTCAAGCAAAGGGGCTTTTCCCCAGGAAAGCAGGATTCTGGAATAAATGGGAATACTATGAGTGGCGGGAAACGAAGAGAAAAGAAGAGACACCAGAGATAGGCCCCGCCTCTTATGCAACGTAGTTCAGGGCCACTCTTATTTACTTGTTTAACTCTTCTCAGGGTCATCTAGAAGTACATTCATGCAGCCCTTTTTCCGCAAATGCTCATGATTCCCTGCAACTCTGCAAAGTCTTACGGGAGAGCACTGGACGTGGAGTCAGAAGGCTGGGATTCTTAGGGCAGCACTGTCACCTGCTGGTAGTGAAATATGTTGTCTGTGCTTCAATCTCTTTAATGGAAGCACAGGACTCCTGATCAATATAATAAGGGTAAAATATTAGAAAATGTCTGCCATCATCTCAAGTACTAGGAATGCCTCTTTAACAAGTTAAAGTGCAGCTCCATGAGACTATAACTTCTAGTTTGATATCTGCTGACTCCAAGTTGCTACTTCCCAAATTTGCCCAGATTATTAAAATTTTAGTAGCTAGAAAAAATAATCCAATTTTCTCATTAACTTTCTATTCACTAAATTAATATATCTAATTTTCAAGGATATATCTCTTATCATTGGAGGCAATAAAGTTATTTTCATTTTGAGTGGGAAACAAAGCAACTCAGTAAATTCTTGTTTTTTCCTGAATTGGCCCCCGAGCAACAACTATTGCTCTCCACTTCGCTGGGGTTTTGCCTGATGCCACCTTTAAGGTCTATATGATGTTAGAAATGAAAAAGTGTTCTAATATTGCCTTGACCTTTTAGCCCTGTGGTGGGTTCAAGGAACGAGGTGCTAAAGCAATTTGCATTATTGTGCTCTCTGTGCCAGGAACGTCTTTGAATCTTGGGCTAAAGAGATTCGATCCATATCAATGTCTGTAGACACCGAGATTTTCTATAATATGCTTTCATGCTTGCAATAATTCTGTCTGTAAGACGGAAGGCTGGAAACAAATAATTATGCCAAAGCCTGGGTTAATTAATGTACGAGCCAAGTCAATTTGAAATTTAAATTTGGCTTTAGTGCACTTTGCCTTTCTTTTTCCCCTGTTGCCCAAGTTGTCTTGTGAATACCCTGCAAGAGAGGAAATTTCCTCAAATGGCAGAGCTTTTCTTGGAAAATTATTGTTATAAAATAGAGATTTTTTTCTTTATCGTATAGTCCTGGGATAAGTGCTGTTACTTTTAGGTCCCAGGAAGAGTAAATATAGTTTTCATATTAGGCTGACCCCAAATTCCTATCTGTTTACAATAAATACATTTTACATCTATTTAATAGAAACAGGTTTGGGTCAGATGTGAAAGCCTAGAAGAACTATATCACATTTTACCTTTGTATTGCTGTGCAGAAAGTTCCTGATTATGTACCTAGCTACCTAGAATGTCGACTTGACATATAGCAAGAGCCTGGACTATTTCAGGCTAGTCCAAAAGGCTGCACTTTTACCATCAGGATAGCCACAGCTCCTGTAGCCCCGCTGACTTGAAAAGCTGAGCTAAAAGCCCCCAGAAATATTGACTTAAAAGTCCATGCAAAGGGGCTCCTAATTCCATCTGTGAATACAGGCTTAAATCATTCAAGACAATATGTATGTATTAGAAAAAAAATTTCTCTTAAGTCACTACTGACATGCCACTTGACGGCAGCTGTGGAATGAGCACAGCCTTTTGGCATCGGAAGAATTTAGATTTGAGTTCTAGCTCATTGCTTCAGAGACAGTGTGCACCCTGGAGAGTGACATAAGCTTTCTGAGCCTCTGTTTCTTCATCTGTGGAATGGGCTTGATAACATCCCATAGGAGGGTCATGAGAAGTGACTAAGCATTGTTGTTTCCAGGACACAGTAGGGACTCAATGAATTGTAGCTGTTTGTATATACCTATATACATATATAGATATTAAATCTTCACCAGAGGACACGTTTATTATTTTTATAGAGAGGAACAGTGATGTGAGAAAAACATCCATCAGCTGCCTCCTGTATACACCCCAACTAGAGATCAAACCTGCAACCCAGGTATGTGCCCTGACGAGAAATCAAACCCATAACCTTCTGGTTTATGGGAAAACACTCCAACTGAGCCACCTGGCCAGGGCAAATTGTAGCTGTTTTTGTTATTATTTTAGTTACATTCCTAAAGTCTAGGAAGTATTAACGTGCTGATTATTGGTAATTCAAACCATTTAGGATTAATTGCTTTAGGGCTCTGGTCCATATTGAGGAGATGAGAAGGAGTGTCCTGTTTGTTTGTTTTCCTGCTTATAATACCTATAAATTCCACTAGGAAGCTTCCCCTTGTGCAAGAGGCGGGGGAGAAGGAGAGGTCTATACTTTGTGATTAAGAAAGTGTCAAGGGGCTGATGGAATCGTTCTGCGTGCTTAAACCGAGCGCTATGTTCGGAATATGTAAGCTATGTTTTAAATGCTTGCTAAAGAAACAGAGTTGGCTCCTCAAGCCAACCCCGACTCAAACTGGAAATAAGAAATGTGAATGAATTATTGATTTGGACGAAGTAGCCGAGAGAAGGGGCTGAAACCTCTGGGGCAATGGCTAGTTGATATCTTAAAAGAGGAAAAATGTAAGCCGGAATGTGACAAAAATAATTTAAAGATAATGAAAGCATGATATGTATGGCCACATTTAAGGAAGTTTAACTCATTTCACTAAGAAGCTCTCTTGTGTGTTTTGGGGAATACGGAATAAAAGGATGGCTTTGTCCTTTTTATTCTAGCAGGGAAATAACAATTAACAGATATCCACAACAAAAAGGGGAGACAGTGTCGTAAGACAACTATACAATGGTCTAATGTATGATCCCAAACTGGCATGTTTCCCTGAAATTCAGCCGTGCAACTTTTGAGTGCACAAACATTTTGAGAAATATTTGGATGCTGTAATACTATGATTTCTAGATTGCGATCCTTGAAGATAGGGGTTTATAAAACACATATTTCCCCTAATCCATATTGTAATAAAGAGATTAAGAGTCTAATTCAATGAATGACAAAAGGGACGAATGCTGTATACACACACAGATGTGCACGTGTGTATTTCTGGAAGCTCTAAGGAAAGAGATACCAGGATGTGGTATTACCTCTTGCTTGGGGGGGGGGGGTGTCATTGGCTATGCAGGTAAAGCTAAAGAAGGAAGCAGCATGTAAGTTAAACTGGAGTGGATTGTATGATTTAAAAAAGAGGACATAAGGGGTGCATGTCAAGGTGACTGAAATTTATTGTGTACATTCAGTGTCTCTATTTCTTCACTTATTTATCCCTTAATCCACACCTAACCCACTACTGAAATTGTTTATTCCTTACCCTACTTTATTTACTTGTAATGTCCTGTTGCCCACTTTTCTCTCCATAAAACTGCTTTCCCTTGTGTTTCTCCCTTTCTTCTAGCTTTTCATCACTGCCTTTTTTGCAGGCTTGTTTTCTAATTGTTCCTTTAAAAAAAATTGGTCTTTTTCTTTTCTTACTAATCTTCTGCCTTTGTTTTTGTTTTCTTTTTTTACTTCTTCAAAGGTGAAATTCTCCATTCCTACCCACTTATGTCCCCCAAATCCGTATCTCTGGTACAGAATTCTTTCTTGAGCCCTACATTTTCTGTACCAACTTCTTCCGGGCATCCTCACATAAATAAGTCAAATGCATCATGTTACAAATTTAAATTCTTTAGCTTCCTCCCCTAAAATTCCTTGTCTAGACTATCTGAATGATAGCCACCTCTCATATTATCTGTAGAAGAAACCTGGAATTGATCATAGCATCAGCCATTTCCCTACAACATTTTCTTTTCCTTTTCTATCTCCAACAAGGTGATCCTAATTATTTCTCCCGTAACTGCAAAGGCTCCAGGCTTCCAGTTCATTTGTGTCTATCCTTTTTTCAGACTATGATTTCCCTTAATTTTCCTTCAGGGATCTACCAGGATGGCAGATCTGCCTGCGTCAGTCCTGTATTTTCACTCCTTCTAGGACCCCTATTGTCTTCTTGATAAAATGCAAACCCTTCAACCCTGCAGGCACGCAAACCCCATTGTAATCTGTGCCTTGTAGACCTTGGGACCAACTAAAATATCTGTTATTTTCCTAAATCGATATGTTGTTTCCAGCCCCTAGGGCTTCTGATAGACGTATCCTGTCTGAAACACACGTCATCTCTTCCCCTCCTCCTTCTGTCTTGTTGGTGCAATGCTGAGTCATGTTCCCTTCCGGTCACATTCATCGAAAAGCTTCCCCGATGCCCGGCTACGTGCTGTTTCTGCTTCCAGAACATTCGTGGTGTTTCTCTACTGCAGTACTTACCACACCGGTGTGTAATTGTCTATGGTCTGTCTTCTCCTCCAGTCCTCATAAAGCCAGGAGCTGTCATTTGTCACATTGCCCCCTGACTAGGACATGATAGGCATTTAGTAAATACTGAGTTTTAAAATATGAGCAAAACGATAAGAATGGATATCTGTTAGATGTGTTATGGGTGAATGATGAATACATTTTGAAGGATAAAGGAAGGCAAGATTTGAAATGCTGAATTCTGAACTCCCAGACGTATAAAAGGGAGGGGCTGGGCCTAGGGTTTTGGGAAGAAACCGATGCTAAAGCAAAGCAGCCCTGCAACTGAGGGAAAGCCTGTCCCCTGTCACTCAGACCTCCATTTGGAGGCAACAGAATACAAACTGAGGTTGCCAGGCCAGGGCATAAGGGTTAAAAGTGCAGTCCATTTTTGTGGCTTCCCTGAGGCTGCAGACCTGGAATTGGGTAGCTGTTGAAGTTTGTCATTTGGCTTAGATAAGAAAGATAACATGGGAATTATATCATGAGGCATCTTTAATGCCAGGCTGAGGAGTGGCTTTAGTCCTCGCTTCCCCGGGCATCACCGAGGAATGGTGAACAAAATGGGAGCTTGGTAAACAAGTCTCTGTTATGTAACACTCAATGCAGCACAGGGAGTCTGAAGGTGACCGAATATTTGGAGAATATTTAAGTATTTTGTAAAGGTTTAAACTAGAGGGGTGGCAATGGAACGATGAGGAAGAAAATGCAGCATTCTTGGGGAAAATTGGGAGTAGCCTTGAGACTTGATAAAAGAGAGACATCCATTTGCAAACAGAACTTTTAAGGAAATAAAACAGTTAAATATTGATTACAAAAACAGAACCTATTTCACCGAGCCAAGTACTTTATTTCTTTGAAAAAATAGCTCCATAGGTTTAGAGTGTCTGTGTTATTCTTTGACAAAGAATAGCAATTCCTATGCTATTTTTAATAATGAGAGGCTTTTCATTTGAACAAAGACAGCATCTTATACCTCAGGTGTCACAGGTACCCTGGAGGTCTGATGCAACGCCGGGCAGCAGCTCGGGGAGAAGCATAGCCAGCTCCTGTGAGATGGAGTTTTGCCGAGCCAGTCTTGAATAGAGACCTTTAATTGTACTCCTTGATGGACACTTCTTACCCTAAAATTATTTTGCTTTTTATTTTACAAAAATATGTTCTAGACAACACTTCTTTTCAGAAAACAATTTGAGAAAATTGCATTTGGGAATAGATTCTGGTGACATTTTTCTACCAATTCTCCCCCCGCCCCTCCCCGCCCCTAAATTCTTCACCCTGAACATAAAATTTTAAAGACCTGAAACCTTTCCATATTATCAGTTTTCTAAACCCATAAAGTAAAGCCCGAAATATATTTGAATGTATTTGTGTGTATTGATAGTAGAATTGAAAACAAGTTAATGCCATTGTGACAACATGTTATTATCATTGTTTTCATAATCCTCATTTTACAGACCTCTGTAAGATCATATTAATATTGAAGAGCACACAGTTGTCACTCAAAATAATGCTTTTAATTAAAATTAGAATGGAAGAAAATATCATTCCTGAGTGGAATGATTTTTGATGTATTGGTCATTCTTTATTAGACACGAAGTCCTTGAAGATTGGGACATGTCTTTTTTGTTATGTAACATCGGGCATAAGGCAATTCTTGGCATATAATAAACAATCAAAAATATTTCTGAATAAATGACATTTAAAAAATATAACACTTACATAGAACCTACTATGCACCAGGCACCTACCCAAAATGACTTACAAATATTAACTCATTTAATTCTCATTAGAAAAATTCTTTTTGCAAAGGAAATTAAGGCATGGAAAGGTTAAATTATTTGCCCCAAATCCCACAGCTTCTTAGAAAGTGATGGAGCCGGGTATAAAACCCAGTCAGAGCCATGTCAGAATCTGTGCTCTTCACCAAAACTGCTTTTTTAGAAAAAAATTCTGTCCTTAAATTTAAATTTATAAATTATGTACGTAAATATTTTATTACAGTATTGAACTTAGAACAAGAACTGGGTTCAAATACATATTAAATTTACTTGGTTTGTGGCTTTGAGCAAATCTATTAACTGAATGGGTCCTTAATTTCCTCATACATAAATTAGAATAATAGCTGGTACCTCACAAAGCTATTGTAAGCTTTAAATAAATAATTTATGTGAACATTCTAGAACATACGCAGCACCCGGGATCTGTTAGTTGGTATGCCAAGGAGAATGGTATTGTTTTTCTCCTCACCTTTTTTTTCTTTTTTTTTTATTGTTTAAAGTATTACATATAGTAGTACATATATATCCTTTTTCCCCCCATTGCCTTCCCCCAGCCTCCCCTACCCCGTCTCCTTCTCCCCTTTCAAAAGGGTACATATTTACACATTACATACCATGACCTTAGCTAAATGAGGTCAGGTTCTATGTTTCATAAAGCGTTAATTCCAATATCTCCTATAGGTAGACTTAATTTATTAAAGCATTTTCTAGACAAATAAGATTCAAACTCAATAGATTGTTTTCTGGAGAAAAAAAACCACAAATTTCCCCCCAGAAGCTATTATGGTTTAAACATCTACCAAAAAAAGGAAAAGAAAAAAAAATATTTCTTCTAAATGGGAAATCAAATTGTACATTTTTTTTTAAGAATGAAAGATTAGACCGGCAATAGAACATATAGCATTTATTTTCACTAAGACCCTCTGACATTAACAGGTTCTATCTACCAAATCCCATAGGAACCATATCAGTCAGTGGTTCCCAATCATGGCTGCACATTAAAATCATATTTTAAGAAATATCAAAATATAGCCCCCTTCTTCAGATATTCTGATTTATTATCGGGTAGGGTCTGAGCGCATATATATATATATATATATATATATATATATATATATATATTTAAGTTCTTCATTGATTCCAATTTGCAGCCCGAGTTTAGAACACTGGTTTAGGCTATCATTTAAAATATCACCGGTCTCCTATTTCCATTTTATTTTTACTCTGATAAACAACAACAATAGATAATATCTTCATTCATGTCAACATTGAAAAGAGTCTGAGACATTTACCAAGAACCGAGTTGCCACGGCACTATGATGCTAAGTCATAGCTCCATTTCTTTAACCGGCTGCAGCAAATTCTATCTTTATCTATCCATCACTATTCATTATCTAGAGTTCCAAAAAACACAGGAAAATGGGAAACAAGTCGAATTTAGATCAGCTAAATTTCTTCAACTCTAAGCATCATAAAACAATACAACTCTGAGATTATTTATGTGTTCTTATGAGTAAATTATAATAAGGGTTTCATGTTTACTATGCTCAGTATGCTGGTATGGTCAATAAATAATCTTAGAACATTTTACAATGTGACTCAATATTATTCTTGCAGCTAGAGTTCCTAAAATTAACAGTAGATTAGAGGCATAGAACCCAAGCAAATCCCAGCTGAGGGATGTTTTGAGCCATATTAAAATATTGAGTAGAAATGAGTGCCCCCGAGAACACTGAAACTGCAAAGATGTTTTGCAAATCTAATCACCTTGGTTCCTCTCATAAGGCCGGGGAAGAAAAGCAGCAATTTTGAATTTTTAAAGCTGAGTTCTTTAGCCAAGCACATAGTAGGCTAGCAAAATGCTACTACAAATTATACTTTATAAATTCCACACCACTAATGCATTCAATCCTGCTTTGTCTTTAATGGTAAGCCAAAGTGGTCCAAGTACATAAAATATTTGCTGTCTCTTATCACCTAAGACAGACTCAAACTTGGACATTCGGCTATTTAAAGATTAGTTTCAGGAACTACAAGGTCACACTTGGGTTTATTTTGAACATTTCACTTTCAATCACCCAATAAATTCAAGAAATAGCCTTGAATAGATGACTTGGTTCAGGTTAACTACAGCCATGATATCGTGAGGGTCTCCTGAAGATCCATAGTGGACCCCTGCCTTGCATATACCACATACTATCAGGTTAAAGCTTTCAGATAGAACTTAATAGATTTTCAAAATAAAGCCGGAGTAATAGGCTAAAATTGAATGACATTGTTGATTTTTGACTCTGGCCGGATTTTCTTAGACTTCAAGCAAAATAGTATGTTTTGGGAAGAATTAATTTCTTAGAGCTTTTCTTGATGTCTCTCACCCCAGCTTGGAAAGAGCATCATGAAAAAGAAGGGGAAAAAAGAGCACCCTTTTGGAAACTATGCACACAACATATTTTTCCTAATAGGTGTGAAGAATGGCTGCTATGCATAAATGATTGTTGGAAAATAATTCTCTGTAAAACACGATCTAACAAGCAACCCCATTCACCACTGTACTCATTCCCAATATCCAGAACAACCATGACATATCACATAGATGCCGACATTGTCTGTTAGTTAATGAACACCATCACTTGCAGCTTCAACATTTTCATACCCCATACATTGGAGATTAAAACTTTGGAGGAAAATATCCCATTAGCAACATAATAGAAGTCACAAACCATCAATAGAAAACCCTAAGTTTCCCAGGACCACCATCTTTTCTTTAACCCAGGTGAAGTGACGCAGATGAAACTAAGCTGACCCTCCATCAGAACCTCAACCACCACCATCAAACAGCAGTCTGCAGCCAAAACCACACAAGGTCCCTCGGACACCAGCACTGCCCACCCTCCCTGGGAGCATCCCCAAGCTCACCCCCAGACCCTCCTTACCTTTCATGCTTTGGCTGGGCAGCTGGACTCAGCTCAGCAGAAGGGAAGGGGCTTCTCAGGTGGTGCCTCCAGACTCTGAACTCCAGCGCTCAACTGCTGCCCGAGAGGCCAGGTGCTGGGCGAGGCGCGGGTGGTGCGCACCTCTCCAACCCAGGAAGGTCCGCCGGCGAAGCGGCGCAGCCCACCCAAAATTTGGGGGGCTGCCTCTCCTAGTTTGAGATGAAAGCAAACTGCGTTAGTCTCCAGCCCTTCTTCTCCTGACCCCCTCGCGATTACCTGACACTTTAATTCCTTAAGGGATACTTTAAACCGAGTCCCAGCTTGTATTAGAAGCCAAAAGGCAACTGCTTTCCCCCTAGGCTTTATTTCTATCTCCCCAAAGTCCTGAAGGCTCACCTTCCAGGCGCCTAGCTTCCCTGGCTCAGCTGTGAGCAGTGCGCAAAGTTCTCCAGACTTAAGAGTCTTTAAATCCTCGCCCGCACTCTTGCCCCACCCCTCCCGCCTCCTCCCTCCACCCCCTTCTCCCCCCCTTGCTGCAGAGGAGGTGGATGCGGAATTGATGAGCGCCAGCCCCCCCCACCCCCCAGCCCCTCCGCCCCCGTCAGCCCTTTCCGGTCCCAGGAGAGGGAGGGGCGAGTAGGAGAGCTCTGTGCGCCTCCGCGCCCGCCCCTCTCCCCCCCCACCCCGACCCGCGAGTGGGGCTGCACCCACTGCTGCCTCGCTCCAGTCCGGGCTGGGACTCACCCTACCAGTCCGGGAGACCAAAAGGCAGCGACAACACAGGAAGCAGGAGAGGGACCCGAGTTGGGTAAGAGCGCGAAGGGTGGGCGGGGGTCTGGGAGATTCGTACCGTCCCCGGAAACAGCTTTGTGGGAGCCCTGTCCCCTCTCCGGAGGACGCGAATTCCAGAGGGAGGTGAGTTTCCCAAAGAACCCACCCCGGGAGACCGCGCTACCTTGGCTCCTTCAGTCACTACTCCGGGGACGGCACCACCTGGGAGCCTCTGAAGAGCGGGCAAGGTAGAGAAAGTGGGATGGGCATGGGTGGGAAAGCGTTTGGCTAGGAGCTGGGTGCTGAGAGGAGGCAAGAAAGGGATCCCGGAGGCTGGAGGTAAGAAGAGCGGCCACGGTGGTCCAGCAAGCCCTGGGAGAGTGTCCGGAGTTAGGCAAGCTGTCCCGAGCCCGGGGCGCAGGCTGGATTTGGGGGAACGGCGCGCCCTCCACGTAGGTGGTCTGGTGGTGGGCACCGGAGCTTAGGGTGGGCGATGGCAGTGCGGACGGCTGGGAAGATGGGGGTCTGGAGTGCCAGAATTAGTGTTGGGGACCGAGACATCTCCCTATTTCCTCCTAAATTCCTTTGATGCCTGGTGCATCCCGGGACGAACCTAATCCGGACCAGGTGCAGCCCGGGCTAGCGGCACCTTGGGAGGGGGGCTCGTTGGTTCCAAGGACCCGCAGCCCTTAGCATCCCCGCCGGGTAGAGCAAGGCAGCAGTGGGTACTTTTCCCCTAACTCTGTACCAGGGATGTTGGGCTAAGATTGCAGCATCTTGCGCGTCCCGGGACTGCCAGGTGGCTATCCACCGTCCAGATGATCAAAATTGCGGTTTGATTGATGATGTGCTGGTTAAGAGAAATAATAATAACAATATAATAGGACGAGAAGAAAGGCAGACGGCGGCACAACACACTTCCCCCGGGCAGGCTGAGTGTCTCCTGGGCACTCAGGAGACACAGGTGCCGGGGGAATGGGACTGCAACTTGCACCCATCGGGTCTCTGCCGCTTCCCTGGAGAGATAAATTACTGGTATAGGCAAAAGGTGCATGTTTGTCTGCCCAAAGGGGAGCTCCCCACTCCCCAACCCCGGGGGCTCTCAGGGACCCCCTAATTTGTGTGATTGGGGGCTTTCAGGGGATCCAACAGAGGACAGACATGGGGCAAAGCAGGGGTTTTGTTTTTCAGGCTCTGTCTCCCCTCCATAGCCCCTTCCCCTTCCCTGCCACCTGCAGTCTGGTGACTTAGAGGGCTGCTCACCATGCATTCAAACCCTACAGCACTACCCCACTGCCGGGGAATCTTCTCCGGTCCCTTTATTCCCGGGAATGTTGTTATTAGCAGTAAAAAATGGGACCAGAAAAGGAATCTGGGCAAGGAGTAAAGGGGTCTTGCAAAGGCACACACACACAAAATCTATAGGAGAAACCTATAGGAGAATCTAGGCTTTAGATATGAATATTCACTCTGCTTTGACATCGTCCCGGGTTCGATAGCTCCCGGCTTCTCAGCTGCTGCTGACCAGCCGACACCTGACCATGCTGTCTTTTAAGAATTCTCTTTCAGAACATTAATTACCCTTTGGGGGGCTAAATAAGCAGAGAGTTATTAAAGTTCTTTGAGTACCTTCCTATGGTCAACTGCTGGGGGTCAAACATTGAGAATTTCCCTGTTGTAGCCCCACATCATGGACATAACATTGAACTGGGAGATTTTTGCCGGGTGGAGGGTGCTGCTGTGCTCTGCACCGTGTGGTAGAGCTAGCACCGGGGGAGATTTTTTGGTTGGACGTTAATCCTAGGGCACCCTACATCCCCGACCGACCACCAGTTTCCTGAGAGCAGGATGCACTTGGTGCCATAAAGCTACTACAGGTGTGTTAGGACTCAGCCCTTGACTGTAACGTAGACCAAGTTTCAGAAATCAGGGAGCACACAGGCATGGGTGTTGGATAAAGCTTGAGTGTGTGTGGTATAAGCAGGAGAGACCCAGGCTGATGAAAGAGCTAATTGTGGGAGAGACATTGGAGGGAAATCTCTGGAGGCAAAGGACTTCGGGGAAGGTGACATCCTGGCCGTGGCTTGGGATCGAGGACCGGCTCTCTGGTCTCTCAGTCAACTGTCAGCACTAGAGGTTTATTGCACACGCAAGGGGTTTGCACCTGTTAGAAGCACTTGGCATTTGCAGAAATTTAACTCTTGCTGTCTGAACATTATCAAAATACTGTCTATATTGTAGAAACGGTGTTGCAGGTTGCTCCTGACCTCGGGGATGGTCTGGGAAGAGGAATCGGCAGAGTGTTTGGAAACGCAGAAGACCCAGCCGTGGGTTCTGCAATCAATTCGGTGGATACGGGCTACACTTAAAAAAAAAAAATGAAGTGGAGTAGACTAGAAAATAGCAAAGTTCATTTTCTGTGGCAGTTGTGAGCCCGGTTTCTTGGCACTTGTGTTTCTTCTGTGTAGGTATAGACGTGCACCGAGATGAACAGTACAGTGTATTTCTTTCTGTGACTCAATCAAAAGTATCCTAAGACAGCTCGGTTATAAGAAGCCACGCTTCAAATAGAATATCTTGTATTTGCAAATAAACCTTGGAATGCAATTAGTTGGTCAAAGGGGTCCTTAGAAAAATAAGCATCTTAAAATGTGGCAATCACACATTTGTGATATTTTCAGGTTTCTTATGAGGCTGAAAAAAATTCCCCGTCTTTATGAGACTATGCCCCTTTTCATCTTTAAAAAATGTTGCCTTGGGGCAGATATTAATTTAGAGAGAATTGTATAGCTTGTCTTCCACCTTTGGCTACTAAAACACAGCCACACGCAGATACAGACGCCACTGCAATGCTCAAACCCCGGTTCCCGTGGCCGAGGGAGCCAACGGGAAGTTCTGCCACGGACAATGGGAAGGTTGAGTGACCTCCCAGCTCCGTCTCTCCAGAGCAAGGTTTGCATCTGCAAAACCGGGATTTAGTCCATCTCCCTTTAAAGCCATTTATGAAGCTAGAATCCAGTGACTTTTTGAATTGCAGTGAGTGGAAGGAAAATTGTCTGCTATTAAAAATGAACTCTGCTAAAACTTGTTCTTGTTATATATGATAATATAAAAGAAGGTCACCTTTTGGAGGGACTAAAAAAAAAAGTCATTTAATTCTATTTAGAAACAATATCATTTATCAGGTTTAATGAGTCAGCTTGCTTTCTTTGGAAAGCAATTTTAGAGAAAAGCCAATACCTACCTTTAGTTAACTCCCCGATCAGCAAAGTTTCCCTTACATTGAAATTCAGCCCAATCCTTCGTACGTATCTGTTAGCAATTTAATGCATATTTAACATTACGTTATGTCACCCTGAGCTGTCCTAGCCCCCCAAAGAGGACTCAAAACATTTACTATGCAGCCCCTACCCTCAAGAAGCCCACAGTCTATTTGAGGGCATTTGTTTTTTCCTATTGTAACCTCCTTCCAAATAGACAACAGCTGGTGATTATCCTGTATATAATTACCCTTCACAGATTTACAGACCTCATCATGACAGAGAGAATAATAATCCACCGTGGTGAAAAATGAATATTTTCATCTTGAAACAATTTGAACTTCCACCTGATAGATCAAGCCCTCTTGAGGGTAGTCTCGGCTTCTATTTTCCACCTCTTTTACAGAAATAGGGGCCGGTGCACTTGTAGGTCTCTCTTCTCTCATCATCTTTCAAAGCGTGTAACACAGTTGTGTTTCTCTACAGAATTTTTCCTAGCAGGGGAAAAAACAAACAAACTCTACTTAAACTAGCAAGTGTCTTTTCCAGATTATACGTCCGTACACGGCACTTGGGTTAACTGCTAACTTTATAAATAAAATAACTCCGGGCAGGAGGCAATGGCAAAGGCATACACCGGTAAGTAGCAGTGGAAACTAATTGCTCCCTCTCTGATAAAATTGGGAAATATCCAGATATTTTCCTAAACTCCTAAAGAGAATTCTAGATGAAAATCCGGGAGCCGGGAGAAAAACGCAGGAGCAAATTGATGCATGCATTCATTTATTAATTCATTAAATAAATAACAACTGAGTTTTCAAAGTTCACATGCTACTGGGAGGATGGAAACAGATAATATAATAAGAAATAAGGTGTTAATCTCGGATGCTGACAGTGACATGCAACTATGGACAGAGGACGGGAGGCAGGCATGGGTAGTGCCGTGCTAGGATGCTCGGGGAAGGTCCCCCTGGAGCTGAGATGGGAATGAGAAGGAGCCAGCCGTTCGGAGCTCCCTCGTAAAAATCTCCTACCGGGCCACTTCACTCACCGTTAAATGAAAACAAATGTCACTTGGCTGAGGTATCTACTTTTTTGTGTGTGATGGTGTGTATTTGTGCACGGCTTTCTGTACTTTACTCATATTTAGTCTGTGCTCAGGAATCGGGGAGAGGGGAGGTATTTGGTTTACAGTAAGCGAGACAGGTAGTGGTAATTTTAAGGACTCTGGTCCATATGCAGTTAAATTAGGAGAGAACTCTCACATCGCACTGGCTTTTCAGCTTGGGTTATCTCGGAATATGTTGGCAGAGTGCTGAAATGCAAGACAATTTACAACATTACTCAAAGCTAATGTAAAACTCGTCTTTAATACCTACGGCTCTTAGTTTTCCCGTTTCTGATGAAAAATCAATGCCTTTATTGAACCCCCTATCACCTGCTATATGCTATGCATTATACTGAGCACTTGAACGTATTATCTCATTTTGAGTCTATGAAGTGGGTACAGTTGTTATCCCCATTGCAGAGAGGCAGCGACGGGTGCTCAGTGAGTTACATGATCAGAAAAGAAGCCCAGATTATTAGACTGCCTCTTAGAATCGGTGTGTGTATAGCTATATAAAGAACCTTGATTCAGGAATTACTCAGCACAAATACATATATGTACATATATATTATAGACAAAAAAGAGTGAGGCATAAGATTATTTTCATCGGCACTTCTGTACAGTTTCATCTATGTTTAAATGACAGCCAGAGAAATCTTTCAAAAAATAATTTCTGTTTCAGCCAACCACAAACTGAACACCTCGTCCTCCGAATTGCAGTGAATTTTTACCTGCCAGGCATGGAATAGTCTAATGGAGGAGTCAAACCATTTAAACAATTAATGACAATTCAGAGAACTGCAGCAGAAGTGTGGTACAGTGCCCTGGGAGCTCAGAAGAGAGGGGATTAATTCTGCCTGGGAAGAGATTTGTTTTTACTAGTTATCGTCTCTCTGAAATCTAATACTTTGGCACTAACAGACTCTGGTGTGGGTGGGCGAGTGTTACAAACGTGGAGCTTTACGTGCCCCAGAAATAGAATTATCCTTTTTTAGCATAAAATGAGAGGTGACATTTTCAATTACATGGTAAATATACCATGAATGAAATAGTAAAACAGTAGAATATATTGCCCACACAACTTTTCTTTGGATATTTTGTTTTAAACACTTTCTAATATTGTTTCCAGTTCATAGTTGAAGCAAAAAGAAAAAAAAAATTATTTGGATGGTCATGTTTCATGGGCAGGGCCTTTAAAGGATGGGCGATAAAATGGAATAAATAGAAAACCCAAAGGGAAAAAAAAACAACACATTTTAAAGGCAAAATAAAAATAGCAAGAGAAGCAATTGACCCTGATGCTAAAACTGAGGACTTACACATATGAAAATGTTTTTGTAGCCTTTGGAACCAACCAGCACTAATCTTGGCTGTCGGGAGGAGACAGCAGGAGAGAGCAGAGACTCCAGTTTGCAGACGGACTGCGCTCCTGAAGGTAGGCTTCTCCAATTCCTCAGCATCCTGTGATGCTCTGTGGTACGACAGGCCCGTGGTGGGCATCTGTCAGTACTTCAGAAATGGATTTTAATTGCGTGTGTTCATCGGAGAGGAAGACGATGGTGCCCATGTGTTTCTAAGGGGTGGGGGGGAACTGAAAAGGGAAAAGAGACTTTCGGCGTACAGGGGAAGAGCATGAGGAGGGGTGAGGATTGAAAGAGGGGAAGGGGCTAGGAGGGATCGGTGTTTCCTCCCTGGGGTGATGCTTAAATTGCTCTTGTCACTCTGGTTCTTAAAAATGGACTGCGGAGCACTAAATTGATTACAGATTACTATATGAAGGGGAGGGACTGAAAACACATCTTGAGAACTTCATTAACAGCCTCTGCCACTTAGCGTCAGCTTTTACCAGCTTTCCCCTCTCTACCTCAAAGCGGGGCAGCACTCTTCCATGTCCTCTTTATGCCTGTTCTATTTAAAGAATGTTTTCACTCTGTTATTGTTTCTTTCAAATGTCTGTTCATATTCCACCTCATTTTTTAACCCTTTGTCTGACGTTCTTTTCCCACATACGCAGCATTTCTCCCCCTGCTATTGCAGCCTGCTTTCTGCTTTCTCGGAAAGAATACCTGTTTTTGTTTCCATGGCTCAGTGAGGAACCGGCTATACTCTGAGCTTTCTGAAAACAGCTCTATACCATTATTTAACAGGAAATGTCGTTTCTTATGCATCCGAGTGGAGCTCTTAAAAAAAAATAGACAAACAAACAGACACCCACTGCGTTTATGCAGAATGGTAGATTTGATTAAAGGATGTAGGGCATTGCTTCTCACATTTTAAAGTGCTGCAGATCACCTGAATACTGAATTTAAATGCAGATTCTGATGGATCAGATGAGGGGCGAGGCCTGGGACTCTGCATTTCCAAGCAGTTCCTTTTTGAGCATGATTTTGCAGAATCATTCCTTCAAATATGTACTTCATCTTTTTATTCTTTTAAAATTTAGAAATAGTCTTTATCTATAAACTGCATTACTGCATGGCCAGGGGAAAGACCACGAATTCTGATCCTTTTGATCTCAGCAATATCTTAGCAATTGTCTGTGGTGGAGATACTGAGGACCGTCGTCCTGGGAGGGGAATTGTTGTTGATAGGGATGCGGAGGCATGCCCCTTGCAACGGAGAAAGTTGGGAAAGAATTTTATTCTTGGATTTTATGCACATCAGTTATTTTTCCTGGAAGGATAGCTGGTTAAAGAAAACTAGTCTTCCTAAGAGGCAAAAGGGAGTGTCGGTGGTGGAAATGCTTGTGGTTAGTGGTGATGCTGATGATGGTAGTGTTGGTATCGGTGGTGACTTGGTGGTGGTGCTAATTATGACAGTGATGATAGTGTTGGAGGAGGTGAAGTAGCTGTGGTAGTCAGGACAGGGAGGGTGGCTGCACTCGCTGTTCTGGTGGCACCATGGTGGTGGTCGACGTTTGGATAGAGGTGGTAGTAGTGGTAGTTTCAGCAATTTGGACTGCATTCTAGAGCAGCCACGATTGGCTTTCGATCCTAGTTCAAGCCATTTAACTTCTCTGGGTATTTGGGCAGATTCCTTAATATCTCTGAGTCTCAGTTTTCGCATTTGAAAAATGGGATAATAAAATACTTAGCTATGAGTATGCTTCACAGTACGTGAAGCCCTTAGCACAGTGTAAGGCACACAGCTGCTGTTTAATAAACGTGTTGAGTATTTATTGGTAAAACTGATTTCAATTCATTCCTTTTTTAGAGGTAAAATTATACTTTACTGTTAAAGCTTTTTGATTGTCCTTACATTTTTAGAGCATTTTCAGATTCACAGCAAAATTGAGAGGAAGGATTCCGAGATTTCCCGTATGCTCCCTGTCTGCATGCATACATAGCCTCCTCCATTAACAATGTCCCTCACCAGGATGTCAGTTCATTCTTAACTTGTAACTGTGCAGCTAAGTTGAATACAGACTTTTTAATTTAGTTTACATTTTCTTTCTGTCTTTCTTCCCTGAACCCATCCTTATTTGCTCAGAATGAGAAGCCATAGATTTGACATTAAACTTTGGATGATAAGTGAATAAAGTCAGTTCAATCATATCCTATTTAAAAATTTCTCTCTATAATTTTAACTTTTTAGAAATTGACACTTCTAGAATATAACAGTATATCTTTCCATCCAATATATCTTTAACAATCCTATAAACTGGAAGATCAGAGCCAGTGTTCTTATATTTGGATATATGTTATTTTCTATACATTTTCTTATATTTTAATCCAGATTCTTCCTTTAGTACCATCCTCCTCCTGTCCACCAAGGATGTGCTCAGAAAATGTGAAGAAGTTTAATATTGGCTGTAGATATACAAAATTCCCTCTTTGAAAACTTTAAGTAAAAAAAAAAAAATCTAAACTTCCTGGCCAAGTATTCAAAAATCTTCCCAACTTGTAACTACCTTTGTAGCCAATTATTGCCCGATTATCACCTTAGCATGACATGCTTGGGTCAAACGAGGCTATTCATCCATTGGTAGTAACAGCTTCAATTTTTTCGGTACCCACCACCTGCCAGACAGCGTGCAGCCATTTACATGCACTGTCTTATTTAATCTCCTGTTAACCCTAAAAGGAGCATGTTATTATTCTTCACTTATAGATAGCTAAAGCTTAGGGTGATTTTATCACTGTCACAAAACAAATAAATGTTTCAACTCTTGTGTTTCTATTCAAAGACCGGCTCTTAGCAGGATTGTGTGTAGCCTTCCTCGAACTCTCCAGCTCACCTGCTTCTCTCCTTTTGTTCTTGGTGAATTTCCATTCTGGAAAGTTATCTTTCTGAAAATTATTATTTCTTATAAAAATCCTAAAAATCTTTCAGGACTTTACCCAAATGGTATTGATGAGGGAGTGCCTGAATTTGAGTCCTAGTCTTATGACGTTAGGCAGTTCACTTTCTTTCTCTGTACTTCAGTTCCTCAGCTGCAAAATGGGAGTGATCATAATTGTATCCTAAGGTTTATGTGAGGATTAACCATATGTATGCCTTTATACTCTCTCTCTCTCTCTTCCACACACACACACACACACACACACACACAATCTTTATCTCTGTGGTTATGAAGAAGTTAAATCAGTTCCTGCACAAAACACTGTATCAGTATTTGTTGTAAAAGCAGAAGTTACCTTAGCGATCATCTGGGAAAATCCTCCTAATTGGAAAATGATGAATCTGAAACTCATAAGGGTTTGTAACCCTGTCCTGTGTCACATAGTTGCAGAGACAGCCAGCTCTAGAATTCAGGATTTTCACTTCTTTTGCTAGATTGTTCCTTTACATTTTTACATTGGAATACTCTGCCCTGTAAAACCTTTTTTAACTTGCCTCTGAACTTCACTGTACTTTGTTCCTCTCACATGAGGAACATTGCATTGTAATTATTTGGGTATATGTCTTTTCCCTCCAACTCAATTGTGATGTCTTTGGGTACTGGGAGGCTTCCGCATTCATCTTTGTTTCCCACACAACACTGATGCTCACCGTGTGCACTCACATAGCATTTCATGAATTGATTGAACATCTGCTATTACAATGATAGGAATTGATTATTCATCGGCTAGAAATTGAGATCCAGGTGCTTTTCCATCAATTTTCAGTCCTCTCAGCAGCTCTGTGGGATGGGTACAGTTACACCGAGGATGAGGCAGAGGCTCAGAGGCTCAGAGAAGAGACTAGAAGGTTAATTGCACAGGCGATCTAAAACCAACCAAAGTGAAACTGAACAGTGGGTCATTTGTGTTTTGGGCAGCTAAATCTTCAGTGTCTTCTTTAAATTTAGACAAATGAGAACTGTTGATCTATTATTTGCTTTTAATGTCTGTGCCGTGGTGATTATCCTCATATTTTCCATTCTCTGTGTTTTCTTTAGAGTTTTTTGGGGGAACTCGAATGATATGTTTTTCAGTTTCCAAAAGTAAAGTTTGTTGTAGAGTATTTAGAAAAGAAAAAGGAAGAAATAAATCACCTATGACTTCACCAGTCAGAGATAAGCAACTTTAACATTCTGGTTCTTTTCTCCCCCAGTTTTGCCGTGTTAGAAATATTAATTGTATCTTCTTATCTTTCTCTTATTTTAAATTACCTTTAAATTGAGATTGTAATTTTCCTTGCAAGCTACCTCTGTCAGCCATCATCTAGAACCTAGAAAAGGTAAGTTGCACACACACGTAGGGGGGACATCTGATAAGAATTTCAAAGTATAAGTTGCATGATTTTCATGCATCAAGAAAACTCTTTGCAGCTTTTACCCAGTTTGGAATCTGTTTTCTGCCAGGCACAACTACAACAGCACAAATAAAATCAGCTGCCGTTACAGCGGTGCCTGTGTAGAGACAATGCTTGTCAGTGCAGTAAAGAGAGTTCGTTATCCAGAGTGAGAGACACAGCCAGCCGGCATGGCTCAGCGGCTGAGCGTCAACCAGGTTGCGGGCTCGGTCCCCAGTGGGGGGTGTGCAGGAGGCAGCCAATCAATAATTCTCTCTCATCATTGATGTTTCTATCTCTCTCTCCCTCTCCCTTCCTCTCTGAAATCAATAAATATATATACATATATATTTAAAAAACAGACACAAACATTTAGAACAAAGCACATTGAAATTTTTAACATTTGCATGCACCTGCTTTGGCATTAGTATAAATCAAAATTATGTAAACAAAAGGGATAAAGTGTATGTACAGCATTTTAAGTCTATGCTTGGAAAAGTTGTAGAAAGGCAATTGATACTTCTTGACATAATGTATGACTTCCTAATGTAGGTGTGTAAAGATGATCGTCCCCCAGCAGGTTCCATGATGAAGAGAAGTGAGCAATGCAGAATCTGAATGAGGAAGGAGGAGACTCTGTTGGACAAGAATATTGATGCTAGGTGGGCCCAAGGGTTTTGCCTATTGCTTACTGAGTAAGCCTGCAAGTTATATTAGTAGGAGTAGGAATTAGGTATGGCTGCAAGAACCCAAACAACCGTGGATTCATAATATTAAACTTTAGGTCTCTAGTCAAGAAGTAGATTGAGATGGGCATTTGAGGAATAATATGGCTAATAGGATCTATTCCTACTAAGTCCCTAAAGACCTCGGCTCCCTCCATCTTGTTGCTCGTCCATTCCTGGAATGAGGCTCATGTGAGCTAAGACAGAGTTGTAGTGACTGTAACCACATTTCAAGCAACAGGATTCAGAAAGCAAGAATAATGCATCAAAGGATTTATGCCAGCTTTCTTTTAAGGAAAGTTCACAGAAGCTGCCAAGTGACCGATGTGCTTATAGCTCATTGGCACAATGAGTATGTGAAAATATTATGGAAAAATCAATTTTTATTCCAGCCTAGCATGTGCTAAAAATTGTATCAATATAAAAGAAGGGCCCTAGCTGGTTTGGCTCAGTGGATAGAGCGTTGGCCTGAAGACTGAAAGGTCCCAGGTTCGATTCCGGCCAAGGGCACATGCCCCGGTTGTGGGCTCAATCCCCAGTAGGGGGCATGCAGGAGGCAGCCGAACAATGATTCTCATCATTGATGTTTCTATCTCTCTCTCCCTCTCCCTTCCTCTCTGAAATCAATAAAGAAATATATTTAAAAAAAAAAAAAAGAAGGAGAGGATGATGGAACTTTTTGATCTTTTCTAGAAAAGTTATTTAGAAGAACCACAAGGAGTTTTTATAGCTTATTCTATATATCATTGTGTTTCAGGTAACTCTTTAATAAAATAAAGAGTTCAATATAGACTGTGTAGTACAGGGTTCAGCAAACAATAACCTGTGGGTCAAATCTGGCATGCCATCTGTATTTGTCAATAAAGTTACATGGGAATACAGCCATGCTCATTTATTTATATATTGTGGCTGGCCACTTTTGCACTACAAAAGCAGAGTTGAATAGTTACAAATATTTACTATCTTGCCTTTTCTAAAAATTTGCCAATTTCTGCTATAGATTTTAAATGACAGTTTCACAAATTTTAATGAATTTTTTATTTTGTAATTGCCAAATCCCTGGGTAAAAAACCCTTTATATTAATAGTATATTTAGGTGCACCCATAAATCAGATATACTACTATTTGTATTATCATTTAGATGAGAGAGAGGGAGGAAAGATGGAAGTGAGACTTAGGAAATATTGATATAGTTCTATTTCTTTAAAAAATCCAGAAGTAAATTGTGACAAAATATTCACACTTGACAAGTCTAGGTGATGGGTATATAGAAGGCTGTTAAATCATCTTCTGTATTTCTTTGGTATGTTTAAAATATTTGATAATTAATTAATTGAAAAATATTTTTCAAAGGAAAACAATTACAGCCCTCCCTTTGAACAAGCTGTACTCAAGTTTTGGTGCCATTCCAATTTGGATGTCCAGGAGAAGCCCCCGAGAGAATGGTGCCAGGAGCAGTGTGACTCCCATTGGAGTGTGATATTTTTTGTGATTGAAACTCCAGAATCATCTGAGCAGTTCCAGAGCTGGTGCACATCTGTAAAATGTGTCTGCTTCTGCTTCTGTACTCCAAAATAGCACCTGCATCCAAAAACAGAGAGGAAGGCCAACGTCTCCTAGAAAGAGAACATGCTGTGTTGGCATCGGTACACTTTTGAGAGGAGTATGTCTGATGTAATAAGGGCTCTGCATTTTTTGGTTAGCACAAAATGCAGATCATTTACTCATAGTAGATAAATTATTTAGGAAGACCAACAGCCATGCTATAGACTCTTTTAATATTTATTTCTTTAAAGAAAGGTATTTTTAATCTGTAAGCAGTAGATATGTAAAGGAAAAAAAATAACTCTCTAAATTATTCAAGATTTACCCCTTTGGAGGCAAGATTGAGTCTCATTGTTTCTTTGGGAGAGCCTTCCGATATCAGAGACGTGATGTTGCTATGTATTTTAATAGGGAGAGAAATTGCTGTAAAAATCAGATCTAGTCAGCCTTGAACACATATACATACGCATAGGCAAAGCTGCTTATCTGCCAAAATTGGATAGCTTTACCAAATGCAAGTTTAACTGAAAGAGAGAGTTAAACTTTAATTAACAATTAGGGTGATTATTAAGCACTATGGTGCACTTACATTGTGCCGTGTAAATGCAACAGAGTACGAGTATCTCCCTGGTTTGATTCCCTGATCATTTCAAGTCATTACCTTTTGAGAATAAAACTAAAGTAATGGATAATTTTATTTTCAGGGAGAAAGATGAATGTATAAAACAAAAAACAACCCTTATTTGGGTAACATGATAGTACATTTTATATCATTTCAGAAAAACCAAACACTATGTACAAGACAGGGTGTTATATATTAAGGATATAAAAATGGATAAACTGCCCTGGCAGGTGTGGCTCAGTTGGTTGGAGTGTCGTCCCATACAGCAAAAAGGTGTTGGATTTGATTTCCAGTCAGGGCACATACCGAGATTGTGGGTTTAAACCCAGGTCAGGGGTATGTGGGAAGGCAATGTTTCTCTCTCTCTCTCTCTCTCGCTCTCTCGCTCTCTCCCCCTCTCCCCCCCTTTCTCTCCCCCTCTCTCTCTTTCCCCTTCCCTCCCCCTCCCTCCCTCCCTCTCTCTAAGATCAATGAGGGGGAAAAAGACAGATAATTTATTAAAATATTTTTTTAAAAAATGGATAAATTATCATCTCTCTTCTCAAAGAACTCAAAAGCCTAGTGGTGGAAAAGGAAGTAAAAAAATTAAGTGCAACAAAAATATAATTGCTTTAATAGAAGTGTGTACTAAATGCTTTAAGAGCACAAAGAAGAGAGAACAATTTATTTTGACAGGGAAGCACAAAGAAGGTGCCAGAGACGTACACATACAGGTGACATGCACAGGCAGAGAAGGAAAGTAAAGAGGCATCTCAGGCGCAGGAAAGCGCACCAGGCAAGGCATGCAGGCCCCAAGTGCATGTCATGTTTGAAGAAAGGTGAATTGCTTCATGTCACTGGAGTCTAAGGTCAAGGGGAATAAATGACAGGAGGTGAAGCTGTAAAGGTGGTTAGGCTTTTAAGGAGAGCTTAAGTATGCTCAGATACAAATTTTAGAAAATAAATCACCTTCAATTAAAGGGGAAAGGGACAGGAAGGATGGAGACCACTTGGAAGGATGCCCAGTGGTCCTAGTGAAAGATGTGGGTAGTGGTAGCTAGTTTAGATCATTAGCAGAGAAAATAAGGAGGAGATAAATAAAAGGAAACTTGCAGAGGTAAGTCCATTTGGGGATGAGAGAGTATAGGTAAAAATGGGTAGTAAAGTAAATGGCATTAACCAAGGCAGAGAACATGTGAGTTGGGAGCAAGGCAGGGGAAAATAGTTATTTTTCATTTTTAATGTCTTTGGGTTACTGATGACTATTTGATGTCCCTATGAGAAGGACAGTGTTCAGATCTGGAATTCAGGACAGAAGCGAGACCTGGAGATGGACATTGGGGATGCATCTGTGAGTAAGCAATGATGGGGGCCTTGCAGCTAGAGAAATGACTGTGGAATAAGATGTAAAGTGAGGTAAAATGAGGGTGGAAGTGACACTTTCTGACGAGTGTGAGACTTTCCATGGCCCTGTTCCTTCTGAGGAAAGGAGGCTGCTTGTGCAGTTCCCATCTTCACTCCCCGACAGAAACTGGCCTTGATTGTTTACATCCTCTCTCTCATTAATTATTATTTTTTTCATTCGTCCAATTAACAAGAAAAGTGGTAAAGTATGTCTGGTGCCCCACTCAGTATTATTCTGTGGTCTCCTCTTCCCTCTTCTCCTGCCTTCCGAAAGTACCCTGTCCTGTGATCAGTACCTCCTGATGTCTTCATTAAAGTGAAGAACTCTAAAAAGATGATGAAACAGAAAAGTCATAGCCAATTTTAGTGAAAAATTGGGAAGAGATTTTAGCAAGCGTATTTATGACTCTTCCAATCTGCTATATTTTTTATTATTAATGTAATGTACATAGGACTATCATTAGACTTATATTTAATAATTATATTACCTTTCAAAATAGCACATTTTCTTCAATATAATTTAATGGAAAAGTGTAGATACTTAAGGGAATATTGGAGATTAACGTGAATTCCTGCGTTTCTGTAGATTTGATCATTTTCCTTTTATCAGAAGAACATTCATTATAGAAATAGGTCAAATACTTTATTGCCCTTGTTGCTTATGCTCTGTGTGTGAAATACTGGAAATGTGGAAGAAATTAAAGGTAATTTTTTTCTATTATTAACTTTGATTCATTTTTCTTAGATCAGCTTTCAGATAATTATATTTAATGCTCATGGACCAAACTCAGCTACAAACTCCATTAATACATTTCAAATTACTGGAATTATTTACATATCATTTACTTTAAGATAATCTAACATTTAAAAAACAACCTAATCTAATTAGTCCTATATTGGTTAGGATCAGATTCGGCCATATAAAATGGGAAAATCCAAAGTCATCGGAGGTTGAAATATAAGGAAAGTCTTAACTCACTCATTAAGGAGGCTAGAGATAGCTACTGGCATTGTGATGACTCTAGGATTATCAAGGATCCAGCCCCCCTTTTTCTTGCTGCTCTGCCATCCTTAGAGTCTTCAGAGACAAACTATACTTTCTCAGAAGTCTCACAAGTCTTCTGCTTAACATCTCATTGACTTGACCTATACCTTTTCACAAGAAAATGTGTAAAATGTAGTTTTTTAGTTAATAATATTGTCACCCAAATAAAATTGGGTTCTGATACCAAGGATAAATAAACAGAAGGGGTTTTGAGGAAGAAAATTAGCAATGCCTATGGATAAGTAGATTAATTTCTCTCCCCGAGATTTTTTTAAATTGGGAAGTGAAACTGAGTTGCTGAGAGAATTAACCAAGATACCACAAGGAACTGTAGATGTTCAGTATTTCCCTATTCCAGTCATTGCTGTGGTTACCTTCAGAGCAGATACAGTGTCTTATTTAATGACTTATATATCAGACAATGTCCTACATAAAGTCAAGAAGACTTCCTGGTAACTGAGTAAGCTCTTCATGAATGGTTATTGTATGAAGGAAACTTATTTCTTCACATCCTTTTGCACATGGACATGCTGGTACCTAGGGGCATATCTGGTTAGTGGGTCAAGACATGACACTGGCATTAAGAAAGCATGATTCCAGTCTGAGCCCTGCCACTTGCAGCCTGTATGACCTTAGGCAAGTTGTCACATCTATATCAGTCTCAACGGGAATGATAACACTGGACTTCAAGTTTTTCTGGGAGGAGATCTGTGCAAGAATAACTACATTTTACTATTCTGAGGTAGTGCTCTGAAAAAAATTTACTTCTTTTTGACGAAATAAAAATATTAGCTTTATCTTTGACTATTTTTGGAATGTATGTTGAGTTGATGATGATGATTAATGATAATGATGATGTTGAGGAGGAGGAGGGTGATAATCTGCTAGGCATTGTGCCAAGACCTCAACATTATTTCAATTAACATATAAAATTTTATTACATATTGAATTCATAGATAATGCTTCCAAATGCTTGTAATTGCTGGAAATCCATTAGATGTTTCTTGCATTCTTTTACCTTCAATCTTCCAAAGAACCCCAGGAATTACAAAGTAATAATAGAGTGAAATTTCAGTTATATTTTTACTGAGAGATAACGGGATCCATCAGTTTTGTTGCTGCTTCTTGGTTCACCTAATGGCACTGTTGAAAATAGGTTACATGCAAGACTAAGAATGCTAGCTCAGCTCTGTAGAGATGCCCTTGCCAGCTCCATAGTCACCACAGTATCAAGCAAACAGAATAATTGATACTGTTTCCCAAATCAGGCTGGCTGGGTCCCAACCTGCTTCCAGTCCCAGACTCACTGTACTATAACCAGCCCTTGTTTGTTGCCGGTAAACATGAGGTTCCCTGTCAACAAACCAAACTGTACTTTCCCACTTGGTTCATTGCCTATGGGGACCTTTAGAGTTCATTCCTGAAGGTGGACCTGAGAGACAGCACCTCAGGCTGCTCTGCCAGGTTTCCTTAGTTTAGATTATTGGAGAGCAGAGGTTAGATTCTCAAGTTCTTTCATTTCTTCTGTTTATTGTTTATTCTTTGCATTGGTGAGTTTTGTATACCAGGGATGTCAGAAAAGACAGCCTGGATTGATTAAAAATTGTTTTATTTTACAGCTTTTCCACAGAAACTTGCCCTGCAAATGTATGCCTAATTATTACCTTAAGTTTGCATAACAAAGGTTTATTCTAGTGGCTTCTTTCAGAACCGAGATCTTATCATGATCATATCAATGCTGCCAGGTTAATTAGACATGCCCTCCGCTGGCATAATATGTATGCTTTAATTGACACACAGATACATTGATAATAATATTATAATTTTCTATACTATTTTTATAGAGTAACGAAATTGGAAGTTTTACTAAACATAAAAATTATAATTTATACAGAATTGTTATCCTTTTCCTTTAATCATAAGTACGATCCATCACAGTATTGTCACACCCTATTTGATCCTGCGCTTTGAACATGCATTTGTGAAATGGACACTTGAATAGGTTATAATACACTGGCCATCCTGTGGCTGACTGATGATGTGTTTCTGATATGTCCAGATACTAGAATAACACACTAACTCTGTTTCCTGCAGATTCCTATTTTATATGGGTATGTCCTGAGGGTTGGTTAGTGGACCAGCCGGAGGGTATTTTCATGAGGAACCAAAGAGCCCGGTGGAGATAAAAACAAGTGCCCGCTCTGGGGGCTGACAGCCTACCCCAATCAGCACTCCCTGATTCTCAGAAGGCCTGGGAAATATTTTCTCACCATTTTTTTATGACACAAGGAAAGCGCCCTTTCATTTCATCATGGTGAAGTGATACTCAGATGGTCTAGCTAGCTCCCTCAAGCTCAATGCCAGAGCTCCAAAGTAAGAAGAGATTATGTAGATGGTCAAACAGCAGATGTCGCTGATATTCCTGTACAAAACATAGGGCTTAGAACAATATTATTTTGTGAATTCAGTTATAGGACAGTTGAAGTGAATAGGAAAATCAGCTGCTCAGTGATGCAAGTAGGAGTAGAGCATTTCAGAATAGCTTCATTGGGTAACAATGATGGGTGTAGCATATAGAGTTTCTCTAGGATGCTCAGAGCTGTTGGTTGGAGCAGTGAGCACAGGGTCCCAATACTGTGTTTTGAATGTGAAGAAGATAGCAGTTTTGAACTACAAAATGAATCTCTCCTGTATACTCAGCTTTGAATTAGAGAGAAAGAACAGAAGTTCCCATAATTCACAATCTCTAATAATAAAAGTATAATATGCTAATTAGATCGGACAGCTGAACAACCTTCCAGATGTCATTCCAGATGTCCTTCTGGATGAAGCTGCCCTTGGCAGGGACCGAGGCAGAGGTGGTTAGGGGCGATCAGGCAGGCAGGCGAGCAGTTAGGGGTGATTAGGCAGGCAGGAGAGTGGTTAGGGGCGATCAGGCAGGCAGGTGAGTGGTTAGGGGTGGTGAGGCAGGCAGGCAGAGTGGTTAGGGGCGATTAGGCACACAGGCAGGTGAGTGGTTAGGAGCCAGAGGTCCTGGATTGCGAGAGGGTGCAGGCTGGGCTGAGGGAACCCCCACCTTTGTGCACAAATTTTGTGCACCGGGCCTCTAGTGTTAAAATAACAGACAGAAAGACAGACTGACTATAATATTACCAGGCTGGTAGACAGGAAAAGACAGTAAGTATATATTTTTCATTTCTCTCCCTTGTAGCCATCAGGTCTAAAGAATTTGCTGGTGGTACTTAATAATAGTTCAGTATTCTCAGGGTTCTGTCCTGTTAGAAATACTATAGTGAGGTGGTTGGGATTGAACATTCTGATGTTAGCCTACCTATATTTGCCTCCTCACATATTTTTGTGATCATCACCAACCCATTTAAATTCTTTAAGCCTCTGTTTTCTTATCTGTAAAATAGGAATGATAATAGTACTACCCTTACAGGCATTTTTAATGAAAATTAAATGAGATAATCATATAATTAATTTGGCATATAGCAGACACTCAATGCTTAATTTTAATATATAATATTCACTTCTCTAGCCTGACTAGAGTTTTTGCTTTTTAAAGTTCTTTTCACACCAAACAGAAGATTTTGTTAAGCTGTCACAACAGTGATAACTCTTGGGTCTTTTTTTATTCTTCCTTCTCCAAGTGGTTAAATTATTTCACAGCTTATCAGCTGTGATCCAGTTCCACAGTTCATACTCAGACAAAACTGCTTCCTGAAATAATGGGAGTTGGGTACAGAAACTACAAAATCAGGACAAAGGATGTTAAATTGCTATTTCCAATGTGCCTTACTGTGAACTTGACACTAAGGAATTTTGCTTGCAATGACAGTGCTCAATTCCTGCTCGGAATAATTCTGCATTTCCTCACATCCCTCAGAACTTTCGCCTGACAGTTTGACAATCAGATAGTCTAGGCTGATGTCATTGTATTCATTTTTTTAACTTGATTCCCCAATTAATGCAAGCAAACGATTGCCACATTTTCCTTAATAATTATATATTAATTTTTTAAAAAAATCAGTGGTCAATTAAACCAACTAACACCTGAACCCTACTCCTGCCTTCTTTCTTGAAAGCCCCAAAGACATATGCAAGAAGAAGCACAAAGAAGGCAAAGTGTTATTTCATTCTTAGCTGGAGTTTTTGCTCTGGAAGGCACTGGAAAAAGCTCTTTTTCCCAATATATGGTAGGCTATTTCCCCTCAAGATCTTGTCAGAATCTAGTACTTTACCTCTGATGACAACACCTGTACTAGTTTCCATGTGTTGGAAGGAAAAGAGAGGGAGGAGAGAGAAAAGAGAAAGCTAGCATTTTTGTTTTTTGTTTTGAGGGACACTAAGTTCTGGGCTTCTCTCATCCTTGTGGCTAGAAGAGAAAAAGAATGGAAAGAATGAGTGAAGTGTATGTGGCCTTCCTCTGTCACCTAGGTGTCATGGGAATCCTCTAAATGGAGCCACAACTCTCTGTGCCAGATGTATTACCAGTAGCTCCTTCTCCCAAAATTCAGTGTAGTAAATGCTCTTTCTTGCTGGTAGTTTTCACCTGACTCTTATCTATCCTTGAGGCATAATAAGGAGGCGAGGGGTTGAGGAGAAGTTTTAATTTCTTTCTTTGTATTAGTTCTTTTGTTAATCCCCTGAGTTAAAGGTCAGGTCTCTGATCAGCTGAGGGTGAGGGGGATGAGGACAGCAAATATCAGTAACCCTACCTGCATCACAGAGGCGATTTTTCTGAGCACTTTCCAGACTCTATTTTGTGCATCTGGGATTAATGATAGAGGAGGTAGTTTGGCTCCTCTGAACTCTCTTGTATAGCAAACTACTTCAAAATTTAGCAGCATGAATCAACAAACTTTTATCATCTCACACAGTTTCTGAGAAGTCGGAATCTGGGAATGGCTAAGCTGGATGGTTCTGGTTCAGAGTTTCTCCCAGGGTTGCACTCAGAGTATCAGGTGGGGCTATAGGCATTTGAAGGCTTGCTGGGGGCTGGAGAATCCACTTCTCTGATGGTCGCTCATAGTTGGTGGCTGAATGCTCAATCTCTCATCCTCTGGACCTTTTTATAGAGCTCCTTGATTGTCCTTATGACATGAAACTTCCTTCAAGTGTGTGATCCAAGAGGAAGCCAAATTGCCTTTTATGTCCTGCTCTTGTACATCCCAAAGACACATGCTGTCAGAAGTGAGTCACTAAATTCAGACCATACTCAAGAAATGAAGCTCTGCCACTTGAAGGAAGGGCTATCTAAGAATTTGTGGACATATTCTAAAACCACTATACCCCCAATGCCTTGATAATCCCTCGACAAGTTTCTGCAATCAGTCAAAATACAATGCTATGTGACTCTAAGGACCCATCAAGTCAAGAATTTGCTACCTCTTTTATTTCCTATCTTGACTAATTCTTGTTCAGTCATACTCACCAGGCAGTGTTATACATTGTGATATGGATAATATAAGTCTAATAATGCAATCAATTTCCTTAATGGTCAAGAAAATGCTTATTTCCGCAGAGAAGGGCAAATTAACGTTCTTACATTTTTTCTGCTAAGGAGAAATTATTTGCTCACCAATAGATCACTCTTTTTCTTACAACAGAATGATAATTCAAAGGTCTACCATTTAACATTTCTTCTTATTCTTTTTGGCCCTGCTTAAAGGAGTCTCACTCAAGTGAATGAGTGTGTGTGTGTGTGTGTGTTTGTGCACATACTATGGGTTTAGCCCAAGTCATTTTGCACAGAACTACGAATACGCTTTCTTTACTAAAGAGGGATTATTTTTCATACAAAGGAGGTGCATTGTTATGTTAATGGTCCTCAACGAGTCATGCATCTAACCAGTTACTCCCTTGTGTGTTCTTCTCCATATTGATTCTGGGGTTGTCTTTGGGACTTAGTTTGTCCATTAAGTATCAGCATATGCACTTCAAGCAGAGATTTGATGAGCATTTGTGCATTGGGCCATACATCTTAAAACCTAGCCCCTGGGTGAGAACATCTGTATTAGACACAAGAAAAGGTCATGTGGGAAAGAATTGAGGAGCCTCTACTGGAAGCCCAGGCCAAATGCTGTACACGTGAGTGAGGCCAGCCAGGACCCCCTAGCTCTTGGCCCACCTGCTAACTGGCTACAAACACATGAATGAGCCCAGCTGTCATTGCGTGGAATAGAAACAAGCTGTGTGCCCCAGAGAGCCCTGCCTAGACTGCCAAACCACAGAGTCATGAGCAAATAAAAGTTGTTTGGGGTTTGTTGGTTGTGCAGCAATAGCGAACTAATATGACCAGTCTCTCATATTCTTTTCGAGGTTCCAGAATGGCAACACTATACAGGACTATAGCGTTGGAATAATACTTAAGTGACTATAAATATAAATATTGCCAGAATCCAATAAGATCCCCAAATCTTAAAGGAACAACTTATACTAAAAATACCGATTCTCTTAGACAATGATAATTCCCAAACAAAGCAATTTCTCCACATAATTTCTTATTAAAATTTAGGTCCTGATGAAGTTGCTAGCTAAAGAGCATTAGCATTATTTGAGGTAACAAGTAGACAGGGGAAATACAGAGGGGGGAAAAATGTATACAGAGAGATGAAGTCTCAGTTTTCAGCTTTTCCAGATTATCACTCTGTCTTCTAAATGTGAAGAGACATATGAGAGAAATCTCACAAGAAGAGGTTAATTGTGCAATAGTCTTCCCTTCCCTACTATCTTTTGGAACCCTAACGGAGCTTGTCAAGTGTCCGCTGCCAAAAGAGGTGCTTGCTGATGCTATCCTTGGGAGACTAGCTCCTCAGGAGCAAATCAGAAGCAATGTATCCTCTGCCCAGGTCTCATGCTGTAGCCCTACTCCTTCGCATCTCCTAAACTCCTACCTTCTCATTTTCTGAACTCATCTCAGCCCTCATAGGCTGTGAATGAACTTTACTACTTTAGCACATACTAGGTGCTCAATAAATATTTATTGAATAAATAAAAAGAAGCCTTTTTTTTTTTTTACTAGAACACAATATAATTTTCTACTACATCTTTTTTTTTCTTCTAATTGGAACACAACCTGACTTCCCATGCAGAGATATGAAAGTTCTCATAGTGATTTGCTTTAAAAATACCAATAAATAGGGTCAATCAATGGCTATGTCTCTATTTAGGATTGAAGCTTCCTTGGTCATAGAAACAAATTCCAGCCTTTGTACCCACTAAGGGTTTAGCAAGAGCTCTGCTGACTCCTTGTGAGATTCAGGACATAAGAAAGACCATTTTTCCCTTTGGTCTGAGGCCTAAGAATAAGTCTTCTCTATTCACCTAAACAAATCTTAGTTCTGGCCATGGCCAGATGCCTGTTCCCTTCAAGAGACTCTCATTTAAATAGTCTTATATCGAATATCTAGAATTTTCTGGATCCCTGGTGCCATTAATAGCAAAGTGCACTTTCATTTTGAGGTTTTAAAGGAAGAAGACACATTTAATACAGGACTCTGTCCGCATTGTAACTTGTTCTCCAAATGTCCATTCCTTGGCCTTTACTTGCTGCCTTGCTGAACTGATGTCAGAGGCATAATGGTCAGGCTAAATGCAAAACATAGTATTTTTAGTTCAAACACCCCTGGTCTACATTTGGCTCCCAAAAGAAATCCATGCACAAAGGAGACAAACTAGGTAATACAATATTTTATATCAACTGGGGTTTTGTCTCAGAATCCAAGAATTCTGGGCTGTGCTGTGTAAAAGAGTCCTTTTTCTTAACGCTTTTGGCCCATATAGCTTCAACCTAAAGCAGGCTATGAGTCCTATTTTAGTCATTTCCACCATCTTCCCAAAATTTACCACTCCAGTGTGCTAATGGCCGCTCTTACTGCCCCTAAAAAAGACAAATCGGGTAAAGTAGAATTTTATTTTTTTAAATATATTTTTATTGCTGTCAGTGAGGAAAGGAGGGGCAGAGAGATAGAAACATCAATGAAGAGAGAGAATCATTGATTGGCTGCCTCCTGCACGCCCACTACTGGGGGTTGAGCCTATAACCTGGGCATGTGCCACAACCAGGAATCAAACTGTGACCTCCTGGTTCATAGGTCCATGCTCAAATACTGAGCCACACCTGCTGGGCAAAATAGGACTTTAGAGTTTAATACCTACTGACTTGGACTTTCCTAGATTCTAATAGGCCTTCTTAGAGTTCACGTGGAAGTGTCTGAATAGAGCTGCTCACCATGAGTCACTTGTGGCAAATGGCACATAGATATTAATGCCTCCTGCCCACTCAATGGATGCCTTTACATGGTACTAGGAAAATGAGCAAAACTTATAAAATTAAAAACAGCCATTTTAACAAGTAGCAAACTCAGGTATTCTATCAAGCTTATATCATAAATATTTGCTAATGATTAAAGGCAAAGTTTTGCAGTTGGGAGGTTTTTAATTCTAATTTTTGCTCTGGCATTCAAAGATTAATAATATAGACCTGTAGTATTTGGAACCAAGTCACACATGACTTGAAATGTCTTTATGAGAAATGATGCAGGGTCTCTTTTAAGAATAAAGCAATTAAGTTTGTTTTCAATATTCAGTTAACTCTATGATCTCAATATTCCTATTGGAAAGATTTAACTTCAGCAATAATTTCTAATGCTATCTTTAACTAAAGATTGCATATTTTATGCTAAAAATAAAATTAATAGTGCCACTATAAGCACATACACACATACACACACACACACACGATCATGGATATAAATTTAAAGTATAAATTCACATCAAATACTTATTTTTATTATCCAGATTAATTTTACTTACATCTTTGTTTCTAGAAGCAGTAATTATACAGCTAAAAATCCCAATATTATTATAATAACAAGTAGCTTTTATTCAAATGTATAAAAAACTTTGGATGTGAAAGGTACAAGATAAAGAGCAAGTTACTTGTTGAATAAGTAATTATTTAAAATGTGCTTTGGGTTGATTTGAACAAATTATAGCCCATTAAATATAAAAATTTAATTGCAAGTCAACCATATTTCGAGCTGAGATAATCTACTAAAATACTTTAAAAAAACACACAGCAAAATGATCTGTTTCTTTCTGCATCTTGCTGAGAGATGAGGGTACATTCATATAGGGATATCTCTAAATATGCCTTCTTTTTCATACTTTTATATTTTATGTCCAAGTGAACATAAAACTTTGCGCAACAAATGATCCTAGTGTTCACATAGCTATTTTCAGTTCATTATAATGTTAAGGTGTATCAAAATGTATTTGTTTGGAATGACTGAACATTTGCCTATTAAATGCAGTGTAGTTTGTATTATTGAATTTTCTTATCTCCTGGTCTTTCTTCTCCCCACATTAAGCCTACTTGGAACACACTCTCTTTTTTATTTAATGTGGGTGCATTAACCCTTTGGGGATCCAAAGCTTTCTCTTTAATATGCACCAACACTTCAATAGCACGAATAAGATAATGTGGTTCTAAAAAGTGATCCTTTTGCTCTCTTTTTACTAGAATATAGTCAGGTAATGTGTAATGCCAGATAATGGGCCATAGTGAGTAACTCATGCTACTGAACCCTTAGCTGACCCTACAAATAATATCTTTGCTCAGAAAAAAATGTATTATATGTGGAAAAATCTTTTAGTCATGCTGTTTTGTTGCCTTTTCTTTAGAAAAAAAGGAAAACATGGTTGTGTATGGTTTTTTTTTTGTTTTGGAGGGCTTCAAACGGCATAAAACTTTAATTTTAACAAAAAAGAACATATACATTTTGTAAAAGATAATAATAATAATATATATTTTCATTAAAACAGAGGAAGCATGCCTGGCATCTTGTGGTATAAGAAGATAAGAATACAGTGAAAACATTAGAAAAGAAGCAAAGGCAAATTCAAATGATATAAATGTTAAACAATTTTCAACACTAGGAAAATGCTTCAGGTACTGTTTCTATCATATAAAAAAGATAGTACTAAGTATGTTCTGATAGGCTTATATAACCATGAGATCATTTTGTATGGTTCCTGTCTGCATCAGCTAATTATTGTAACACCCATCTTATTTGACATTCGCGTTGATAGCACAGTGTTGATAATCGTGCCACAATATCAGGTTCATATTGGCATTTTACAGCCCCCATGATGCCACATGTTCTTTTGATCCTTCTACATCTAATGTATAACTTTGTCTCTGGGCGAAATAAAGGGGAACTGCACGGTGAATTCAAGCACAGTACTATGGAGTTTCCACAGTGTTGTGAGGTTCTGGACTTTTGCCATTAAGCTTTAGAGATTCTTTAAAGGCACTGAGCTAGACCAGTCCTTGTGCCTGAAACAGGTTCCTACTCTCTTGGCTTTGTAGGTTATCTCAGAGAAGAGTGCTTTTTTATTTTAGAGAACTCATCATCTTTAGGACAGAGCCCCTTTTCTTGACTTCTTTCCATTTGTAACAAAGTTCTAGACAATCTTTTGAGATCTTTACAGTAGTATTTCCCAAACTGAAGAACACAAGCGATAGAAGGACTGTGGTATCTATTTTGTAGATCTCTAGACAAGCAATAACAATAAAAACATACTACATAGCATCTTAAGAGTGATTCAGCTACAACAGAATAGAGACTATTAGCTTTCGCTGTATAGTAAGGATCTTTGTTTCTATGACATATGTATGCAAGCATATAGATATGTTTACCAGATCATGGTGAAAAATGTTTTTTTTACTGACTTGTGGTGAAAAAAAAGTCTTGAAAAACAGTGATTTGTGAAAATATGTTTCTTAAATGTTGTACTTGAGAAAGGTTTGATGATTCAACTTAAGAAAATTGTCATCTTAACTGGATAGACACACACCTAAGTCGCAAGATAGTTGTAAATATTAGTTTCCTATTTGTAAAGAGTTTGGTTCACAAAAGGATGCTATAAAAGTTAACAGGAAGGGAAGAAAAGGAAATACACCATTATTTCAGAATATAGTCTTCTATGGGCCTATTACATATAGTATGGGTTTCTTGGGATCTCACAAAGAGAAATTATTTTTTAGACAAAACACATCCTCTCCTTGTAGGTGTCTAGAGAGTTATGGGGAGTGATGAAAGGTCAAATAAGAAATTGTGGTTACTTTCTTAAACAAGGATTTAAACTGCTTGAGGATTCACTGAGTGACCATTTTCATTTCTTATTCATTTTTGATTTGCAATCTCATGACTTGGTTTTATATAATGTAAAGTTTAAACAGTTCTTTAGATTCTTTCTGTTTTGAGTACACAAGATAAAGCTTAGGGCATTTATTCTTTTGAAATAACTTCAAAATATATCTTGTTCCTCCACAGTCACCCTGTATTTCCCATTTGAACTGTGGGTAGTTTATTGGATTACTAAGAATCCTACACACTGTTCAGGGGGCATTAATGAGTCCTTTTCATTGTGGGGAGCTCTTTGCATAGCATAGAGACTTCACCAAATTCTCTATTGCTAGCAAAAACCAAAACCAGTTTTCACTTGTAACTCATTTCTAAGTAAATCCCATTATCTGACAGAGAAATGACTACTGATGGGACATGAGTTCATTTGGTGTACGCATTTCAAACAAAACAAAATATTTTTAACATAAATTTAGAGAACTAGAAATGGAATGGTGACCATTGGTCCGTGTTAGTAATTAAAAACATTTTTCTACATTCCAGTCAGTCAGGGGGCTTATTATCTTAAAACTTCTTCACTGTTTTGTTTTTTCTTTTTGGCAAGAGAATGAGGATGCTCTCTCTCACTGTACCTTTTATATAAAAAAAATTACATGCTTTCGTTATTATCCCTACATTTTCCTATAATTTCTGTAACATTCCTATAGAATTTCTGAGGAAATTCCCATAATTTCTGCTGGCGACCCCTATCTTCACATTGTATAGTAATGCAGTAGGCATAGATATAGATGGACTAATTTGTGGCCAATGTTCTTATTAGTAATAACATTCTGATTGGTCAGAGCCCAAGCTGTGCTGCTTATCATACATTTTCATTATCCTCCTTTATTATGCTCCCATCCTCACTACAAACTTTTTGAAAAATAATTTGATTCATGTAAGGCACATTTACAGTGTCTTCTACAAGGGCTCTAGAACCAGTTTCAGAAAATCATCACCAAATTATATTCCTAAACAGTCTGCCCTCAGGAAACAGAGAAAAGAGAAGACTTCTCAATATAGTGTAAATAAAAAGTAAATTTATTGACATTGGAAAGCAGAATTTCTGTGTTTTATATCCAGTCTCCATACTCATCTCTTCTTTGTATGCCATATATCATAAATTAGAAAACAAAATTATCATCTGATGTGTAATGTTGAAAGTGAAATAATAGCGGGAAGAATAACTGAAGGAGAGTTGGGACTGATGTGACTTTTGCTTCCTCAGAAAGCGGTTTCCTCTCAATAGAGGCCATTTCTAGTTGGACAAACTTAAAAATTATGAGGTAAGTCATGAAGTAGTTGGTTAAAAATTATCTGTCTTCTGCCAGCGACATTACTTTGTTTCAGAGATTTAATTTTGTTTTGATTGGAGGAAAATCTGTCCTGGACCTGCCAGACCTCACATTCCCACTTTCTTGAATCAGTGAAATGTGCTGTCTTTACTGTATATTGATGATTATTTCTATGGTGATGTGGAGACTTGTAATATCCATCGACTCATACAAAACACAGTGCTGAATATGTTGATGTAATTTGGCACCACTGACAAAGCAATGTTCCCCCTCTTTTCCCCCCTCTTTTCTTGGCTAAGTCAGGAATTCTGTATGAAATTTGAAGTGATGGACACACTTAGTAACTCTCTAAAAGTGCACAAAATCATAGCCCAATGTGTGAGATTTACAAATTCAAAAAGGTGACTGAGAGAAAATATAATTACTTTCATTTGAATTGTGCAAGGCACTGGGATTAGCAGTGTCAATCTCGAAGAAAGTGATGAAATCTGTAATAACCACAGAAAGTATGGGTCTTCACTTCACATTTCATTTGAAAGGTACTCTACCAGTAGTGATGGAAATGAATGGGATTATTAGAAGTTTAACACACTTCTTTCCTCTTATATAACACATTTTCAGAAATCAAGCATGGTGTGGGACCTGGAGAATTTTAATAACTAGTTATATTGGTTAGCAGAAAGGTAGCAAAAAACAGAGATGGTTTTCACCATTGTCTGTTGCTTCCCAAGCACAATGCAGAGAACTTCTCCTATTCTAACTATCACTGCCGATATAGGTATCACTAATGCACCCTTCATTATAGCAAATGGGTCTTCTCATGGGGAGTTCAGAAGAGGCTCCACAGAGTTTCAGGCATTGCTTCTTCTGTAGGCAAAGCGAAGGCAGCTGTGGGTTAAGGGCTGCACAACTTAGTGGTATGAATCAATAATGTGGCCAATCATATGGGAAATGTAGTGAGTGCTAAGATGCTAAAAATCTATAGGTGTTGAATCAGGAGCATGCTAGGGAGAATGACAGAGATTAGTGCCACTTTAAAAAACTCAAGAATGCAGATATTGCATCTGCATATGCCTTCTGGCAAAAACCAGATGGACTATGGTGGATAAGGGTACACTTCCAAAAACTCAACAAAGTGGTAGCCCCAAATGCAGCTGCTATGCCAGATGTGATATATTTATTATACAGATCAATAAAATTTCCAGCACATATGAGACTGTTAATCTGACAAGAGTGTTCCTTTCAAACCCAATCAAGAAAGATAATCAGAAAATTTCACATTCACTTGGGATAAATAAAAATAGACATTTATAACCTTGCACCAGGAGTGTGCTGTCAGATTACATACAATCACACACCACTTAAAAATGAAGATATGTTCTGAGAAATGTGTCTTTAGGTGATTTTGTCATTGTGTGAACTTACACAAACCTAGATGGCGTAGCTTACTACACACCTAGGCTATATCATATAGCCTATTGCTCTTGGGTTACAAATCTAGATAGCCCTGTGCTGAATACTGTAGGCAGCTATAATACAATGGCATGTATTTGTATCCCCAAATATATCTAAATATAGAAAAAGTACAGTTAAACATACAGCAAGATAAAAAATGGTATGCCTGCGTAAAACACTCACCAAGAATGGAGCCTGCAGGACTGGAAAGTTGCTGTGGGTGGGTCAGTGATTGAAAGGCGAGGGAATGTGAAGGCCTAGGACAGTACTGCACACTTTATGAACGCTGTATACAGTCAAGGAAATGGAATACTAGCGAGGTTAAAGAACTTGGCCAAGGCCAGATAGCTAGAGAGTATATATGAAAAAGACAGCAGAGTCTGCACTAAACCCCAAATCCATTATCCTATTTGTATTTAACACAATTCAGTGACATGAGCAAAACGTATATTTTTAAGATTTTTTTTTAATCAGATGAAGAAACTAATTTGAAAAGAAAGTAACTTATCTAAACTAACATACCTAGAGGCAGTGCCAAGACTAGAGCTGGGTCTTCTAGGTCCTAGTTTAATTCTTTGTCAGTTGTACCGTATTACATAGGTCTTTACTTAAATGAAAATTGTTATTCTATACTTCAACAATATCCTTGATCTTTTCTCAAATACTTTTGAGGTTGAATCACAATTGCCTGAAATTCTTTTTAAAATAAAAAATATCAAGAGCGTAATTTTTGAATTTTTTGAGCTCAAGATTATTAGAAATTTCTAAGTTGGAATTGCTTATCTATATTTATCTACTCTTAAATACAGTAAGTCCAGTGGGTGTGTAAGTTAAAAATCAAGAATAAGGTAGCTAGTGTTAATCACATTAAGAAGCGATATGTCAATGATTAAACCCACAGACTCTGGAGCCAGAGTATCTATATCATTGGATTGCTGTGAATATCAGTAAAGTTTAAATATGTTAAAAATAATTAGACTAGTACTGAATATATTATTCTGTTTTGTTTCCCATCTGGTTGAACTTTCCATTCTCAGAAATGGGGACAAGATGCCAAGAAAGTATTTTAGTGACCAACTCTTAGGATTATATCTTGTCTGAATAATTTTGAGAGGATAGTTTCTTCAGCTATATGATTTTTAAGGATGGCATAGCATAGAGTTATAGAGGAGCTTGGTCAAAATCTAAATAGGATGTCAAATGCAGGGCCAGGAAAAATAGGACACCATTGGATGGGTAGATGTTAACCAATGGTGAAATCTGTGCTGGGTAAGCTTCAGTAATGAATAGATTTTCTCTAAGTAAATACAAGATTGGAAAAAGAGGTAATTAAATGATGTACACATAAACTTTGAACTCAATGACACAAAGATGTCAGATGAAATACAGGTTCCTTACATTTCTGCTATAGAGCCTGAAATGCTCACACTTCTACAACTACTTAAAATTAATGTGGACATGGACTGAAGGATAGCATAAATGAAAAAGTCAAAGATTGCTGATGGGAATATGGAAGATTATTTTTGTTCTTTTGAGGTTTCTAATGTGCTATAATGTGATATGTGTAATTCAAATAGTCCAGACCACAAAGTGCATTAAAAACAAAATAAGACTTAATGATAAGTTTAATTGATTTACTTTAAGGAAGGATGCACATTAAACCAATCTGATGTAAATGATCACAGAATAACCAATTCTTCACTCTGCCTCAAAGTAAAAAAAAAAAAAAAAGAAAAATTAAATATTCACAAGAAGATATGGGTACTACTTACTTAAAGAAAATCTTAATGTCACCCTAAGACCATAATCATTAAGCCTTACAGTAATAGAAGAGGTAGGAGTATGCATTTATATGAGTACTAATACAAAGTTCATGCATCAGAGAATTTATTAGGTCAGTTTTTAAAAAATTTACTTTCAAGTATGCCCAATATTATTTTACATTTCCAAAAGTTCTTAAATAAAACATTGAAATTTGTTTTAAAATTTAAGCAAATTTGTTTAAATTTAAATATTGAGAAGTTTATTAATACTATATTTGGCAAATTAGAGAAAGAACTCAAAAGATTAAAAAGGTTAAAAAGATCCTCTAATAGTTATCATAAATGCATGCAGAGGTTTTAAAGTTAGAAATTTGTGTGTGTGTGTGCGTGTGTGTTTAATAATTTGACAAGTTAATTGTTTTGTCTTAATAAGATATCATGGGTAACCATGATATTAAACTGTGAAGTTTAATAAGCATGAATGGAAAATATTTCTTTTGACAGGCACTGATTAGCAAAGTCAGTTTATGAAAGATTTAAGGAGAAAAAAAGAAACACAACGAGGTTAACCTCTGATATTCAGAAAGTTATTCATGACATATATATAGAATCTAATGTTGTGTTTGGTAGAGCTTATAGATAGATCTTATGCATTTTTTTTGGTATGTGCCCTGACTAGAGATCAAACCCACAACCTTGGGGTTTTGGGATGGTGCTCTAATCCACAGAGCTACCCAGCTAGGTGCATAGATCTTAGAGTGATCTTTTATAAAACGAATATTGTCTTTTAAAATTACCATACCAGAAGATAAAAATCCATACAGATTCTGAAAATGAAGTGGACAATGACTGTGACATGGCCTCAATGAAGAAGCCAAGGACTACTGATGAGATTGGGGAAGACCCAGGTTTTGAGTTTTTTCCCCGTTTAGAGTCTCCACATGGGAGGGAGGGATTTATGGCGAGATTGTTTCCCAGCCTCTTGTACCCACTTCAATGTGGACCTTCTCTTGTTTGGCAGATGCTAGAAGTGGCTCAGCTAGTTTTAGGTTTTCTTAGAGGAATGTATTCTCTATGTAGCTAGAGATTTTATGTGTTTGTGGGAGGAGGGGGAGATTAGAATCCTCTTAGGTCACCATCTTGAACTAGAAGCTCATAAAATCTCTTAATTGAAGGCATTCTACCTAAAAACTGAGCACACTGGTATACTGATGACAATTATAATTCTATTTCTAAAGCAAATAGGGGAAGGGAAAAACTGTGACAAATTGTGAGGAAAAGTTCATCAGATTATGGATTCCATGTCCTAATTTTCTTCATGACCAGGACTCATAATAATATGATCGTATTATTATGGGAGTCTACACATGAATCATTATTTTGAGAGATAAGTTTCATAAATAAAAACAATAAGCTGATGAGATATGGCTACATGCTTAACATATTTTTGCAATTTTTCGCAACTTCCATTTGTGCATATTATTTAAGAGATTTGTTATTATCTCTTAGCCTCCAATATGTAGAGGAAGGTGAAGGGCAAATTTTGCAAGCAATAGGACCACCTTGAGAGAACATGCCATTGAACATTTGTTAAAGACAAACCCCAGCATCTGTCAAAATGGTTCTCCTCTTTTGGCTTCTAGGAATCATGATAATAAACATGTCATTGAGCGCCAAACATTATGGTATATTTGGATGCTAGAGGCAAAGTGCCTTGAGATTACACAGTATCAATTACAGTCTTTCAATAGTTACACATACAAGATGGAAGTCAGCTTTGTAAATCAGTGATTGGCAACACATTTGAAAATTTTTTCCTCAAAGGGTTTCTCATAAAAATTGTCTTCATGAAACCATGTGTCCTTCAAGATTAAATGATAGTTTTGTTTGTTTGTTTTACTGGATTATGCTTTAAATTTGCCAAATGACTAACAGGAAAGATTTTTCTTAATATCAGAATAGATTTAAGTCTATTCTGGAATCAGTCAATATCCAGTACAACTGTACATGACATGGATTGCCAAAGAATATTAAGAGTGTTTGTATCATGTGGTGGGAGAGGGAAAGAGGGAGCCTTATGGAGTAATTTTATGCAAATTTAGCCATTGCACCATTTCTCCTGAAGATCAAAACATTTTTCTTTCGCTCTAAACTGCGCTTTTCAAATTGAGTCTGTTTCCTTGGTGACATATGGCAGGATTCCTGTAGCACCCATAGCTATTTGATAAACAGTGTACATCTTCTTGTAATGTCTGTTACTAAAGTGTTTTGGAGTAAACCTTTTAAAAACACAACAGTATAAATATGGATAAGTACTAATGGGAATGCAAAATTCTCATTCCTAAGGTCAGTCACTCTGAACTGGACCATTCATGTATATATTCATATGCTCTGCCATTTGCGTTAATCCCATTGAAATGCTTTTGAAGTGACATTCCAAGGAAAATAGGAATTTGATGAAGAATTGAGTAGTTTCATTCCTATGGTTGCCAGGGCTAATATTTTAAAAATTGTTGATATCCTAAATACAAAGTATCAAAAAAGAAGAACCCAAGTGAATGGGTATGTATTCACTCTCTAGTAACTATAGACTTCTTAGTAACTGTCTCTGCGACTTTATTTCTCCTGCATATGGGTCCATTCTGCATCTGTAGGTTTTGAGATCGATGCCATCTTATGAAGGAAGAGATATCAGAAATACAGATCTTTGCCCGGGGCATAAAAGATCAAGTCAGTATTTATTGTCAGTTCTGATTTGACCCTGGCTCCTTAGTTCCAGTACCTGGCCTTCTGCTTTGTTCTTAGACTTTAAAAAGATTGTTTTATTTTTGATTGCCCGAGTCCTTTATTTAAAGTTTTCCCAGCTCTGAAAAGATAAGGCCCATGTATTACTTTCCAGTTACCCATCCCCAGGTTCTTTCTCTCTACTGTTTCATCCCCTCTTTCTTTGTTTCCATGAAATTTTGTTCATTCCATTGTTACAGAGCCTATCACTATATTATGCCAGGAATATATTGCACTAATTTTATATTCCTGATGCTGGCATAGATCCTGGCATATTTATATATCAGGTTTTCAATAAACTTTTGCAAATGAATGTGTCATTCTGGATCTATGCTCCCTTGTTATAGAAGACAAAGGGTAGTCAAATCCATAATAAAACCACCTTACTCTTAGATAAATACATGTACAGGATCCTGAAGAATGTCTATGTAGTCTTCCTTCAGTTCAAATGTCATATTCCAACACAGTCAGAGTCCATTGGGTGATGGAGAGGGTTTTCAGATATTGGAAGTAGAGGGAGGAGGAGCAGAAGCCGCCATGACCGCATTGTGTCAGAGTGAGGAATCTGAAAGACCGTTATTCCTTTGTTATTGGAAATAAGGCTTTTCATTACTTTCTTTATTATGTTTATAAAAGAGCCCACGATATAGCATTAACAAGATACCTTCTCTTAGGGAGCTCTTCTCCGAAGTCTTTGTATGTTGAAAGAATGTCTGTAGTTAAAAGAATGTCTTCTAGTCTGCACTGGGCTCCATTGCAAAGAGCCCCTTCTATAACCAACTTTTATAACCTTGATCTCTGTACTATTGGTTTCCCTCTATTACTTAATTTTAAAAAATTAAAAAAAAAGTCTTTATTGTTGAAAGTATTACATAGGTCCTCCTTTTTTCTCCTCTATTACTTTAGCCTGGTGGCTCAGACTACAGGACTGGAATAGGTGTTTGGATTTGTTTCGTTTTATTGCTGGTGCCTGCTGACTCACACATTTTAGTTTGCTTGACTGTAAGGAAACTTCTTGGAAGGCAACTGCTTATCTAAGCACAGCTTTTTACGTATTACCATATTCCTCAAACCCTATGCTTTGCTTGGCTGGGCTTCCCTTCCCTGTAACTAGATCCAGTCATCCCCAGTCCTGCAATTAGTTTTAGCCCTGTCTTACAGGTTGCATATAGTTTCCTCAGTAATGATTCTTCAGGGACTTCTATAGAACATTTAATCTTTTGGATCAAGATAAGTTCTCAAAATAAGAGAAGGAGTACTATAAAAATAACTGTGATTTAGGCATCTACTGCAGGCAAACACAGAACCAAAACTTGTTTCCTTATAATCAAAGCTTGATACCTTTGGTGACGGTAGTGGATAGCACATGTCTGCAGTCTCTTCTGTTGATGAAACTTTTACTTCTTGTTGGAGACCCCCTTTGTGTGAGTAAGTGAGCCTCGCTCTTCCCTTTGTGGTCACTGAGGAACAAGGGAACATGGCATAGGCCAGATAAGTCAGGGCAACCTACCTTACTGGTCACTGTGATTGTTCATTGATGAGCATGTGACCTAGTCATGGCTAATCAGAGCCTCTAGGGATCTTTCAGCCAGAGATGTCAGGGAAGGCTCTGAAAACCAAACCAATCAACCAAACAACCAAACAAACCCTGAAAACATATGGCCAAAGAGACAGTATCTCCTGTCTAGCCCTCCTTGAAACCTCAGGACCTAACAACATTTCCAAACTTCCCAGTGGTATAAATTAACACATAAACTCATTTTCTTCCCAAGCTTGGGTGGGTCTTCCCAAGCTAAGGAGTCAAATTTGACATTGTAAACAAAAATTGAAACATTTATAATGTTTTACTTATTACATTGCCTGGGAAATGAAATAACTAACCTAATTAACTAGGCCCAACGGGGAGAGTCTGAATTGTTCTAGAACTAAATATTCAGACTTAAATGGGAAGAGATGTAGAGATGTACAGGGAAGAGGGAATATGGAACCAGTTGGGTATTGGTAAGAAATTCCTGTCTGTTAAATAGAAACAAATGACCATTTTTAATTGGCTATTATGATTTTCAATGCCTTTTATGTGCTATGGCCACAACATACCTTAACTTTATTCCTTGCAACCAGTCTTCAAGTATTAATATCCCTGTTTTATAAGATGGAAATCGAGACTTAGAAAGGCCACAGAGTTAAGGATTAGGGGTAGAGTTTTAACTCATACCTTCATTTCTCTTTCATTAAAAAAATGTTTAATTAAATTTATGGAGGCAACATTGGTTATAATGTCATATAAGTTTCAGGTGTGCAGCTTTACAATACGGCCTGCATTCTCGTGTGTGCTTACTTCCTGTAGTCTCCTTTCATCGCCGTGTATTTGATCCCCTTTACTCTGTCCCCTCTCCTCCTTCCCCTCTGGTAATCACTATTCTGAGGCATCAGTGAAGGTTTCCCCCCGGATTTTTTGTTTGTTTGTTCATTTTTGTTTTATATTCCACATATGAGTGAAGTCATATGGGGTTCTTGTCATTTTCTGTCTGTCTTATTTCACTTAGCATAACGCTCTCAAGATCCAGCCATGGTGTCACAAATGGCAACATCTCATCTTTTTCATGGCTGGGTAGTATTCCATTGTATATCTGTAACCCGTCTTCTTACCGAGTCATCCGTCAAAGGACCCTTAGGTTGTTTCCGGGTGTTGGCGATTTGTGACTAAAGGCGCAATGAACATAGGGGTACATATATATTTATAAATAAGTATTTTCAAGTTTTGGGGTAGTTACCCAGAAGAGGAATTGCTGGGTCATACGGTAGCTTATTCTTAATTTTTTGTGGAGCCTCCGTACTATTTTCCATATTGGCTGTACCGATTTGCATTATCATTAGCAGTGTGGAAACTTTCCCTTTTCTTCACATCCTCTCCAACACTTACTGTTTCTTGAGTCCTTTATTCATTTTTGATAATAGCCCCTTATCAGAGATATTGCTTACAGATATCTTCTTCCATTTGGTTGCCTTTGAACTCATATCTTTTGAAATTTAAAACCCAGTGTTTTTGTTTTCCCATAATACCAACTTACTATCTTGACGCAAGGATACCAGAATGCAGCGACTGACACTACACTGACTTCATCGGGTTCTAGCAGAAGATGCTAAGTTGTGCAGAAAAATTGCTGAAATGGTAGTCCTACTTTTGGATAAATTCTTAGATTAAAAGAATATGTCTACTGAAAAACGGTGATGGGAAAAAATAAAAATAGACAAGAAAGGTGATGGGCATAGTCTCATAGTTTAGGGAATGGATTGTGGAGCCAATCTCCCTGGCTCCACAGTTCAAATCATGGCTCCAGCGCTTGCTAGTTGTAACATCTGGGGCGGGCTATTGAACCTTTTTGTGTTTCCGTTCTTCTGTTATTGAGATGGGGCTATTAACAACATAAACACCCTGGTGTTGTTATGAAAATAAAGTACGTTAATGTTTGTAAAGTGCTTAGAAGAGCAGTGGACATATAGTAAGTACTACATAAGTGTTTCCAAAATAAAATAAAAGTCAGAAGGAGTAAGTGTCATGGTTTAATTTTAGTTTTGTGTATTTTAATCTTTGAATGGGTTCCTTTAGGTCAGAGTTCCTCAAGTTGGACACTATTTGGATTACACTTCATTGTGGGGCTATCCTGTATATTGCAGGATGCTTGGTAGCACCCTTGGCCTCTACCCACTAGATGTCAGTACCCCCCCACAGTGACAACTAAAATAGTCCCCAGACATTGACAGATTTCCCAGTGGGGCTAGGTATGTGTGGCAAAATCATTCCCATCGAGAATCATGGCTCTAGATATAAAAAATAGTAGCCTAGAAATCTTGGATTTATGTACAATTATTAGTAATTACAAAGTTATGAAGCGGAGTCAGTTGCTACTTGTCACTACTACAGACATTTCAAAGTCAAAACTCAGAAATTTGTTAGAAAAGTTCTTGAAAAAGTGAGGTGTTGTCACCAGCTTGCTATAAAGTTTAGTCAGTTTCATTGCTCTTTTAACAATGTCACATTTCTCTCTTCAGTATGGTCTGGTCTTTTCCACCTCTCTGTGTACACATTTCCCCTCTCTGCCCCTCTCTGTGTAGCAGCGCTGCATGTCTACCAGCAGGTGGTATCCATGAATAATTTGATCTACATCTTTTCCTTTGCAGGCATCATTAGATTATCTCTCCCACACTGCTGTGCGGAGGCTTAGATGCGGAGCGTTCTATAGGGATGTTTTTTTTTTTTTTCTACATATTTCTCCTAACTTGGGGGGCGGGGGGGAAGTTTGAAATAGAATTTTCCCTTCCTTACTCTGAAGGTTTGCTACATGTTATATCTAGTAGCAGCTGTTATGCATTACTCTACTATATGAGTAGGAAGGAATTACTTGTAAGCAGATTATTAGAGATATTTGCTTTGCTGGATATTCAGAATGCTGCTACTTTGAGTACCCAGATTATGTTATTTCACTCTTATTAGCTGACCACACTTACAGCATTCCATAATTCCAATATGTCTTTATGGGGACTGGCTTACCAAGGTAATAAAGGAAACCTGAATAATGTCTTTACCTACTGCATTTTAAATGCCCACAAAAGCACACTCTCTCCTCTATTCGTATATCACTGTTATACTGTTGATGCACTGTAATTCTAGTATTGATCATAATCATATGGAAGTAAACCAGCATTTTCATATGACACAGGGGATCCATTTATCATAAGAGCCTAAAAATTTCAGAAATATGTATATTAGATAATATTACGGATTATGTTTAGAAATTTCAGTTTATTACAGTTTTATTCTCTCTCACACAACAGTCTGAGTCTACCAAATTTTCCTCCTCTGGATTTTACATTCTGATTCTTAATTAGGCACAGGGGAAGTTCTATTCCCATTACTCTACTGTCAAAATAGATCAGACCTGCTCTTTGAAAAATGGGTATAGGAAATCCTCAAAAATAATGTAGTCTGACACATTGAAGGGATTTTGCTATTTGACTTCCTCTAGCCACTCTACACTAGTGACAAAATCAGGTTAAGCCAATAATTTTTTTCAGCTTCACAATCTATATCTGGCCTTGTATTCCAATCAATATTGTAGTGGTTGGCATTGATCTTGAAGAGAGTTGAAATGACTGTTTTAACTGTACCTTGGTCTGATCAATTGTTAGGTATAGACCCAACGTTAGAATTGTGTTCCTCATGAAATTATGATCGAACAGGTGACCCCTAATAGAACTTTGACAGCTTAGTAATAATAGATTAGCCTCGCTTAGTAAAATAAAGTAAGGCTATTAGCTAATGTGTGCCAGGTAATCTTATACATATTCCCATTTAAAAAATCATTCTTAGTGTAAGTTTGGAAGATACATTTTTATAATATTCCATGATTTTTTACATTATGATAAATTGTATTTGTCTTTTTATATTTATCTTCATCAACATCATGATTCCTCCTTCTTTCAGGTTTGTCAGTAATAAAATTTTGTCAGTAATATTTCTTTTTAAAATTTTTAAAATAAACTATTCATGGAAATCCTTACATGTACTATCCTGATCTCATTCTTATTTATCTTTCTCCAGCTATACAACAGAATTTTGTATTTATCTTCCCATGTACATTTGTTACTTCATATGTTGTTCTGCCTGTTTTATAATAAATGGTCTCATACTCAGTGTTTCCTCTAACAATTTGTTTGTTTTGTTCAAATGGAATTGGTGCAATTCTTACATAGGTGCAATTCATTTATCTATCCTTCAGTTGAAGGATGTACAGGTTGCTTATAATTTGTCTCTATTACAGACAATGCCATAGTGAGCATTTATATATGTCTCCTTGTGTACATGTGTGAGAGGGTCTCTAACAGGGAATTACTAGATCATAGGAAAAGCATCTTCAAATTTATCTCAAACGTACACTTTCTCCAGTCATGTATAAGAGTTTTTATTATTCCACAATGTCATCAACACTTGGTATTATTAGACTTTGTGTGTGTATATATATATATATATTTTTTTTTGCCAGTTTAGGAATATGAAATTGTATCATATTATGGTTTTATTTTACATTTACATGATGACCAGTATTTTGTTCTATGTTTATTTGATAGTAGGTTTTGCTTTTCTGGAAAATTGTTTGTTCTTATGTTTTCTATTTGGTTGTTTGACTTTTTTCTTGTGGATTTATAGACTCTCTCCCACTTTAATATCTCCTTAGGTGAGCTATAATAATTTGTGTTTTTCAAAGGATTTGTTCATTAATCTAAGTTTTCCAATTTACTGATATAAAGTTATTCATCTGTAAGGTCTGTAGTAGCTTCCTTTCTTTCATGTCTGTTGCTAATCATTTGTGTATATTTTTCCTCACCAGAGATCTCTAATTTCATTGATCTTTTTAAAGAACAAACATTGGTTTTATTGATTTCTTATATTGGTTTTTGGTTTTCAATTTTGTTGATTTCTGCCTTTGTATTTATTATTGTTTTCCTTTTGCTTGCTTTGAGTATAATTGGCTATTGTTTTTCTGGTTTCTAGTGGAGAAGATTAGATCTTTGATTTGAGGCCTTCTTTTCTTATATAAGCATTTAATGACTGAAAATTCCTTCAAAGTACTGCTGTAGTTGCATCCAAAAATATTGATGTGTTATGTTTTTTATTATCAACTAGTGGCCTGGTGTACAAAATTCATGCACGGGGCAGGGGTGTCCCTCAGCCCGGCCTGCACCTTCTCCAATCTGGGGGATGTCTGACTGCCGGTTTAGGCCCGATCCCACAGGGCAGTCAGACATTCCTCTTGCAGTCTGGGACCCCTGGCTCCTAACTGCTCACCTGCTTGCCTGCCTGTTCATCCCTAACCACTCAGCTTGCCGGCCTGATAGCCCCCAACTCCCCCCCCCCCCCGCCAGCCTGCTCGCCCCCAACTGCCCCTCCTGCTGGCCTGCTCGCCCCCAACTGCTTCTCCCCCTCCACTCCCCCGCCGGCCTGATAGCCCCTAACTGCCTCTGCCTCGGCCCCGCCACCATGGCTTTGTCTGAAAGGACGTCCGGAAGGTCTCCCAGTCTAATTAGCATATTACCCTTTTATTAGTATAGATGGTTAAAAATACTTTGTAACTTTCTTTGTGATTTCTTCTTTGACCTATGAGTTGTTTAAATGTAAGTTGTTTAATTTCCAGATATCTGGGGATTTTCTAGATGTATTATATTGGTGATTTGTATTTTAATTCCATTTTGGTCAAGGGAAAATATTGTGTAAAATTTCAGTCTTTTCAAATATTTTTAGATTTGTTTTATGGTCTATCTTCACGTATATTTTGTAAGTGCTTAAAAAAAATCTGCATCTTCAGTTGTTGGGTGTAGTGCTCTATCATTGGCAAAAAGTTACTGTGTTTATTTTTTCCACTTTTTGTAGATATAATTGGCATATACTATTGTTTAAGATATACAGTGTGATAATTTAAATATATATATATATATATATATATATATATATATATATACACTTTATTGATTTCAGAGAGGGAGAGGGAAAGAGAGATAGAAACATCAATGATGAGAGAGAATCATTGATTGTCTGCCTCCTGTAGGCCCCCCACTGGGGATTGAGCCCACAACCCTGGGCATGTACCTTTGACCAGAATCGAACCCAGGAACCTTCAGTCCACAGGCCGATGCTTTATCCACTGAACTAAATCAGCTAGGGCCAGTGTGATAATTTGATATTTCTATATATTACAAAATGATTACCACAATAAGGTTAGTTACTAGTAACATACCCATCATCTAGCATAGTTACCATTTAGGTTAATGAGGTTGTTAATGTCATTTGATTTTCTGTGTTTCACTGATATATATTTCCATCTTTACCATTTTAGTTTTTTAAATTTCTTTCAGTAGATTCAAGTTGCCCTCTAAAAGTGTTTTCTTTTAGTATTACTTATAGTGCAATTCTGTGAGATATACATTCAATTAATTTTTGTTTATATGAAAATTTCTTCATTTCACTTTCATATTTGGAGTATATTTTCACTGGATATAGAATTCTTAGTTGACAACGTTTTTCTTTCAATCCCATGAATACGTCATTTCAATGTCCTGTGGCTTGAAGAGTTTCTAAGTTACCTTTTATTTAATCATTGTTATTCTACAGGTATTATACCATTTTTCTCTTGCTGTTTTCAAGGTTTTCTCTTTATTTTTGCCTTTCAGAAGCATGATGAAGCCTAGATGAGTATGGTGTGTCTAGAGGAGCTTTTATTTTTATATTTTAATCTTGCTTGGAGTTGATTGAGATTTTTGGATCTTGAAATCAATAGAGAAAATCACCAGACTTTAAATCTGGCTTTATATTTCTCTACCTTCCAAGTTGGATTTCTTTGTGGTCTCTGTTAGCATTTTCCCTGTGTCTCCAGGATGTATCCCGTTATGCATAGTGTAGTCAGTTTATACTCTGAATTTTGGTTTCACTTTTCTTTGCTTCTTAGATTGCCACGATTTCCCCTTTATACTTCCGGCTTCTTTCCCAGATCTGAACTCTAATTTGTGAAACTTTTACTTGGTAAAGTTGTGCTTTCTTTTTTCTACTGCCATTTTCTTATTTCTCTTCTTTGGGAACTTCTACTAACTTGTAATAGGTTTTATTTTTACACATTCTATATTTCCTCATTTTAAAAATATTTTCTATTCCTGACATTCAGTATCTAGCTTTCAATATAAAAACTCTTAAAACTTTAGCTGTATCTATTTGTGGTTTAACTTTTTATGTTTTAAATTTTGTTACATTTTCTATTTTCCAGTTTCAAATTCTTATTTTATATCTTTAATTTACATATTTAGTTTTGCCATTTTGATTCAATAGTTATAATGTCTGTTATCTTTGGAGGGAAGGTCTCATCCCCTGTTGTGACAAGTGATTCATCTTTATGCAGGGCCTTCAGTTCCAACTTCCTTCTTTGCATGATGCAAAAGCCTTGTTCCTTCCTGGACTTTGAGCTACAAGCCTGTTGGTGACAAAACCCAGCACTGGTCCACTCTGTAAAAGAATCCGAGTGTTCTTTAAAGAGATACAATGCAGGACTTGTTTCCTTGTTTGAGTGACAAGTAAAATTCTGGGTAAATATATAACACATGTTTTAAATTCTAGAATTGGTAGTGAAAGGTGGTTTTGATCAAAACTAGATTAAATAGTCATACATAAGTGGTTATTACTTTTAATCAAAATTAAACAGAAGCAAGTGACAATCTCATTTATAGTCAGAACAACAGAAAGGAAATTAGCTCCTCATCTAAGACTTTAGCAAATGAAGCCAAGTAATTATTGTAGGAATAAAGATGAAGTGTCAGTCCCTATATTGTCTAATATTTCTTCTCCTGCATAATTACTCTGACCTAGGATGCTCAATGAGCTACAGGCACAAGTCTTTTTTTGCAGGAAATAAGCTTTAAGTTGTTTGTGGTTTATTTCTAGTCCCCATTCTTGGAAAGGAGATTGTGTCAATTTGTATTTTCAAATTTCTAATGAAATGTATCTGTATACAAATTACTATCAATATAGATTTTGTGTTCTTTATTATTTGTCATCTTTTCTATGCAATCAATATCAAAATTATCTTTAGCTGGATCAAGAATTCACAAATCAATCTTTTACCTGACATAAAAATGCACTGCAAAAATATTTTTAATTATTAAGGTATTTTCCTTTAATGAATTAGATAAAATCATATACTTAGATTCAAGAACCTAGATCCTACTTTTGATTAATTTGTTTTGGTATTCAGTATTTTAACTTCCCTGAGTTTCTTTCCTCTTCGTGAAATGAGAAGGACCAAGAAAGAAAATCATTAATGTCCCCACTAATTTTGATATTTTGCATTAGGGATTCACACGTACCTCCTGAATGTAAAACACTTATGACAATTCTTAGTTCCATTCCAGCTTCTACACACTTTCTAATTCTTTCTTGGGGCCCCAAAGATCCAGATTGTTCTTATTCCTTTTTGAGCTATAGACCATCTAGATAAGTGACTCTCAAATTAAGTACTTCAGATATCTGAGAACCTGCAGTCATTATAAGTCCTTAACTGTATGAAATATTTTCTGTGGACTAAAAGTGGTTCATATGTATGCACTTTAATTTTTTAAATATAAATAGATACACCTATGCTTACCAATATTAAAATAATTAAATTTAAATGTCTGTTAAAGGAAAATTCCTTAATGATTAAAAAAATGTTTACAGTGCATTTTTCCCTAATAGATATATGTCAAATTTAATTTGTGATTTATTGACCAAACTAAAGGCAAAAGTTTTTTCTTGTTATTCTGAATCTTCTAAATAATGTATAATTAAAGTAAGACGATTCTCACATAAGGATAGTTGGAAATTTTAGTTTTTGATAATGTTAGAAATAACTGATCTTACACTGCTTTCTTCTATGTTTTTAATTGCAATATGGGCTGCTAAAAATCAATCCAGATTTCAGTTTTTGGTAAGGTTCCTGCAAAATTGCTATAGGAAAAAAACAAAGCATAACAATTTGCTATCCACTCTATGCCCCATAGCACTTTATATATACCTTCATTTTTCACTTTTGATGCTACATATTACTTGATTATGTCCATCTTCCTAATGGATTATGGATTACTTGAGCATCATAATAGGTGCTTATTTGCATTGATTTCTCCCACAGTGTCTACCATGTGATGCTGCATCGATAGTAAATGCTTAGTAAAAATTCTTTGGATGAAATAAAATGATGCTATGATTCTACAAGTAGCCTCGGAAGTTGCCAGTAGATCAGAAAAGGTGAGAAGGCCCCTGTTATTGAGGAAGGGGAAGTGACCAAAGGACATGACTCCTGATTAGGATATCAGTCAGTAAAGATCAGTATTCTGGGGTGCCTCAAAGATCTGGGTAGATTAATCTTATTCCCTGGATCTTCAGGGTTAGGTGATCAGATAGATGGGAGTGGGTTGAATTGGCCTAAGGAAGGTTAGGCATCAGGGATGTGTTATATTTGTTTAATACCTTACAGTTTTCAAAATGCTTTAACTAATACATATTTTGTTTAGGGGTTCATTTTCTATGAAACCTATGTTCTACTAAATTATTTCATGGCTAGGTTGATATCTAAGAAATGAAGGTTGAGAAAGCTCCAGAAGATTACTTGGTTCTTTGATGATACTAATGTCCTAGCAACAAGCCTAAATGTAGTTACAAGAAGAGAATATAAGGGGAAACTTATTGAGTGATCCAGTGGTGGTTTAATAAAAATCAGGATGATATAGTTAAAGTTTTATCAGATATCCGAATGTCACTAGAATCCATCCCCTTTTTCCAGAATATCTGCCTTCTTCACGGTCTGGCTTATTGTACAGTTTTCTTAGTGGTGTCTCTACTTCTTGTGTACATTTTCTTACCAAATTCTTCTCTTACATTGTTGCTAATCATCCTTTTAAGTACCAACCTGATCATGCCAGTCATCTTGTTTGAAAACTTTTGACAATTTTCCCACCCTGGAGAATAACGTATAATTGTTAGCATGGTGGGGAAATGCAGCCAGAATTTCTCTGATGTGTAACCTTGGATGGTCTTTCTGGGTTGCCAAAAGGACTAAGGTCGCCTGTTCCTAGTGAGTGTGACTGCCAATGTCTCCAGGTGGTAGGCAGCTGGATTTTCTGGTACTTTTCTGAGCAGTTGTCACTTATGCTCAGACTTTTTTTTTTAAAGACAAAGCAATTTATTTCAACCCAGACTCTGCAAAGACTAGCTCAGCTAGCCCCATAAGAAAGACAAGTCAATGTGGGAATTGTCACATAGGGAGTGGTGTGGTTTCTCTACTAACGCACAGTAACCTGGTATGTCCTGCTTCACCCCGTTCCCAGGGAGCCCTCCAAAGGATGCCATAGGATGTTGAGAGATGGAGAATCTTTGAAACCATTACATTCTGCCCATTAGTTCCAGCCAGTATTAGAATCTTTGCAGTACTCAAGAAATATGAGCTTCTTCACCATATACTTCCAATATGCCTTTCTAGCCTCCCAATTTTCCTCCTTTCCCCTCCCCCTCCCTGTTTATCCCAAGTTGTTTGCTGTTTCTCCCATGTGCTACATATTCATATCTTCATTACTTCTGTTGACAGTATCTTTTCTAGCCCATTTGCCAGGTAGTCCTACTGTCCTTGGCCACCATCACAATTAAGCAGAGCAGTTCTCTATCTATTGGCTGTCTACTTCACTAAAATCCCATTTCCATTCATTATTCTTCCAAGGAAGCAAACTCTGTTGTTGTTGTTTTCCTCATCTAAAAAGCTGTCTTTGTAAACATATCAATTGATTGATTGTTTAGCCATGAACATATGACTTATTTACCCAGACATAGACAGCAGTGTCAGTGGGAGAAGAAACAGGTCTATAGTATTACAGAGTTCTAAATATGTATGTTTGGATTTTCATACTTATACAGAACTCCAAGCCTCTCTTTGTTTTTCTTTTTATTCTACCATGTTTTCACTCAGCTTTCATTGGGTTATCTATACAAACTGCCCCCCAAGGTAGTTCCAGAACTGCCAGTTTCCATAATCAGGTTTATAATTGAGATCATTGAACTATCATGTCATTATAAAATAAGGAGTTGTCTAATATCTGAAGCTCTTTTATTTAGGCCCCATGCAGTTCTTTGTTGCTGATATTCCTTATACTAGATGATTATCATCCAATTCTGTGATATGTTTCTTTGATAAAAATTATTCAAAGAGTCAGATAATTTACTTTCCATTTTATCTTATATAGATGCCAACAAAAAAGCCATGGAGTGTATTCAATGTCAAGGATGGGATTACTTTGGCTGAATCATGAATTAACTGTAGGAGGGAAGAATAAGTTTGGAGACTATGATAGGCAGGATTTTTAAGATTGCCCCCAGCTCTGTACAAATACCCTCCCTCACTTGTTCAATTAAATACTAATCTTGGTTCTCCTGTGAAGATACTTTACAGATGAATTAAGAGCCCAAATCTGTTAAATGTAAGATAGGCAGATTATTTGTATGGATCTGACCTTACAATTACTTAAACACAGAGAATTTTCTTTAGAAGATTACAGAACAGGAAGCCAGAGAGTCAAACCACAAGAAAGATGTGGTATGCCACTGATGGCTTAAAGGTGGAGAGAAGGAAATGAAGGAAGCCTCAAGGTTCTGAGAGCAGTTCCCAGACGACAGACAGCAAAGAAATGGGAACCTTAGTCCTATAGCTACAAGGAACTTAATTCTGCCAATAACAAGAATGGGCTTAGAAATAGATTTTCTTCCAGAGCCTACAGATAAGAACTCAGCCTTCCTAATACCTTGATTTCAGCCTTTTGATGCCCTGAGTAGAGAACCTTGCTATAGCTGCCCCATGATGGGCTTTTGACATGCAAAACTATGAATTTAAAAGTTGGTGTTGTTTTAAGGCATTCAGTTTGTGGTAACTTGCTATTGGGCAATAGAGAATGAATACAGAGGACATTGTAGCTATTGGAGTGAGAGGTAATATTGCGTGGACTGTGGTGGTGGCAGTGGACATACAGGAAAAATAGGCAGAAGTAAAAGATATCCTGAAGCTCAAATTGATGTGATTTAGTGACAGATTGGGGGACAAGGGAGATGGGTTAGTTAAAGCAGGAGTCTGGTTTGTCAGGATTCATGGTTTGTCATATACATTGGGAGGTCACCATGCTAAGTGGATTATAAGATGGTTATGTGGGTGGAGAACATGAATTGGGCTTTACATGTGTAGAGTTTGATGTGCCTTTGAGGCAATTAACAGGAGATGCCAAGTAGGCAGTTGGATATGAGTCATTGATGTATTGGTGATATATAAAGTCATGGGTATGAATTATATCACCTATGGAGAGTATGGCATGAAATGAGGATAGAACTTTAAGAATCTTAACATTTAATGGCCACGTACAGGTCAGTAAACTCACATGGGAGACAGAAAGGCAATCTCTATGGAAGAAAAAGAAGCATTGTGTCATGAAGCCAAGAAAATAAGTCTTTTGCCCTCCCTGGTTTAGCTCAGCGGATAGAGCATCATCAGCCTGCAGACTGAAAGGTCCTGCGTTCAATTTCAGTCAAGGGCACATACTTTGGTTGCAGGCTCAATCCCCTGCCCTGGTTAGGGCTCATGTGGGAGGCAACCAATTGATGTGTCTCTCTCGCATCGATGTCTCTCTCTCTCTCTCTCTCTCTTCCCCCTTCTCTCTTCCATTCTCTCTAAAAAAAAAAAAATCAATGGAATGATATCCTTGGGTGAGGATTAACACTAACTATGCCCAGGGCACATGCCTAGGTTGTGAGGTCAGTCCCCAGTAGGGAGCGTGCAAGAGGCAGCTAATCAATGATTCTCATCTTTGATGTTTCTCTTTCCCTTTCCCTTCCTCTCTGAAATCATTAAAAAATTGTAAAAAAAGAAAAAAGAAAAGAAATGCTAGGTATAGAAAACTCTAAAAACGTTGGCTTGTGAAGAGAAGATCAGGCGGTGGCTGGAGTGTTTGTTTTATTTTTTTCCTTTAGGAAATACTTAATATATTTAAAAGCCAATTAGAAGGATCCAATTGAAAGGAATTGTTAAACATATTAGAGAGAAGGAGGACTATGTATCTTAGTTTCCTGAGAAGGTAGAAGAGATGCCATCCAAAGTACATACAGAGGTTAAGATCCTTTATTTAACAGGAATAAAGGGACAGAGATAGGTTTTCATATTGACAGGTTTGCATATTAGGAAAAAGGAAATAAATGGCATTACAGCCTAATGCCGTCTCTTTTCTCCAAAACTGTGAAATATTGTTATCTGTTGAGAATGTGGGGAGGAAAGGAGGCATTATAAATGCAAGGAGAGGTGGGTAAAGTCTGCAGTAGTCATTGTGAAATATGAGGAAGCTTAAATGCCATAATGTTAATGGAGGTTTTCCTTTCATCTTCCCAGCAGTTGTTAGCCTTTACCTTTTCTCACTTGGAGGTAAAATTAATCTATAATATCTTCTTCCCTTGAAAGATGATGGTGTATTTTTCATACTATGATAGAGATAATTTCACTATATTATAATAATTCATTAATGTGTCTTTCCCAATAGGCTGTGAACTGCACAAGACCATTTCTGATGTCTTAATTTATCTTTGTCCTCCGATAGTTTATCAAATAATAATAATATAACATTATTATTATTAGGGCATGACAAAAAGAATAAAAATAATAGTAATTTTTAAGAAGTTAACCTTTATCGAACTCTAACAATTGTCACTTCATTCATTTTGCTAAGTACATTTTCATTTTCTTATTTATAATTTAATTTGTCCTTACAACCACCCTAATTTGTCTATTTAATAGATTAGGAAAGTAAAGCTTAGAGAGGCAGTGTCTCCATGGTGATACTGCTGCTAATTGGAAAACTCTTTGAAGCCCAGATCTGCCTAATTCAGAATCCCATGCTTTTGACCACTGCATTCTATGGTACTCATTAGAGATATTTAATTAGTAAGATTCTCCTATTTCAGAAGATGTTTCTACTGATATTTAGAAAATATTCTTTCTTAACCTATTGAAAAGAGAATGATATTACAGAGCAAAAATGAAAAGGAAAATTGATGTGGGAATATTTCAATTGTCCTAGTCTGCTTGGGCTTCTATAACAAAATACCATAGAATGGGCAGCTTATAAATAACAAAAGTTTATTTCCCACAGATCTGGAGGCTGGGAACTGCACGATCGGGGTTGTCGTGGCACTGTCAGGTTCCGGTGAAAGCCCTCTTCGGGTACAGACTGCTGACGTTTAGCTGAGTTCTCATATGGTGGAGGGCAGGGCACCTCTGTCAGGCCTCTTTTATAAGGGCATTACTTCCATTCATTGGGCTCTGCCTTCACAATTTAGTCCTCTCCCAATATTAACTCCTAATGTTACCTCTTTGGGCATCGGGTTTTCAACATATGAATTTTTAGGGGACACATTCAATCAATTACACCAACCAAATGAATTAGAATTCAATATCACCATTATTGCATCATACACAAAATATATAAAGCAACTTAGTTTGGTCAGGCATAAGTGTTTGCTAAGCCTATTCATTAATGAAGATGAAAACAAAAAGCTTTGATTCCAGGGCATAAAATAATCTTATATTAGTTACTGAGACAAAAATTGCATCACCTCAGAAGCTGATTCTAAAATTAATTTGGAAAGTGGTTTCATGCATTGTGGAAATTCAAACAGTTACCCAATCCAAATTCAATGACAAATGGCAGCCTTGTTGCTATTCTCCATTGTGCTGTTTTTAAGGAAAACATACAGAAAAGAAAGATACAAAGATTAAGAACTCCATTTAAGAGTAAATGGAAACTCTCTATATGTGAATCATTCCTGGGCTGATCATGTAATATATATCTTATGGGTCATTTTCTTTATTTCCTAAAAGAACACTCCATGAAAGAATGAAAAGGAGAGAATGCCACTCATTACACTTTGTCACTTACAGGAAAAGAAAACCTAACTATAATAATGTTTAGTAACCTGTGAATGTGACTGTTCCCATAACACTTACATTGTCTAATACCATAAATCAGCACTCTCAAATTTAGAAAAGTTTATCCCAAATATCTTATCATAATTATATATCTCAAATCATTCTTATCTGTTGGAAAATTTTTTAAATTAAGATTTGGAATATTTATATTTAAGTCTAAAATATATTACATAATTTCAGATCAGGATGGCATGAAATTTATGCTATACCTGCTTATGCATATATATTTTTAATTAAAAATTAGTAATATTTACTTAAAGCCTAATTTCACATATGTACCACTAAATAATAAAGGATTTTAGTTTAGTTTAAGTTCTATTTTTTGGAGAAAAAATACATTAAAAGGATTTATGAGTTTTAGTTAGAAATTGTATAAATGTTAGAATGTAGGTTGAAGTATAATTGTAGTTGAACTGTGAAAATATTTTATTGTATAATTGTTTGATATTCATGAATTTTATACTTAAATTATTGACTGGATTATCTCTAGTTTTACTAAAAAAGTGGAAACAACACAAATATTTATGAACTGATGAATGGGTTAATATAACACTAGATATCTATTCAATTGAATATTATTGTGCAATAAAGTAAATTAAGAATTGCTGCATATACAACAAATCTTTAAGCATTATTCTTAGTTAAAAAGAGCCAGTCACAAAAGACCATGGATTATATTTACATTTATATGAAATGTCCAGAATAGAAAATGTATAGAGACAAAAAGCAAATTAGTGGTTCCTCAGAGCTGGTATAGATGGGGAGGGGACTGGAGAATATATTTACTGTTAATGAGCATGGGCTTTCTTTTAGGGAAGGCAAAATATTTTAAAATAGGTTGAGACGATCATCACACAGCCCTGTAAATATAATAAAAATGTTGAAATTGCACATTTTAGGTAGGTGACTTGTATGGTATGTGAATTATAAATCACAGCTGTTTAAAAAGGAATCACTGTGGTGGCTGGTATCTTTCAGTTAAATTATAAGCCAATTGGTGACTAAGTCATGAATATATTCATGTATAAGTGATGGATATCTCCATTCATACATATCTAGTACAACTCTCACTTTTTTCAAACAAAATGTGAATACTTTTTACATATATTAAACAAATAGAAATGGAAATACTGCATTATTTTGCTTAACATTATAAACACCTACAGAAACTTTTGTGAATCATTCCAAACATGATCCAGCATTTGCTCCATAGTCTCAGATATTTTCTTCTGAAAGACAATATTAAGTTAAAAATATAAAATAATTTTCAGCATAATATAATAGATAAAATATCATAGCATTACGAGTTATGAGACCTGAAAGGAGTAAACCATGCCCATTAGCTGTTTGATATAACTTCTCCACGTCTTGTCTTCCTTATTTATAAAATGTGTACCATAATTCTACTTCAGAGAATTGTGAAAATTAAATTAGGTATTAATGCATGAAAGTCCACAAATAAGTGATTGATATTATGACAACCACAATTATTATTGCTTTTTGGTATATATGTATGTATGTACTAGTCTGTATGTATGTATATTGTTATTGTTATTTTGGTGACCATGACTAGAATTGACAATTTCTGACCTTACAGGACTATGGAATACTCTAAACTTACTGGAACGGTAAGTGTCAGATACTTTCCCTTCAGGATTGGTAGATCGGTTAAAGCTGGGGGAGGTCTGGGGGAAGAACAAATTATTCTATATAATGTTCCTATTGTCTTTGTGGTCACATTTGGTGAGAGTCACATTTCACCACGCAACTCCTGGAGCTCCACTTTATTTTCAAAGTCTTGAGTTCTCTGTTTATATGTAAAAGAACTGGATGTCATGTCCCATCTTATGATGAGAAGGTAAAAACTCCAAACTCTATGGCAACCAGTTCTGAGTATGCATAAAAATCATTACAGATTAAACAGTGAGATGCTATTGGGTGTTTTTGTAAAACCCCTTGTAATTGTATGCATTGACTGCAGTATTGAGCAACTCAGTTTTCCCTCACTACTGCAAAATGGATTTCTCTCCAAACACAGAGATGTGTCTCTATTGTGTGATATTCTGATGCCTGACTTACTTCTTAATTACTCTTCAGGAATAAACTGTTCATAAAATAAAAATGAACCAAGGAACTTACTCAAATTGATTATTATATTTACTGTTTTTAAATGAAACTACATAAGAGAATGGGTTTTCCTCCTGGTTAACATCCAGTTATCGGGGAATGAGCAAAAAATGAAAATTGAGGGGAAGGGAGTTTGGAAACATTTTAGAGATGGACTCTGTTAGATGCTCAAGCAATCCTTTCTAATAGGCTGAAAAGAAAAAAAATGCTTCCTAGCTGGAGGTATATATTTATTAAGTAGGAAAAGGAGTTTTTCCACATTGTTGGGAGGGAAAAAACTACTGTAAATTTTAGTTTAAAAGATCATTGTCTTCTGTGCATTTCTCAGAAGACTGAATATGAAGTGGGTGAATATGAATATGAATATTACTGCTTTTTGTACTTAAGAGAGAACACAAGAAAATCATTACTTTGTTAGTGTTTGTTTGTTTGTTTGTTTTACTGGTTGTTCACTTTTTGGTGCTTTTCTTCTTGCTTCTGTTATAATTGAGGTACCCACCTTTGACGTTCATCCCACTCAGACTTCCTTCCTGGTAGTAGATATTTGTTCCTTTATGGATGGTTTAGCACTTTTTCTTTTAAATTTTCCACTGATATTAGTTCAGGCTTATTTATAGTATGCATAATTTTGTCTGTCTCACAGCTTTATGGGAGTCCTGTTTCCCATATTCCTTTGCACATGTGTAGCCAGTTGTTAGAGAGAATATTGTCAGACACAGTGAGATGAGAGATTCCAGAACAAGGAATATGAGGTGAAAGGAACTTGGAGATTAGCCGTTACAGACTTTTTGCTTCATAGATGAGTTCACTGAGATCTAATGGATGAAGCTAGGTTTTCCAAGATCACATGTTACTTGAGTGACATTAAATCCGCTTTCCCAATAATCGCATATGTCTATGCTAAGCTACCTTTTTTGTGTTGTCAATAGAGGTCATTGGTGGAGTTGTTCAAGAAAGTGATAGAAGTTTTACTTCAGGCCTTTTTTCCTACTGACCCACTTTGTAGACATTTAACTTGATGTTGGGTTAACAACACTACTATATATATCAGGAAGATGATCACAGAAGGTGCTGGCCTTGGTGAGGCATGTGGCTACTCTCATCGGTTCGCACCGGAATAGCAGAAACAACACTTTTTAATTTGCTGATGCTAATATAGGAAGCTTCAATTCTGAGTTTCCTGGATGTATATCAAAGAGCAGTGGACCACATCACTCACCGTAGCTCCAGATATCTGTCTTATGAGCTCATCTTGGTATGAGTCTCTATGGTAGACCTATTTATTGAGTCCTGAATTTCAATTGATTTAAAAATATATGTTCTGATATATCTCAAGACAGAGCAATGATTCATTATTTTAGAAAAACATTAATTTTTAATAATATGCATTTGTGATATAAAACTTTAAAAAATTAACTAAACTTGCTAATTTATTAATAAATTCATAGGAAAAAAGATATAGCATTAGGCTGACTCATCTTTCAAAAATATGACTACTTCTCTTTTGAAGCACTATTTGATTGTCATTTCTTATAAAAATATATCTATTTCATTTTATTTATTGCCTACTAATAGGTAATTTATTATGTTAAACATATCAATTAAAGTTCCCTACAAAGCCAATCAGAAATTGAAATATACCTAACAAATTCGAATAAGGAAAAAACACTAACCCAAATAGAGAAATAGGCTCAGTGGATAGAGCATTGGCCTGTGGACTCAAGGGTCCCAGGTTCGATTCTGGTCAAGGGCATGTACCTTGGTTGCGGACACATCCCCAATCGGGGGTGTGCAGGAGACAGCTGATCGATGTTTCTCTCTCATCGATGTTTCTAACTCTCCGTCTCCCTTCCTCTCTGTAAAAAATCAATAAAATATATTAAAAAAAAACAAATAGAGAAATTAGTGTTATGCTTATCAGTGCAACTTTGAGCTCTCTATATTATCACTAAAATTGGAAAGAATGGGACTCCACAGTGCTAATTGCTGTCATCACATCTTGAATGACCAGGACAGAAAATAACAGGATATATGTGTACATTGTGCACTTGTTTTCTGAGAAGCTTTTCCTATTGCCTTTGAAGTTTTTGAAAGAATATTACTGTAACATACAGGCACTGGGTCATACTAACTGAATGGTTAATGTATTAGTCAAGGTTCAAATGAAAACACACACACCCCCATACACCTCTCCAGGTCTTTCAAAAAGGGGAGATGTAATGATGTAGATAACTATTCCTTGGACTTGGTTATCCTTTTTTGTTTTTAAATAGTAAGAACAGCTGAGGTGTTCTTCACCAAAAAGCAGAAGGTGAAGCAATCTGGATGGTTGCAACAGTAGACTGCACTAACCCCCAGTGCTGGAGGAATAAAATGAAAAGGTGATAGTACAGAATTCAGAAGCTAGATATTGCTTTTTTTTAAAATTGATTTTGTGTGTGTATGTGTGTGTGTGTGTGTGTGTGTGTGTGTATGTGTGTGTGTGTGTGTGTGTGTGTGTGTGTGAGAGAGAGAGAGAGAGAGAGAGAGAGAGAGAGAGAGAGAGAGGTTGTTTCACTTATTTATGCTTTAATTAGTTGATTATTATATGTGCCCTGAAGGGGGATCCAACCCACAACCTTGGTGTATTGGGAAAATGCTCTAACCAATTGAGCTAACTGGCCAGAGCCTCAGAAGCTAGATTTTCCCCTGCAGTTAGAATCATGGGGGCAGGTGGAAGACTGTGTGATGGAAGTTAAAGCCACCAGGATATGTGACCCTGCTAGAAATGTCACCAGAAGTAGAGAAAGAAGGATGGAAATCCCCTGTATTTTACCCTGCTTTTATCCTTCAGTCTTTTGCTATTTCCTTCTAATGGCCATGACTTCTTGGAGAATCAGAGGGCAAAGAAAAGACAAATAAATGTAGTTCCCTGTGATACGGAGATCAGCAGTGCTGGGGTGGAGAAAACTTGGCATGACCATCCACTGGTATATAAAATAAGAACACCTAGAGATGTTCAGAAAGGCGAAGAAACAAAGGATGTCAGGGATTTCCACTTAACTAATTTAATAAGAGACAACTCAGATGACAACAGGCAGCACTTGTCACTTAGTCTTAGAAATACAGGGAAGTAGAATAAAACACCCCAGCTTTAATTTTGTGTTCAAAGCTCTTTACCCAAATGACAGCTTTACTTTCATCATAGCTCTCATGGATACGAAGGATTTGTGCAGATAATAACTCTGCCCCTGTATTCATGTTCATGTTTAAGAGGTTGGCTTTAATCATTACCATTGTATAACCGATGCAGGATGTGTCTAACAAGTGATGGTATTGGCAACAATTTAGTCATAAGTCAACAAAACTCTCATTATTTTAGCCATCAGTATTGTGCTTGCTTCCTTTATTTACTAGGAAAAGCTCTAGTTCCAGAGACTTGGAGATAATGTTATTTTCAATCAATCAGCAACTATTTCCTTAATTGTCTATGTGACTATAATATGTAAAGTATTTTAGGAGGAATAAGAGAAATGACAGCCTTGGTTTCTATTCTTAAGAGACAGAGACAACAAAAAAATCCCCACACTGTATTAAAGTGCTTATTCAGACTGACCAAAAGAAATCATGTGATTGAATGTAATATTGAATGTAGACTGGCTTAAGAGCATAGTCTTCATAGGTGGGCAATCTTGGCTCTGCTTCTTTCTAGATGTCTAATATTTTGCAAATTGCTTTTGAGCCTAGTTTCCTGTACAGGGGTACTGACAGTATTACCTATTTCATGAGGTTGTTATAAAAAATAACTAGACAAGCAAAACAACATAGCATGCAACATGTAAATGCTCAAAAAATGGTAGTTAACAACAACAATAATAATGGCAAGAGTAGATGACAAGACTTAAGGGAGATTAGAACTGGTGTACTGGGAAAATGCTCTAATGCTTTGAGGGATCAGAATTTAGATAGGTCAAGGAGGACAGTATTCCAAAAAGCACAAATAGTTTTAGGAAAGGTTTATAAAGAGGGAAAAATATATTTGGGAAGAAATTTATAGGGCTAGTGGATTGGGAGAAAGCTAATCAAAGGAGGACTATCAGATCGTTGAAGATGTCAAAAGTAAGATAATGATAGGGTTCAATCTCTATTTTAAACACAGGACCCAAACAAGGACATTCTGTTTGTAATGTGTTCTTTTAAGTTGAGATATGGTTAACATGGAATAAAATAACAGATCTTAATTTTCAATTTTTAAAAAATCTGAATGAGAAGAACCTAGGAAGCTCTATACTTCAAGTTAAATGAAATATCACAATAAAGATATGAATGAATGACATTCAAGATGTAAGGATTTGGAAATATATGTATATGTTTTAGATATTTAATTGTACAAGGAAATCTAGCAGTATCCTCTAAACTTTATGCAATGATCCCAAATGATCATGCTGCTGGATAGAACTGATCAGGAGGGAAGTTTACTGTATAAAGTAAGAGAAGTAAAATAGGTGCACTCAGTAGAGAGAATGTAGTAAGTTATTGAAATTAAGGGAGAATTAGGAAACATAAAGACAAGTTGGAGAAAGATATAGAATGCTATATATTTAAGACTTTTAAGACTAGGATAGGCTAGGAACAGGTGGTGTATCATCAATAGAAAGGGAGTATTGACTTACTTCTGGCAAATATTGGACCCATTATTCATATTAAATCTCTGTTTGAAAATGAGGGATAAAATGTAAATATGTTTTTAAATGGTCCTGGCTAGTTTTTCAGTGGTTAGAGCATCAACCACGAACTGGAATGTAGGTTCGCAAGTTCACTTCCCAGCCAAGGGCATGTACCTATGTTGCAGGTTTGTCTCTGGCCTCTCTATCTCTCTCTCCTTCTTCTTCTTCTCTCTTCCTTCCCCGTCTCTAAAAAATCAATGGGAAAAATATCCTCGGGTTAGGATTTAAAAAATGCATTAGGGGGGTAGTATTTAAAGAAAAAAATAGCCCTTGATGAATGTAGTATTAAAAAGGAGCTAAAAATTAAAGAACTAAGGTCTTTTTCAAGATGTTAGGATAAGAAATAAAATATTAAAAGAACATTAGCTTAAGACAAGAAATAAACAAAAAATAAAATAAACATGCAATTGAATAGATTAGCTAGGACAAAAGTTGGTTCTTTGAGAAAAACAAACATGACTGGCAAAATTTCATTGACACTGATTTAAAACAATGAGGCACAAATATCAGAAATAAAAAAGGTGACAGCATTATGAATGATATAGACATTAAAACTTTTAACAAGTTATTATGGATAACTTTATACAATAATTTTGAAATTTTAGGCAGAATGAATACATTTCTAGAAAAATATAAGCTCCTATAATTAGCTAAGAAGAAAAAAAAACCACTGAATTTGAATTAAAGAATTAGACTAGCAATAAAACATTTTTTAACAAGTGGAATCCAAGTTTCAGTGACTTCGCAGGTGACTATTACCAAATTCTCAGGGAAGAAAGTATTCCAATTTTATACAAAATCATCCAGATAATCTGAAAAAACCTTTCTAGCTTTTTTTTTTTTTTTTTTGAGTGTGGTATAATATTGATGCCACTACTATTTGAAAAGGATAGAATGAAGAAGGAAAATTATAGGCCATTTTCAATCATGAATAGAAATGCAGGAATCTTAAACAAAATATTAGCAATTATACTTCAGGAAATAAAAAAGGATAAAAAATAATGGAATTTATCTAAGAAATCAAAGTTTGGTTTAATATTTAAAAATCAGTTAATTTAATTCAGGCATTAAGAGTGTAAAGGATCCCGGCCTGTGTGGCTCAGTGGTTGAGCATCAACCTATGAACCAGGAGGTCACGGTTCAGTTCCCGGTCAGGGCACATGCTCAGGTTATGGGGCGTGCAGGAGGCAACCGATCAATGATTTCTCTCTCATCATTGATGCTTCTATCTCTCTCTCCCTTTCCTTTCCTCTCTGAAATCAATAAAAATATATTTAAAAACAAGAGTTTAAAGGTAAATAATTATTTTTTTATTTCAATACATGCAAAAGAACTCAACATTTATATAAGGTAGAAATTTTAGAAAACTGAAGAAAAAAGCAAAGTTTCTTAATCTGGTATAGCTTATATAAAAATACCTATAACAACATTACACTTAATAGCAAAAACAAAGTCTTTGCTTTGAGATTATTACTAAGACAGGAAAGCTTGCATTCTTAATATATTGATAGATTTTTAGTATTACAAGGTAAGTTGTTAAAAGTTGTTGGATATAAATTCAATTTTTAAACATTATTGGCGTGATGTCAGCAGAAGTTATGGAGTAAAAGACCTCCAGGAATCCTTTGTCCATAAAAACAATAGAGCACTAGCAAAAATTCTGCTAATTAAACTTAGCAGCATTCTGGAAATTAACCAAGGGCTTGCAGCAATCTGGGAAGTATTTAGTCAAGAACAGAAGACGAATCTTAGTAAGATGATTGACTTTTTATTCCCCCATTTTAACTTGCCTTATTCACAAAGTAGGTAGACTTTTTAAACTAGTATCAAGATTATTATTATTTTCCAATAAGTAAAACAACATGATTCAGTAACAGGCATATAGAACAATGGGAAGAACAATTAGCCCAGAAAAGAATGCATGTGTAAGTGGACACTTAATATATGAGAAAGATGGCATAACAGTGGGGAAATGTAGACTTCCTCAAAGGGGCTGGTACAGTTGGAATTCATATGGAAAAAAAATGAAATTAGGCTACTATTATCTCTTTCTATAACCCCTACCCCAAAATTCCCAGGTGCATTCAATATCTGATTGTTAAAGGCAAAACTACTATTTAAAAAATTAATATAGAATAATATTTTTAGGTTTTTGAATAGGTAAGACTTCTTCATATTTAAAAAATATTTTTATTGATTTCAGGGAGGAAGGCAGAGGGAGAGAGAGATAGAAACTTCAATGATGAGAGAGAATCATTGATTGACTGCCTCCTGCACTGCCCGCTCAGGGAATTGAGCCCACAACCCGGGCATGTGCCCTGACTGGGAATTGAATGGTAACCTCCTGTTTCACAGGTCAATACTTACCCACTGAACCATTCTGGCCAGGCAGGGAAGACTTCTTTAAAAAAAAAATAGAAAAGCACACACCATAAAAATGATACATAAATTCAGTTACATTAAAATAAAATATTTTGGTCCTCTAAGTTTTAGAAAAAAAGTGAAGCCAAGCCACTTTAGAAGATGTGAGAGAAGATACAAAACATACAATAGACAATTAACTTGATTTGGGGGAAAAATATATATATATGACATTCATATATCTTATAAAATCTGAAATATACCTGGACAAAAATACACCATGTTTAATCGTTTAATAATCAAGGATAAGCAAAATAATACTATAAAAGCAAAAACAGTACTAATCATAAAGATTTTTTTAAATTTAAAAATTAGAAAATACCTATCCTGTTAGATTGCATTATTGGTTCTAACATTTATTCCTCTGTAATACAATTACACATGTGCATCCTTGCATGGCTTCTTGGTGTGTAAAATGAATGTCCTCACTCCTTGACTTTGGGCTTATGTTGTCTATGATTTATTTTGACTAATGGTAAGTGTACATGACATAAACAATGGTTTAACCTGGGCTGACACTGTGGGGCTTGCTCTTAAGCTCTCCAGCATTTCCCTATAACATTCCTATGCCTGTGCCTGTGGTATAGGCATCCACAATATTAATAATCTGCATTTTGTTTGAATTTGCTTTATCAGTGAGCAATCTGTAACGTGTGAAATGTTTCATGCACTTAAACCTACACACACCAACACACACTCACACACGCACTTTTGGCCTCTGTATATTGTTCCCAAGTTTTGTATTCAGTGTTCGATCATGCCATTCCTTGGCTATTTTTTTAGAAAAATGAGGAAGTCCTTTATGCTCATTCTGAATGTGCTGCCTTTCAAGTGTTTTCTACCTCTTGCCTTTCCAAAGACAACAGAGTTGGCCCAGAGGAGTTTGTTTCGTAGTCTGGAGAATGACTTTTACTCTGAAACTTTGGAGAAAGTATAGTGAATGGCTTCTGCAACTGGCTCCGTTTTGGGTATAACATCAGTCCAGTGTCTATTGTGTGTAAAATGCTCTATTGAGAGCTATTTTATTCTCTGCTTTTGTTTCCAATTGCCTTTTTTGCAGGTCTCTGGCCAATTTCAGTAAGACGAAATTCATTCAGCCAGTATTTATTGAACACCTGTTGTGTTCTATCGATGTTACAGTGAAATGACTAAATCGCTGCTTTCCTACAGCTTACATCCTGTTGAAAAATATAACATCTAATGCTGTACTATCAGATTCCTCAACGCAACAGGTTTCACTAAAAACTTAAAATTATGTTGTTTCCCTTTTCAAAGTTCTTTGCCTGACAATGCTTGCTACATTAGTTTGCTTGGGTTGCTGTAACAAAATGTCACAGACCAAATGGCTTGAACAACTTAAATTTATTTCCTCACAGTTCTGGAGACTGGATGTTCAAGATCCATGTGCCAGCGGGGTTGGTGTTTGGGGAGTGCTCACGTTGCTTTTCCCCAGTGTGTGCATGAAGAGACTCTCTATTGTCTCTTCTTACAAATTCACTGATCCTATCGGATCAGGGCCCCACCCTGTGACCTCATTTAACCGTAATTACTTCCTTACTTAAAATACAGCCATGCTGGTGGTTAGGGCTTCATTAGATGAATTTTCTGGCTGGGCGGGAGGAGGACCTAACAAGCAGCCTAGAACACTTGCTGATCTCCCAGTTCTTCACCCTTGTCCTGACTCAGAGATTCTGGTATTGGGACTGCCAGGTCTAACTCCAGTACTCCCTATAGAGCAGTACTTTTACCTGTACTATCTAGCTCAGACTCTTGGCTGATTCTGGACTCAAAGCCTATTATCATCACCAACTAACATTGATTAAGTGTCTACTTATTAACTTCCTTTATTGGGGCACTATGAAGCTTGACCTCATGATGTTGACTCTTAGTGACTGTCCAAAAGCAAGCCTCTGACATAATCCCTACCGCCCTGAATGTCCAAAATGAAGCCTGTGACATACTAGTAATTCCTACCTCCCTGTCTGCCCTCTGAGACTTCTGCATTTCTGCTACCAGTTTCACACCTATGGACGGGTGCTGTTTTACTCCTCACTATATGACAAATGCCTATCATTTCTAGAAATGCTGCCTAGTGACTTTGTGTCACAGATATTTCCCTGCCAGGCTTCGTGGGGCCAGTGACTTCACTGGGGCTTGCTCTGATCGCATGTTCTCTATTGTAGTACATTTGTTAGCACCAAAGCCAGTGACTGTCCCATGATTTTTACTAAAATCAGGAAATCAAATAGATGGATTATTTGCTGTTTATCTCTCAGTTGTCTCTGAGAAACACACAAATGGGTAAGGTATTCATTTCAAAAAGATAAAGGTGGGCTATAAACCCCTGTGGACAAAGAAGTTACTTATGGAGCTTCAGGTGATCAGATCAGGTATGTCCTCTAAGATGAGATCCATCAAGATGACACAGGTGAATATTTCAGAACCGAGTGCTTGAGGCAGGGCAGTTGTGTCATCACTATGGTGTATGTTCCCATCACAAGATTAACAAGACCCCAGGAGATCTTCTCGACTTGAATGGAATGAATTATTCAATGGGAAAGGCAGATTTAGAATTTATCAGGCAGACTAGCACAGGCTCACTTTCCTGTCCAGAATATGCCTTTCTAAAAAAAAAATTTTTCATAGATAAAGACTCTTGCAAGTTGGATGAAGTATAAAATTTTCTATTTTTTTTGAAAGATGGCTTGATATTTCAGTCACAGGTTCAGTCATTCCATAAGACCCTGTGTGCTTAGGGGCACACTGTGTTTCATTAAGAATATCCCAATAGGCACAGAGAAAATCATAAAAGTAGGTTCTTTCTGTGGATTCATTAAATCATTAGTTTATTGCTAGGTCAGTCCAGAGATTCTATAGGGACGTGTCACTGTTCTCAGCTAGAATATTGGAACATGTTCTTTCAGACACATAGCAATCAGTTCTTATATTATTCTGACTGCTTTGGGATCCTACTGTTTTTCTCTCCTAATCCCTACTCTCATGATACCATGATAACAAGGCAAATGCTAATGTGATTATTCATGCAATGATAATTAATATCAATCATTTACACTTTCATTTAAAATTTTTTTATAGACCATAGAGATAAATCATTTGTATTTACAAGCTGAGTAGGTTAAATCCAGCCCCCATACAATCTGTGAAGTAAAATTCTTGTATAAAAGAATGTATTATATAAAATCTGTAAGAAAAATTCTAAAAGTTTAGACTTTAATTTATCATTTATCTCTTTATTTTATCATCCGTGCTTCCTTTTCAGGCTTTATATCTCCCTATCATTTCAGCTGTAGTAATTAATTATAGTCACCTTTTTGTCCATTTCTCTGACTTGAGTATACTCAGCTAAAGATAAGTATTTTTCTTCTTTGTATAAACAAGCACCTAAAGTCCAGCATTTATTTTGCACTTAATATAAGTAAATAAGTGACTGGCTTACACACAGATACCCATTTCCCCCTAAAAAGGATGATTAGAAAGTTTTTCAATATTGCCATGAGTTTAGGAAAAAAAAGAAATTTGAAATAAAATATCTGTAAACCCACCTTTAAGATATCTGTTAAAAAAACACACAACTGATTTTTTTTTTTTTTTTACGATACTGTGTAGAATTTTAGCTCATGGATTGAACGGGTCCAAGATTTCTATGCAAGGTAGTTCATGATAACTGGCCCAGCCTGAAACTCCAGGCATTTGAGTTTTCGTATTCTGAGAATGAGGCCAATAAGTTAAGAAACATATCGTAATTTTCTTAGCTTTTACGCATGCCATCAAGTATATCAAGTTTCATAGTCTAGTCATAAACATTTTAGGGATCCTAGGTTCTTGTTTTAGTTCTCCTACTAAATATCTTCCGAGAACACGACATCTTAGCCCTCTATACTTTTCTGTAAAATACTGTAGATATAATTATGATGGTCTTATCTCCCCAAAAAGGATGATTATGAGTATGAACAAAATGACAATGCATGGAAGAATTTTGAAACATATGAAGTGCTAAGCAACTGCAGGGAATACAGACAAATACAGGAATGTGATGAACGTTTTGGGGTTGATTAATACCCTCTTACCTTGTCTCAGTTTTTAAGGCTCTTAAAAACATTTGCATTATTACGTGGAGGTTGGGTTTTGATGAGCACTGCCTACCTTTCAGGTCCTGGAGCACAGCACTGTGACTTCTACCTCCCCTGGCTACTCCTTCCATATACTAGTAATTCTGAGCTCTTCCCATCATCCTAGCAATCCATCAAACTTAGCCACTTCCTATGAGTGGGAAGGTGCCTTCCCTATTCCTAACGTTCCTTTCCTGTGAATGGAACTCAATCAATAAAACCTAGATCTCTCCCCTCTGCCCTTGTAAACTTGAGTCGGGTAAATAGACAGACTTGGCTCAGCTCCACTTGTCTCTCTCAAGTGGAGAGATAGGTTCTCCTCTTGTAAGCCTGCTTACGAGATAGATTCTCCTCTGCTTCTGGTCCAGCACTGGTTGCTGTTGGGTGCCTCAGTCTATCTAACTCAGGGTTCCAATGGTGGCAATCCTACTTCACTATCCCACGTAAAAGTCCTTCAACCTAGCCACTGATTAACAGAAGTGATAATTTGCTCTCCATAAGTACTTTTTTTTCTTTCTTGCAACTTGTTCAGAACATGGACATTGAAGAGATGTGATATTTATTGCTTTATCCCTTTCTTTTACCCCAGAATTCTACACACATATGTTGGAAGTGTCAAAAAGTTCTATCACAAACAATGACCCTCTCACTCCAGTATTTGTTCACATTTCCCCAAGCCCACCTCTTTTCTCCATTTTAACTTACTGTTCTTCATTCCTGTATTCCTGGGTCTCTGGCCCCAATTTTTGTCTCTAATTGGTACCAAGTACACATGTGAAGCCACTTTTCCTGTTAATAACCCATGTGGTAGCTCAACTCCATGCATTTTAACTTTGAGGAAGAAAGCACCCACCCCACTACCAGCCCTGAAGGATCCCAGATGGCCACCACACTTGCCCTCACTAAACCTTCCCCCTGAAGCGAGAGGTTGGCACATCCTCCAGCAAATGCAGGCCAGCACCAGCTGCCCTGGCACACCTCTGTGAGCCTTTTTTATGTTTTTGCAGCCTTTTCTTTGTTAGCCTAGAGATAATGTTGGGAATTGCTTGATGCTAGAGGAAATGTTTTGCTGTTCTCCAATCCTGCCAATAGACTGCTCATACTTCCCTTGTACATAAGGTTTAAATTGCTTATGAGAAGTTTGTAGCTTCCCAAAATTTATACTCGGATTCTGAATGGAATGCCATGCAGGAGATTATTCAGTGGTACCCTTTCTTTTCTTTTTTTTTGAATTTGTTGGCATTTAGTTCACATGGTTTGTTTCATGGTTTTGACAGTTCTACGCTATGATACTACTTTGCAGCCATCACGGTGCCACTATCTGAAAGGTCACTGAGACACTCCTTCTGTGTTTCTATCCCATTTCCTACTTGGAACACTGTGTTGAAAGTTCCAATTGACTTCACTAAGTTGCTGAGGCTTTGGAAGACCTCTTGGAAGCCAGAAATTTCAAAAAGAACTAAAAGGCTGAAGCAAAATTAGAGGTCTCTTGAACTCTCATTTTAAAAAGCTAAATTGATATAACACAGATTAAGTGATCTGCTCAACAAAAATTATACTAAATATAAAGGTGAAAATTCTAGCCAAGTTCACATTATGCCTGATTTAAAGCTTTTCCCCACTTCACATCACTGCCCTCTCATTACCAGAGAAGGTAAACATATTTCATCAACCACTTTCCAACTCAAGTAATTTACTCACATTTTTTACCTAATTGGTAATTGGAAAATTTCAGCTTGCCTTGAGTATTTAGATACTCTCCACCTAGAGCAAAGGCAGTCATTTCTTTCTTTAAATTTTTGCTCTGTGGAATTGATGTTTAACTAATTATTCTGTTGCCTAAAGACTATTCATAGAGATGAAAGCCCTCTGATATTGCTTACTTTGATTGAAGATTATGAACTTGGAACCCACAAAACCATCGTGGCCGCAGTGGCATTTGGCCCATGCTTTTGAAACATCATCTACTTCCATAAAGGGGCGAGGCACTTTACCTGCCCACCTTGAGTCCATGCAAGATTATAATTCCATTGCGGGAAAAGGAAGAATTGGGAACAATAAGGCCCATCCTCCCATCTCCACAGTAGGATTAGTTTAGCCATCCCAGTATGAGAATAACTCAATCACAGAATTACATTTTGAAGGTGTTTATTTTTCCAGGGACCAGACGTGATATAAATTACTGTTTCAGACATGAAATTAGCTGGAAAAAGCAAGGTCCTAGGGGTTATTGGAAATAGTTTAATAAGCCAGTTTGTGGTGTGTTTTTTGTTTGGTTGGTTGGTTTTTTGGTGTGTGTTGTTTTTTTTTTTTACAAATATGTGGCATGTTTAAACAATACTAATAAAGAATGGTAAAATACCCAAGAGCTAGCAAAGTAGATAGCTGCCATCACCTGCAGGCTTGTAAGGACAAAGGGGGAGAATGTGTACTAGAACCTTTTAAGACCTCCAATTACAGAAAAAAACCCATCTAACAGAAGCTGAAGTTTTGGTCAAAAAACACAGCCTTAGCCAACTCGTGTCAGATCAGGGATAAACTGCAGGAATAAATACCCTGGATTCTCTCCTCCTGATCTTAAACTTCCCGGCAGAGCCTCGTATTGGCTTAACAGATAAAAAATAGAGGATAAGGCCCTAGCCGGTTGCTCAGTGGTTAGAGTGTCAGCCTGCTCTCTGAAGGGCCACGGCTTGGATTCCTGTCAAGGGCATGAACCCTTGCAGGCTCAATCTGCAGCTCTGGGCATGTGCAGGAGGCAAGCAATTGATGTCTCTCTCTCGCATCAATGTTTCTCTCTGTCTCTATTCCTCCCTTACACTCTCTCTAAAAATCAGTGGAAAAAAATATCCTTGGGTGAGGATTAACAACAACAACAACAAAACTTAGAGGATAAGGGAGGCTGATTTATGTGAATCAGTCCTGAAGCATATCGTAGGGTGGAGGAGGCAGAGCCCATGTGGAGGGGCAAGCAGAGAGGGCCCAGCCATGTGCATTATCAAAATTTATTGAACAGATGCATTGTTTATCTACTGGGGAAAAATACCTTCAGATTTGATCATCTTACTTGCTTTAGCAGAAACTTTCACTGGCTTATAATTATTTTCTAATATTAATGTAGGTTCTCACACTCATTTTTAATCACCATAGGCATTCTCTCTCTTCCATAACAATCTCAACTTCAAAACACAGCTCTTAAATTTTCCAGTTAAGAGAGCCAATAAATTATATTTTCTTTCTTTCTTTGTTTTTTTTTTTTTTGCAAAAAGCTTTTTGGAGGTTCTGTGTGTTGCAATCAAGAGTCCTTCTGACCTTACCTGGTTTCTTTAGTCACACTTGTATTCAGTTCCTTACACATGCTCCTACGAATGTTGCAGAAATGACTGCAGAATAATAAGGAGCTGAAATTGAAAGTGCCCTTCTTCAGGCACCTCATGAAAAATAAAGGAGTCACAATAAGCCCAGAAGACTAGGTGACATACTTGCTTGCACAGTTTCCTTAGTGGAAGTCCAAAAGATATCTTAAGACAGAGATCAGTTTATTGAAAAACCAGCATATTCAGAGTCCTGTTCACTGTACCCAGAATCTTGGGGAAAATTTTCAAACAAGAGGGATGGTATATGTAGTTATAAAGAGTCTTGTCTTTAAAAATGTTATTGCAACCAAATCATAATTAGGCTCTGAAGAGTTGCCAGGTGGTGGCACATTTTAATGTCCTTCAGGATTCATTTTACTCATGTACCTAAGAAGGACTCTGAAGTAATAATGATTTTGATAATGCTACTAATAATTATAATCAGAGCTACTATTTTCGAGGGCTTAATCCTGTTCCAAGTACAATAGTAAGAAATTTAAATGTCTTAATCTCATCTTCACAATAAGTCTATGAAGTAAATATCAATCCCATATTATATCTGAAAAATCAGATCTCAGAAAATAAGCTACTTGCCATATTATCTCTTTCATTCTCTGATCATGAGTTTTTTCATTATTACACTCACTGCACTTACATCTTAGCACATATAAGTGTCTATATTAACAATGTAAAAATATTTGCTTAAGGAGGGAATTAAGCAGAAACTCCATAAGAGAAAGAATGTGTTAGTTTAAACATCTTAAAGCTGATAAATTGCATAACCTGTGTTAAAGCTAGGCTTAACCAAGAAGATAGAAAAAATGGAAAAGGTATATAAAAATTTTTCCACTGTTTTCATATTCTATTTCATAACATTTTATGTTATACTGAGTTTTTTAGGGCATATGTAGCCATAGTGAAATTGTAGTAATTGTGGCTTCACATCTGAGACTAAGGTGGTTTTATTGCTGCTTCTCATCTAAACTAAAATTACCTAAAAAGGGGTAGAGCCTGGCATCAATTAAATTGGGGATTTTAGGAGTCAAATGCCAAGCCAAATTTGAACCATATAGCATCTTCTTACTATATATCTTTTTCAATACCATGAGGTCTATGAAAATAACTCATTGAAGTGTATATGAAAGTAAAATAGAGTAAATATTAAGTGATAAAATATGATAATTTAATCTAAATATAAATGCAGCCGATTTGTATTTATGTAAGGCCTTTACTCCCATATGTTCAAACCTACTGGGGGTAGTATCCCAGTAGGCATTATCATGTGGGAAGCAAGAGTGTTTTGCAGGGTTGGCTCTGCAAAATGTGCCTAATGGTGTCAACTAAGCTGAGAAGAACATCCAGCCTCCTAGTTTTGCTCTAGTTACCTCCCAAAGTTGCCTTCCTAAAGACTGGAATTGAAATATAAGAGAGCAAATGGCAAACATTAAGATATTCATAGCAACAGTCAATTCGGATTAAAGTTCAGACATTTCCAGAACTACCAATATATATAGTAAACTTGGATTATTGGCGAGTCTCGTATCTGAAAATGCCAAGTGTATACACTGTAAGCAACAGATGTTTACAAAGGAATCATGACTGTGCATGTCATTTTTAACTCTAAATAGGAGATGTCTTTACATCTTATCATCTTAACCTTTGACAAATGTCCCGCTTGTAAGAATCACTAAGGTTTCTCTATCATTAGTAGTGTAAAATAAACATTTTGATTTCTAACAGTACATAGCACTTTTATTGATACTTCTTATAAATAAACAAGAAATGATACTGAAATGAGAATAAAGTATATACCCAAGACCTGAACTATTTTGCATAACTTGATCACTCCATTGCAAGGCTACTCAGTGCTGGAGGAAGGAAGTATAAATAGCTTTAGCACTATTGGTTTTATCAAATGCAGGTTAAATCCATATTTCAGTGAAAATTTAGGAGGCATTTTATCATTTGAAAAAAACACACACAAACACACACAGTTCTTTTATAGACTCATTATTTTAATTTAACTTAGAAAAACTAATTTCTCACCTAAGAACGAAATAAATGTAAAATTAGAGCAAAAGTCAATCTCACTGGAAATGAAACAGTGTTTCTCCATGCTTCTGAACTCTAACTTAATAACTATCATCTTTACATTTTCAGACCATGAATTGAGGGAGAAACATCTCTAGTTTTATGAAAATATGAACATTTTCCCAAGTGAAATTATTAGATGAGTTAAATGTCAATGAACCAGAATTACACCAATAGCATTTTTTAAAATGTCTATAGACATTTTAAACAAAAATTGAGAAATACTGTGAAACATTTACATTGGAAACATTAAGAATGACCCCTTTAGCTGGGTTATCTACTTTTTTGACATATAATCAGGTCCAGGAGTGGACTGAGGACTGGGGAAATATATGATGGTATAGAATGCACCACCCAGAAACATTAGCCCTGAATATATTTCATGAATTCCCGGGTTTCAAAATACTTATGCATAGGCCGAATAATGGTCCCCCAAATATTTCCATAGTCTAATTCCGGGAACCCATAAATACTGCCTTATAAAGCAAAAGAAATTTTGCAGAAGCAATGAAAGGTTTTGTGATTGTCAAGGATTATCTGGGTGAATCCATGTGGTCACAGTATAGGAGGAAGAGTGTAGGAACAGTACAGGAGGAACAGAGTCAGGAAGAAGGCCATGTGACATTGGAAGTAGAGATTGGATTGATGAACTTGGAAGATAGAGAAAGGGCCCCAAGCCAAGGAATATAAGTGGCCTTTAGTAGCCGGAAAAGGCAAGGAAATGAATTCACCTCCGAGCCTCCAGAAGTAATACAAACCTATTGACATCTTTATTTTAATGCAGTGAAACTAATTTTGAATTTTTGGCTTCCAGAACTGTAAGACAATAAATCTGTGTTGTTTTAAGCCACCAAGTTTGTGGTAATGTCTCACAGCAGTCATGGGAAGCCAATACAACACCTAGCCGCTGCATTTTAAAAGCATGGTTGTATGGTGTGTGTTTTTTCCTATTTAACTTCTAAAGTGAACACTTTACTTTTGGTGGAAAATATGGGAAGAATATAAGAAAATGGGGAAAGATGAGTTTAAAAATGAACAGAATTCAGGATAATATTAAATAACAAGATTGAAACAGGACTCACAGAATAGTACTTATCAACTATAAAAACTACGAAGTAGGAAAAACACAATAAGCCCAAATAAAGGAAGAATCAAGTTTTATCTAGTCTTAACCATAAACTGTCACCATCTTGCTATTACTCCATGGTATAGCACGCACAGATCTTTTTCTAATTTTTTCAATGATAGCATTTATCTATCCCCAAATATAAGGGTCATTTCTTATTGCCTCTTCCCTCAGATTATGTGAACTCTTTGAGAACAAAAACTGTCTTTCCTCTTTATGTATTGTAATCTAACACTTGGTAATTAGTAAGCACTTAATAAATAAGTTTTGAATGAATAAATTAAAACCCACAAATACAATTGCTGCTTCTCTTAATTCCACGCCCACTCCCACCCCCAGGTGCGCAGACTGAGAGGAGAGTGCAGTTCCAGTCACTAACCCAATGCTGAGCCATTGCAGAGGAAGCAACAGAAAGTTCTTGAGTTTGAGGTAGAGACAGCCCTCACTAGTACACAGCACCTCAACAGTGAAGAGGTGCTAAGTTCCCCAAGGAAAGCAGTTCACTTAAATAAATGAGATAAGTGCTGTTGTAAAATATTCCCATCTCTCTGGCATAGAAGGTGGCAATCATCAGAATGAAACTAGCCGCAGGCCCTATTGTGCACATCAAAAGAATGCAGGAAATAGCTAGCAGGAACCTAGGCTTTTGGTGTGTGATCAGATCTCAACCCACCTGGAAATGATAAAAGGAATAGAATTTAACTGAAGGTAAGAAACTCCTCATCTCACATCAGTTTTCACTTGGGTACACCAGTGAGAAAGACTTTTGAATTAAACCCACGGAAAAGGAGAAAGCAAGGAAGGGCAGTCTGACTTTACCATAGAGCTAAGAGCGGGAACTAAGCCACTTCCTCTGCTCTGTCTATCATGCCTTGCACTAATTCAGGGGCACTTGCTCTCTGGAAAACATGAAAGCTTTTTCTTATTGAAAATAATTAGGAGCTAGGAAGCATGAGAGATCAGATTCTTTGCAGCCTCAGAATTTAGATTTTGTATTTGGTTTCTGTGACAGATGTCAGTTACCCAGCAAAGGTTGGTAGGCAACTTTATTCACAGTGTGAAGTCTTATATAATCATTTAAAGTGTTCCAACTTCACCTTTCATGATTTTTAAGTGAACAAACAAAGGTAATTATGCTAAATTCAATGGACTTGCCCAAGAGCACATTAACGTGCCCCAGAGTAGAAATTAGAATACACTGCTTTCAGTCCTGCTTATACATTCAACTCTGCTACCTTTCTGTCCAATCATAGCTGAGGCCAATTGTTCCGCTGCTGGAGACATTCAGAAATTTAGCCCATGGGATGGTTAACTAAAGAACCCCAGTGTGTGTGAATTTCACAGCCAAAAATCAGTGCCAAGGGCCCAAGAAAATGTTTTATGTATAATTCCTTTTAAAGTAATAAAAAACACGTTATAATAATGAATACATAATAATGAATGATGCTTGGATTATATTCATCTTTATATAACACAGCCATAAAAGGTCATTTTTATTTACTTTTTTTTTCTTAATGAAGCAAAATGTCCATTACTTGAAACCTAGGATGGATAGGACCATTGCATCTGGGGATATTGAAAATAAAACCCAATATTTATCCAAAACATCCCACTCACATTTTGGAGAGCATAGCTTAAGATGATTTTCTTTACAGACTGTTATATAGAAAAAAAGCCAGGGGAAGTTGTCCACTATCTAAATGAAAAAGGATGTGTTTTAATCAGTAATAAATGTGTTGTTATACAAATTAATTTCAATTGAACAGTAAAAGTATTTGGAGCTAGGAAGCTGGATGACCTGGAGGTAGACACAACCAGAGACTCTCTCTGGCCTCCTTTGCCTTGACTTAGGACTGTGCTGTGAGTGGGTTATAACCAGGTTAAGATAATGATCTGCTCAGCCTTCCTGGTGTCCAGAGAGGAGCAGAGTAGGGGAGATGGGGTGCTTGGGCCAGCTGGAGTTTCCAGGGACATAGCTTCTTCCTTGGAGCAGTCTAACTTAATTACCGTAGTTCATATTTTTGTGTGTGTCATGATGTGAAAAAGGTGAGGAAATACTGGCCAGTCTAAGGCTGAGTTTCTTTAACTGTAAAATGTAGACATTGGATAAGTTGAGCTCTAGATCAGTTCCATTCAATAAACATTTTGTGGGATCACTACACTAACTTTTGAGATTCAAAGATTAGCAGAATGTGGTTTGGCCAAAGTCATATATTTGAAAGAGTTTATATCCTCACTGGAAAGATAGGTGAGACATCATCTTCCTGTTTTACAAGTCATACTGTGATACATTTGAGAAGGAATTATAATCAAAGTGATATTAAAACTCAGAAGGAATGAATAATTTTAATTGCAGAAAAACACACACATAGAGGACTTCACAAAGGAGGTGACACTTAGGTGGGTGAGAATGTTATATCTTCAGAAAAACTGATTGGGATTCAATCTCCAAGGCAAGGGGAATTGGGTCTAAGAATTATGGTCCTAATCTTGGAGATGATTCAGATAAAGGGAAGTTAGATTACTACTTCAAGATCCCAGTACATGCTGTTGGCAGGACTGAGCACCTCCCAGTGCAGTAGCTGGGAAAATAAGATTAAATTCAAGTGTTTATATTTCCTTTATGGAAAAAAAACCTTATAAAAAGATTTAAAGCATATCATAATTCCATAGGGAACTAATAATCAATAGCTAAAATAAGAGTAAGAAGGACACTTGAAATCTGTATGAAAAGCACCTTTTTTTTCCTTCCATTTCCTCAGCATTGGCACAGAGCATTGAATCCCTCAGTAATCTTGTAGTGTATTGAATAAGGTTCTTGAAATGTGGACATGCATGAAAATCAGGCATTTGGCTCATTTATAATTGAAGAGAGAAATTATATTGAAAGTGGCTCTCTAGACTTATTAAAAATGATAAATGGCCAAGATAGGAAATATTAAAAAGTTTAGGCCAACATAGTTATTGGTTAAAAATGAATAGGAATACTTAGGGTTATGAATGGCATATGCTAATAGCACACCAGCCAGACTATATAAATAAAGTAAGTTACACAATAGATCAAAATATGATTCATTTACTCTTTTTGTTTTTACTTTTAATTCTGATAAGTTTCAAACATACATATATATTCACAAAAGGAATGGTGCAATGGGCCCCTCATTACCCATCGCCCAGCATCAACATTTATAAATATGCTGCCAAATTTATTTCATATAAATTCCCCTTCCCAACCTTTGTTGGATTTTTTTAGAAAAGCGTGGTTTTTTTTTGAGGTGTAATTTATATACCATAAAATTAATCCATGCAACTATATATGTCACTGATTTTTAGTACACTTACAGTATTGCACACCCATCATCGATGCACTTCTAGAAGATTCCATCACCCCCAAAAGTTTCCTTATGCTTGTTGGGAGTCACTCATTGCTCCCACTTCTAGCCCCAGGAAACTACTGACCTTTCTGTCTCTGTACATTTGCCTTTTCTAGATATTTTATGTAGGTGGGGCCATATAATACATAGAATTTTGTGTCTGCCTTCTTTCACATAGTGTAGTATTTTTGAAATTCATTCATATTGAGTACATATCGATAGTTTTTTATTTTTATTGATGAATAGTATTCCATTGTAGGTATATACAACATTTTTTAAAATCCATTTACCAGTTAATGAACATTGGATTATTTCCAGTTTGAAGTTATGTTTAATGCTGCTATAGATATTTGGGTACAAGTCTTTGGACATATGCTTATACTTTTCCTGGGAAAATACCTAGAAATAGAATTGATAAATTATAGATAAGTTTATTTTTAACTTTTACGGAAACTTTCAAACTGTTTTTCATAAAGGCTGGACAAATGAACAAGGCGTTTTCTCTCCACCCTTAACAGATTTTCACCATGATGATCATATCATCTGTGAATAAATATCATCTTACATTTTCCTTTCCAATCTGGTCCTCTATATTCCTATTTCCTGATTTTTGTGCTGAATAGACTCTCCAGCACAGTTGATAGTAAATGGAAGTTTTCCTTAGATGCCCCTTATCAGATTGAATAAATACCCCCTTTTTCTTAGTTTGCTGGAGGTTTTCATTGTGACTATCAGGTGAATATTTTATGTTTAGATTTTGCGTCTATGTTCATCCAGGTATTAGTTTGTAGTTTTCTTTCTCAGATAGTTTTTGTATGCTTTGTTATCAGGGTAATTTTGGCCCCTAAGAATGAGTAGGGAAATATTCCTCCTCTTTGAATTTGTAAAATGGTTTGAGTAGAATAGATACTATTTACTAGTATTTGACAATATTTGACAGTGGAAGCAAGAACATACAATGGAGTCAAGACAGTCTCTTCAATAAATGGTGTTGAGATAATTGGACAGATACATGCAAAAAAAAAAAAAATGAAACTAAACCACCAACTTACACCATACACAAGAATATACTCAAAATGGATAAAAGACTTAAATGTAAGTTGTGAAACCATAAAAATTCTAGAAGAAAACTTAGGCAGCAAAATCTGGTGCTTTTTCCCCCTTTCTGTAGTTTCACATTATTATCTAACTAGAGGCCCAATGCGCGAAATTCATGCACGAGTAGGCCTTCTTTCCCCTGGCTGCTGGCACCGGCTTCCCTCCGGCACCCAGGACCGGGGCTTCCCTCCAGCCACTGGCAGGCACCCGGGACCTGCAGCCCTGGCTTTGTCCGGAAGATTGTCCAGAAGGACATCCAGTCTAATTAGCATATTATGCTTTTATTAGTATAGATATTTTTTCTTCTTAAAGGAATACCTTTAATATTTCTTGTAGTGTAGGTCTGCTGGTAATAAACTCATTTAGCTTTCACCTGTCTGAAAAATTCCTTATTTTCTTTCATTTTTAAAAATTATGTTAACTGGCTAGAGAATTCTAGATTGACAGTATTGTTTCTTTCAATTCCTTATTAATATTGTTCTATTGACTTCTTGCTTGTATTTTTACCATGAAGAGTTTATTGTTACTGTTATCCTGTTTCTTTTTACTGTCTTTTCCCTCCTATAGCTTCTTTTGAGGTTTCTTTGTTACCACTAGTTTTGAGCAAATTATGATGTGCTTTGATTTATCCTGTTCCTTTGTGTTTATTGGGTTTGGGGTGTTGTTTGTTTTTAGCTACTTTTATCTGCGCATTTATAATTTTTATTTGAATGCCAATTTGTATTTTACTATGATGTTAGATTTTTAGAATATTTCTATAAATATTAAAATTGTTTTCTAGGATATAGTGAACTATGTGACCATTTTGGGTCTTACTTTTATGAGCAAGTAGAAAAGTAGATCTCAGAGTGCCAATTTATGTTTTTGAAATTATTTTCTATACTGAATCTAGATTTCTATATTTCTGACAAGTCACTGACAGCTTCATATAGACTTTTTGCATTTTATCTTTCTCTTCTAGCTGTTTTTGGTAATATCATTACTCTATCATAAGCTAATTTAAGTGCCCTAAAAAGTAGCATAAAGCTTCATAGATTGTTAATTAAATAAAGCAATAAATGATTTTTTAATGAAAAATATACTTTTTCTAATTTATCCTCTAAAAGTTTCCAAAGAGAAAGTTGTGACACAGCAAATCTCTGGCCTATCTCCTGACTTTAATTAGTTTCTAAATTCTGGAGGAAGTAATAGTTTAATCAGAAGTGGCCTGGGATAGAGGAGGCTTATAATTCACAACATATGGTCATCAAGGAAGCAGGAATATTGTGACCTCAGAAGTGATAAATAATGATTGACAAATATACTCTGAGGTACTATTTTAAGTGCTGGACATAGAGTTATGAGCCTTCATATTTCCTTAGTCACATTAAATTACAGCAAATTTTAGACCAAATTAGTGATTCATTAAGGTGAATTGCTATTCACTTTTATCTTGAAGTAAATGGCTTTTTTAAGAAACAGCTCCAATGGGGTGATAGAAGTGAATCTTTCTTTCCTCCCATTTTCCTTTTCAATATTTTTATTTCAAATTAATTATTTCCTGCATGGCCCTATTTACAGTAACATGGATCATCTTTTTATACTTTGCCACAAATGTAATACTCTTAAGGAGGGAGGGATCTCATCACTCAGATCAATTTATATTTGGGCTTAATTGAAAATATATTATGATCAATCGGACATTTGTGCCTTGAGTCTAGAAGAGGGAATGAAGACAGTCATTCCACATTTAAAAAATGTCACTTACATACTATTAGATGTACACATTTTAAATACTAACACCTCCCTGAGATAATATAGTAAGAGTTTGTGTATCAAATATGGGACATACCTTAGCATCCACAATTTTGATCATTTGGGTAAAAATGAACGTGAGATGAAGAGCGATCTTTAATTAGATACTACAATATGAAATTTTCAAATACATTAAGATACAAAGCATTCAGAGAAGAGAAGAGCAAGACAGTAACTCTTCTGTCATTTTAATTTGCATCTCTCTGATGATTAATGACATTGAGCATTTCTTCATATGTCTCTTGGTCATTTGTATGTCCTTTTTAAAGAAGTGTCTATTCTATTCAGGACCTTCCCAGCTTCATGGGTGATGAGAAGGACAGGTTTTGAACATCATGGAGGAAAGTAATACCTCCTTAACAATAGTTATAAAGTTTCTCTGCTGGAAGGGAGCTTTGAGGAAGTGCAAAAGCAAAGATTAAACATTTATTCCATATGGTAATGCTATCTGATGTGAAAAGACGGTATCCTAGGGCAGACTTAGCAGAGACAAGGAAGGGAATCAGTACTGCCTATATGAATAGGAATCCTAATTTGCTCATTAAAGTACTCTTAGACATAGCAGTCAAGGGGTTTTACCAGTCGGTGGTGAGGAGGAATTAGAAATTTACATCAAAACATCACTTTACATTAAAAATGATGCCTGTGTTAAATGGAGAGAACACTCAATACAGTTCTCTTTACAGAGTGTGGGTTTAGTGACATTGTAGACTACAAGAGTTCCAGTTAAAGAGCCTCTCTAAATATTAATATATGAAGAGATTTCTGAACCTGGAAGATGTATTCTGCCATTGTGGTCAAGATCCAAGTACTCACTTTAGGCATAAAACGTATACATATTACTCTTTAATGAATGGTAATTTGTCTCGGTGAACTACTTGATGATACTATAATTTATAATAATTAGTGGGAACTCAATATATATTACTCTCTTATATTACTATACAGATTGCATTTACAGTAAAATTATATGTTTGAAAGTAATTTATATTTTAAAAGGACTTTGAGGAAAATTAACTTTCAAATCCTCTAAAATGTTTATACCTTTTATTGTAGTAAGGAAAGCAACATTTAGCAAAGCATTCAGCTCTTAGATCCTTCATGAAGAGACAATTCATAAAAGGATGCAAAGAAACACAAGGAGAACTCATTGTGAAGTCACAATATTTTTTCCTCTTAAAGGTGTCAGTGGCTATGTTTCTCACCATTGCTTCTAGATGTGAACTCATTGACCCTGTTTCCAAGAACTTTAAAGACTGAACATTAGAAATAATAAAATTGTCTGAATATTGTTTCTCTGGGTATGTATGTATGTATGTGTGGGCACATACTTGTGCTTCTGCATCTGGGCTTTTCTTATTATTACAATGAAAATAGATAAGTTAAAAAAATAAGTTTCTTACATACAAATGAAAATAAAATAAAATTCAGCCATTTCCAGAAAATTCAGAAACCTGTGAAAAGAAGCACAAGATTAAAGCTAAACATTAAAAAAAGGTTCCTTATGTATTACGTTATTTTATTTTCCAAGAACTCTGAGAGGTTAGCAAGAAAGGTATTATGAGATGAAAAAAGAAAGTTCTGAGAATTTCCAAAGTCAGGTAGCCCAAGCTCTCACTATTTTCTCTGAAGATTGAAATTGAACATACTTTTTTTTTTAACACCAGAGATGTAAGAGACAATAAAAGAAAGAGATACTGTCTTGAAAATAATCAGCATCTTCAAAATTAGATAATTGAACATTCATGTAAGAATAAAATTGTGAAACTGATTAGTAGTCATAAGCAATGTCTTGATAGGTGAAAAAGAATGTCAGAAACAGAGAAGTTAGCCTGTATGTCACTGTTTATAGACATAAAGTCACATGTTGTCTGACTGATTTTTCCCCATCATCAATGTGAAGAAATCAACTCCCTAAGGTATTTCTCTTATAATCAAGTACCACTCAACACCTGCCACTAATGTATGCAGAGTGATGAGTGTCCCGTCACGAACGTGTGCTGGATTGACCAGTACCAATTAAAGGGGTCATTTGGCAAAAGCAAAAAGAACGGAGACCTCAGTTTTCTTATGTAAGAAACATAAGCAGGTCATGTATGGTTGTGGTCTGGCAGTTTGGATTTGACTGCCAGCACTCTGAGACACGTTGAGCATTATAATTTTGGCCTTCTTATGCTGTTCTTCACTGACCCTTCATGAATAAACTCCTTTCCATTCCCCTAACTTAGTGGGTGACTGTGTTGGGTATCTTTCCATCGCCCTCCAGAATCATTATTCAAAAGGCTCTGCCCTTGTCTTCTGGTCTCAGACTGAGCACTGGATTTTGCTTACCTGTAGCATCGACAGGATGTTAGAAGGAGGGAGAAGAGGCATGGAAGAACGTGAGGTCAGGATATTTATTTTCCAAGCTCTTCCTATGGGATTTGTGAGGGCTAGCCTTTTCAGTTCTCTAGACACGAGTTCTTTATATTCCTATACTTCCACTCATCTTGACCTCTCTGCCTGGAATATTTTACCTCTTACCAATTCCTACTTCTGCTTAAGTCCTGTTCATCTTCTGCATCTTAGCACAAACATCACTACCTTAGGGAAGCGTTTTCTGGCTAACTAGACTTAGTTAGGACTCTTGATATATACATTTTTCATTTAATTCAACTGTAATTTAAAATGTTAAAGGTGACTATTTATGAATGTTCATATAATCAACTAGTCTATAAATACCATAAGGGCAGACATGATTTTCTAGGCAGCTCCTTGTAGTATAGAAATTCAATAAGCAACATCTTAGTATCAATGTTAGCAGTGGATCTTAGATATGATGGAGTGGGTGGCAATCACTGGTTGACCCAAGACTTACTCAGGTGGAAAAAAAAAGATAGACATGGAAGAGAACTAAAAGGACTGGCAGGTTTTGGAGGATAAAAGATACAGATCATGAAAATTTAACAGGCACCATCTGCTACATCAGGGGTGCCAACCAGATTTAAGCTCATCTATTATCTTTGATCTACAGTCCTTATCTTCCAGGAGTGGTGTATTGAAAAGGATGCTGAGTTGTATTAGAACTCAGGTGCAAAAGAAATATTGTCATTGATTAATGATGTCTTCTTTTTCTTGGAGTGGAAAATTGAAATAATGCATGTGTGCTATAGGTTTGCCATGTCTATTAAAAGATATTGGTACAAGTATTGATCTGCCAAGAATATAGAGAAAATTTAGCTACTTTAAGAAAATCCACTGAAGGAACACACATTTATTGAAAACAAGAAAGCAAAAACAGACAAAAACTCAAATACCAAAGACAAAAAGTAAAACTTTAGAAGAAAGCTTATTGGTATAACATCTGACTTTACCAAGATGTTTGTGGTGGAACACCATAGTTACCTTCGCCAATACAGGTAGCATAATAATATTAACATCATTTTTTTAGCAGTTTCCATAGTCCAGATAATGTTATATTGCTTTACATTTACTAGCATTATCTCATTTAATGTTCACCATACATTATGAAATGAGTATTATTGTTGTCCCATTTTATATTTGAGAAACTGAACTTCAGAGAGATTAAATAATCCACAGAATCACTTAAAATACAATGCAAGGGCCAGGATTTTAATATGAATTTGTAAGATTAAAAAAAAAAGACATATTCTTAACACATGTAACTTGAAGTTCTATTTATACACAAGTTCTTAGAAAGACCTTAAGATATATATAAAAATTGGTAAATGAAGTAAACTCTTCCCAACAAAGAACAAATGTACTAATATTTTTCTTGAAATACTGAAAGATGTAATTTTGAAGCTCAATAAGGAGAGCTGAAAGGAACAGTTTGTTATAAAACTATGATAATTTTTATCCGAGGGAGGTTTTTTTTTTAAATGTAACTGCATCATTAATTGATGGTTTGCTTAATTATTTTTTGAAGCATTCAAGTAAAACTAATCAGTATGATATTTCTAGTGTCATCACTTTCCATTATTTGATAGATAGTACTAATTGTGGCTTTTCCAATATTAAAATGGCCCTAAGATTCTATATGAATTCTTAAAAATTGCAACTTATGGCAACAATATACTTTTCTTTATTGTTAAGGCTAACCTTTTGAAGTGCCCTTTTATTTGGATTGAGTCAAGTTTTCTTGAGAAAATAGGTGTATAGTGAGGTCTGCCTTGAGGAGTGACTGTAGATGATAGAAATGTGCCATAGCCACAAAAGTTAAAAATTATTTGTAAAAGAAAGTGCTTTGGTAGTGAGTCCATAGCCCCAGCCATCAGTTATTTTTCTAAAATAAAAAATAGAGCACAAAATGGCAACCAACTGAATGAGAGAAGATGTTTGCAAACAACTGCTCCAACAAGGTGTTAATATCTTAAACATATAAAGAACTCATATAACTCAACACCAAACACACAATCCAATTTAAAAATGGGCAGAGGACCTGAACAGATACTTCTTCTAAGAAGATATACAAATGGCCAAGAGACATAAGAAAAGGTGCTCAGCTTCACTAGCTATGGAAATGCAAATTAAAACTTCAATGAGATACCACCTCACACCTATTAGAATGGCTATTAGCAACAAGACATGTATTAACAAGTGTTGGAGAGGTTATGGAGAAAAAAAGGACTTACCATTCACTGTTGGTGGGGAATATAAACTGGTACAGCCACTATGGAAAACAGTATGGAGGTTCCTCAACAAAATAAGACTAGAGTTACCACATGACCCACCAACCCTCTTTTGGGGATCTACCTGGAACATTTGAAAACATTTATTTGCAAAGATATATGCACTCCTATGTTCATTGCAGTGTTATTCATGATGGCCAAGACATGGAGACAACCCAAGTATCCTTTGGTGGATGATTGGATAAAGAAGATGTGGTACATATACACAATCTATTACCCCAGTGCACCTTGTCATGTTGCCTAACCCAATCCACTACACCAAGGACTAAACTTGAAAGAAAGCAGAGTTTCTGTTGTAATATTCAGGAGGTAGTCGTAATTGTAAAACTCTGACTTGATCATATGAGCTCTGACTCTACACTAGGAATTGTCAAAGTTGTTCAGTAAAAGATCAGAGAGTAAATATTATAGACATTTTGGGCCATATGCTCTGTATCACAACCATTTAGCTCTGATGTTATTAAATGAAAGTGGTCATAGACAAAATATAGACAAATAAATGTAACTATGTTCCATTATAACTTTATTTACAAAACCAACAGAAGAATTTATATGGCTTACAGGCCATAGTTTGCCAACTTCTGCTTTGTACCTCCCCTCAGGCCAAACTTCACCATTCTTCCATATTGCAACTACTTTTAAGAAATGATCATGTGTCAAGTTTTAGTGGGTATCAAATTATTTTTAAAAGGCTGCCAAAACACTCCTCCTTTTTTTCAATTTATCTGTGAGGCCAGAATTTCTTTATGTCCTTCAACCTACCCAACATGCCAAAATGGAAGGAATTCCTTCTTTTCAAAATGAAAGATCAAGTTCCAAGTCTGAAATGACTATAGAGAATAAAGAGAGGGTCTGGTAGGGTTATGCTATCCTCACAGGTCCAGTGTTGAGACTGAGAAGTTCCTTATGAGCCCCTTAAAGTTCCCAAAGCTCTACATCCAGGAGAAATCCTCCACAGTTTGGGGGGTGGGCAAAGCAAAGCACCTCAGGGAGAGCATCACCAGCAGCCTTTCACCTCATTGTAACCTTTTAGAACTCTTTGGGAGGCTCAGCTCTCATGTAATTGATTTTATTTCTGACTGATAAGTACTTCTTATTTAATTTATATGTTTCTTGGACCTCTATCGCTTTATTAGAATAGCCTATATTTGATTTTAAGTTCCCAGAGGGAAGAGACTAGATTTGTTTAGTTCCTTTTGAAATGGCCAAGCATAGACCACAGCCAAATTTGTATATAATAAACAATTGATGGTGATTAATTTCTTCTCCTCTAGAGCCTGACTTGTGGCACAAAGTAGTTACTCTGTCTTCCTCACTAATCTAATAAAAAGGTGTAACCTTACCCCTAGTGCCCAGAGTTTATAGTAATGAAGAAAACAACATAGATACAAATATATCTACCTGAAATTCCTACTACAACAATGGGCAGGGTTCCAAAAGTTTGATTATAAATCTGTTGTTTAGAAGTTGGAAGGCATTTTTCTTTGGGGAATAATATTATACAGGATATTTATACCTCTAAATATATCTGGGGCATAGTATTATATTATTACAACAATAATACAATATTTCTATGAGGAACATGTATTCAAAGTTGTCTATCAAAAAAACATTGCACTCTAATAAATAAATATTTTATCTTTTCCATTAACCTAACACCTTCTGGGTAGTACAAGCAGAAACTGCTGACATCTAGGTCACTGAAAATGTTCCGATACAGGAACCTGAGCTGGAACAAGACTGAAGTGTACAGATTCCACAGGTAGAGGGACAAAGGTGTCATAGACTTGAATTTCCTACTAAGGTAACATTGTAGGGGACAGTGGGTTCTTGTTGGCCATTCAATCGCCCCATTGTTTCCTAGTCCCAAGGGATTGACCTGTTCTCCCATTCCACAGTCATCACCTCGCATGTCTCTCTGCTGGGTGGTCCATACATTTACTTTCCTTGATCTCTGGATCCTAAACACTAACATTCACCATAAACATGAGTCTTAATATATTTGAGGCACACCTCAGTAAATCAGTCAGAAGCAGAAAGTGGCATATTGTTCAACTCTTAATAAATCCTCACATTGGTTCATCAACACTAAAATTACGTGGTAGAGTCCAACATTTAGTCAGAAAATTATTCAAATTAGAAAATTTGTCATTATAATATTGTATTTGTTTCTAGAAAAAGTATGTTAACGGAGTGGTCTGATGCAAAATAAAGTATAGATCTGTGTATATATACTATGTATTATATATATATAAAGTGTATGTTATAAGTTTTCTTTCAATTTCTTTCAGTTTCTAATATTTCCATGGCCATAAAAACAACATAACATGGAGAAAGATCTGCAAGGGATTGAGAACAGAAGATTAATTGTAGAGAAACAATTGAATGTTATTTCTATCTGCACTTTGATGATTTTCCTTCTGACTAACTAGTTTTAGGAATATTTTTCAAGCTGGTTAAGACCCTGATGGAATTGACTATTTCACTAAATCTGGTGGCTTTTGGAAGGAATTAGCACAATCCATAACATACCTAAAATGAAAGCATTTTATTATATTCTATTAAACAAAAGAAACAAAAGCAAATGAGGAATAAAGTAGATAATTAATATTTAGGAAAAGAAACACTGAAAAGTGCAAAGGCTAACCTTAATTTCATCAGATGTTTATAGAATTTAATCAGTCTGATCCCACAATACCACAACCTAATTTCTCACTCTCCAAAATATTATTTATTGAAAGTTTATTTTTCATCAACATGCAGATATAAATTGGTTCCTGAGAACAATGAGCTAGGGCTAGACGAAATGTTTCACATAATATGTCTTTGCTCTGTTTCTCCTGAAAATCTATACTTTTCACTGTTAATAAAGATAGCAGCATTCTGAGTCTTCCTGCTCATTAATCAGTCAGTAGCTTCATTGATTCTTCCTGTTAAACAACTCTTTTCAGAAAACTACCAAAATAGCAGATTCTCCTACTAACCCAACAACCATACAAATGGCAGCAAAGATTTATCAAAAAGCCCATAATCCCTTCTTTTCTAAGACAGAATACTTTAGCAACATTGCTAAGTACATTGTCTTTATAATAGGAAGACAAAAATCCTATTGCTTTTTTTCTTGTAAGATGGAATGTTGGAATAATAAAGAAGGTTAAAGATAGTGAATTTTTCATTGTCTTTTAAGAAAAAGCACTATATATACATATATAAATGTATGTATTTCTACATATCTGTAATTCAGTTTTTTGACTCAAATAGAAATTTGGAGGGTATTTTATTTTTTTGAAGCTTTTTTTTTATTATTGTTTGAAGTATTACAAATAGTAGTACATATGTCTTCTTTTTTTTCCCCCCATTGACCTCCCCCCGGCTTCCCTACTCCCCAGTACATGGAGGGTATTTTAATTTTTTCAAATTTATTTTAAATGTATAAACAATAAAATTCAATATTTATGTTGCATAGTTCTATGAGATTTGGCTGACAGCCATGTAATTACTTCCATAATCAAAATACAGAAAAGTTTAAAAATGTCCTTGGGCTGACACTTTATAGTCAGACCTATTTCATTAACCCTTGTTACCACTGATCCATATATCTCATTGGGCTAGGATTTGGCAATAATTTCTTGGACACAACGTGAAAAGCACAGGCAACAAAATAAAAAGTAGTCACATGGAACTTCATTGAACTTAAAAAGTCCTGCACATCAAAGGAAAAAAATCAAGAGATTAAAAAGGCAACCCACAGAATGAAAGAAAAAAAAGTTGCAAATCATAGATCTCATATGGGTTATATTGGAATATATAAGTAACTTCTACAACTCAACAACCACAAAAAAATACCCAATTGAAAAATGGGCAAAGGACTTGAATAGATATTTTTCAGAAGACGATATACAAATGACCAATAAGCACATGAAAAGATGCTTACCACAAGTAATCTTTTAGGGTTATACAAATCAAAACCACAATGAGATGTCAATAAAAACAGAGAAAGCATTTGGCGAAGTCCAATGACCATATATGATGAAAGCCCTCAGTAAACTAGGAATAGAGGGAAACTTTCACAACTTGACAAAGTCTGTCTACAAAAACCTAAGCTGACATTATACCTGATTGCTTTCTCCATTGGCAGATCCCCTTCACGGAGGGTGCAGATGCATTTGGAATGCATGTTGTGTATTGAGCTCACTTCTAATTCCATTTATATTTAGTTTTCCTCCTCTTCTTGTCCTGTTTTCCTTATCCCCTTATTAAAGATTTTATAATTTATAAGTTGATATCAGCAACCTAAAGTTCTTTTAAAAAAATCATAGATATAAATAAATAAAATATACATGTTCTTTGATTAAGAAAAGCACTGAATTGCCTAAAGGTATTGATTCTTCCCAAATAATTTGTAGTCCTAATGAAATTCTAATCAAAGTTCCATTTTGGAAGTAGGTGACAGACATAATTCTAAATTAACTTTGTAGGAATAAAGTGATGAAAAAACCTGAGAAAATGTTTACGAGAAAGGGTCCTCACCACTGATCATGAGTTAACTTGCCCTGTCACATTTTCAGACATTTTTAGAACTATAATCATAAAATAGTATGGGCTTTACACAATTCTGGCCAGAGAGAATAATAAAAAGATACATGCTAGTATACAGCAAAGGAGTATTACAACTTAAAGTGGACAGTATATGTAAAATGGTTTAAAGAAAAAATTTATTTCATATCATATAGCTAAATGAGTCCCAGATGCATTAAAGAATTAGTACTTTTGAAGAGTAACATACAAATCTAGAAGATAGACGTTGAGCTTATCTTTGTGAGAGAAAATTTTTGACATGTAAGCAATAGGACCCATACTTTGCCTGTTCTAGTCAGAAGAGACAGAAAACAAAGACTAATAGTTGTACTATCCTATCTAATAAAAGTGTAATATGCAAATTAACTGTCACTCCGTCACAAAGATGGAGGCGCCCATAGCCACAAGATGGTGGCGCCCAGTCCTCTCAGCCCCACTGGAGTCCCCCAGTATCAGGGGGTGGGGGCACAGCCGCTGAGAGCGGGCAGCGTGAGTGGCCTGGTGGAATACTTGTGTCATTGTGGTGGTGAAGAGGCAAGTGTTCTGCGCCCGGCCGCAGATGGGCCTCTGGGCCACGGAGAACCTCTGGGCAGTGGGTGCGGAATGGCCGGGTCCCGCAGAGAGCTACTGGTACACGGATTCTTGCGCAGGGCTACTAGTATGTCTATATATAATAAACATTAATTTATTAATATAGTAATGACAATTAACGGAGGAGAAATGGTATTGTCATTTTAAACAAGGAGGAATTGAGAGAATGCTTGCAATTTAAAGAATGGTTCATGGGTGGCCCTGGTAGGCTCAGTTGGTTGGAGCATCATCCCATACACAAAAGGTTGCGAGTTCAGTTTCTGGTCAGGGCACATACTGAGGCTGCAGGTTTGATCTCTAGTTGGGGTGCATCCTGGAGGCAACCTATCGATGTTTCTCACATCAAGTGTTTCTGTCCCTCTCTCCCTTCCACTCTCCAAACACACAATTGGATAATACTCCAGATCTAAACGAGTGAGGATTAAAAAAAAATTGGTTAGGGAGTGAGGAACCATGGTGGTGACATAAGAGGCTCCTGAAAAAGGTCAATATGTTAATTAACTCAGTGGCAGGAATTATTTCACAAGATACATGTATATCAAATTAAAAATGTTAGTAAGGGAAAGTTTTGCTAAGATGGTTACATTTGAATCGTAATGTAAATATCTGTGTTTTCCAATGGTCTTAGGTGACCCTGCTAGCGGTTCTCAACCTGTGGGTCGTGACTGCTGTAGAGCCTAAGACCATCGGAAAACACAGATATTTACATTACAATTCATTAACAGTAGAAAATTACAGTTATGAAGTAGCAACAAAAATAATTTTATGGTTGGGGGGTCACCACAACATGAGGAACTATTTTAAAGGGTCGTGGCATTAGAAAGGTTGAGAACCACTGCTCTAGAGTGTCTGTAATCTCCCTAAGGTTTAGTAACTGGACAAAGAGGTGTCTAGTGAGAAAGTTCTCCAGTTGGCCACTAGGAGGTTCCTGTGGTCCAGGAAACCTCAAAGCCTAGCACCCCCTCCCTCCACCCTCGCTCCAAGGCTCCTGGAGAGTAAAGGGGCCTGTCCTGATGGAGGGAGAAGAGAGAAAGGGAAAAGCTTGTTCACATTTGCGTGGTGTATTCCTAGAACCAGAGAATGTTAGGCCTGGAAGGGACTTCATAAATTTTGTAACCTAAATCTGCATTTTCAAATTAGGACCTTACCTGAAGTTACATAGCTGGTGAGACACACAATTGGATAATACTCCAGATCTAAACAGTGCTTTTTCTACCATTTTACCCAGTTAAGAAGCCAGGAACAGCCATTCCTTAGACCTGACATCACAGCATTGCGACCCCAAAGTGATTCAAGAGTAATATCTCCCATATTACTTTCTCAAATGATCTTTAGAAATATATCCTATGTCTATTATAGCTACTTTGTGTTTTCATGTAAAGCTTAGCTCAGTTTGAATGTGCAGCACTGCCAATAAATGTTCATTACAAACAGTGTGATAGTTATTAATAATTAAAGGTCTGGTACACAAAATTCGTGCACTGGAGGTGGTGGTCCCTCAGCCCAGCCTGCGCCCCATGGAGAGCGGGCCTAAGCCTATAGTTGGACATCCTCTGGAGGCAGGAGAGGCTCCTACCACCACTGCTGTGCTCGCCAGCCGTGAGCCTGGCTTCTGGTTTAGTGGCGCTCCCCCGTGGGAGCGCACTGACCACCAGGGGGCAGCTCCTGCATTGAGCGTCTGCCCCCTGGTGGTCAGTGTGCATCATAGTGAATGGTTGTTCTGCCGTTCAGTCAATTTGCATATTAGCCTTTTATTATATAAGATTTCTTTGTTTTTCCTGGCTTAGACAACACCAGGAATTAACTGTTTCAGCTAACTTTGTTGGTAGTAAAAATATAAAACAAAAATATAGAACTATACCACTTTAAATAGGTCAGACCTTTTAAATTGATGAAGTTAGATGTAACTTGGGTTCTGCTCTCTACCTCTATTTGGACCAAATACCGTCACCATTTTCAGCTCCTCCTCTCTCTCCTCATTCCCCCTCAAAAATGCATCTGTACCTCCTACTGCTATTCCTCTGTTCTTCATTGCCTGATGTCTTCCTCCTTTGTCAAGTGCAGACTTTCTTTCATTCATTTTTTTCCCCCATTCATCCAACCCACAAATAGTTATTTAACTCCTCTGTAGCAAGTTTTTGTGCAAGAAGCTGTGGAGCACCACAGAGCAAAATGAGTCTTTCATTGATTTCAAGGAATGAATGGTTTAGTGGGGAGGAAAAGATGTACACAAATAGCTGAAATGCAAGCTGCCAATGGTTCATGCTGAGAGTGACACAACCAAATGGTAAGGAATACCTAGGTAATTGGTATTGCTTCTAACTAAAGAACATTCTGTGCAGTTTCATGGGGAGCTGATATTTAACTAGGGCTTTCAAGGTAGAGACAAATGTGTCCGATAGAGGACCTGGGTCCTCTCCTCTACAATCCAGCTTTTCTGTATAAAAATGGATATTAATAGACACTTACTCAGCTTAAATGCATCTCTAAATATGTGGTAGCTGCATGTTTCTCCTCCCATGTAAAAAGTTTGTTAACTCCCAGAAAGAAAAGGCATTAGTCCTGGACAGTTCAGACGACAAATCAGCTGGAGGAGGAAGTAACTGATTATAGGAGGAACTTCCTCTTCACCTTCAACTCCACTTTACACAGCAGAGGGCAAGCAGTAACAATTACAGCAAAGATTATTTTACGAAAGTTGTTCACACAGGAGTCCTGACCAGGGTGACAATGACCAACAGTGATTCAGAGTACTTTGAATCTATTGGGCAAGGGGACTGGTTAATAGAACCATTTTATAAAATATAAACATCAAAAAAAGGAGTGACTAACTAAACTGAGGATGGTCAAAGTATTCTATCATGTCAGGAAAGAGAACATTGATCAGGATTTTAAAAGTCTTGGCAATCACTGTCAGTTGAGGTAGGGATGGCCTTCTAGTGGAAAGCTATCTGGTGGGGGATTAGAAAATGGAAGAAATGCTTAGCATGCTATTTCCATTGCAAAACAAAGACAGAAAATATTAAATGCAAGCCCATATTCGTGGTATTGCCACTGAACTGTGAGCAGTGGTTCAATGAGTTACCAACAGCAGATTCCTCTTCTAACAAATAGTTGATGGCATCTCCTCCTAAGCATACACTCACCTGGCCCTGAGCACTCCCCAACTCTTCAGTGTCCCAGTAAGTCTTAGCAATAAATCAGAGCAGCATAGACATCAAGTTATATTAGTGTTAATTTTTAAAACCACATCAGAAACCATCAACAAAATCAGGGAGAGCCAGGTACTCTAGAGAGCACTTGCAAAGCCCTCTAAACATAGGAGAGGACAAAAGTCATTTCAAAATGTGAGAACTCTGAGAGTGGGGACACTGCAGACTTACAAAATTGTACACATTGGGCCCTTATGTGAGCAGCTATTCTTTTTTGGGGAAATGTGCAATGCATTTTTAGGCAAGGAGGGACCATTTACCTGTCCTTAATAGATGCACCCACCATAGCCAGTATCCTGGGTCTGGGGCAGGATTTCCAGCATTTGGTACTAATAGGATTAGCATTATGTACACTGAGTGGCCAGATTATTATGATCTCTGAACACATAATAATCTGGCCACTTAGTGAATATCCTATATAATAAAAGGTTAATATGCAAATTGTCCCCTTGACCAGGAGTTTGACCAGCAAGCAGGCCGGCCAACCGCCCATGTCCCCTCCCCTTGGCCAGGCTGGCTGGACCCCACTGATGCACAAATTCATGCACCAAGCCTCTAAGTGGCAAAATTATTATGTGTTCAGAGATCATAATAATCTGGCCACTCAGTGTATGGTCTTTTCCTGGCCACTTCCTATTTTCCCTAGGATCACTCGTCCATAGCTCCAGGCTCACAAAGTTCAGCTGCAAGCTGCCAATGAAAGTGAGTGGGAGGAGGAGAACTGAGATAAAAGGTATAGGACTATTCAGAAAGAAAAAAAAAAATCCAAATACATGAAATTCGGATACCACTGACAAAGAGTATTGATGTCTTTATTTCCAAGAACAGTAAATAAAAGAGGCTTTCAGAAGAGAAGTGGCGCATTTGGGAGATGACTCATTAGTCCGTCAGACTGCTAACGTGTAAGGCCTCACAATAGCATCATCCTTGAGTTGAATCCCTTGGAGACTGTATTAGTTATCTATTGTGAATCATCCCAAAGTTTAGTGGCTTAAAACAGCAAACATTGTGTCATAGTTTCTGAGGGTCAGGGATACTGACATGGCTTCACTGAGTGTCTGGCTTCCTGTCTATCATGAGGCTACAATCAAGGTATCAGCCAGGGCTGCTGTTATCTCAAAGTCCAACTCACAGAGGATCTACCTACTTCTAAGCTCAATCATGTGGCTGTGGACAAGCCCAAGATTCTTGCTTGGCTATTATCTGCAGGTATCAATTCCTGCCATGTGGATGTCTCTATAGCTCAAAACACTGCAGCTGGCTTATCTCAGAGACAGCAAGTCAAGAGAGAGCAAGAGAGGCCCCCAGACAAACCACAGACTATCAAAACTGTAATTGCAGAAGTGACATACCATTCCTTCTGCCCTATTTTATTCATTAAAAGTGAATTAGTAAGTCCAGCCCAAACTCAAGAGTTGGGGATTACACAAGGTCACGAGCACCCAGGAGGTGGGAATTCTGGGGAGCTACCTTTGAGGTTTCCTACAACACAAATGGTTGCTAGTACTCTAAATATTTAGAGTATGTTGGCAAGCAGCACATATTTTCTGCTTTATTTGCATTAAGTCTGTGGATAATGAGCCAGTGAGAAATCGTGCACTGTCTTTGAAAGACCAAAGAACTGCCAGGGGATCTGCAGTTTTGCTCCAGCTTCATCACTTAAAATTATAGGATGTGCAAGCTCAGGGTTATAGGAGGAATCCTAGTCCTTATGAATATTCTACTCTCCTGCTTTTAAATTTCTGCTGAAGCTATGCTATAGGACAAGGAGGGTTAACACATCTTTTCATCTCTGTACCGAGAGTTGGAGGTGTGGATGAAATCTGTCTGCCACAAGGCACCTTTTTTTTTTTTTTTTTTGTAATGTATGTGTAATGTCAAGCGAAATCTTAAAAAGTTATGTGAATTTTATATCCCACTTTATCATCTACTTGTGTTTCTTATACTTAAATATGTCACTAGTAAATCAAATGATACTCCAGGAAAATAGAACATGTTTATGTCATCTTCTTAATGCCTTAGCACAGCATACTGCCCACTGAAAACGAGGACCCTTTCCAGGTAGGTTGATAAACTGTCTGCAGAAGGAAGGAAAGAAAGGAGGAAGGGAGGAAGGGAGGAATGGAGGGAGGGAGGGAGGGAGGGAGGGAGGAAGGAAGGAAAGAAGGAAGGAAGGAAGGAAGGAAGGAAGGAAGGAAGGAAGGAAGGAAGGAAGGAAGGAAGGAAGGAAGGAAGGAAGGAACCAAGCAAGCTCTGGTTTGTAGTGTTTGCCAGTTTTCCTGGTGTAAATATTTCCACCATGTCCAATTTATTGAATGTGGACTTGGGAAATATTGGTTACAATTAGCTCTTGGGAGCAGGTTTGAGCTGGTCTCACACCACTGGCTATCACTTTACCTCCTTGAGCTTTTGTTATTCATCCGTAAAATGAGAGCATTCTTGGCCCTGACATGTCAAAAGATAACTGGCTAATCATTTGTGGGGGGAAATTATTATAGATAACTAAGTTATACACCTTATAACAAAATTAAACTCCAGCTAGGTTAAATATTAAAATGTAGAGACTGAAAAAATGGTAGATAAAATGGGCATGAATATTATATAATGTTTGGGGAGGAAAAAGAATTCTTAAGCATGATAATCAAAGCATAAACTGTAATGAAAAATATTGAGGCATGTATAGAATAAAAGTAATCCACTTTATGGCAAAAATAGTATGAATATAAATAAAGTACATGGATATTTCTGCAGAAAGTGAGAAAATAATATCCATGTTTTTTAATGCTGTAACATTTTCCATGATTTCTAGGGTTCCTCTACATGCATGGTTATTATTTAATCCACAAAATAAGTTTTGAGGTAAGCAGTCATTATGATCATTAGATGTAAAATGCACCATCTGAGTCTGCGAACTGAGTTGCCTTGCTCTAAGGGTTCCTTTTAGGGAAAATAGTAAATAGTTGCTATTTCTGGATTAATGCTCTGTCTAGCCCTACAATCATACACTGCAGTTGTCAAACCGGGCCAGTTTCTTTCTTTCTCAATTTGTATTTCGCTGAGAGACCCTAATAACTTGAAAGAGGTTCCATACTAAAGGAGAATTACACTGATGAGGAAATTTGTTTGCTGGCCAGGAATCACTAATGATCACCCAGCAAACATTTACAGTCATCGCCATGGTTATTTTATTTTCTGATGTTGAATTATTGCCGAAATAATGCTATCGTCATGAATTGAATTATCCTAAGGGAAAAGGAATTACCAGTCTGATACATGATTGGTATATATTGAAAGGATCTGACATTTTCCTATTTGCACTGTTTAGTCAGGTTTCATACAATGGACAGACATACAGGGATATTTAATTAATGTATGTGCAATAGAATGGCACATTTTTCACAAATTGCAGCAAATAAACAAATGTTTCCCAAAATCAGGAAGGTGAATTTTATAATAAACTTTCCCACTGGGACAAAACAAAATTAAAAAAAAAAAAACTTTTTGTATAATAAGGAACTAATAATATGCAAACAGTACAGGAGATTTATTCTCAAAATAAAATACGTTTTATTTTCTTTAAGTAACTATTTGCAGTTAATCAAAAGAGGAAGTAAAACTCTGCCAAGAGAAGACTAGACCAACTTAGTTACTTTTTTCCACCTCTCCTTCCTCCGGAACAAAATATTCTCCTCTCCCTTCTCAGCAACAGAAATGAAAAAGAGCCAGGTTCTAAAAATAAGGCTGGGCAACAAACCCAGTTTAGGAATGGAGGAGAGGTGAGGTATTTAGCGAATGGAAGAGATTAAGAGTGAGGTACTGAGGATAACTACATCTGGGGAGAAAGGTGTCTGGGTTTGGGATGCATATTCTAGCAATCAAAAGAACTACCACCTGGTTATATAAAGAGATCAATGACCTGAGGCTTCCTGCTGGTGCATGATGAGTCTGGATGGCTTATCCCAGTGGTCGGCAAACTGCAGCTCGGGAGCATTGGTTTGCCGCTCTGTTGACTAATAAGTTTGCCGACCACTGACCTAAACTCTCGATTCCAATAATTACAGCCTGTTGTTGTTCCTTGTGATTAAGCCCCTATCCCAGTGGTCGGCAAACTCATTAGTCAATAGAGTGGCAAACTGCGGCTCGCGAGCCTCATGTGGCTCGTGAGCCACAGTTTGCAGACCACTGGCTTATCCAATATAGGTACCATTTGGATCTCTGTTTATTTGGATCTTTTACTTTAAATGTTCTTGATCCTTCCCCAGGGTTCCATGGGTGGGAGAGAAAGTCTTTTCACATCCCCATGCATTACCCCATCTCTGGTTGCAGACTCACTACTTGACCTCTTCAAGTGAAAAAGCTGTGTTGCCATCACATGGCTACCGAGTAAGTCTAACCACCCTGACAATGACCCCGAAGCAAGATGCACATATGTTTCATCCTTCTGTGTGTTTTAGGTCAGCACCTCGGTTCGGGAAGTTGCCATCTCTTTGGTTTTATCAAACTATGGGTAGATCAACTTTTGGGTTCGTTTAACTTTTCCTAAAGCAGACAGGCTTCAGTGGCTGTATCGTTTCATTGATGAAGTCAGAAGCCATGATAGAGGGGCAAGGACTTCATTTGAGGAGGAACTAGAAACTTATGGTTATCCCTTAACCATGGTGTTTCTCTGTGCTTGCATAACTTTAGCACTTGACTTTGATTAAAGACTTTTGGAAAAACACTCATATCAGGTGTTAGAAGATACTTAGCTAAAGTTTTGAATTTTTGCTTGTGGGGTGGCTTTTCTGGAATTTGGGGGGTAAATGAGGTTATCTTGTTAAAACAGATGGCCATTCCTTTCCTTCAGTTTTATTACCCATTGTGTGTGTGTGCAGCTATACCTTAGGTATTCTTAGTTACATCCTGGAAATGAATGTCCATACAGCAGCTGAGGAGAATGTCATCTATTGTAGCACCAGCTGTTTCTCACCAGGTGTGAGGTGCACAGCACAGATATCATTGCTCTTAACAATGCATAAATCAAAAACACTACAAAATATTTTTAGAGAGAGGTCGAGAGTATACATGAAGAAGGTTAGCACCTGTTTAAAGATTACCGATCTTGGTATCCATTCTGATAAATGGAGATTTGTATTTCTTCCAGATATTCTTTGAAAAAATACTCTTTTCACCTATAACAATTCTCTCTTTTACCAGGAGCATATGTCTGATTCCTGATTTATTCAGAAACATCAGGGATATGGAATAATAATGTTTATCAAATTTAAATCAACAAACTAGCCTTTGCTTTTGAGTAAAACCAGTAGTTGAGTGAAATATAGTGACATATCTCTCACCAAAATTCAGCAGAAAAAAAGTGCACTGGCTTTGGTAGCAAACTGAGAACATAAGCAGAATCAGTAAAGTAACTGAGGGGATTCAAATTTTGTCTACATTTGGGAAGTTTTCATGTTTTGGCAACAATACAAATAAAAAGCATTGGGTTCTATTGAGAGGAATTATGTTTCTGGTTTCTGGTTCAGATACTGTATTGTGAACTGTGTTAGGGTTCTCCAGAGAAAGAGATATCTCTGCATATATCTCTATATAGAAAGATGTCCTATTATTAAAATGGTATGAAATAAAAAAATGGCCTAAATGTCTATCAAACAGAAAAATGGGTATGCCATATACAGAGTAATCAACATAGAATAAACATATTTATATGACATGATACTCTATAGCAGATAAAATCAATAAAATAGTTTTTCTTGTATCAACAGAAATATATTTACAACATTTTTATGAGAATAAACAATTTGACCATTACACATTGAGAGAAAAGTAGAAAGAATACCAAGAAGACTCATAAAGTTATACTCATTATTAAATGGTTCCTTAATACTTTCCAGAATATTATTTAGGGTAAACCGTTCTATCTTAGATGCAATAATTGAATAAACACACAGGAATAGGTTAATAGAATGGCAAACTATAGCATGAACTGAACTATTGAAAGTATTTCAAATTTTGACTTGGGATAGAGAAAATTAGGTAGGGTGGAAATGTAGTGGGCTAGAGGATATAAACTATATTTTTAGGGCAATCACATGGAAGAAGTTTGAGTTTAAAATTTTTAATATCATAAAGGCATAAGACTAAGACCAACCAAAAATTTTATTATTTGAAGCAAGTAACACAAATCCAGTGTATGTATTTATAAATTGATGGAAATCTCAAATAAATTCTGCTATTTCTTCTTCCAAAATATAGCTTTGCTGTGCCTGCTCCCTACCATCTCTTCATCCTTCATGAGAGACTAAGCCACCATCCTAGAAAATGGCAATTGTCCTTACCTGGCCTCCTTACTTCCACTCTCAGTCTCTCATTTATTCTTATCAGAGCAACCAAAGGGATTGTTTAAAATAGGAATTGCATCTTTTGCTCTTGCCCCTTTCCTACTGAAAAGTCTCCTGTAGCTTCCAATTTCTCTTAGGATAAATTCTGAATTCCTTGGAAATACTTACAAGACACCTCTTAAACCTGTCCTCTGCCTTTCTCTCCTGCCCCACCGCGTACAGATATTTCCCTCATTCAGATGCTCCTCCCACACCAGCCTTATTTAGTCATGTAAATGCTCCGAGCTCCTTTCTCTCCCATGTGCTTCTCCTGTTTCTTCTTTCTGGAACAATGCCCTTTGGACCATTTCTCTCCTTCCTAATTCTCACTTAAACACTTGATTTCAACTTAAATGAGTGGCACACTACCGCACGGTTTGGCAATATCCTGAGACATTTTTGGCCATTATAGTTGGGGTGGTGCTGCTGGCATCTAGTAGAGGGAGAAGTTAAGAAACCGGTAAACCATTTCAAGTGTACAGAACAGCCCTCTACAGCAAAGAATCATCCAGCCTAAGATGCCAGTGATGCTGGGGTTGAGAAACCCTGGTTGATTTGTTACTACCTCAAAGTTTTTACTTAATATAAAATTAATTCCCTTTATTTTTCTCATGCCATGCTGTTCTTTTGCTCAGCAACTCTCCTAAATTTTCAATTATGGATTCAGCTCTGCATCTATTTATTTAATGCCCTTTTTTCCCACTAGAATACATTCTATGAAAACAGGAAGCATATCTATTTTGTTTCTCTACTGGGTAGTTAGTGTGCAGCACAATATCTGGCATAAAGAAGGTAATCAATAATAATTGAATGAATTGTTAAGTCAGGTTTATTATTTGAATAGGGCATTATTTCAGAAACCATATGGAAATAGTCATTCAGCACACTGTCTTTCACGTCCAGGAAAATGTAGCAAAGGACTAAGACATACAAATAACCAATTAGAGTGCAGAGAAGATTAAATAGTAGCCTAAACAGAGTTAAAAATAATATGCTGGATAAATTCAGAGGGAGGAAGGAATAATTACAGAGAATTTGAAGATAGCCATCTTCTTTTTCACTATCATTTTTTTGCCAATTGACTAATAATATTGGGTTTGTCTCTTCTGGGCTGTGAGGTAAGAAATGGTTTAACTCACCACATTACCAAGTGGTAATTTCTTCGAGACTTTGTAGTATTAATTTACCCCACAATTACAAACAAATGGCAAACTTGAGTTTCTTGGGGTTAAAATAATAATTCTATCTTGAAATGATTATTTTAAAATATTTAAGAAACCAATTACCGTGTAGTGAGAAGCCTAGAACTCTTTGTCCTTTTTGTAAAGCCTGTATTTTGCAGAGAAAGCAGAAGTCATTGGCAAGGGTTCCACAACCACCAATACAATGTCTACAGCCAGATCTACCAATCTCCCTGTTCCTCTCTTATTCTTCTCCCACTAGCCCAGTAAAGAAATTATTCCTCCTTCTTCCTAAAGCCAAATGCCCTGGTGTACCCAGAGTCTCCTTCCTTCCCTTTTTCTTCCTCTCCCAGTGAACTTATACTTCAACTGTTCAAAACCTCCCCTCTGAACTAGATACCTCTCATACACTTTTAAATCTTTGGACCTCCATATTCTTCTCCAGTTTGTTGCTGTCTTGCTCATTTCACAATCAAATGTCTTGGGCTCCCTGCATCCTCACCCCCTTTTCACTCCTCAGTGCAGTCTGATATGATAGCTGCCCTAGTCTGATATGACACCTGTGGAAGAGGTCCCTCCTGTCACAGGATGTCATGGATATCCTTTCTGGTCTCTCAGCAGCCAGAGATGTAGACGAATGCTCAGTCAGCTTTAAAAGACTCCCATTTCCTTGATTCCATGACACTTCCTGACTTTGCTTCCTATTCTAAACCTGCACTTATGTGTTTCACGGGTCCTTTAAAACTACCATGCCCTGAACTGAAGTTATGACTCCCCTTACCTCTTATGCTCCCTTACCCCCAAATGCCAGCCAACCAGGAAGCTGCGAATCATTCTTGATTTTTCTCTATATCAGCTCCCATACATTCATTATATAATATGAATACTACCTCCTTAATATCTTTCAAATGCTTCCACTTCTTTTCACTCCTTTTTTTTAAAACCTAAATCCAAACCACTGCCATCTCTTGCCTGGACCAATGCATTCTCTTCCCCTGACAGTTCTGTTTTCACCCTGGAGCAGAACATAAAGTCTGGAGCAGAAACTCATATGAATGGTGAATAGTGAACATGAATGGTGCCTCCCTGGGCTGTGTGCACTATGTCTCTGGTCTGAAGTAATCTTCTAAAAATAAAAATCAACCATGATAATACTCTGCTTTAGTTTTTCAGTGGCTTTCCCCTTCTCTTTAATTTTTAAAAGAATTAACTTGAACTATAAATGATCTGACGCTGTCTTCCCTCATGGATTTTTTTCATTCCTTGAATTCCCTAAATTCTCCTTATTCTCAAATGGAGCTTTTGCATTCCTTCCTCCTGGGAATAAATCTTTCTGTCTAGTTACCTGGATAAATTCTACTTGGTTTTCATGTCAGCTTAACAATCATTTCTCTGTGGAAGCCTCCCCTGATACCCGTATTAGTTAAGGTTACTCATGAGAAAGTTACTCACTGTATTTTCCCTTCTAACTTTTGTTACAATTGTAAGCTGCAGGAGGGCAAGGACTGTGTCTGATTTATTCACCCATAAAGCAAAAAGTCTCTTTTCTAGAGGGCAAAAAATACTTAGTAAATGTTTGTTTAAATGAACAAAGTATTTGGATTCTCAATGAAAATAGTAACTAAATTATTTATATAAAGAAATTACTTTCTGCATAAATTGATTGTACTGACTGCTTGCATAGTTAAAAGTAATTATTTAATTGCAAAACTGCATATTGTCCTATGCCCTATTAGCAAATAGACTTATCTAAAGATGATTTTCAATGGTATTTCAGACAGGCTCAAATTAGTTCCAGAAAATGTGGCTGGAGCAACTTGTTGCATCTCTTAGATCCTGGTTAAGTGACACTATGATATAAAACAACATATATGTGGAGATCTCCACAAAAGGTTTATGTTTATTTGAGCAGACATTTTTGAAAATACAGTTTTAATTTCAGAGAACTGTGTGGCTCAAAAAACAAACCATCATCTAGACTGTACACAGGTACAAGTTAATATCCTCATAGTTAGAATTACTGAGTCTTTACCAACTGTGAAAGCAAATAAGACAGTGAGTAATAGGCAGGCAATAAATACATCACAGAATCTTACTGAACGCAGCCTTGGGATTCTGTTTCTCTAGAGGCACAAGAATTTCAGAACAATAAAATGCTTTTTATTTAAGTAATTGTTCTATTGGATTTATCTCATATATCTTAAAAAGTGAAAATGCCAGTTATAAGTTCTCTAAAGAAGTTTCTTGTAGTTAAAAAAAAAAAGCAACAGTTTTATATGATAGATTCTAAATCAAGAGAACTAAATTCTTATCCCTGCTCTGATAAATTACAGTGGTGGTAATGTAGGAGAGTAACTTAATATCACAGAGTTTTTGTTTTCTAACACGTGAAATGGGTGGATTTCTACTTAGTTTTGATGTGTTTGCATTAGGCAGTCTTAGTACTCAAATGTGATAGTCCCTCAGAGTCATCTAAAAAGCTTGATGAATGACAGATTCCCAGGACCCCCTACACAGCTTGATTCACTAGCTGTGGGTTGAGAGGAATCTGCATTTTAATATGTACCGCAGGTGACCCTAGTGCAGGGCAGATCCAGACTTTGAAAAATGACAGCCTGAAGAGTCCATTTTATTTTATTTTCTGCACTGGCTGCATTTTAAGCCATCACTGAATTTATTCCTAGTGTGCATACACCTTACAGAGAAGTAATTTACCGTTAACTTTTACACAGTACCCAGTTTTTATGCAAGTATTACATTATTCACAAAACTCTTCTTAATGAGGCTTTCACATATCACTATTTAAAATTTGCAGTACTCACCCCCCCCCGTTCATGTATCACATATAAATAGGTTATATAATTTGCTTATTTATTTTATTTCTCTTTTGTCATTCTCCAATAAAGTATCATTGCCAAGAGGAGAGGGAATTTTGTTTCATGTACCCAGTGTCTAGAACTGTGCCAGTTACTTATGAAGTGAACAGACTTACTGTTGCATTGAAGACATTGAATGGCCAGTTATGAGAAACTCTACCTGCAGACGTAGAAATCACAGGGAATGTATCTGGTTCAGGCTCCATTGATTCTTCCCTTTCAGCTATGTACCAGCTGCTAAATAGAAACAGGAAGCAACCTTTTACTGCCCTTTCTTTTAAAATCACTAGTAATAAAATTCTTTGAAAATTGCCTGTAACAACTGCAATAGCTGGAGAGAATGCTGTCTCTTTCCAGCCATAATTTCATGAACAACAATGCTTCCAGCCAGTCATCTTTCTGCATAACTTTTATTGAAGTCTCTTCAGTCTGGATCCCTCTTCAGCTCTATCAAGTTAAAAACTCCCCTATTCATGGTACTGCACCTGAAACAGCCATTTAGCTTACAATGAAGGTCAATGGCTGCCTCTTGACTCAAGGATTGGGTGGCGCTAGTTCCCATTCTCTTGGCTGCAAAAGGCAATAATAGTCAATAACCATGGTCCACATTGCGTTCTAATAGAGTTTGATACTTTTTAAAATTTCATTTTTAAATGATGAATAGTAGTTGGAACGTTACGCTTTGCACTGATTCATTGATGTTACAGATTGAAAATGGAGCTTAAAACTGAAAGACAACTAATAAAGTTATTACAAAACATGTTTTTATAATTACATCTGCTTGTAAACTTTAAAATCGATCATTGAAATATATATATCTGTTTCAAGAAATATATATACCTTCACCTTGTACAGATCACTTATTACTAAAAGTAGCTTTGATTTTTTTTTTGCCGTTTTCCATTTTACACATGAGTTTGGTATAGATCCCCATGCCTCTGTGCTGATGTCATCTAGGTGCACAGACATTAAGATACAATACAGCTATAATCTTCCAATTCGAACTACTTTGAATCTAACATAAGTTAGGTACTGAAAAAATGATAAGATCAGATGGTAGAAGCAAAATGGGGCTTTTTTGGGGGTCATCTCTTACTCAGGTGGTACAGTGTTTTGCAAATTCACACACATCTTCTCAGTTGGTCCTGTCTGAACCTTCTAGTTAGAGTGGCCATGCATGGTTCCTTGGTCTAGACCAGTGGTTCTCAACCTTTCTAATGCAGCGACCCTTTAATACAGTTCCTCGTGTTGTGGTGACCCCCAACCATAAAATTATTTTCGTTGCTACTTCATAACTGTAATTTTGCTACTGTTAATGAATCATAATGTAAATATCTGTGTTTCCTGATGGTCTTAGGCTCTACAGCAGCGGTTCTCAACCTGTGGGTCGCGAATTTTTTCCAATGGTCTTAGGTCCATTGGAAAAATGGGTCACCTCAGACCATCGGGAAACACAGATATTTACATTACGATTCATAACAGTAGCAAAATTACAGTTATGAAGTAGCAACGAAAATAATTTTATGGTTGGGGGTCACCACACATGAGGAACTGTATTAAAGGGTCACTGTATTAGAAAGGTTGAGAACCACTGGTCTATAAAGAGTGCTCACTTTAACTCTCACAAGTATCCTATGAAAAATTACACGGTCAGATATGTATAATCAGGGGAGATTTTATTATCTCTCTATCACATATGAGAACTTAAACTCTCTGATTTTTTTAATTGTTTGTGCCTAATTGTTATTGATTTGTTTAATGCTATGGAAAAATGAACCCCAAACTTTAGTTTCCTAACTTCTAGTTTACATGACATTTCCTTTGAACCAGAAGCTATAGTATAATAGAACATGGCTTTTGGTAAACGATTCCAAAATCAACCCCTTAAGCTTTATAGATGGTAATGGTATGATTAAATATAGGTGGGTCAATGGGGAAGGAAACTGCATTTATAACACACTCAAGTTTTGTCCTGTGACTCTTCCTATATTGAAATCAGGAAATAGGGGTTCAGATAGTTTAAGTCACTTACTCTGATAGATGCAGCTAGAAAGTTACTCAACAAAGATTCAAACCTAGATCTATCTGATTGCCGAGCCCATAATACACCAGCATGCTCAAGGCAGTAGGCATAAGTGCACACATGATGCAAAGTACCTATTCGGTGTCACACTGATACAGCCCTCTCTATATCATACTATAAAATCTGATTAGTTAATAAATATCTGTCTAGATCAGGGAGAGTTTTACAGGTGGTAGAATCTTAAAGATGACTTTCCTTATCCAGAAAATCAAATGTAGCAATTTACCCACGTACCCTGAGTTGTTTGGGAAAATGACTTCCATTATGTATCTATACTCACAGGAGACTGATAGATCCTGGTGTTTATTAATTCGTTTTCTATAAAACATATCTGGAACTATGACAGAAACAGATAACTTGCTGAATTGTGTCTGAATTCTGCTGCTGATTTTTTTTCCTTTTAGACCCTGTATAGGCACTCCTTTTTGTATCATCTCCTCAAAATCCTGTTTAAAAAAGTTTCATGGACTTATATTCCTTTTGGCATTGGTGTATGGCCTAGACATGCTGTGAAACATTGTTATAGAGCTGTATTTCTGCATTTCAGAAACGTTTGGGGGAATTAGTTAGGCTTTGTCAGTGACCGTTGTTTTCTACCTAAAGTCAGGAACCTTATATGTATCAGCAGTATGAGAGGTCAGAAAAGTGTTCGTGTTTGTGGTTTCTGTTATTCCTTGTTGATGTAACTACCAGAATGATTATAAGTGAACTCTTTAAGATGTGAATGGTCTATGCCATGCTGAATGGGAAGTGGTTGGGAACGACTTAGAGTAAAAAGGCAATAATGTCACATAGGATTGTTTTGAGGAAACAGTGATGCAGTTTCTCATGAGAGTACTTTATAAATACAAATTGCCATTGTTTTCATTCATAGGAAATTTGGAATGAAGGAGAAATGAATTTACTTTAAGTTAGAATTGTTGGTGATTAAAACATTGGCAATACAGGTCATGATCTTCTCTATGAGTATTGAGACTTATTGTGAATAAGTATTGCGTTTTTGCCAAGTTCACTAAGTGGGCAAATTACAGTGGAACACAGCCACACTCATTCTTTCACGAATTATCTGTGGCTTTCTTTTTTTCGTGCCCCAACAATAGAGTTTGTAGTTGCACCAGAATCCTTATGACTCACAAACCTAAAATATTTACTATATAGCCTTTTACAGAAAATGTTTATCCAGACCTGAATTAGAGAACAGAGAGGTTGTTATATATTAAATATTTTATTATACTCAGAAGCTCATCCTGAAATAGAGTAAATTATAAAACCATTATCAAAACCTATAAACTCAACATATTCCAGATACAAGTTGAATAGCACATAAAAATTTTAACATGAAACAGCTTTCCCATGAATTAAATCCAAGAGTACCTAATTTATAAGGCTTATTATAATACTGCTTTCTCTATAATAATGTTTCATGACTTAGAAGCTGACAATATACTGAGGAAATTGTCAGTATATAGGCTGCTTTGCATATGCATAATATGTATAATTAATTTAAATTATTGATTATATGCAAATATAAAACTGAAGGACATAAAGACTTCAGTGATTCAATAGACTTCTATTTCTATTTGGCTGCCAACACACTTCTTTGGGGAGGTGCCTCTCCTCTTTAGAGGCAGTTAATCATATAGTTTCTAACTCACTTATGAGAAGAGTGAATATATAGCCCAAGCAAGGGCTCATCAAAATTCTTCTTAGGAATTGATGTGAATGTTGGTACAGATACATTGCCTCTTTTCTATGGGATCACAGGTTGTAAGGACATTATAAGCCTGAGGCTTCCTGTGACTACCTTTGCCTGAGATGGAATTTAGCTGTATAGCAAGCAGAGTAGAGAGATAGAAGGGACAGGATTTTAATGCTCTCATGTAAATCTTTGTATAGAGCCATGTCCAAAGTAACACTGAAGTTTCTTCTTATATCACTCAATAAATGCCATTGGTTTAATAAATCTAGTTTGACTTGGGTTTCTCTCTTTTGCAATTTAAAGATAATTACCTTTGCCTGATTAATTTAATACAGTTATCAGAGTTCAAGGCAAATTTTCTCATTGTGCTTTCCATGTTATTCCCCCTATGTGCTATTTTGCAAAATATAGTTAAACCTAGATATATTTTCTTTTTCATTTCCAGTGATAGGCAATATACATTAGAACAAAAGTAAATAGCTCAATAACATGATGGGTATAAGACAGTTTATCACAATGTCTTATATGGTATGGGATCCCAAAGTACAGTTTAGACAGATGATTTTAAAATGTGCTTATGAAGATGATTCTCAGTGCCTTGGCTCAGAACTGAAAACATGAAGGGAAATTTCTGATGACATTAATAACAAAGGATGGGACTAGGTTTCCTGGTGCCCACAATGAAGCATCATTTCCTCATAGAATGCAGAGAATCAGGTCTAGATCTAAAGTCATATTTATTCAATCGTGTGGATAATAATTCCAGATACTGGAGTATTCCACTAGTTTCTGAATCTAATGTTATGAATAAGTATTGAGAGTCTTCTTTGTCCAGATCTCCTTAAAGGCTCGAAAGAAGTACCTTCAAATATTCCCTGAATTGGAGGAGCTTATAATTTAGTTTTGGAGAGGTGTTTATAGACAATAACCACGTGAAGTAGGCAAACTAGGAAGTTGTTTACATGATGTGATTTTAGTTGCATTCAAGAAAATTCCTGCTCCAAACAAAATACTCATAAACTTAGAAAAACTTTGCCTTCATAACTTTATTTCTACAGACCTAAGGCTTCAAAGGACAAATGACTTCGGAGGTGATATGTGCTACTCACCTGCTCATGGAGATGCAAGTGATTGATGAGGAATTCTTCCCTTAATGAAACATCACAGGGTCAAAGTAAAACAAGAATGATGCTGAAAACAATTAGCTTTAAATCACATTTTTGTCCAAGGAAGACCCAATAACTAAGAATAATACCAGGTCAAATGCCAGCCAGATTATGAATCCAGGACTCTTAAGACCATTTGTATTGGGAAAAGAGACAAAAACGAACAAACAAACAAACAAAACACTAACATACGATAACAATTAAGAAAAACATGGTGAAAAAATATAAACTAAATAAAACTTCAGCATTACTAATTAAAGGTAAAGGGAAAACAATAAAACCAAACAGTGATTGTAACCTCTTTCCCAAAAACCTACCTCCAAAAGAACCAGTCAGATTTTTCTGAAAAGTAACTAAAAGTTATAGAAAAATATTCTGAAGGTCGGAGACTCACTGGAGGGATTACAGAGCAGGGTTTTGGTTGAAGACAGTCTCCCAATGAGTAGGTGTCAGAACCTAGGGCACGACAAGGCCCCAGCCTTGCCATATATTCTACATGTGCAGTGACTTAGCAGTACCTTAATAATACCTAATTTCTGGCTCATACACTCAAAATTATATTTTATTTTCTTCAGGAAACATATAATTTGCAAAATTTTATTGAAATATATAATCTCTATAGAAAAAAACATACAAGTTATAATAATAAATGCATTGTTCAATGAATGCTCACCAAGTGAACACATTTCCGTGTATAACCAGTGTCTGTATCAATTAACAGAACATTACTTGTATCCCAGGAACTCATTTAAACCATTTCTAATCCCTATGTTAAACATTATTCTAATTTCTAACACTTTAGATTACTTTTTGCTATTTTAAAAAACTTTTTAAAGTGGAATTATACATTAGGTATTCCTAGTTCTGGCTTTTATTGTGAAACATTATACTTGTGAGTTTCATCCATGTTGTTTTTTGTAGGTATAGCTTCTTTGTTTGTATTGCTTAGTATTTCATCAGACAGATATATCACAGTTTGTTAACTTTATAGTTGATTGGCATTTGGTTGTTTCCAGTTTTTTTGTGTGTGTGGTGTTTTTTTTTTCTGTTTTTTAATAATTGTGCTATGAAAATTATTGTACATATTCTTTGGTTTATATATGAAACCATTTCTGTTGTGTTCATTCCTAGAGTGGATTTGCTGGGTCCTTGCTTTTGCATAAGTTCAACTTTAGTAGATATTACTGCCAGCCTTACTTCCAAAGCAGTTTTATCAATTTTACCACCGCAAGCTGACTCTGAGTATTTCAATTGCTTCTCACTGTTTTGCCAGCACTTGCTGTTGTCTGCCATTTTCAGGTTAGCCAAGTGTGTAAACATTGTAGCTTTAGCTTGCACTTCCTTGATAATTAATGATGTTGAATACCTGGTCATGTGTGTGCTGGTCATTTGTTTATCATTTTTCTGTGAAATACCTGTTCAAGTCCTTTGTCTAAAGTTTTACTAACTTGTCTACCTTTTTAAAATTGCCTTGTAAGGGTTCTTTATATATTCTGGACATAATTACTTTGTCCAATATAAGAATTCAAAAATCTTCTTCAGCCTATGACCTCCTTTACACTCTCTTAATGGTATCTTCGGATGAACTGAAGTTATTAATTTTAATGTGCAACTCGTCATGTTTTCTCTCTATGGTTAATGCTTTTTTATGCAGTTGGTGAAATCTTTGCCTACCCCAAGATCATGTGTGCTGATTCACATGTTTCTTCTAAAAGCTTTACTTTTTCGTATTTAGGTCTCTAATCTATAGTCAAATTAATTTTTATGTGCACTATGAAGAATGGGTTTAATATTATTTTTCTATGTAGATATCCAAATTGATTTAGCACCATTTTTGAAAAGGCCATTCTCTCTCCATGTGCTGACAGCTCCACTTCACCATATATCAGAAGACTGTGAATCCTTTTCATCCATGCTGTTTTGGCATAACTAAGTTTGCCTTGTTATTCTTGACCTTTTGAATTTCCACATAAATTTTAGAATCAGCAGCTGATTTTCAAAAAAATATATCAGCTGGAGTTTTGGTTAGAATTGCACTGAACGTATAAACTAACTTAAGCAGACAGCATCTTCAGTGTATTGAGTCTTCCAATCTATGAAGATTGTGTATCTCTCTATTTAAAGTCCTCTTTTAATTATGAACTTTTCAATGTAGTTGTTATACACATTTTTCCATTAGATTTATTGCTAGGTGTTTGATGTATTTGTTCTAAAATTATAAAGTTAACATTTTAAAAACTATTTTACTAATGTTTTCTGTATTAGACTTACTATCTTCACTTATTATTTCTAATAATTGTAGATTCCTTCAGATTTTCAACACATCCATACATGTGACCTATAAACAATGACAGTTTATTTCTTCTTTCACTACTAATGTCTTTTCTTTTCTTGCCTTATGGCACTGTATAGAACTTCTAGTCTAATTTTGATTGGAATTGGTGACAGAATATCTTTTGTGTCTTTCCCATCTCGGGGGAAAGCTGTCACCATTCACTGTGATGTTTGCTGTAGATCCTATTGCAGATGCTCTTTGTTGAGATGGAAAAAATGCCTTGTCATTCCCCATTTTCTAATAATCTCACTGTGAGTGTTCATTATGTTCTCCACACTCCTCTTTCCTCTCTGGCAAATCTTTGCCTTTTAAGTACCCTGATATTGGAAAAATTCTGCTCTGCTCTTTAGACGCATTTTATTTTTTTTCAATCCTCATTGCTTCCACAGCTCTCAAATGTCTGTATAAACATGACATTTTAAATTTATCTCACTTTATCTAGTTATTGCAGGAGGATTACTGGCCTGCTCTAACCTAATCCATCCTGTGCAGAAGTGGACTCCCCCTTAATATTTCAAAACTTTTGTCACTTTGTTTAATAATTACCTATTTTAAGTTCCATGTGGGCATTTTTATTTCTTCACTCATTTGGAGTAGGTTTTGCTTTTTAATTTGGGAAGTTTAAGACAAGTACCTTTTTGATACTCATTCTTTCATATTATTTTTTGCTTTTCCTTTCTTATGTTTCTTTGTACTTTAAAAAAAATTATTATGTAAGCTATGTATTCTTTGCCTGATACTTAGGGGCAATATAATATTATTGCTTTCAATCTTTTTCTTCTGCTGTACACACATGAAAGATGGCATTCATTTGGATATCACATTCCAGTAACATTCTTGGGACATAATATAATTTTCATGTCAGAAATATTAGTCTGGCTTTGCGCTCTAATTTTGTATTTCTTCTTTCCTGTTGACACTTCATATAGTAGACAGTATCTATCTATGATTAACCTATTACTCTTATTTCAATTGTTTTTTGAATTGTCATTTTTGTTAGTATAAATTGTTTTTTTGGATAGAAAGATGAGCGTTCTTACCCTGTATTAGCCCCAAATTTTACCTCAAACAGATACTATACCAAATAAGCTGAAGTCAAAGTTTTCCTTGTGTCACAGAAACAAAAACTTTAAATATGTATAATTAGTGAGCTATCACATTCCCAAAGGAGAGTACTTACAGGAAAATCTGCTGCAAACACCTTCTGTACTTACTGGAGTCACGGTGAACAGATTGGAAAGAATGATTTGTCTATCAAATACATGTGTGATAAAATAATTCAAAATTTATGCTAAATAAATGCATGCTGAATTAAAGTGATTCTTAATGATATGTGAAACTTTAGAGTATTCCTCAGGGTTTGGCCTATTTCTGTAAAAGTTACTGAAATTTTTAAACATTAGAGTTCAATTTTTCTCTAAGAGAGCTCCTTTTCTTAAGAGTGCCAAAAAATAATATTCTTGATAAAAAGGTACTGATTTGACATGAAATTAGCCACATCTTAAAATATTTTCTGTGTAGTTTTAAAGCAATAAATTATACCACCCATTATATCTAGCAAGATAAGTACAATATTAATTTTCTTTAAATCTATATTCTCATCCAAGGCAGGCACAGATGTCTTGTGATTCTTGCACTATTGAAATGAGAATTTATTTTTTTTTCTTATTCCTGCTAGACCATAATACTATCAAATCATGTACACAGACCCTCTTGTAGAATATTCATTGTTATGCATAAAATATTTTCTGAAGCCCTTCTATGTGCCTTTTTACATCTTATGAGAGTCATATTCAAAGCAAAATATTTGACCTCTGAATTCAATAAAATTAAAAAATTTTAAAGCTTATATACTTATATAAGGTATAAAATAGATAATTTTATATAGGGTAATGCTTCTCAAAATATAGTCTTGGAATATATATTGGCTTGCTAACCAAAGATGTTGATTCTGAGGCTCTCTAGAGATAAAATTAATCAGAATATTTTTGAGTTAGGCCTGGGACTCTGTACTTTATACACTTTATTTTGCTGCACATATGAAACTGGAAGATCACTGGTAAAATAGTAAAAAGCTTGGAACCACACTTAGCTTCAAATTCAAGAAGATCACTTATTAATTAAATTGTGATAGAGAGAAACCAAGATGGCAGCATAGGTAAATACCTAAACTGCTGCCTCACGCAACAATTTCAAAACTGCAACTAAAAGACAAAACGGACATCATCCAGAACCACAGGAAGACTGGCTGAGTGGAAATTCTACAACTAGAAGGAAAGAGAAAAACACACTGAGACTCAGAGGAGCTGCAGGAGGCAGAGGTACTGAGACACGCGCACAGAGAGGACTGGCAACTGAGTGTACGGCTGGCTTTCTCAAGTAGGAGAGAGACAAAAGCTCCTGACTGCACTGAACTCCAGTTCCGGGCGAGACTCTGGGGACCCAGACTCATTCGGGGAGAAACTGGACTGTCTAGCAGCAGGTGAAACTCAATGGTGGCTTTCTCTCAGAGGTGCTTGCAGCGATTTCCACAGGACACTGAGACACAGGAGCCTATCAGGGCAGGGCTGACAGGAAACCAATGATGTCTGCTCCACCCTGAGACTCCGCCCCATCCAAGCTGAGCACAGAGGCTTTTGCAAGTCTTGTCTCATAAGGGTGTCTCCAGCACAGAAATTCTCCCAGCGTAGACATAGCTGATCATCACAGCCAATTGGCCTGGAAGTCAATTCCTCCCAGTGATACCAACAACAATCAAGGCTTAACTACAACAAGACTGTGCACACAGCCCACAAAGGGGTGCACCAAGAATGTCCACCTCAGGTAACTGGGAAGGCTGAGCCACTGGGCCTTATAGGACACCTAGCACACAAAGCCACTCTATCAACTCAGGGAAGCAGTGAAAATGCGGAGACAAAGAAACAGATCACAAATGAAAGAAATGGAGGAAAGCAAATGACTGGATATAGAGTTCAAAACCACGGTTATAAGGTTTTTCAAGAATTTTCTAGAAAAGGCCGATAAATTTAGTGAGACTCTCGAGGATATGAAAAAGGACCAACTAGAAATTAAGCATACACTGACTGAAATGAAAAATAATATACAGAGATCCAACAGCAGACTAGAGGATCGCGAGAATCAAGTCAAAGATTTGAAATACAAAGAAGCAAAAAACACTCAACTGGAAAAGCAAAAAGAAAAAAGAATCCAAAAATATGAAGATAGTGTAAGGAGCCTCTGGGACAACTTCAAGCATACCAACATCCGAATTATGGGGGTGCCAGAAGAAGAGAGAGAGCAAGATACTGAAAACCTATTTAAAGAAATAATGACCCAAAACTTCCCCCACCTGGTGAAAGAAATAGACTTACAAGTCCAGGAAGCACACAGAACCCCAAACAAAAGGAATCCAAAGAGGACCATACCAAGAAACATCATAATTAAAATGCCAAGAGCAAAAGACAAAGAGAGAATATTAAAAGCAGCAAGAGAAAAACAGTTAATTACCTACAAGGGAGCACCCATACTATTGTCAGCTGATTTCTCAACAAAAACTATGCAGGCCAGATGGGAGTGGCAAGAAATATTCAAAGTGATGAATAGCAAGAACCTACAACTAAGATTACTCTACCCAGCAAAGTTATCATTCAGAATTGAAGGTCAGCTTCAGAGACAAGAAAAAACTAAAGGAGTTCATCACCATCAAACCAGTATTATATGAAATGCTGAAAGGTATTCTTTAAGAAGAGGAAGAAGAAGAAAAAGGTAAAGATAAAAATTATGAACAACAAATACATATCTATCAACAAGTAAATCTAAAAATCAAGTGAATAAAAAAATCTGAGGAACAGAATAAACTGGTGAATATAATAGAATCAGGGGCATATAAAGGGAGTGGACTGACAATTCTTGGGGGAAAGGGGTGTGAGGGGTGCGGGAAGAGACTGGACAAAAATCGTACATCTATGAATGAGGAGAGTAGGAGGGTGGTAAGGGCAGAGGGTGGGGTGGGAACCAGGTGGAGGGGAGCTATGGGGGAAAAAAGAGGAACAATTGTAATAATCTGAACAATAAAGATTTATTAAATTTAAAAAAATTGTGATCATTAGAAAGTTATTTAGCCTCTTTCTAGCTCATCCTATATAATAAAAGCCTAATATGCAAATTGTCCCCTTAACCGGGAGGTCGACTGGGAGTTCGACCAGGGGGCGGGGCTGGCGGGCCAACCCAGTGAATCCTTTGAGTTTCAGTCATTCCTGCCTCAACCATGCAGCAGCAACTCATGCTAATCAGGGTCCATTAGTGTGGCTAGTACAGTAATTCTTTTCTTGGGTGCTTTGAAGAGTATTATATGACCAGGTGGCAACTCACAGATTACTAGATCCTCTGGTAAAAGATTTCTTCCTAACCTTACCTCCTACTCCTACCCAAGAACACAGACCTCAGGTAAAGCAGAACCCAAACTTATGCTAATAGAAAACAAAAACTCTTCAAGTTGATTGCTTGGAATCATGGTGAGAGCAGTCACTCTTTCTTCCATTCTTTGGGTTCCAGGACTCAGTATTCTGCCTACAGCAGCACCATAAGCATGCCCCGACCATGCAAGTAGTCTCTATGCTAGTGCTTGAGCTGCCCCTGTGAGAGGCCGCACCAACATTCTACAAGTCCAACAGCTGATAGGTGTTGCAGACCAGTTGGTTCCTTGGTCTGAAGAAACGTGATGCAGTATCAGATGTTCTGTGAGTCCTTGGGCTTAGCTGCCCAAGGCTCTATTTGTACAAAAATTAAACCTGTAACTGGAATATGTATCAATCCAGATAAAGACAAGTTGCTGCCTAGGGAAAAGGCATCAGATCTATATAACTTGCCAGCAAGGAATGGGGTGAGCTCATCAAGGGATGGTAACATATTGAGGATTGCATGTCAATTTTTGCTGCTATTGGGTTGGACATTCAGGAGCAAAAATCAGTATTAGTGAGACAAAATACATACTGTGAGGTATATGCATTGCCTTCCTCCTGGCCAATATGGGTATTCCATTCAAGTGCCCATTGTAAAAGCATTGGAATGACTGAGAAGGAGGCTGGCTAATCCTCACCAGATGAGTCACATTATCCATTTGATTGCTCAGTGTCTCTGCTGCAGTGGGTGATCTTGAGTGGGCATGGATATAAGACACAGGAAGCACATAATTTTCTTATTGTTCCCTCTGGCAATTAGTTGAGAAGAACTCTCTTTAAGAAACGGTAGTTCTGGTGCTTGTGAACTTGAGAAGCACAGTGATGTGTAACTTCTGGAGCATAGGCATTATCAAGGGAAGAAAAGGTGGGAAGACCAAAGAAATTTATTAAGCCCTGAAGAAAGCCCTGATGAAATTTAATAAACAACTAGGTTCTCCTCCTAGTATTTTCACCAAGGGGCACATGAATGGACTAGCCATAGAGGCAATGCATACATCTAACAGTATGTATTCTAAATCATTGATCAGCCAGAGAAAGGCAGAAGACCCCGAGTTTGAGGAATTTTGTGCTATGAGATGATAACAGTTGGGCCGACATATGAGAAAACCATGTTCTTATCATATATTCATCATCCTATATTGTGAGGCCATTTAGCTTCCTTGTGTTATAGTCCTTTATTATGAAATATCCTTTCAAATGTATTTCCACATCTATTTATCTCAGTGGCACTGAGGAAAATTGCAAGTTTTGGAGCCAGACAAACCAGATTCAGATTTTATCTCTGTAATTTCATAAGGCTATTTAAATGATCTGAAATAGTCAAATGACAGGAACTAAATCCTGATGGGTATTATTATCAGTATTATTTATCATAGCCCTAAATAAATTTAATGAACATTTAATTAATTCCAGAATTGCTACTATTTACTCTAGAAAAAATTATTTAACCTTTATAAGTCTTACTCTCTCTTTTTTTTGCAAAGATATAGATTAAATGTCACTACTTACATGTTTTGTACTGACATTTCCAAAGGAGTCATATTTGGCCCGAAGGTTTCTAGAAAAACAAGACCTTTAGATTATTGATTTTATAGTTTTCCACTCCTTCAGTCAAATCAGGTGCATAGCAGTTGCTGCTACTTTCTCAAGGGTGGTTTGTTTATCCGGCCAGCTAGATGGAACTCAATACTGACTTTTAAAATTAAGAAGGAAAGTTTAATGTTCTTTCTAGAGTAATACCTACATCAGTACTTCAGTCATTCAACCTAGGTCATGTAGAGCTGTATTTGAAAATTCCCAAAACATCATGGCTATGACCCCAAGCATTCAGGAGAGTTGCCTTACTAACCAAAAAATAAGTGTTTAACCTCTTGTTCTCACCAAGCACATGCATTCTGACTTGTCAAATTCATCTCTATATATTCTTAGTGTCTGAGAAATTATTGTTTTAAAAAGCAATTTTCTCAATCTATATTATAACAGGCCACCGCTCTGTCAAGATGAGGCTTGTTTGAGCACAACATATATACGTACATATGTGAATTATTTCTGCTAAATGCAAATAAAAGTAGCAACAGTTGTTCTTTATATGCTTCTAAGATCATGTACATAATATATTACACAGCCAAGTCATAAAATATTAGTTAAATTTATTTTGTCAGGATTCATTTGCAGAGTCTATAATGCTGTTGAGCAGGTTTGAGCAGAGATGGATTTATTACTGGGTCTTTAAAGACTTACAAAATCTTCAGAGTTGCTGAAGAGATAGTTTTTAGTATGAATCAATACTTCAGGCCAACTCTCCTACCATGGACCGGGGACAAGTCAAACATTCCTGTCATTCAGGCCCATCCTGAGGAGCTCTGTTAAGTAGTGCCTATCAAGATTTTGTTGGTGACAGAATATCATAAAAAAACATTTTTCTTCCTCTGCTACAGATAAAACAGACTACTTTTATTTTCTCCTTGAGTAACTGGACACAAGGAACTTCCTAAAAAACCATCGGTGTAGTTAAGGCAGGGCAACAAAGTAGTAGAAACAGGAACCCTGAGGATTCTATTCATGCAAGTTATTCATCCTTTCTGGACTGCTGGGGCCTGTCCCATATTCATCATCCATGAAACTATGACATGCTCCTACAGATGGTTCAGTGGATGACATAATTTCGTTCACGATGAGCAGTTTAAGTGTCATAATCTCTTTGTATTCCTGGGTCTTAAGAATACAGTCTTGCCCTAGATCAGTGGTCAGCAAACTCACTAGTCAACAGAATGGCAAACCGCAGCTCGTGAGTGGCAAACCGCAGCTCGTGAGCCTCATGTGGCTCACAAGCCGCAGTTTGCCGACCACTGCCCTAGATGGTTTGGCAAACTGGTAAGAGCATCAGCCTGTGGACTAAAGGGTTGCAGGTTTGATTCCGGTCAGGGCATGTACCTCAGTTGCAGGCTTCAGGGCACATGTGGGAGGCAACCAGTCGATGAGTCTCTCTGGCATCAATTTTTCTCTCTCTGCCTTTCCCCCTCCCATCCACTCTCTCTAGAAAAATCAATGGGAAAAAAAATCCTCAGGTGAAGATGAACAACAACAAAAGATACAATCTTTACTGAATATACTCAGTCTTTACTGAAGTCCAGTACTAAGTCTGGAGCTGACTTTTCTTTTTTATTTACTTTTTCCATTGAAAATTTAACATTCAATATTATTTTGTATTAGTTTCAGGTGTAGAGAATAGTGGTTAGACAGTCATATACTTTACAAAGTGTTACCTCCGATATTTCTCATACCCACCTGGCATCATATACAGATATTACAATATTGTTGACTATACTTCCTATGCTATACTTACCATCCCCATAACTATTTTGTAACTACCAATCTGTACTTCTCAATCCCTTCACCTTTGTACCCATCCCCCAACCCCCCTCATCTCTGGCAAACATCACTCTGTCCTCTGTATCTGAGTTTGGCTTTTCAAATTGAAGCTAGTCCTCATGTGAAGAAGGCATGGGTTTACTCCAAGCCCTAGAGGAAATTCTGCACTGTGGCTCCTCTTGAGATTGGTGAGAGGCAGCATGTGACATTTCTCTGCATTACACGTTTATTGCCACTGGGACTGCTTTGTTATGAGGCTTGAGTGGTAGGACAAGTTATGCCATAGTTTAGACCCGCTGCAGAACCATCTTTTGCTTTGGACACGACTGAAATCTGGCAACCTTGTGGATTTCTCAGGAAATGGTTGGGGTAGTGAATTCAAGTGTCAGATATGTTGCTTCTAAAATCCAAAAGGGCCTGAAAAGCATTGTGCTTTTTTATTGTACAGTGTAATGTACATCAGTTTTCTCTCACTTCAGAGGGGTACCTTATGTGTCTATGACCAATGGATTCCTAGATATTTCACTGGCATGGCAAGCTGAATGTTCATGGGATTTACTGTCTGTTCTTTTCCATGCTGTGTTTTGAGGCATCTTATGCTCAACTCGTCCAACTAACATAATGATATCAATAGAATGGATAGCACGATGTTCTGTAGGATATCAAAATGATCAGTAACTTTCTGGACTATATATGAGAGAGAAAGAGAATTGACATGACCCTGAAATAAGACAATGAAAGTGTGCTGTTCTTCCTGATATTTTGTGCTATTTTAATTATTTTGAATTATTGAGATAAGTACAAAAACAGTCTAAGTCAATAACTACATATGAGGTGCCAAGGGTATGTTAATTTGCCACTGGGAAGATAGTTATATGAAACACTTGAATATTCCACAGTATGTGGAATTATTTTTGATTCTTGTATATGGTATGTTTTTATTAAATCAATGTATCTATCACTTGACCATTATAAGTTCTAACATTAATTGGTTGATCACATTAGTGTTTTGGAATTCTGGGTATTTGTGTTAGGTCAGAGTTAGTATTTAATTATCTTCATAATATCAAATATTTCTCTTTTCCCAGTACAGTCATAGTGAAAACTATTGACAGGTCACAATAAGACTTAGAAAAAGGACTCACATAGTTTGATTCCTCTTAATCAATGAGTTCCACAGCTAGCAACTGGATTATGTCTGTGAATTAAGAAGCCCTGACTTAGTTAAAGAATATTTTCTTGGACTCCCAGGGGTGCATAGTTAGGAGTGAGTAAGCAATCCATTCCAGTCCAACATTTCTATCTTCCTAAATTTTTAAGTTTTTGTTTTCTGCATTTATAAGAAATGTCTGTCTTTTGACCTTTATATAGTGTATGTCCTCACTGAGTTACTAGTTAATCAACTGAGCAAATAGTCTGTGCTCCTTGAGGTAATATATGAAATCCAAGATCTCAGATATGTATACTTCTAATAATAAATGTGGCTCTAATTAAACATTACCTTCCCAGTCGTCAGTCATGTTCCCAGGTTTGGGTCAATATCAATTAGCAAATTCTTACAATTAATTTGCAAAAAGACCCTATATATATTTCACCTGATTAGTAACTATACTCATAGATATTAAACTCATCATGCACCATCCACAAGCTCATTGATTATAGATGCAAATGAGACTCAGATCCCACTCTGCTACTTAGGACAGAGAGTTCAGGTGGATATTTTTAAAAGGAGCTTTCAGTACAAGTTGGTAATAGTTTGTTTGCACAAAGTTTTAAGTTCACCCTTTAAAACTACAGTGATTATTGAGTTCTCTTCAGATTCTCTGGAACAAAACCAAAGCACCAGTTGAGTCATACACAAAAGGAAAATCAATACCTAGAAGGAACAACAAACCACAAATATTTCAAGGAATAGTTAGAGAGCAGTTGCTTTTCTTACATTAAAGTTTATTCTGGGAATTTCCTTTCCAGCAAATTAGTTCTGAATCTTCCCACTTTTCTTGGAAACCATACAGAATAATAAGGGGGAAAGTGACAGCAGGCCACCATCAAATATTTACGCTTCCTTTCCATTGTTTAGAGTTGTTTCTTGGAATCAGCTCCCCAGCCTACAAAGTCTGGAAAGCCCAACCTTTTCTTGTTTGCTTGTTTGCTTTTGTGTTCAAAGTTCAATTTATTTTATTTTATTTTTTATTTAAGTATTTTTTTATTTAAGTTGCCATATAAAGAGTCTGATGAGACTTTCACTGGCAAAGTTGTGGAGAGTTTAATAATTTAAAAAATAGTAATAATGAGGGACTTCCACTTCCAGCCATGATAAAATAACTGGTTTTAAACAAGCCCCAATATAAGCAATTAAAATATTGGACAGTTTATATGAAACTACTGTTTTCAGATATTGGACAGCAGGCAGCACAGGGTTATTATCCCCAAGAAAAGGTAACAAATGAAGTGACTTTGACTTAGAGGCATGATAGAAAGAGAAGCAACCCCCAAAGAGCATGGAAGGCATGCTAATTTGAGAAGACAGAGATGACCCACTTTCAGACACTTGCCCAAAGACACCCACTAAGAGTCAGGAGACCTTTCCCTTCTCTCTAATGTTCTTCTTTGAAACCAAAATCTTATGCTTGCTACCTAGGAGAATGTGATGGCATAGAAGTTATTGTCTGGAGGGAATAATGAAGAAACCAAATCTTTCTGAGAGGTCAGATAAGATACGGGTAAACATTTTTCTTAATATTTATGACAAACTGTTAGTCAAGTCCTTGGTAAAAGCAGTTTCAGGGAAGTTTTAGGAAGAGAAGACAGATGGGAATGGGTAGAGAAGTGAGCAAGAGGTGAAGAACTAAGTACTAAGACCAGCTATAAACTAGAGGAACTCATGAGTGTGGGGTCAAAGGAGTAGTTTATTCACATGCAAAATACTTCCATACTTTTAATTATTTATGTAATGATAATAAAACTACAGTGGACGACAAATGCATGAGAGACTAGGGCCCATTCATAGAACAAATTATTTGCATTCTTTAAGTCATCTACCCAGACTTATGGAGCGGCAGCGATTGGTGAAAGGAGGAGAACTTGGGCCTTCTGACATTTTGTAATTTATTCTTCCAAAAACATTATTTGGAATGTATCAACCCATAAAAGAAATATCATCTAGACCAGTGGTCGGCAAACTGCGGCTCGTGAGCCACATGCAGCTCTTTGGCTCCTTGAGTGTGGCTCTTCCACAAAATACCATGGCCTGGGCAAGTCTATTTTGAAGAAGCGGTGTTAGAAGAAGTTTAAGTTTTAAAAATGTGGCTCTCAAAAGAAATTTCAATCATTGTGCTGTTGATATTTGGCTCTGTTGACTAATGAGTTTGCCGACCACTGCTCTAGACCTATATATTTGTAGAGATATTTTTAAGCTGCATTCCCAAATCAGGCACTTCAATGGGACCATTCACACGTGGGGTATACCCTCAGTAGCTATGCTTTTACTACAGTACCACCTGCCTCTGCCGCAGGTGACTGGTCCAGAATGGGCAAATGATTGAGCTAGACTAATCAGGTTGGCTCTCCTGGATTTTGGAATTAGACTTCAAAACAGTACAGTACAAGTTGGTCTTTGAACAGAGGAAGAGAAGTATAACTTCGAAGTTGTGGGGTAAGTAGCAGAGAAATCTGTTCTGCAGAGATAAAATAATTAAACACATTCACTGGTGATTGCGAAAGGACATGGACTTGCCTGTTTTTCTCCTCGTTGTGTTCCTGGCATCTGGTGCTGTACTTGGAATACAGTAAATGCTTACTGAACATTTGTTAAACGCACGAGTGAAAACTGAATTAATCAACCATTCAGGCTTGTATACTGGTAAAATAAATATGATGCCATATATTATTAGTCATTATCCATTTCTCTGAAGGTGTTATTTATCCAAAGATCCATATATTGATTTAACTTTATCAGAGCTATAAGATCTCCTAAGATAGATAATATGGGGGGAAAGAAAAGACATAACTATAACTTCTCTTACTGTTCATAAAATCATCAAGTCATTTCCTGGCATTGTTTCATTTTCAACCACAATTTAATTAATTCAATAAAAATCAAAGATTAATTTGATTATATTTGAAGAGAAATGAATTACTACAAGAATCCCATCAAATTTGACCAGTAGGTTTTATTATTATTATTTTATTAAGGCTTTTTTAGTGGTTTTTTTTTGTAATAGGCTACTTGGTTAGTAAGAGCTTTTTTCCCTTGGATATGGCAGCATGAAAACTATGTAGAGACTATTCCTGCTTCTAGGAGTCAGGGCTTCAGACCACCCTATTCCTAGATTTTTCAAATCACTCTGGCTCAAACTACTGTGATATAGCACATTCACTTCTCTCTAACAGCTTAAAAACATTACACTCTGAAAATGCTGATCAGTGACAGTTTGGCTGGACTTGATGAGGCGTTCTTCCATAACCACTAAGGGAAGTAGCCAATATTGAAGGTTAAATTCTGTTGCTAGGCAACCCAGAAATATCCAGTGTACCTAAGAACTTTCTTCCACTCAAACACAAGTTGTAGAGAACTGCATCAATCAATTCAACAATCAAATGCCATTTCTTGGAAAGAGAGCTCATCTAATAAGAACAAATCATTCCACAGGTGTCCAGCTTGTGTGATTAGACATCTGTAGTTTTTTTCCTAAAGTCTCTATGTGCACATGTGACCACAGTACAATTTTTTAATTTATTAGACCAGAGACTTTTAACTCATTAATTCAGCCCATTAACTGAACCCTTACTTAGCTATATGTCATGTCAGGTACTGCAAATACAGAGATAAATGGAGAAATCTTAGCCCATAGGGAGCCAACATTCTAATGTGGGAGATAAAAATAAACAAAGCTTTTCAAAGACAATAAAATAGGGGGTGGGGGTGGGGAAACCCACACAAGTAAATACAGAGGTAATGGGAACACCGTACAAGGAGTGATTAACTTTTCTGACAGACTTCATGTCTGAGCTGAGTTTTAAAGGAACGACAAGAAAATTTAAGCAGAAAAAGAGATACAGGCGTTCCCAGCAGAGGAATCTCTGTGTATTTGGAAAGTCGCAGGCCTATGAAACAACATGATATCTTTGGAGAGGCAAAGGCAGTTCGGTATAATCTAGCATAAGGTGTTGATGAAGAAGTCTGAAATGGCTGGATATGTAGACAAAGGCTGGATATGTAGGCCCAGATAACGAGGGCCTTTTGTTCCAGGGACTCTTTCATGCGTTGTCTGGGCCTATGACATTTTATCTTTGGAGTAGGGGTTCCGTGGGGGTTTTAATAGGGAAGAGGCATAATCATATTTTCTTTATTAAACATTTTATTGAATTATATTAAAGTAATACTTATTGGGATTTTTAGTGAATGAAATGCAAACCAAAATATTGAACTTGTTCATAATTTTATGATACTCTATCGATATTTTAAAATGTACCCTTCGAAAATGGAAACAGTTCAAGATGTACAAATTAAAACCTCTCTCCCCTACCACTTTCACTCACCCCAAGTCCCTCCACAAAGTTCATTGTTGTTAACAGTTTTTGAATGAATGTTCCCAGAAAATACACGCGCACACACACTTGTACACCTACCCCATGATCTATCTAGATAGTAAGATTTCTACATATTTACTAAACTGTCTGTCATTAACCTATCACCTTTGTAACTATCCACTATACATCTGTCCTCAAGCTATTTATCTCTGTATCCATCTATTGATTGTTAGTAATCTTTGTGACTTGTTTACTGTTGTTTTTGAGTAATGCAAAATTATAAAGATTATATATTACTTATTTAGAAAGACTAATCATCTGAAATTCATTTTTGGATAAATATCAGATAAGGATCAGGATTATTTTTTTTCATATGGATATCTAATTGAATCAGCACCATTTATTGAAATCATCATAATTTTTCCATTGAATGGCCTCTTTATCATAATTCAGGTGATCACATATATGTCATCTCTGGTCTGGACACATATAAAAAGCAACCAGTGAATTAGAACAACAAATCTATGTTCCTCTCTCTCTCAATCAATACAATTAAAAACAAACAAACAAAAACACAGCTCCCCTTCACCACTTCAAGCTTAGAGGGTAAAAACAGCTCACAGTTTGTAACAGTGTGAGAAATTTAATTATTCAGTAGTATTCCAGACCTTCATGGAATTTTATAAATGATCACTTTATAAATTACTCAGTTTGATCACACTAATTTATTCCTTCCAGGATCCTGAAATAGTACCTACATTTGCTGGTTCTTTTAGTATATAAAATGTATCATATTTAATTTTTTAAATCCGTATTTTAAAAATCATGTCTATGACTTGTTGCTTCTATATGACCCTCACCCTATTTCTGTTTGTCCAGTTCCTAGCCATTTTTCAATTCTTAGATGAAGTGCCATCTCTTCTCTAAGACTCTCCCTCCAAGGTGACTCTTACGTCCTGATTTGCTGCAGCAATCCTGGTTAACACCTGTTTTCCTGGCATAATTGTCAATTGCTTCCCCTTTCATTCTTAAAACTGCAAGTTTAGATGATAAATTATGTTGTCACCTTATCTATGAGTCCTTCAACCATAAGGAATTTCTCCTGATTCTGATCTCCATATAATTTTATTTGCATTTCTTACACAGAACATTATTTCTATTGATATCAGAGTCATTTATGTTTATCTCCAAACCTTTCATGACCTATGTTCTCCTTGAGAACAATACCATATATCTTATTCCCTAGTACACTAGGAAAAAATATATGTAGAAAGAAACTACATATATATTTTTAAATTTTATATATAAATTATATATTTATTTCTTCATATGTATATATTTGTATACATATTAAATATAAACTATGTAGAGAAATTATATAGATGATGTATGCCCATAAATATATGTATACATATGTATACACATATCTGTGTGTGTGTATATATAGAGATTGAATAATATTTATCTTCTTCACGATATAAAATAATTCCAATTTAATCATAATCTTTGAATTAAAGTTGGGTAAGTTTTATTTTTAAATTTATTGGGGTGAGATTGAAATTTTAGGAGGATAAAGGTGATCAAGCAAACACTTACTTGACTTTGAGCAGTGTTACTGCTCTCAGATAAGTGTGCCAGCCTCATGACAGAACAAAGAGATGAGAACAACATCAACTTAGAGGTTTATTCCAGAATAATGTGTGGCTTGGAAACTCTCCAAAAACTGGGGTACAATGAGGGGGCTAAATTTCACACAGACAGGTCACATTCATCTCTATATAAAAATTAAACAAAACGAAACTCTTTTTTAGCACAGTTTTGCAAGGCTGGGAACATTTAGATTACTTTTATCTTCCCAGTAGTAATATGGCATACTTCTTGATGACAAGAAACATATCTCATTCATTTTTGTTTCTCTGATATCATTTATCCCACTAACACTCTACTGCTGAACTGCTAATGTGCCTTCAAATATAGATCTCTTAGCTCAGAATACAAGTATCACGATATGTATAATTGCATGTGTGTATGTCTATAAACAAATTTAATGCTAAAGTACATCTACATTTTAAATTTGGCCACCATTTAATTACTATATTTTTAGAAACATAGTTTAGTACTGAATCAATGTTATTAAAAATGCTATCAAAATATTCTTATAGGTCACACTATGCTACAAACAATACAAAGCAGTTCAAGTTAGGCCTGTTAACTTCCTTTATACATAAGCAAACAGCATCAGCATTAAAATAAAAGTCTCCTGTCAATGACTTGATTTGCCCACCGTACATCTTCAAACATCTGCTATATAGACGTGTCCTTCACTTTAAACCAATTTTACATATTGTCAAGAAATTAAATGTGGTCTCTTGAAGCTCTGTCAAGTGCAATTTCCATTATAGCCACCAATCTTAGAATTGTAAGAGATCAATGAGTTCATCAAGCCCTTCTCTCCGCATGGATTGCTCTCAGCTGTGGTGACATGACAGAACTGTGTGGCTTTTGAGTACATTACATACTCATGCCTTACTTCTGAACTGTTAGCAATAAAGTCACTTATAGATTAAAGATGCTAGAGAATATATGATTGAAGAAGAGCTACAGTGAGAGGAGAGCAGCTATGTCACTCGATGCAGAGTGGAGTTGGATGCTTTGCTGCATTGCACGACCTCCCAGCCCTCATGCTTTACCTAATCTCCCTCCCTTTGCTATTTCTTACCATTGGCAGAAAGTGTAAGGTTAACCAAAATGACCCCACAATCCTCCACTCCACCCTACTCTTTGCTTAGAGTGACATATATTAGCAGGTGTTTATTATTTTAATGTATATGTATTCCTAGATATGGAGAAATGAGGTGGGTGGGGGTCAGAAAACAATTAAGTAAAAGTAGCATTGCACTAACCTATGATTAATAATAGTTCAGAAATTTCAACAATTCTGTAAACCACAATCCTACAATGCATGTTAGGGTTGGGAGGATGCACAATATAATTTAATTTAATTTTCTAATGCTGGTTATAGAGGTGAGTAAGAACATTTTCTCTGATTCATTGTGGCATTTCCAACTTACTTGAAGAGACATATTTTCCCACATTACTGCCTAGGACTCTGAATAGTTCTTATGTTTGAAGTACCTATGATTTTTTAGACTAGGCAATCTCACCAATACTGCAGATTTACTGTATAATAGAATATCAAATCTTTTCTGCCTTGCCAACTTTTCAGCAGTTCTAAAGTGGACATAAGATTATATTGACGCATAAAATCCTAGAGAGAGTGAGTACTAGGTTGCATTTTACCATTTTAAAAATAAATTCTATCTTTTCTTTTGTAACTGTGATAGCATTATTTCCTGGTCTGTGGACAGAAATGTCATTTTTTATATTAGAGGAAATGTCAGACATCATTTCGGAGGGGTTTTCCACGGACAACTCGTGATCAAATAGTCTGGAGGAAAAGCTCTGCAATAATTCTGCCCTTTGAAATATTTTTGGATATTTTTATATTCAAAAATTATTTTAAAATTTTAATTTTTCAGTTTCTCAAGTTTATTTTAGAAGACATCAGATTATAAGCTATTCAAATAATCAGCCATGCCCTTTTCTCTTGGCAGCAATTATTGCAGTATCATGGAAGTTTCCAATTGGTCAGCTGCATTAAAATGCCTCTTCTAGCTTCATTCAGGAATATTTGCTTCAATATATACCTCTAATGTGATCAACATGAGATACATTTGTTTTCTTTACATTATCATTTTCAATGGCAAACTTTGTAATTCAACTACCTTGTAGTGCTACTAAAAACAATGGGATCTAATCTGATTGCATGAAGATGCTTTAGGGAACCTGTTCTATGAACAGAGGAATAGAGCAGCAGCATTCTACTGTGCTTTTAGAGTACAGCTAGACCTTCAATGTTAAAAGCCATTACCAAGAGTTTTCTCTTAGAGGAAGTCCAAAGTGCAAGTAGCTATTGTGGGTTTAAGTACAGAATAGACTGTGCAAACTGAAGTTTGTTTTGATGATGGCCTCAATAACTCTACAATCAAATTGACAATATTGTTGGTTTTATATGCTCAAATTTATGTCTTTTTTATTGATTTTAGAGATGGGAAGGGAGAGGGAGAGAGAGATAGGAACATCAATGATGAGAGAGAATCATCGATTGGCTGCATCCAGCAAGACCCCTAGTGGAGATCATGCCCTGACCAGGAATCAAACCATGACCTCCTGGTTCATGGGTCGATGCTCAACCATGGAGCCACACTGTCTGGGCTGTGTGCTCAAATTTAGAAACCATCACATTGTGAAGATATCAAAAGCCTGAATTAATGTAATATTCCTTATGCATCAATATAAACAATGCACATTAATTACTTAATATGTGCTATGAACTGTACACAGATTACTTCACCTAATATTAAGATATTCCTACCCTGGCATGGTGGCTCAGTTGGTTGGAGTTCTGTCTGTACACCAAAAAGCTTGCAGGTTCAATTCCCAGACAGGGTATATACCTAGGTTATGAGTTTGATCCTCGGTCTGGGCAACCAATCAATGTTTCTCTCTCTCTCTCTCTCTCTCTCTCTCTCTCTCTCTCTCTCTCTCTCTCTCTCTCTCTCTCTCTCTCTCTCTCTCTCCTCCCCCCCCTCTCTCTTTCAATAGACATATCCGGGGTGAGTGAGGATTAAAATAAATCAATACATCAATGAATTTCTATAAAGAAAAGTACTATGCCATCCTCATTTTATGGATGAATAACTCTTAGCTCTCTAGGTTCTATAAGCTTAAGGAAGTCACAGCTAGCATGTGATAGAGTCAAGAATTTAACTTGGACAATCTGACTCCAGCATCTTACACTCTTAGGCATAAAACTATTACCCCAGTAGTATAGTATGATAGTTAAGAACTGTAAAGTTAAATATTGGTTTAACCCTGACTTTATCATTTTCCAAGGAAGTATTTCAGGTAAAATAACTCTTCAAAGCTTCCTGCAAAATAGGAGTAAAAATATCTATTTCAAAGGCTTATTTTGAGGGTCAAAAAAATAATATAAAGAGAATTCATAAAAAGGCTTGCTTTTTCCATTGATAAATAGGTGGGCTACCTAAATTTCACTTATCTCCACACATCTTCTAAAATAAAACCATAGAGACCAAAACAGGCAGCAAATAAAACTATCCATAGTTTATTCCTACAGTACAACTGGGAGACAGGTGATAATACAATTGTAAGTTTACGTTTAGGTAGATCAATAAGAATCTGAAAACAGCAGAATTGTCTCATGGGCTCACATAAAATCAGATAGTCAGGCAAGAAAGGAGCAGAAGAGAATAGAGTGCAACAGGAGCAATGGGACACAGACAACACGTTAAGGTTCAAGTCCAGAGGAAGTCGTCTCTATCCTGACACAGGGAACAAAGAGAACAAGAGCAGGTCCAAGATCTGATCAGAATGCTTATCTACTTGACAGTGAACGTTAAGAGGTTGGAAAGGGTGTAGCCTGAGAGCAGCAGTCTTGAGGAGCCACAGTCCTAGAGGAGAGGGGGCACCTCAGGAAGAAGGCTGTCCCTTGGGTGGCAAAAAGAAAAGATGGAAGTGGCAGAAAGAAAGCCTCTAAGGAAATGAAATATTTTCAGAAAATAAGATGAAGACAGAAAAAACCCACATGCTCTATTAAAGAGATTGCACTTTACTGTGAAAACAGAAGAAGCTAGTGAAGTAAGAATTTGGTAAATTTCAGGAGGAAATTTTATAAACCTTATAAATACTCCCTCTACCCGCTGAGGATCATCGGCTGTTGTTTATTCAGAAATATATCAGACATCCTCATGAACAGAATAAAGAACCCAGAGTCCATCCCATAACATACTGAGAAGAAAATAGAACATAAGGAACATGCACATACGTGCACATATATACATATACATGTACCACACACAAACACTTGAGGCAGAGAATAATATATAGCACACTGAGCCAATATGAATTAAACTGTTTAGTTGGAGGTATAAAAGAACACCATAAATTGAAGATGAAAAGCTTAATAAAATGTTTTGAAATAATGGGGACTTCTAGTTTCAAGCCAACATCTAAGAACTTGGAACTTATCACTCCTGTCCTTACAAGTGAAAGATGAACAAGCTGAAAATCAATGACTTTTCTTGGTCTCATTAGAAAACTGAGGTTACAGGGCAAACAGCCTCCCTGAAACTTGCAGAGACCAGTGATCCAGTCAGAGTTGAAATGAGGGCAGCGAATTCCTCCAAATATGAAAATATACTCTTTAGATGAAACACTACGAATAACCTGTTTCTGATGTGATAAGGAAAACTCATCACAGAGTTTCTAGTAAATAAACACTAAACTGTGAACAAATAAACTACCATAAATAACTACTTGAGAGCTCTAGAGAGTGAACCAGGTAGATTTGGGAGAGTAGTTAAAATTTGGAGAGAGGAAATTGCCACTTTTATGAGAGTCTGAGATATGAAATGTCAGATTCTAATTTTGTGACTTTGGCCTGAAAGTGAGCCATAATTGCAGGGCAGAGTAGGCAGCTATAACCCATAAAATGTCTTCCGTCTTTATAAGCTGCGGAAACAGGAGATACAGCTCAGGCAACAACGGATCTCAAGGAGTGAGGAGGAATACCTTGAAAAGGAGAGAACCTGAGCCAGAAAGCCCACTTTCTGGCAATAAACTCTGCCTAAAGTTTTGCCTTATGTAGGAATCAAAATTTATTAGGTGCAGCCGAAATGTAAACGATACTAAACATTTTTTAAAATGTATTTTATTGATTTTTTTACAGAGAGGAAGGGAGAGGGAGAGAGAGTTAGAAACATCGATGAGAGAGAAACATCGATCAGCTGCCTCCTGCACACCCCATACTGGGGATGTGCCCGCAACCAAGGTACAGGCCCTTGACCGGAATCGAACCTGGGACCCTTGAGTCCGCAGGCCAACACTCTCTCCACTGGCCAAACCGGTTAGGGCTAAACATATTTTTAAATCCTGATAACTAGAAAAGTTCAGTTTAGTAAAATAACAGTGATAGAAGAATGAGGATAACTCTTGGATTTCATAATAATGGGCTTTGACTTCTAAGTCTATTATCAAGATATATGCAATTATACTGGCAACATTTAAATGAAGGCTCTGATACAGTTTTTCAGAGGTCACAGTCCATAAATTTATTTTTTCTCCATGTACCAAGGCTTTGATCCCCAAAGGCTGCTTGGAAAATAGTTGTCAGGAATGAGAGTCATTACTACAAAAGATCTTGTGGTCAATGGACAAGCCTATTTTGCATTCCGAAGTCCTGGAACAGGCAAATCATGGAAAAGTTGTCAATTGAAATAGAGACATCATTTTGTTCAATCACTAATAGTTTCCCTGAAAGTATCCTATTATGAATCTCTGTCCTTTTGTTTCCATGGTTATGGTAATAGTCACCTTCCCAATATAAATACTTAATATATTTAAATTACTGCTTCTCTAGTTCTTACAAGTAAACACGTCATGAGCAGTTTGGTTAATAAGACTTTGTTCCAACCATATTTCAATATGTCCTCTATTAGCATGCCATTCCAATACATGCCTCGGGAAAAGCTCTTCATGATTGTAGGAGAAACAGGTGCTCATCTCCCAACTCACCAGACCCAAGGGCAACAGACAGTGGGTCAGAATGCTTTGATTTCAATGGAAATCTATACAATTCTCTACCTGACACCTGAAGTGGAAAAAAAAAATTGGGCAGGGGCATGAGTTAGTATTTATATCCTTGTAGAACTGGCTGATCTTCAGTGGACCACCCTACTTGAGTTCTTCCAAGACTTGAATGTTCTGAAAACAAATTTTTATTCATGCCACTGAACAATTATTTTAACCCTCTTTGCAGTTAGCCTTGCTCTTCTTTGTATGCTTGAGCTTAGAACCCAGGTCCTTGTTCACATGTCCATGCTCTTCATCCTTCTATACAATTTCCCACTGTATTTCAGCCATTTTTAATAGTATTCCCATAACTTAATTTGAATAACTCTTACTCAACCTTCACATCTGAGCTTAAATATCATTATCTCCTAGGAAACCGTACTTATATTTCTCATGTGTATCCATTACCACCTACCTTGACCATCATGGAACTCCCCATGCTATATCATTTTTGCTTACTTACTTGTTTGTATTCTGCACTAGTTTATGCATTTTATCTGTACAATTTAACTGACTTGTTCATTGTTATACTTACAGTGTCTTTGATTATAGGTTTTCAACAAATATTTGGTAAATAAAAGTTCAAAAGAAATAACTAAAGACATTTATTCACTCAGTTCCTGGTTAGAAGGATAGATAGATGGATGCGTGAGTGAATAAATAACTAAATGACTGCACCAGAGACTCTCCTGACTGGCTTTTGCCTCCGGCTGTGCATTTGCCTCCAGGATATTACATAAAAGGCTAAGGGATTAGTCGGAATATGCCAGATCAGTGCTTTTCAAATCTTAAGTGAATAAAAATCTCCATGGGATTTAGTAACTCTAGGATGAGGCCTGAGAGTCTACATTTCTAACAAGCCCCTAGGTAATGTAAATACTATGAGTCTGTGGACTAACATTAAATAACAAGGCTTTAGGCTTAAGGATCAACAACACAACAATACAATGAAATCTTAATAGTTTAATACAACAAAATTTTCTTTCTTCTTAGGTCAACTTTAGGACACTTTCCAGGGTAGTTCTTCCATTGGTAGCTCAGGGATCTAGGTTGCTTCTATTTTTGCAGCTCTTCCATCTCAATGGAGTTTCCAAAGTTGCCTTTAAAAATAGGATGGCTAGAAAGTCAAGCAAGAGCTTTTTGCTGGCTAAACTCGGAAGTGTCCTACTTGCTTTCACCTACAGTCCATTGGCCAAAGCTTGTGATGGGGCTTCACTTGATACAAGGGAATAAGTGCCAAGAAACAGGAATAGAACTGGCATGAGTGAACACTAAAAATCCCTTCCCACTCATTAATGTCACCTAAAGCAGTGGTTCCCATTCCTGGATCCACAAGAGAATTATGTAGGGTTTCATGAAAAAACTAGCATTCTCCAGGCTCTACCAATTCTGATTTAATTAGGTTAAGAGGGGGTTCAGGAATTGCTATTTTATAAATTCTTCTCTGGTGGGTGATTGAAATGTTTAGCCAGGGATTGAAACATTGATTTAACAGATACACTCATATCTAGCTAGCTCGTCTACAGAATTCCACCTGACAAGTAGAAACAGAATAGAGGCACAGAATGGGGCAGGATAATTTTCAGCATCTCTCTGTGAACCAGGGGTGACTGCAGATATCTGTTCTTCCTTCAGAACAGGAATAAGTAGGACTAATAATACATGCTCATCTTACTTTAAATTTGAGGGTAGCCAGATCTGGCCAAATTTTTTTCATTTGGAAATAATTCAAAGCATTATCACATTTTTAGATTTTTGTAATCTATATCAGTTAACTGGAGGAAGCCAACCTCATGATGATATCTTTAGGGGTAGAAGAAAAATGTCTGTGAACTAATACTCAGTTTTTAGAATAAGCATATTCTTGATTTTTCAGATATGTACATTTGGAGATATTACTATATCAAATAAATGTCAACATATGTATTTTTAGAAATTATAATATACTATAAAGTTTGATTATTTTAGAAGCAATGTCATTTTGAATTTAGGATTTTGCATGTCCACCGGCCACTGGGGCTTGGACATTTCTGAGCCTGTCTGAAGAAATCGTATGACAGCCCAGTGGGCAATGCTATTTATTTGCTTCGGAAGGGTTGACCTGCTGCAGAGAAGCAATCACCACAGAAGAAGAGGTGATTATGAATATTGCATAGTGTCTACCACTCAGACGTGTCTTTCAGCCCAACTTCTCCATGTCTGAGTCTTATGGAGAAAAAGGAAACTATAAATTAAACATGATCAAATTCTTCCCCAAAATTCTGTAAAATATTTGGAGTACAATTAGAATTCTTCTATCTTGATGAATCTGATCCCTGGAGAGAGAGATATCAAACAGAGGCCTGGCACAGTCCAGAGACCACCCTAGTGCAGCAGCAATCAGGAACAGACACAAGTGCCTAGAAGAGCAATATGGACCCTTCCCAGGACTCTTGCCCTGATTATGCTTATTTATAAGCACACGTGAGACATTCTCAATCATAGGCATACAGGGGAACTGGGAGGGAGGATTTGAATGAAGCTGAAGTCATCTCATGCTTGTGAAGATAGCTAAGTCCAGACTTCCTAAACTCCTTTCTGATACTAAGTGTCCACTCTCAAGCTTATAGGAAACGTCATGCATATGAAAAAATCGAGGTAGTAAAATCTGAGTTATCATTTTTAATTGAATCCATTCTTAGTCACCAGATAATATAATCCAGGAAGTGTTTAATGCAGATAATGCTAAGTTTTCTGGTTTTTTAAGATTTACTAAAGTAAATATTTAATCGCACATAATCATTATTTTGCTACATGGTAATTAAGAATAATTGCTAAGTAGTTCACAGAAATGACAGTAATTAGCATTAATTTTATGCAGACAAATTACTTTTTTCATTTTCCTGGTTTCATTTTGCCAGTTTTTCTGTATCCCTAATCAATGTTGATGTCAAAAGTTGTAGTCACTATCACATACTTTCATAGGCAGGCACACACCCACACATAAACTCATGCCCAGACAAGTTTCTGAACCTACTGGCCAACCTCAGCAATTTTATATTTCTGGAAGGCATGAAACAATATATCATAAGCCTGCATGCTGAGTTGGTGAAGAGTGCTGGCCAGGTAGGCCTATAGTAATCTCAAATGAGACTTTTGTGTAAAGATTCAGGCACAGGTGATAAGAAGAAAAGTTGAAGATGGGTGGTGGCAAGTGGAAGGGAGAGAACATGGTATGAATGTATCTCTAGCATTTAACACTTCTGAGGCATAAATAGGAAGGAATATCAGAACTGAGAGAAAAGATGAAGAATATATAGAAGACACTTGGTCAAGACTAGACTCTTATTTTTCTTTTGATACTAAATCTCCACTCTGGATACCCTAAGATAACTTAGTCGTTAGTAATAGGTTTGAAAGATTCTCCCATCTGTGCAAATGGCTTTTGCTTTATTTGTGTAATAAAAATTGAGTAACAACCTATCAGGATGTACAAGAATCTCATATCAAATGATAATTGTAATTTTATTCACAATAAGTTCCATGAGTTTTTGCCAGAACCCTGAAATTATACTGTGCCAGAGGTCAAACAAATGTGATTCCACTTGTGGTAATGGCAGAACTTGTCATTTGTACCAGTACTTCCATTGAGAAAAGTTTAGAAAGCTGGATGGATTATTAAAAGCATCTTATTGAAGGTAGCATCAGATCACTACTAAGGTAGGAAGAATTATGGAGCAAACATCAGGACCGAGAAGGGAATCTAAAGAGATAAACTTATCATGTGGGGACAGTTTTCCCCATGGAGCATCAGTTAATTGCAGACAAAGTGCAAAGGAAGCAGAGAAGCTGAAGGGGACTTTCAATAGGACTTACTGAGCTAAGCAAACATTGGGAATTCAGGGATCACTGAGGGTGTGTGTGTATGAAACTTCCAAGTTTGGGTGGAGACCTTGAAACCTCTAGCCTAGAAATAAGAATAAAAGCAAAATAAAAGTCTGAAACCCAGTTACAAATCATCTAATCTATAATTGAATTACTAGTAAGGACTTCCAGGATATCTAGTGTTCATAACTATCTGCCCAAAGCAAACTTATATCTGTATGGAGGAATATAACATCATATCAGGGATCAAACTATTTTTATTTTTTTTTATTTATATCCAGCTTTGAATAAAAGCTAACCAACCATATAAGAATGTAATTTCAAAAACAAAATAAATAAAAGACAATAGATACAGAATCTGGAGTGATCTAGATAATAACTACCAGACACTATCTTAAAGTAACTATGCTCAATGCATTTAAGGATATAGCACACAAAATTATGAACTTATGTATAGAATTGGAAATTCTAAAAAGAACCAAAAGGCAATTCTAAAACCAAGAAATTGAAAATGTCAAATATAATATTAAAAACTTGATAGAAGTTTAACAGTATATTAAACACAGCTAAAAAGACAATAAAGAATTAGAATATATGTGCAAAGAGAACATTATATATAATTTATTGTAATCTCCATTTTTACGAATACTTCTTTAACTACTTAAGCAATAGTCCAGCAATGGTCCCCACTCTTAGGATAATGTTGTTCTCATTGTTACCCTCAGCACCTCAGTAATTTTGCATTAGCTTCCATCAGTATTCTGCAGCCATCTTATCAACCTCTCCCCTTTCAACAGCTAACCCTGGAAGACCATATTCCTTTCCCAGTACCCTCGCCACAGTGTCAATACAGTTGTACCCTGCTTGGCACTCAGTCAGTAGTTGCTCAGCCATAACTAAAAAAAAAAGAACAACTAAAAATTTGGAGTGGGGGCTAGTCTTCTAGGCGACATACAACTTCTCTTTTTGATCCTAACATCAACATCAACAAAAATAAATGTATATTGACCATCGCTATGGATACATCAGTGAAAATAAAAAGCAAGCAATCAAGCAAACAAAATTCCAAAAGTTAAAAATCTCTGTTTTCCAGAGATTTATAATATTATATAATATTCTAAAATGTGAAATACATGATGAATAAGTGGTGTTTTAACTTATACTATAATTGAGTTGAGGTAAAAATAAACACTTTTATATATTTTAACATATTTTTTATTAATTCAATCCTTGCAATTCATTCAGACTAACTTTATGACACAGTATATGGTGAATTTTTAAAACGTTTTTTTTTCTGTATTTGGAAAGAATGACTGTTCTATGAGATATTCTCTAATTTCTGCTAAGTGAGTTTTGCTAATAAAAATGCTTACAATGTTTATGTTTTTTAATAATTTATTGTCCGCTTAATCAACTACTAACAAAGGAATGTAAATTTGACTAATGATGGTTGTCCATTTGTCTGTCTTTTTACTGCTGTTAAAGTGTGATTTACATTTAATGAGGCTCTATAAGTTAGGTGCATAAAAAGTTGGAGTTATATTATCCCCCTGGAGAATATACCTTTGTTTTAGTATGATAGGCCTCTCATTATCTATGGTTATACTTTTTGTTATAAAGCCTTTTTTATTTGATATTTGATATGGCAACACAAACTTTCTTTGGTTGACATTCATGTAAAATTGCTTCTCTGGAGAATTTCTTGGCTCTACGTCTCTCAAAAGGCTTCAATCAATGTGTTGGCTGGGGCTGCAGTCATCACCAGATTTGAAAAGGCGCATATGCTTCCAAGAAGTCCTCAAGTGGCTTCCTAGATTGCTGGCCAGAGACACACTAGTCCTTGCCGTATGGTTTTCCCCAATATGAGCACTTGAAATATGGCATCTGAGCTGTATTGACTTGCTGGTTTGCTCTGAGGGAAGTCGCCTATCTTGCTGTGACCTTTCCCAAAGGACTGAAGCCATCTAGGCTGCCAACGTGAGGGAGCTTGGAAATAAGCCTTGTGATGATTGTCCCCCTGGCCAGCACCTTGATTGCAGCCTTTGAGAGACCCTGAGCCAAAGGCAGCCAGCTAAGGCATGCCAGGACTCCTCACATAATAATGTTTGTTGTTTTAAGCTGCTAAGTTCTAGGGTTAATGTGTACTATGCAGAAATAGATAACTAATACAACTACCAAATGTGAAGAAAACATTCTAATTTGTAGAAACCACATACATTTTTTTTCTTAGAGGAACAATCTTGTTCGAATCAATAGCATGTGCTTCCCCCCCCCTTTTTTATTGATATATAATTGACATACAACACTGTACAGGTTTAAGTTGTACAGCATAATGACCTGACATATGTATATATTGATTATCACAATATGTTCAGTTAACATCCATCACCTTATAGAGTTATAAAAAGACAGTCTTTCCCTTGTGAAAAGAACTTTTAAGATTTGCTCTTTCAAATATACCACAGGGAATTTTTAACTTTAGTCATCACGTTGTGCACTACATCCCCTGGACTTATTTATCTTATAAGTAGAAGTTTGTGCCTTTTGACTACCTTCACCAAATTCCCCCCACCTCTACTTTTTTTTTTTTTTTTAGCTGGCAATATCATTGTGGAAATTTATCATATGGATACTGGATATCATATAGATCTTAAAGGCCATATCTGGGCTGAATAAATGACTGGAGCAAAAACTGGGCTCTCTTATTCATTATGATTACTCTTGCCATTTCTGTGCCATAGGGTCTCTGCTTCTGTCTTCAGTCTTGTCTCTGCATAGCTATAGATACTCTCTGCTTCTCATTAAGATTTGTCTGTTATAGTAAATCTCTCTGAATACATATGTCATACAATTCCCAATTTTTTATGCGTTTGTAGTCCTATGCCAGTTTATGTATTGACTTGTATTTAAAAGTGAGTCCATTTCAACTGGAATTGTCCCATTTGGCTTGGTTTAACTTTCAAATCCAGGTGCTCAAAAGAGACTAGTTAGAGTCCCTGTACCCCAGTACAAACTCCCTGGAGATGGCATCTGCCTGGCTCAGTGTGATTATCACTCATCTCTTCTCCTGTTGAAAGTTCAACTCAACAGAAATATAGGGACGGAGTCAGAGAGTGATAGAAATACCCATTTTGTTTCTGGTGAAGCTAAATTGCAGGAGTAGGAACAGCATTTGCTTCAAAAACAGCAGATCCCCCAAGCTTTCTAGTAATATCTATTAACTGATTCTGGTAATACATCTTGAAATAGGGAGGATTTGGAAGTTTGCACTGACCAGTGAGAAGCAGGTGGGGAAAGTCCACTTGGCAAGTAGACTCCACTGAGCAAGAATAATTAAAAAATTATAAGCTACTTATAGTCCATCAAAGAAAAGATATTACTTCTGAACAGCACTATAGTAGTTACTAAGATTATAATATGTACTAAGTAAATCATAATAGAGGGGAAACTCATGTTTGTTTTAACTTGCACCTAAGGAATATTAATAGGAAATCTTACATCTGAGAAATGGTAAATGTCTTATTAAAATATAGAGAGGACATCTCCATCCCTTTCATAGACTCTCAACTATTTCTTACATCTTAGGAAAGGGTTTCTGATTGCCAGTCCAAATATGTCATCAGTGCCCAAATGTCAAGGGTTAAGATGCATGTTTAATAAAATGTGGTTAGTAAAATGTCATGTGGCAAAATTTCAATCATGAAATGTTACAAAATGAGGGGTCATGGCAACCTGTCGTGTAGAAGAAAATGTCAGTAATGGAATGGAACAGTAAATAACACTATCCTGCTTCTTATCTAAATGGGCACTTGGCAATTCATTTCATTTTCACTTGATGACTTTGCTTCCTCTCTCTTTTTCTATACACATAGGAGTGCTCCCTTTTCTTCCTTTGCTATCTCTGTCCCTGCCCCCTGCCGCCATCCCCTCCCCCCATATTTGCATTGGTAATGAAAACTTTTGTTACAGGAAGGTATTATAACCATCCTGCTGGACACCCACTCAAAATTTGATTTGGATGTTGAGACTAATAACACCACTGCTTTTCTGAGGAGAGCAGGATGGTTCAAAATGGCTTAAAAGAGCGTGGAAAGGAGGCTGTCTTGCAATGTTTATGGTAGGGAGAAGGAGCGGGACTGGAGTCAGAAAATGGCATGCCTAGTTTGATTTTTATGCCAAAGAAGGGAGCATCTGGGCTCTCTTAGGAACTGGTCCAGATGAGAGACAACGGGGAAGAAGTCATGGTGAAGCGCCAACATTTTCAGCAATCAAACATGTACAAATGCATTGACTCTCTGTTACAACCCATCCCCTGATATTTGACTGATGACTAAAATGCAACATGTTAACTTCATTGAGTTTGAAATTCATTTAAGTAGACTGTTATACTAATTTAGGTAGGCTGTTATTGCACTCTATGAGGGCTCTTAAATGAGACTGGCAAGAGCAAAAAAAGAAAAAAAAGATTATTGGATGTTTTCTTCATAAGCCCAGTATATATATATATTCTTAAAAGTAAAGCAAGTGCCTTGGTCACTATTAGTTATGTCTGGAACTCTGAGGAGGATAAGGCATGTATTGGTAAGGATGTAGCTTTAGTAAGTTTAGAGACATGTGTGACCTTGATTTATGTTTTGGGTACCCATGAGACAAGAAATTACCAAAGCTCTTTTTACCCCTAAGGGGACAATCGTGGATAAGGAATTATTGGTGCCGTAGGGTGGATCAGACAGCCAGACCATTTGCTATGGCTCTGGAGACTAAACTTGTGTGGAGAGGGCTGATAGTTGGCCAAGGCATCCAGGGCTGAGATGCCTGACATCCAGTGTTTCAAAGCCTGAAGTTTGACCTGTTGTGTTGATTCTTGTGTCTTGTCTTTTATCAGGGTCATTAAGGTTAAGGGATTAAAAATTGCTGCTCTCCAGTGAATTCCATCATTTGTGATGGTGATAATGTTATCCTTAGAGTTTACACACTGCCTTTGCTATTCATTCAGTTGATCCCAAGAACTCAGGTAGCCAGAGGGACTTGGAGAGGGTTTACCTCCCATAGCACTCTAGTAAATAACAAGAGACTAAGGACAGAGGAGGGCACATCCTCCTGCAGGTGGGATATGTTTGGCTCTATCCTGGTAGCAAGGAGCCTCAGTAGTCGTGATGAACTTGAGGGTTGCTCTTTCTATGACTCAATAAAAGATAGGCAGCTGGGTGTGGAGGGTCACATGCCTGGTGTGTGGCAAGAAATTACGCTATTATGGCATATAGCGTGGGGTCAAGAAGGGTATTTTCTTGCATCAGAAGCCTATTTACAACTTATGACCATTGTAGATGGTCAAGAGACTCCAAAAGACATGAGACAAGGTTAGTTCCTAAAGCTTCTACAATAAAGGAGTCTGTGGGGACACTAATGAGAGTGCTTGTTGTACATAATTTGGACAGATTCTAGAGCCCTTTCTTGTAATCTACAGTAGAAAAATATTTAGCTATTGCTATTTGTATGGACTCAGTAACGTCAATAATGTTAGGTGCTGGTCCTATCAAGTGACCAGGTTGCAGTGATCTATTGTGTGATGCCATTCCTTCTTTTCAGTATAAAGGGCCAAAATTAGACTATTAAATGGAGAAGCAGTGGGAATAATCACCTCTCCTCTAAATAGGTCTTTTATAATGTGGTTCAATCCTTAAAGGCCACAATTCTAATTTGCCTTGAGGTATATTAACTATTTTTTCCTTTATTGATTAAGGTATTACATATATGTCCTTATCCCCCTATACCCCCCCTATATTAACTATTTTAACCAAAGAGAGTATCTACCTGGTCTCAAGCTAATTTGTAACTGCAAATACAACTTAATGTTCATTTACTGCTTATTAGGTCTGTACATTTATGCTTATTATAGAATATTTTGGGACAATAGGTGATGTGAATATTGCTAATTTAGAATTATTGGAATCTATGCTGTAGAAGCACAAAAAAACTATCGATATCTTTTTCTCTCTATTCAGCTCATATTATATGCTTCTTCCTCCTACTCAAATCAGTTTCATTAGAGTTAGGGACTTCCCCTCTGCAATGGTTGAATTAATTCTTGATGGTTGCTGCAGGAATGTCATGGGTATTTTCCCCTGTACTGATGATAAGTATCTTTCTAGCAACAGGGTGCAGCAGCAGTAGCGCTATGAAAGGCATCTGTAGGATCCTAGCGAGCCATCTATCTGCTTTAGGAGTGTGCGATTAAGGAATTTGAATTTTCAAATAATGATTGCGATTCAGATTCTTCCTTCATGTGAGTTACTACCCCAAAAGCCCATATATCTCTTTCACCTGACCTCTCTATAGAATGACTGTATATACTTGGGTGAAACACACCAGGTCACAAACAAAGAGAAGAAAGACCCCCACTATGGTGATTATTGTCTAGACATCCCACTCTCAGAGGCAATTGTGGCCATTCTGCAGAGACAGGGAGCATACACAGACACAGGATAGACCCCCACCAAAATTTAGTTTGGATGTCAAGTCTGAAGACCCCATGCACACACCAAGAAGTCATGAAGAAAGGATTATTATTTACATAAGGAGGATTTCTGGGGAGAGGGGAACAGGCTTCCCAATCAGGTCCAAAAAAATGGCTTGAGAGAATAGAGAGAAGAGACTGGTTTGCAGTTTTTATAATAATTATGGGATGGTAGGAAAAAGCTTCTGTGGTTTGAACCTCTTTCCAAAGGAGGGAGTACTTAGTCTTTCCTATCAGCTTGCTGAGCTGTAAGGTATAAAGGAAAGAGGCAAGGTGAGTTTTAAAAGCTCTTAACAGTCAAATATCAAAAATGGAGTCAGACTCTATTACCTAGGGGTTTTGAAAACAACTCTTCATAGTGGAGTGAACTGACAAGGAAAATTGTAGGCTCTATGAGCTGAGGGGAGTTTAGATGATGTGCTATGGAACATGCTTTGGTGGGTTCCTGGGTCACATCAGAAGACAACTAGGCATTTATGATACCTTCCAAAGGGAAAATAGAAGGATCAGAGCAAAACTTTAAACGACAACTTACCCGAATAAACAAGCCTTTTATTTCTTAGATATTGTGGGATTTTAACAAGCCAACTTCAAAAGATAATAGCTTCTTTACTCAACATTCACCACTGTATTCCAAATGGAGACGTCTGCCTGGTATCAAGGACAGTGCACAGCGTAATGTGGGTACTAGGCAAACATTGGCTAAATGAGCATGTGGAGTTTTAGACTTTAAAGATGACTTTCTCATAGCTTATCTCATTTGGTATTTAAATGTCTTTTCTGAGAAAGACACTGCTATCTTCATTTTACAGGCAAGGGGACCAAGGTTCAGAGAAGACAATACCTTTGCTCAAACTCAGATAGCAGGACAGCCAGGGTTAAAGCTCAGGTGTTTCAAAAGACTTGTGTGTTTCTCACCAAATCACACTGTCCCTGCTAGGATGAGAGATAGTAGATCTCTATTTGGAAATAAATGATATTATCTCTCAGAGTACTTTCTGCTTCTTTCATTTTTCTGATCTTCAGAACTCTACTTCATAGTGTAAAGGCTGTTTTAATGAATGGTGGAAAGAATCTCTTAGACATGTCTAATTCTAATAGCACTTAATTCCAGTGATTCATGAACTGTTGTCCCAACACTTTATGTCTGGAGTAATTCTCATTTCTTCCACTGACACACATATTAAAACATATTTCATACATAGGAAAAACCAAATGTAGAATAAAATTGGTTAAATTAGCATATGACAGCTGAGCCAGGAGGATAAAATTAGGGGTCAATTTGGGGAAGAAGCATTAAATACGTTTTATTTAGATAAGCTGCACACATATATAAAAGCTCCTTGCACCACTCTTTCATACAGAAATGGTTCAACACTTTGTAGACACTTTAAGAGGCAGAGTTTGCTTTGAAAATGGCATGCTGACAGTGAGGTTGTTTGTTAATCCATTATCAACTCATGCATCCAGACTGTTGGAAATTGCTCTCAGCTCTTGGTGTCTGATTTAAGTGAGATCACAATGTCTTTTGAACTGACCTGAGGAGCTAGGTATAAACTTGACCAACCTGGTCAAATAGGGAAGTCTGAAAAAAAAGGCTTTAAAAGTAGCTTAGAAAATAGAAATGTAGCTATTAAAATATGTGATAGGGAGAGAAGACAAGCACCTAGGAATATTCGGCACTTCGATTGCATTGAAATATATTGAAGTACATTTTTTTATAGTTTTTACTAGCTCCATTTTGTTCTTCTTTACTCCCCTTGAATGTGAAATGTTCTGATCAGCATTATGTATTGCCACAGCAAATGTGTTCATTGAGCTCCCATTGTCCACTTCATTGCAGTAGAATATCTTTCTGTGATCCTGATAGCTAAACAGCAGGTTTAAGAGTACAGCATCAATCCAACTCATATAAGTCCATTAGAGTGTGATAAAATTTACTTCTCTGCTGCTGTCCTGTATTTCATGCACAGAAAAGAGAGTCCGAGGCAGCTCTATGACTTTTCCCAGATGAACACACAACCAGCACACTCTACCAGAGGACATCCTAGGAAGCAAGGCTCCTACCTGTCGGTTCATGGTTTAGCTGTGTTTCAGGCTTGGAACCATAAAGACATAATTATGATTGCCTGATGAAACAATACCTCTATAATAGTGGAAAACTTCCCAAGTTTCTGGTTAGTGAAATCTCAGCATCCCTAAGAGGGGAAATGTGGAAGTTAAACAAGTTTTCCCTCTCAGGCCCCTGTGCTGACACAACCCAGGCTTGTCTGCCGAAACCCGACAACATTTCCAGTGTTGTAAATTCCTTCTAGTCTTAGCATACAGCTAAATGTTATTCTTCGCTTTTAGTGTTATTGCATCGTTTTTATTGTTATAGTTATTTAATGGGAAGTTGGAAGGCAGATTCATTTTAACTTGAAAGTCATTTATGTGTCTGTGAAAGAATTGTTTCCTCACAAAACAGCAGTTTGATTATTTTCTTAAGTCTATAGGAATTTTACACCAGCTTTGGAGTAAAGGCATCTTCCCACTTGGAAAGTGCTAGAGAAATGTGATTATATTACTTGCCAACATTATGTTTCCCATATTGAAAACATTTTATTTTCTATTATGAGAATATTGCCATCACACTGAATATCCCATTTGTTTCTCCATACTTCCCAGCCTTTTGCAGTTATGGGGCCATGCGAATAGCTCTGGCCAATGAAAAGGAAATAGAAATGGAAGTATGATGGGTCATTTCTAGATCGAAGAATTAAAAAGCTGTGATTCTCTGGTGTTTTATTCCTGCCATGGTAACTGCAAACACTTGGAGGTACAGGTGATTCAGCTATAAGACACAGAACCTAGCTCAGCCTGGGTCCCTGACTGGGTGGGTGGAACAGAGTTCCTTGCCCACCCAAACAGAATAGGTAGCACGAACAGTTCATACACTTTGCTGAACTTATCTAATATTTTGGAAATCTTTTATTACTGCAGCATAACCTTGCCTACCCCACTAATAAAGCATGTTTAATAACAAAACAATTCATCACTTAATTTGTTCAACATTTAGTGGGTAAATTCATCCACTAATGCCAAGTACTGTGGCAAGACACTAGGAAGGATTAAGATGATGCAAAAAGACTAAGGCTGTGTCCTCAGTGACCTAATGATCTAATGAGGAAAATGGACAAGCAAGCCTTTACAGGAGGAGCATCTAACAAGCACCCAGCATATACTGCAGCTATTCTAGGCACTCGCCAGAACAATGTGAATGAGGAATTTTCAGTGTAATTCAGACATGGTACTAGGTTATTATAACACAATATGGTAAGTATTCTAAGAAAGTCTTTACGAAGTATTTTAATGGTAAAAATAAGGAAGCAGTTAATTATCCTGAGATGTCGTGGAAGGCTTTCCAGGGGCGGTGACATTTGCATGTATCTTGAAAAGAGAGAAACTTCACCTGCTGAAAAGGTGGAAATGGTAGTCATCAGCACTGCTCAACCAACGTATCTGACATCCTCTCTTCCATGGTAGCATTGCACTTATAATCCCCTTTTAATTCAGGAACAGCCATGTGCTTTTCTTTGGCCAAGGAAGTGTGCGTAGAAGGAGTAATGGACATGTCAGGTAAAAAAATTAAGAGCCAGTGCACTATTTGGCAGGGCCCCTTCTCTGTTCTGCTGTGACCATGGGGCACCATTTGAGATGAAGTTTCCACCAACATTGGTGTCAGAGTGACTCTGATGAGATGAGCCTCACAGGCCCACAATGCAAGTGTGAAGAATAAAGTCCTGTTGTTTGAAGGCACTGATAAGTGAAGGGTCATTTGTTACTGTAACATAACCTAACTAATTCTGACAGATACAACCTACTCCAGGGTGAGAGAATAGCTAATGCAGAAAAACCCTGTAAGTGCGAAAGATCAATGTGAAACACCGTGAAACAGTGAATTGAATGGGGCTCAAGTTCAGGGTATATGAGTGAAAAAAGATGAGACAGGGCAAGGTGTGAACAGTCTTTTATGGCTATAATAAAGGACTACCTTATTTTCAAAGCAAGAAAAAGAATTCTGAGACAGTGATGGTGAAGGCATGAGCACGTGCCTGTCATCATAATCCATGCCTACCTTGTGCTAAGGGGAATCCTTTTTTTTAAAAGGCCTTTAGAGAAAGATTTCAAATTATGAGTTGTCCTGTTGAGTTAATTATTAGGTATGCTGACAAAGTCACATTGCCAGCAATTTGTTTTGTATCTTCCTGAGCAGGATGTTGTCAAAGCCTAGAATATGTAGCCTGTTATTGCTACCATATCTTGTTTGGGGAATGTTCATATCTACGAAAAAGTAAAACTGGAAATCTTTTTTTTTTTTTTAAGATTTGTTTGAGAGATGGAGTAACATGTCGATTGTCTATGGCAGAAACTGTCACATCAATTAGAAAAGCTGCTAAGTTGCCAGCAGGAAAAGCATTGATGATCCGTGGGTTCAGATCTGTAATTTCAGATACCTTTGTCATCTTACTGAATGAAAAACTTTGAAAAGAAAATCACTACTTCCATTCACAACAGTACCCATCACTGGAGCCTTTGAAAGGGACTGATAACATGGGAGTTTATTTTTGAATTGCCCTTGGTTGTTAATTTTTATTTCTAATTTAATTTTCATTTTACCTTTCTTTGAGGTATCAGCTTATCAGCTCACTAGATTCTTAGCAGGACTCAATATGACCACACAGTAATTTGCAAGTTTATTTTAATATGCAGCTAAATAAGAGTGACTCGGAACTGTGCACGTCAACGTCTCAACAAAAAGACATTTATTTCTATTAACAATTTAAATTCTGGGCATATTTTGTTTCTTGCCTCCTGCTGCCTTTATTAAGGTTATCGGGTTTCTTCATGAAGTAGAAATCAAGATATCTAGAAACCTTGCAAAGTCTTAGCAATCTATGGGCCAGATCAGATTGTTCCAAAGTCAGTCCAAGGGGCTCTTTGAGAACTACCAGGAGGGGTGGCTGATAAGCTGAAACCTCAAAGAAAGGAAAAATGTTGGGAGGACAGAAGGAAAGAAGATACTATGGTTGATAGGGATTGACAGCTCTTGTTTATCATATATCTTTATGTGCCCTGCCTGCTACATTTATCTGTCCCTAACAACTTCCCCTTCTACCACTAATAACCAGCTTTCAAGGGTTCCGATGGCAACCTGAAATGTTTAGAAGTTGCAGATTTGTTCTGTAGGGACTGTGACGGAAAATAATTCTGTGTTCGCCATACAAGTCTCCTGCATGCTTGTCCATGCTCCTCTGTGGTTACCCCGGAGGCCGTGTGTGTAAGATGGCAATGTTATAAAGTGGAAGGAGCCTAGATTCTTGAGACATTCTTGAAGAACTAGTTAATTTGCAGCCAACAGGGATGAGGAAGAAACAGACTGTATCATGCTAAGCCACTGATATTTGGTATTTGTTTTTCATAGTTGGCTCACCATTTCTTGTTCTAACACAAGGTACTCTTGGAAATTAGAAAAGATAGCCTACAATGATCAAAATATGGAATAATATGAGAGAAGCAATAGAAAGCCCTACAACTAGGGCTTTTAGGACTCTAAAATGATACTTAAAAATATCAATATTTACATCTTATGGCTTAAACTATAACCCCCAGATAGATTGAACCAAATAGTTAATATTACTTTCCAGAGAATATTCACATCACATTCCACCTTGGCTTAGGAGCAATGACAAAGCTGAAACATGTTTAGTATATAAGAGTAGTATACAAATCCAATGACTGAAAGAAGAAGTTATAACTCTGTAAAAGGAATTCCTTAAAGGACTGTGCCTTTTCCTGACCTGTGCTGAAGAAATGTTCTGCAAAGTTGATTTATTCAAGTGATGAAATGAAGAAATCAGTTTTGCTTTCATTTTCATTACAAGTAGTGATTTTGCCTCACTCAGTGTACATTCATTGAAATGGAAAGTGTTTCCACATCTCAGTTTCAAGAGAGATTTTCATGCATTCCCAACATCCCATATATTTACTCGCCTTGAAAAATCTGTCTTTTAGACTTTTGTCTAGAACTTAGGTGCCTAAGAGCCCAACCATTGATTTAAGTTGCCTATTAATATGACACATCAATAATTTTGAACTGGTGGTCTAGGTTTATGTGTGTAGCCTTTTGATGAAGAGAAAAACAACATTCTCAAAATGCTGTATTGGATCAATAAAAAAGCCCATTAAGCAGCTAAACTTTTTTTTTTTTTTTACCTTTTGCTTCTGTAAGCTGTAATTATAGTTTTTAAAATTTTGTCCTTAAAAGCCAAGTTTTAGCATAGAGACAAGTGGTTAATGATTAATTATTGGAAAATGTCATGTATTCGACATTTCATTTCACAAACTACTTCATGTCTGGCCCCACGTGAAGGATTTTTAAAGCCACTATTTATTTTATTTAACTTTTAAAATCTTTAAGTAAATGTAGGTATTGACAAATTGAGTCACTCCCATTGAATGGAAAGGAAGTTTTTAAAATTAAGTTACTACACTAAGAAAGCTTATCCACTGTGCCTCATGTATCTTCCAGGCTCACGTGCTTATAAGTAAGGGCTGTGCAATAGAAGGAGCCCCAGTTTAGGAAACTGAAACCTGGATTTTATTCTGGCTCCCACTAATTTTGTGTGACCTTGTAAAGGTCTTTCACAAGGAAAACTGGTAGTCGAATGGTGTTTGAAACGCCTCACAGTATTTTTTCATATATCTGATCCATGACTTAGAACTTAATAAGGGATCATTGTAAACCTGAAATTTTTTATATCCCAGTGAAATGAAGCAATGCTGATAAGTGGGTGTTTTGATCAGGTTTTGCTGGCTTGCAAAACTGAAAATTCACAAAATATAAAAACTTGAAACATTTTTCTTGTCATTATAATGTTACTTCCTTTCTCTGACTAGAAAAAGAATTCTCCTTCCTTTTTTATTGCCCTCTTCTTAGTGAGACTCCCAATCTGTATGTAGCATGGAACAATGAATTAAGGGATACCAGAGGGGGGTTAGGAAAAATCTGGGCTTAGAAATTTAAAAAATAGGCTCAGGAACCCTGCTTTTGAATATTGTCTTGGCTTACAGGAGCTATAAGACCCTTGGAAAATAATTTTATTTCTGTAAGTCTGAATTTCATGTTTTGTAAAAATTAGATTTAATAATGGTCCATTAAGATTAAATGACCTAAGGAGAGAATGCTCTTAGTCCAGAAAAAATAATAGTTGTCACTATTTTAACAATAAACAGGATTCTCAAACCTTGACTATTAGGAGAAAGCTTTAGATTAATTGCAAGTGTTAACTGTGATATAGGTATTAAAACTACTATATTAAAAAAATTGTTAAAGTAATTATCTAAACTTCCATTTTAAGAAACTAAAAAGAAAAAATAGACACCTAAATCCAAAGCAAACACAAGGAAAAAATAATAAAGATAAGAGTGAATTTAAATGACATAAATAATAGAAACAAATAGAGAAAATCAGTAAAACCAAAAGTTAGTTTTTTTTGAAAAAAATAACAAAATTGACAAAACTGGGGGTTCAGGTGGAAGGTGAAAAAAATGAGCTGGAGGCTGGAATCTCCAGGAATCACCCCAAGAATACTCTTGTATTGTCCCACCAGATAGAGTTATACCTTCAACGCTGCCACTGACCTACCTACCACGGCTGTCCTGCTGTAGCTGGAATGAGGGATTGGGGAGAGGGAGTCAGCAAGCGGTGACTCTTGAAGACACAAAGCAGGTGAAGTGGTCCATAAAGTTTACCTGCTAGTCCTAGCACAGGAGCCTTTCACCGGCCACAAATCTGGTAAATGGGCATGGGCGTATGGGAGCTCGCTGCCTTTTCCACCAAAACAGCCTCTTTTCATCAAGGAGATAAAGAAGAGCCAATATTGTATATAAACTTCACATCTCTAAAATTTCACTTAACAATAAAAAAGCCAGTCAGACTGTGAGGACAATGAACACAGATTCTGCTTTCATACAAATCCCATGCAAACTCACCTAACTGCCGTACCAATTCACTACGGAAGTCCAGCTCTCAGGTAGTCTATAGTTTCTGCGTATTTTTTTAAAATTATGTTTTGAACTGTGATCTGTTATGGAGTTTATCCTCCTAGTTTCTGGAGTTTATCCTCCTAGTTTCGTAGTGAGGTAAAAACACGATTTTTATCTTTTCTCAAATGGCTAATCAGTTTACAGACAACAATGACAAGCAATCCCAGTGTTTGTGATTCAGATATGCGTGGATTTTAGTTACTGTGGTTTACTTAAATAGTATTGTCTCTCAATAATATAGTTCAGACTCAGTTACCACAGTATATTATCTGGGAATAATTATAGACAGTACAGACTTTGCTGCTGGCTCTTCAGTTTATAAATCACTACATAAACAGCAGATATACATCTTGATCAGTGACAGATCACGTTACTTCTTTCAAAGGCTGTTGGTAATTGGTCACTGTACATCTATGATTGCATTCAGGCACAGACAGTAAAGCATGTAGTTGTCTTGTATTCTTATCTCCCAGTGACAAATCCATGTGACATTTTACAAAAGTAGATAATTGAGAGAGAATCGCTCGGCAAAGATAAAAGTGTGGTAACGAAATAATGCTGTAAAGTAGATTTGAATCAAGCATAAATGGAATTATAAAAAAAAAAGAAAAGTAGCTGACTGTGGGAATGGTGACACTCCACCATTTGCAAGACTGTATGTGCAGGCAAAATTACTTGATGACATAAATGTGGAATGTAGTTGCGATGAAAAAGATGAGGATGTCCCAGAGGGAGTGATGCCAGCAAAGAAAAAGAGTACATTGGAACTCTCAAGGGCATTTCATAGCGTTGAAAGTACAAAGGATACAATTTTGGAAGCTGATTCAAACTTAGGATTTGGACAATTTTCCCTGCTTCATAAGTTCTACGCTGGTAAGAAGAAGCGTAGCACTGTTAAAACTACTCTTGATACATTTTTATGAAGAAAGGAAATATTCTCATTCTCAGTGTTTCTTGTGTTTTGGATTAGAGTGTATGAAATAAATACTTATTTTATTATGTGTAATTCCCATAGACATTCAGAATCCATATTAAAGGGATGTCCAGTACTTTGACAATAAATGTTAAAAGACCATAGGACAAGTATAATTTTTTCACTCACTATTAAGATTGCTTTACCTGATATCGTCTAGCATAGTTACGTTTTACATCACTGTACCACAAAGCATTACTTTACTGTGCAAAGTGAGAAGTGCCTCTAAATAAAAAGTTCATCTTTCCCTCAGGGATCTGAGAAGCCTGTTTATATCATACATTACTTTCTGCATATTCTTGGGTCTCTTTTTGGAATTTCTAAGCTATTCCATTGATCTGTCGCTTCATGGATCAGCACACATTTTAAATTAGAGAAGCAACTTCACTGACTTGCTTATTTCTTTCCAAAGGTTCTCTGGCTACTTTTTTTTTTTTTAATAAACAGTCTTGCCTCAGAATATAGAAACAGTTTTAATTCTTTGTTTTCAGTCTGTATGCCTTTTATTTCCTCTCTATGCCTTATTACAATGGCTGGGATTTCCAGTACAATGCTGAATAGAACGTATGAGAATAAGCATCCTTGTCTTGGTCTTCATATTAGTTGGAAGACTTTAACATTAAGCATGATATTATGCTTAGAGTTCCCTCCCTCAAGGAAGTTTCTATCTTAGTTTGCTGATAATTTTTACCATGAATTGTGTTTTCTTGGCTACTCTTGCTTGTTTATATTTTCCATATCAATTTAATAATCATATCTGGTTTAAAACATTTTTGGAATTGTATTAGAAGTATATTAACTTATAAATTAATATTGACTTATACATTAATGATGTTGAGTCTTAATTCAAACTCTTGTTCAAGTGTAGTTTATAATTTTAGTAATGTTTTAAAGTTAAACCTTTGTTCGTTAAGATATTTTAAGTTATGGCCTTGTCTAGGTATTTTTAATAATTTTTTTGCTACTATAAATGGGCATTTTCTTATATTTCCAACAGATTATTTGTATCCATGAAGACTATTAATTTCTATATGATAATTTTTATCCTTCTCCTTTACTAAATTTTCTTAGATTTTTAATTTTTTTCATAAATTCTATCATGTCATATCACCCACCAATGATGCTAGTTTTACATTTTGTTTCCTCCTTTTGGTTTCTAATTGTTTTTCTCTAGTTGCATGGGCTAATATCTTCAATGCCATGTCAACAGAGGGGCTGGTACTGGGTGTCCATGTATTATTCCTGGCTTTGTTGCAAAGACTATACTGTTCCCACATTGGCTGACATGATTGATTGTGGATTGTGATATAAAATTTGTTGGAAAATGTCATGTGAGTTTTTTTTTTCTTTTCTTTTTACTCTTATGGCTAGCCAGTTTGGTTTTTAAGGAGTTTCAGGGAAATTTTAAAAACCACTGCTACCATGATCATGTCATAGGAAGTTCCTTCAAGTTTAACTTTTATTTAGTAGTAATAGCAGAGAGAGAACGAGAAAGAGAGAGAGAAAGAGAGATTTTCACTATGACTAGAAATAAGTGACCGCAGTGAAGAGATTGCTTCCTGGAGACACAGAAGGAGAAGGCTCCTTCAGTATGTTGACAGAACAGAAACCACTGGAGCCCTAGGAGTTGTGCAGCAGCAGGTAGTGATGAAAGAAGCAGCATGGCAGGAACATCCCTGTAAGCAAATGTGAAGTACATTATTGGAAAACTCAAATAACTTGACCAATTAACATGAAGCTACTATTAAAAATTCTGTCCTTAGATTGCTTGAAGAGCTCATTGGATGCAAAAGGTAGTTTAGGGATTAGGATTCCAGTCTTTTATCTTTGAAGACACACTCCAGCTCAACTGAGGATTGACAAATGAATAAGTAACTTGTTTTAAACCAACTAAAAACAAGCAGTAAAAGTTTTTTTAAATCCCCCTTAAAACCAAATGAATCTGTAGGATTCATTTTCCATGGCTTCCAACTCTGTACCTATTCAGCATAGAGAACTCTGACCTCTCACATTTTAGTACTTCAAGCTTAGTGGAAATGCTTTCTTCTCAGAACTGAACTTCCTAGCTCTAGTCCTCCTTCCTTGGAAACATCTTTCCCCTCCTGTCCCCCCTGCCCAGATTTATGACATCTACAATGCTAATCATCAAAACCCTAATTTATGAAAGCATGGCAGATATCTCAAAGGCAAGTATAAGAAATAAGCCCCCAAAGAATACTGTAGTTGGTGTTCAGATCAGAGATCTGCAGCTCTCCATCATCCCTACTGAGTTAATGATCCTGAAAAACCAAGAGCTGGAATAACAATGCAAGTTTATTTTGACTTGAACTTTCACCCAAGTTATTCTGAGATCCCAACCACCCTAAATGTCACCCAAGCAAGTCAGTGCACTCCGATGAAGGGATGTAGCCCAACAGGAGAAAAATATATTTCCTTCCCATCACACCATGGTAAATGCATTATCACTACCTTCGGGGTTTACTTAAACTCAAGGTTGCATTGTATCTCCTGGTATCCTGTTGCAGTTCATACAATGCATCATAACTTTCAGATAAGTTTTGGAAATAATGATTTTGAGAATTCAATTTTCCCCTTTTTATTTTTTATGTATGGGCATGGTATTAATTCAACCATAAAATTAATTTGCTTTACTTGAGGGAAATAGTACTATGAGGCTATGATGTTCTTATACCAATTTTAGCACTGGGGATTTTGCTCTGAATATTGTACAGCCTAGCTTGTCAAGTGTGGGAAGACTAACTAAGAACTGTGATGTGTGATAATCTTTTTTGCCTGAATACTGAAGCCTCTGCCAATTAGAATGAACACTGTCTGGGGGACGACTACTTAGATATTTGGAGAGAGCCAAGCGAGTATGAGAGAAAACTCCATTTTGACCTGGTAAGCCATGCAAACCAGGGGAATGGCTGCTCCTGGGATTGCCATTTCTGGAATTGCTCTGCAAATGCAAGAAAGTTTGCCAGACAGCTGTCCCTGAGAGCGAAGTTTTTATTTTACTGTTTTCTATCTTATTTTTGTTTCATGGAAAACTCTCCTAGACAACCAAATATCTGTGCTGGAATTACTTTCTTGTTCTGCTCCTGTCAGTCACAAAACAACAACAACAAAGAAAACATTCTATTTGCTCCATAGGAGCCATATATGTAGGTGGCTAAATGGCAGCACAGGACTCTATAAAAAACCGCAAGGCAAAAATCATAACTAGCTTATGGGATTAAAAAAATAGAGAAAGAAAGGAGAAAGAGAGAAAAGAAACGAGAAAAAAATCTTTATCTCATCGTTTGTCATTATTTAACTTGAGGACAGTATTAAATATTCACATTTTTAGACTCTTCTTACTAGTTTCAGGTGGCCACCTTTGCAAAATATATATTTCCCTCACTGTTCCCTTCTAAGATGAATTTCTATTATGGATTGAGATGGCAGAAAATATAACCATCTGTTAGTAAGACACATACACACACACCAGCAACAACAACAAAAATAGTTTCTCATTTACACAATGCTCAGATTGTTAGATAAATATTCCAATTTGGGTATTTTTGTATATGGATAAGATATGTTTTGGAGAGTTAATCATTTTCTGAGCTGTATTATTTAAGGAAGAACACAGTTTTTTTGTCTATATCATTCTATACTGTTGGATAATGAAAAAAATAGTCAGGATTTTTTCCCTTAATCTATATGTCATTTTGGGGCCTTTTTATTTATTTTATTTATTTATTTATTGTGTGTGTGTGTGTGTGTGTGTGTGTGTGTGTGTGTGTATTTGGTATCCCAGGTGGGACATGAACCATTTTGGGGCCTTTTTAAAAATATCCCTTTAAATAAGATAGGAACCCTAAGATCTGGGAAATAACTTATTTAGGCTTAGGGAAAGGAGGTTCATGGGAGTTGCTAATACGATTGTTCATTAAGAATACTCTCCCTGTTTGAAACCTGCCAAAAGAAATCTATTAGAAGGACATCACCCATGGGCTTGGGATTTTAAAGAAAATATTTTTTGTGAAGAAATGTGAGATGGAACTCCCAGATAAAATGGAAAATAGAGGAACTCCTTTAGGAAAAGGTACCAGATGTCATAGAAAGTTTGTTGAGAGATGAAACATAAAAGAAATCTGTCTTCCTTCTCTAAACGACCACGTCACTAGGTCAGAAGGAAGTGGCACAGAGACAAAAGAATCCCATGTAAGGTTTCATTTTAGAAAAAGGAATTCAACTCCTATAATTGGGAAACCATTGGATTACATAGTATTCATGGTCTCTCTCTACTATAAAATTCTATAAGCATTATAAGAGCAGAATGTTTATTAAGTATTACTCTTTATAGTGAAGAATGTGCTCTGGCCAGAACATAATGATTATCTCTTAGGCTTTTCAAAAAGTTAGACATAAATATCCTCTTTAGTGGCTTTTGTCTAGCCTCAGGTCCTCTGCCTAAGAGGTGACTGGCTTTGCAGATGGGAAGTCACCTTCTGAAATGAGCAGCTCCCAGTTCATAGTACCAAAGCCATATCATTGCAAAGATCTCTCAGGAACACTGTTTCAGTGCCAAAGTATCCGCAGGAAGGTGAGAACTTAAGCAAATGAACAGAGTAATAATATTAACATCGTTAAAGCCCACAGAAAAGGAAACAGACCAACCAAGAAAATACCATGATGCTTCTCTTCAAGATTGAAGGGAAGTCTGATGTTCTGACACCCCAATCCAGGACAAAGCAACAACCTGATTAATAGTTGTCAATAGGAAGGGCAACACCCAGCGACAGAAAGTTATCCGTTTTAATGGACACCTTCCATTCCCATTCTCTCACCCAGGCATGCTTCCTGTTCTTTGCAGGAGGAAATGTGGTCATCCAGAGACTGACAGATGTGAAATTCTGACTGTCAGACTTTTTATTTGGAAACAGGATCTGCCAATATTGCGTGTGATTTTATGCTTACCGGGAATCTTCAGAAACCCACTCTCAGCTCTATGAATGACAAATTCTAACAGCTGTTATTTTCCTGTCAAACTTTTCATTCCCCTCGTGACTGTTCAACAGAGACCACCTCCAAGCCGAAATTTGACAATTCAAATTTATCCTTCCCCCACACTCCTGTACCTCTCCTTCCTATATGTGTTCAGATTCCTTTATGATGTGGGTATTGTGGTCCTAAAAATTCATTCTGTGTCTTTCTACTGACCCACCTTCCTCTAGACATGTTAAAGTTTCTATTCTTTCTATCTCCATGTTCAAAATCTCTTGTCCTTTTCTTTTACAATCCTGAAAATATGTCCTAGGTGATATCCTTATAGTAGTTAATTCTTTAAAAAATATTAACGTCTTTCTCTTCTGGTGGTAAGCTCCTTCCAACCTAATTATGTGAGGGATAGGATCTGAGACATTCAGGGAGAAAAATAATTTTTAAATAGCAACCCTCAAAAAGTCACTCAAAGGATTCACCAAAAACTGATGGGCCTTACTAAGGTTATATTTACCTCACTTGTGGGACTCTATTGTGGTGGATTAACCTTTTCTCTGAACTATCCCTTATCATTTGTAGAGTGTCTTTGCCCAAATTAAAGGAATTATTGGGTAAATATCTGGTTTCTGTAATGACTACAAAATATTGGCGTGGGTGACTTCCTTCCCCAAATGCATTTTTGTCCAAAATTATTCAATTTGATTATCTTCATACCTTAATGTTTTCATAAAAAGTACAAGAGTTTTCTTTACGTTAGCATTATAAAAATAGTTTATGTAGTTTTGATATTTTTTTTCTGTAACTTAGACTACTATTTATTTCCTAAGATGCCATTGTAAACATGGGGTCAGGAAAGGTAACAAACCAAGTGAAGGATGTCCAGGTTGCCCTGGACAAGATATATTACCTGTGTGTGTACACAGGGAGATTGGCTTGCCCTAATCTCACCAAATCCTCCGCTCTGGAAGGAGGAATTGTTGCATTGAGTATCTCTCAATTCTCATCAAATACTCACTGGTAACAATTGTTGACATAAGAAATCACCCAAAGTAAAAGTTCCATTTTATTCCTGTGACTCCATCAGGGATTTACATGTATAACAAGCAAATCAGAACTTATTTCTTATTATTTGCTAACATTCATTTAGCTTATTTTGTTCAAGTAATTCAAAGTGATTAAGCAGTTTAAAAATAGCCAGAAGTCAAAGCTCCCTTAAAAATTTTGTTTTGAAAGCCCTGCCAGCATGGCCTAGTGGTTGAGCATTGACCTATGAACCAGGAGGTCATATTTCCATTCCCTGTCAGGGCACATGCCCAGGTTTTGGGCTAGATCCCCAGCGGGGGCATGGAGGAGGCAGCCGATCAATGATGCTCTCTCATCATTGACATTTCTCTACATATATATATCTCCCTCTCCTTCATCTCTGAAATCAATAAAAAATATTTTTTAAAAGGAAATTTGTTTTGAAATATTATAAGCATAGATTTGATGTGTTTGCTAGGGAAGTGATTTATAGTATTTATGAGCTAATTATCTTAAATGTGTTACTTTCAAAGGTAAATTGAGAATAAAAATCAGATACCTAACTATTTCAACTATTCATCTTTGGATAATCTCTTCTCTAGTTTCTGATGGAAGAATAATTAATTTGCATATTTCCTCAAAGTCTGATTAAGGGACCTAATACCCTCACAAAGCAATTTACTTAACATGGGCAATTATGTACCTCTCAAGCATCTCCATTCACAAGACATGTTTTGGGAATTTGGAAAAGGTGACCTCATTTCATGTTAATTAGACTAAAATTTAAAATCTCACCAGAAACCTAAAGTCATGTTCCCAAGTTTCACCTCATTTCCTTTCTCTGAGTCTACACATGGGAAGATTTGCCATGCTTCTACATGCAGCAATGAAACGTCTAAGCAAACTGATCTTTAGTACCTAGGATGGATTTTGTCTGAGAAAATATTCAACTTTGTCAGCAGACTCAGTCAGTTTTAATCATTGTTAGAAGGCTAAATGTGGATACAGTTCTGTTGCATCCTGGGGGCGGGGAGAGAGCGAGAGCGAGAGTGAGAGAGAGAGCAAGAGAAAGAGAGAGAGAGAGAGAGAGAGAGAGAGAGAGAGAGAGAGAGAGTGCTTTGTTGTTTCATCAAAAAATACAAAAGATCATGATGTTGCTTTTTGGAGGTTGGATGAGAAACAGCTCCACCAGCCCCATTCAGAGGATGGTGATCTCTGGAGGTCTTCATGGTGAACTCCCTTCTGATATTATGTAACAATTTGTCCTTTCTCTTTGGCACTACCATGTCATTTCCACTGTAATTATCATTTACAAGTTATTTGTTTAGACTGTTTTGGTTTGTGTTCAATGAGGTTTTTGAATGGTTTTATGGAGTAATTTTTATTTTTTCAGGATTTGTGGATGCTATGTTGACTCTTATTATCAAAATTCATTAGAATAATATAATGACTCCTTATTGTATTTTGCATTTCTCTTCTTCAATTGGAGTCATTGGCCCTTGAGAATATATGAACCCAATGCTTTCAGGTTTTTTTCCATCTATTTGCTTTATCGTTAGCCCTGAGTTCATCCCAAATTTTGCATTTGATTTGGTCTTTAAAATATTTTGCACTATTGGGTTAGGAGGACTGTGTATGCTGAACAGATAACCTATGTCTTATATTCAGATTCACATAATTCCAAATGACCTGGACTTTGAAAGGCAAAAAGTGCATAGCAAGAAGATTTCCAGATCTCCCAGATATTTCTTCAACCTTTAAGTTGACTCAGCATAACTATCTATAATGAACTGAGTTTAAAATTTAATCAACATGGCAAAACCAATTCCAGTTATTAGGTTAAGCACAGAATCTTTGGGGGATATGATATTGTAAAATTGCACCTTCCCCTCTTGGTTTATATGGCTGGTTAAATCATTAAAATGACATAGGGCAAATTAACAGGAGAAAAATCAAGTTTTAATACATACACACAAGGGATTACATAAGCATGAAGAATTTCAAAAAGTTAAGGCCAAATGAGGTATATTTGTTATGCTGGACTAATAAGGAGTTAGGAGCCTGGGACTTCACATGGAAGTTAAGTCGATTTACAGGTACATGAAGAGTTCATGTTTAGTAAACGATGTTTGCTGGGCCATCTAGAGACAATGCATCAAAGAAAAGACTTTGATCAAACCTCCTCCCTGTCTACCACACTTAGGAATTTTCTATAGTTATCCGTGGTGGTAGCTCCTTCCTGGAACAGGCCTTCTTTTTTTAAAAATCTTTATTGTTGAAAGTATTCCTATATCCCCTTCCCCCTCCCCCCATTGACTCCTTCTAGCCCACCCCTACCCCACCCCAGGCCTTCACCACCCTATTATCTATGACTGCATACAAGTTCTTTTTTTAAAAAATATATGTTTATTGATTTCAGAGAGGAAGAGAGAGATAAGAAACATCCATGATGAGAGAGAATCATTGATCGGCTGCCTCCTGCACACCCCCTATTGGGGATCAAGCCCACACTAGGTTTGATTGGAATCGAACCTAGGATCTTTCAGTCCGCAGGCTGACGCTCTATCCACTGAGCCAAACCAGTTAGGGTCATACAAGTTCTTTGGTTGATCTCTTCCCACTCATACCACCCACCCCACCTTCCCTCTGAGATTCCACATGGAACAGGCCTTCTGCCTTAAATTCTTTTAGATAGTTAGGAATAAGGTACAAAGTTCTTCCTGAGCCTTCTGGGCCTACAAATTAACCAGCTTAAAATAATCAATGTCCAAAAGAGGCATATTTTGGAGTGGCAAATTCTGCTCTTCTTCATTATAAAGGCACAACATCATGGCTATATCTTAGGGTTCTATGTGAACATACCAGGTTTGTCATTATGGCCATTATAGAAATCCCAAAGGAAGATCTCTGTGGTGAGTTGACTGTGCTTTGAGTATGTTCAAAGACATGCTATTACTCCTTTGGGATGTTTCAGGAGACTTTCTTGCCCTTTATCATAGGGTAACCACAACAGTTACTACAATTTTGTTCTTCTTTTCTGTGGTTATCATCCTGTGCTTTCCCAATACTGCCAGATAGAGCTGCTGGACTTTTATTTATTTCTTTACAAGTTTGGCTTGAAAACAAGTTTCAGGAAAGGAAACAGAAAAATTTCTTCCTGCCCAGTAAGTCTTTCTCATCTAATAAAATAAATAATACTGCTACTGTTTCCTTGGTATGCTGTGTTAATCAACTTTAGAAAATTATATTTCCATTTTACATGTGAAACTATGAAGCACAAAACTGGACCACTTTTAAGGAAAAGAAACCAATTATATACAAAGATGTGCTTGAAAATAAGCAGCAATCATGGCAAATTATTTGTTTGCATGCTGCAATCTAATCCTTCTTGCTTTCAATGAACTTAGAGAGTTTATTGGCATCCACATAATTTACTCTGGAGATAATGACATAACAAGCAAACTATTTTATTTTCTCTTGGTTAGCTAAATGAACATAATCAACAAAAAGATTTTATATAACTGTACAGTCTGAGTGGAAGATTTTTTTCCAAAGATATTCAAAATCCAAGGTGCCAAGAGAGAAAACTCCATTACTTCAAATTGGTTATTTCCCCAAAGTTAAATAATAGGCAATGGTTGAGCTAAGAATATGCAAGATGGTATAACCAAAAGATTAATCATTGTACACTTGAAACCTATATAATCTCACTAACCCAATAAACTTAATTAAAAATGCACTAGCAAAAAATACAACGTTATGATTTTACTAAGCTATAAGAGTATAAGTTTAATCTTTATAAATAAAAGCACTTTAGAGGTGACATCCTATCACCTCTAAACAGGAAGAATATTTTTGTACCAAGACAGGTCCATGAAAGCTGAAACAACTAACATGACAGGAAGGGGAAAATCTGGGGAAACAATGATGTTGAGACTATTTGGCTACAATTAAATATTTAATATTCTGTAAGATTTACTTTGACCTTGTGGATTGCCTTAAAAATAATATATATATATATATATATATATATATATATTCAATAAAATGTTACCATATAATATTATTTGTAATTATATCATGCAGCCAGTTTTCTGTTCTAGGTATCAGCAGAAATTACTGGCCCTGTTAATCCTGTATCTTTATTGGAGTTCTTATACATTTTTCTAATAAGGTAGATATTGTTATCAAGAAAACCATTGTATTTTACTTCTTTTACTTACTACATCCCCACCGAGCCTCTGAATTATTTGACTTAACCAAAAGAAATAAGTGTGTGCTTGCAAGTTATTTTCCATTACTTAAAAGTATCAACAAAAATTACAATTAGCTATTATAAGGCAACACAAGCTACTGTCTAACAAATCTGGTTTGTTGGATCAAAAATATATTTTAAATCACACATTCATGGAAAAAAGAAAATAATGGGGAAAAGAGTGTTTCTTTGGTGAAAATTTCGGAGAAACAGCATTAGGTCCTATTTAAAATCATGCTGACAAACCCAAATCAATACCGTGACAGATTCAAAGTTCAAACCAACAGGAGAGGTGATTAAAGTTACATCTATCTAGATCTAAGACATTTGGCAATTTAGCATCTGTATTCCCAATAAAGGTCAATAAAATTCCTTTTCCAAATTGAAAATCAGGTTAAGGAAAGAGAATCTTAACTATACTGTGGTCTCAGACTCATGTTTCCAAGAAATGGAGGAATTATAACAATTAAAAAAATTTTAAAAATAAAATGAAATATCATATTTGATGAGGGGAAATGCATTGGCTCAAGATTCAATCAGTATGTTTTCCTGAATTTTCACATAAAAAGCAAAATAATGTGGAATATGCATTAAGGAAAGGTAGGCTGAAATACGTTGAAAAGGTCATAGATTACATTGTCCAAAGTATACAGTTCTCAAATTGTTCAATATTATTTATTATTCTCCCAATAGCAAGCAGGACAAGGGTTTATAAATATAAATATATATTAATATATTGTAACTATTATCAGTGCAAGTAACTGATAAATATCTGTCTTTGGGCAAAAAACAACTCTGGTTATACATCAAAGAAAACTGATAATTTGTTAGATCCAAGAGTGGATCACTCAATTATTTGTATTCCACCCTATAATCAAGAGTATAAATTTGCTACACAGAGATAACTTTGGAGAAGCTAAATTTGGTTTGTTATTTTCTTCCTTTGACATAGTCTGCGAGTTAGTTCAGTCACCAGAGTGGCATAAGAAGCTGCATTTGAACCGATTTTGAATGCAAATGAAAAAAATTTAGATCAGAAATATATGTGGACTGCTCTAGTTCCTCTTTTTAATATGCATTGCTTCTCTCTTTTTTCCCCACATCATTTGGTCTTTCACTTTGGTTCCAACTCTTCATCTACTTTCTATATAAAGGTGACATAATTTAAAACTGTTTTCCAGCCCTAGCCAGTGTGGCTTAATGGATAGAGTGTTGGCCTGCAGACTGAGGGGTCCCAGGTTCAATTCTGGTCAAGGGCACATGCCTGGGTTGCAGGCTCAATCCCCAGTGTGGGAGGCAGCCAATCAATGATTCTCTCTCATCATTGATGTTTCTGTCTCTCTCTCCCTCTTACTCCCTCTCTGAAATCAATAAAAAATATGTAAAAAAAAAAAAAACCCCAAAACTCTTTTCCTTATCTGTGATGGTACAGTCCTAAGAGATACCTCACTGGTTCCTTGCTTGTGGACAAAAGGTGTATCAATCCTTTTGAGTTCTTTAGGCAGAAGGGATGTGATCTGTCCTCAAATCTATAGAAGGCATTGAAGAGCTCCAGAAATTATAAACACATGATTAACATCAAAGATAACATTTTCTCTTATATTAAAAAAAAGATAATTTACTGTGCAATTCAAAATATATGTAGATGCAATAAATGACAAAAATAGCATAAATATATGAGTTGCAGAACTAAAAATATATTTTGTAAGATTTTTATATTTTATATGAAGTAGTGCAAAATTAACCCTGAGTAAGTGGTAAAAATTAAGAATATATAATGTAAACCCTAAGGCAACCAATAGAAAGATAAACTAAGGATGATAGCTATAAAAGACAAGAGAAAAATAAAATGCTAATATGTATTTCATTAACTCAAAAATAAGGCAGGAAAAGGGGAAAAGGGAATAATAAAGAAGAGACAGAAAAAAATAGCAAGTGGTAAGCCCCGATCCAACTATATCAATACATATTTTGAATTAATGTATGTATCAGTTATTGCCATTTTTTATTAAATCCAAAAGTTTTCTTATAAACAAATTTTTTTAATCTAGTCTAGAAAACAAATAAGTAATTGTTTGGAAAAATAATCACATTATAGGAAAATATTTTTAGATTGGATAAAATAGCAAGATCCCATTATATGGAGTCTACAAGACATGTACTATAAATAAAAAGTCAGAGATAGAAATAAAAGGAAAACAGATCATGAAAGAAATTAGTATATATAAGAAAGCTAGAATGGTTATGTTAATATCAGAAAGAATTTTCAGGTTAAGAAATGCATTTTACAATGAGAAAGGATTTATTGATCAGTAATGCAAAACAATTATAAATATATATGCATCAAATAAGAGTTTCAAAATGTATGAAACAAAACCTGACAACAGTAAAGAGAGCAATAGGCAAATCCACAATAATAGTTAAACATCCTGGCCCTTTCACAGTAATTGATAGAGCGAGGGCACAAAATTTAGAAAAGATGCAGATGTTGACGACATTGCCCATGACCATGACCTCACTGACAGTTATGGGGCATTACACCTAAAAACTGTGAAATAACACTTATTTTAAAGTGTTTTGGAACATTTACTATATGTTGTATCATAAAACAAGTCTTAATAAATATAAACATTGAAATATCACAGAGTATATGATCAGATAATGCAAAATTAAATCGGAAATCAATAATAATAAGATATCTAGAAAGTCTGATTATCCGAAATTTAAACAATGAACTTCTAAGTAATCCATGAGTCAAAGAAATAATGTCAAGGAAAACTAGAAAATATTTAAAACTGAAATCAAAACTGATGAAATACAGCTAATGCAGGACTTAGACATTTACATTTTTAACTATATTAGGAAAGAAAAAAGGTTTAAGATCAATTATTTAAATTTACATAATGAGAAGCTTAAAAAAGTGAACCAAGTAAATCCAAAGTAAGTAAAAATGGAAATAAAAAATATAAAGACAGAAATCAATTAAGTAGAAAACAGAGGAACAATGGAAAAAATTAAAGCTAAAAATGAATTCTTTCAGAATACTTATGAAACTGATAAATCCACAGTTAGACTGATTTAAGAAGACAGACAACAGTCACAACCAGCCAATATCAGAATGAAAGAGGAGATCCTGCAAAAATTACATGAATAATAAGAAATTTTATAAACAGCTTCATGCTGATATATTTAACAACTTATATAAAACAGACAAATTTCTGGGAAAACACCATTTACCAAAACTCACTAAAGAAGAAATAGCGAGAAATATTCTCAACAAAATGTAGGTGATCATTGTCATCTGGGGTATGCAAAATATGTTTTTAGTCCAGAATTAGAGAAATAAAACATTTTAAAAAATTGATAAATTGGACTTAATTAATATTAAAAGTTTTACTCACCGGAAAACTGTTGGACCCCAAGATAGTCTGTCCCAAAATATCTCGTAATGGTGAATTGATTACTTGGAATTAAAGTTATTTAACAAGCAGCCAGTGCCCAAAGGGCACCTTTTTTCTCTCTTGCCTCATGAAAGGTATCCTCCTAGCATCAGAAGAATCCCTGTCACTAGACCCAAACTACTCAGTGCCCAAAAATCGGTGTAATCAACCTTATTGCCTCTTTTCTAATTTACTGTGGGTAGATTCTTCACCAACAAATATCCAAGCCTTGCTTAGATTTCTTTCTAGTAAGTACTAACTTTCTTTGTCCCTGTCAGTTTCTCATCAATTTATTATTTCTTTATCTGGAAGTATAAAAGGTGCCTGGTTTGATCATTTCTCTGAGCCCTATATTTATGATCTGAACATCATATTGTGGTTCTCCCATGCGTACATACTAAATTGGTTTTTCTCCTGTTAATCTGGTCTTGTGTCAATTTTATTTTTATTATTAGTCCTGCTAAAGAAGGGTAGAGGGGGAATTCGCCCCTCTCCTGACAACTCTATTAAGAAACTGAAATGTAAACCATAGACTGAGAAAATATTTGCACAGCTTTTATCTAGCAGTGGAGTTATATCTAGAGCTTATGAGGAATTCCTGCAACCTAGCAATAAGAAGACTAACCACTCAATTAAAAAGCAGGCAAAACACGTCACAAAAAAGATGGAGGGAAAAAACCTTAAAAAGTTGCTCGATGGCATTAATCATTAGGGAAATGCCAATTAAAGGCACAGTGAGATATTACTACTAGAATGATTAAATGTAAAAGGGTGACAACCCTAAAAGTGTGAAGAAACTAGAACTTCTATACATTGCTAGTGGATGTGTAAAATGATGAAAACCACTTTGGAGAACTGTTTGGCAGTTTTGGATGTTAAACTTTCACTAGTGACCCAGCTATTCCATTCTTCGTGTTTTCCCAAGAGAAATAAAACACATCCTTATAAAATGTGTACTACTCATCATAGTCAAACATTGGAAAAAATCTAAATAAATTGTGTCGTATTGATATGATGGAATATTACTCAGCAATAAGAAAGAAAGGACTGCCCTGGCCCTGGGGCTCAGTCGATTGGAGCGTCATCCCGTGCACCAAAGGGTGGTGGGTTCAATTCCCAGTCAGGGTACATCCCCAGGTTGCTGGTTGGGTCCCTGATTAATGTTTCATACATCAATGTTTCTCTCCCTCTCTCTCCCTCTCTCTCCCTTTCTCCCTCTCTCTCTCTCTTGCTCTCTTTCTCTCTCTCTCTCTCTCTCTCAAAAGGAATCTATAATAATAACTACAATAATAATAAAGGACTACTGGATACTATCTCACAGGTATTATGTTAATTCAGTGGTTGGCAAACTCAGTCAACAGAGCCAAATATCAACAGTACAATGACTGAAATTTCTTTTGAAAGCCAAATTTTTATACTTAAACTTCTTCTAACATCACTTCTTCAAAATAGACTCTCCCAGGCCATGGTATTTTGTGGAAGAGCCACACTCAAGGGTCCAAAGAGTCGCATGTGGCTCGCGAGCCGCAGTTTGACGACCATGGTGTTAATTGAACGAAACTGGGTACAAAAGAGTATATATTGGATGGTACCATTTCATGAAGTTCCGATTAAGCAAAGTAAACTAGAGGAAAAAGTATCAGAAATGTGGTATCTCGTGGGGGGGGGGGGGGTGGCGGTAATTGCGTGGAAAGTTCTGTGAAGGAACATTTTAGGGTGATGGAACTATTTTTCTTTATTTTGATAGGGGTATGAATTACCTGGTTGAGCAGAATTATCAAAATTCATTGTATTATACTCTAAAGTTTTGTGCATTTTTTATTTATTTATTATGCTTTTTTTTTATTGTCTGAAGTATTACAAATAGTAGTACATATGTCTCCTTTTTTTCCCCCCTTCATCTCCCCCCGACCTCCCCTACCCCCCAGGACATGCCTTCACCTGCCCACCCTCCCCCCCGCCCCAGTGTGTTGTATCCATTGGTTGTGCTTATATGCATGCGTACAAGTCCTTCTGTTGGTCTCTTACAGCCCTCCTCGCCCAACCTCCCCTGTCTTCCCAATGTAGTTTGACAGTCTGTTCAATGCTTCTTTGCCTCTGTATCTTTTTCCCACCATTTCTTTCCTTTAAAAAGTTTTGCCTTTGCAGACTGGAAATAAACATATAATAACAAAACAAGACAAAACAAAAAAATGTTTGAGTCCCAATTTCAATGTCCAACAGTTCCTTATGTGTACATGTCAGCAATGATATCTGGATGGTGGGCACATGGTGGCAATGCAGGTCCGACCCTCTCTGGTTTGGTCCTAGGTAACCTGCAGCGGTGCACAGCTGCTGACTTCTCCCATGGCAAGGCGTTGTCAGCGTCTTCCATCTCTGGACTGTTTTTTCCTCTTGTCTTCGTGGTTGGAGCACTCCTGTCAATTCCTCTCTGTTGCAGGAATCCATCTGGTCTTGGGGTTGTTTTCTGAAAATATACAAATATATTCTCGACCACAAGTTAATAAAGGAATCTTTTCTATATAATTGATTTGGGATCCTTTTTATTTTTGTTCAAACGATTTTCCTTTGTCTTATTTAGACTTATTGCATACAAATTTTACTGTTAAATACCTGAAAACAAAAATTAAAGAAACAAAAAGTGGACGAGTATGCCTTATTTCATGAGGATAATAAATGTGTACCTGTAGGATGGTGGGAAATATCTGTCAGGATGCTGTGCAAAGGGGTCTCAGAAGCTTAGGGGAAAATGCTCAGTGACCTTACCACCCACGGAGCCGAAGAGCACTACTTCTCAATTTAGACAGAAATAGAAAGTGATGTAATCTGACCAACATAACTGATTTCAGCACACTCTGTTACTTGATTTTATCTATGCGAATAGTTTTAATAAAACTGTTTCATGACATATGAGTAGGAAAAAGTTTTCTCAAGTACCTGTATACACTCATTCACCCTGTATACACTCATTCAATATGGAAACAATTCAGACCTTTCCAGAAAGAGTAGGGCCAGGTGATGGAATTACCCAATCATGACAGGTTAACCTTGAGTATCCATTTTCCTTGAGTATTTTTAGGGACATGTCTCCCTAAAAATTGGAGGAGGGGGGAGTTTTCCCCTCAGCTGTTCAGTCCTGGCCTCCTCCAGTCATGCTGGCATGCAGTAGTCCAGTGAAAAGGGACCCATAGAGGACCCCAAGTCATTCTTTGTAGGCGTGTCCCGTCCCCATTTCTGATCTGGCCTCTCTTTCTGCCAGCCAGCAGTGATATTCCAGCATGTTTCACATTCAAGTCCCTATAGATTACGGTCCACTCAGACAGAGAGCTCCAGACCAAACAGGGCACATCACACCAGTGTTCAGTCTGCACTGAGGAAAACGTCTTGCTGCTCTAGCTTGACGTTTACAACGGGTCCCTACTGACAGACATACCTTTTCTCACCCCCACTACCCTTCCTAGGGCAATTTTGCTGGTATAGTTGGCATTAGTCTACTTCACGCATAGCTACCTAAAACTCTCCGTCACCACTGGTAACTGCTTTCACCACTCCCTCCACCATGCTTCGGTCTCTAACCAAAACTGAGACCTGCATCTGTCTGAGGTCTGTCTCTGCCCTGGCGAAGCAGGAGGATGCCCTAGGGGGAATGCTTTCCAGACTCCCTTGCTTAGGAAGCATTAGATAACTGCACTGTGTGTGGTGGACTCCCCACCCACGTAGTGGAGCAAATATTAAAGGCTTCCCCTCACCCCCTTATATGAGGACACAAGTCAATCCCTTCACCAGGAATTGGCTGAGAGAAATTAATTCATGTTTATTCACACCACATGTCTTCAGTTTTAGCTCTCCCTGACTCTAAGCCAGCACATCTCAAAGAAGCCCCTGCATTTATTTCTAAAGTACTGCCTTTATGCAGGGGAGGGTGGGGGGTTAGAGATAAACCAAAGGACTTGTATGCATGCATATTAGCATAACCAATGGACACAGACACTAGGGCAGTGGGGGCTTGCCCTTGGGGATGTGAGTGGTGGTGGTGGGGGTGGGGATCAATTGGGAAAAAGGAGACATGTAATACTTTAAACAATAAAAAATAAATAAAGTACTGCCTTTAATAGTAGAGCATCTACTCATTCCTACTAAAATGCTCAAATCCATCGCCCTAGGAAGCTGGAGTCTTGTTCCCAGAATTTCTTAAAACGGAACTTCTCGCTGCTCCTTAAAATGCCCCTTGTGGTGCCCTCTCTTTGCCCTCTCTCTGCCCTTCGCCCTGGGAGAGTGGATACATCAGCCACTCCCCTTCAGCACTATCCATCTCAGGCTTCTGGTCAGTTTTGCAACTGGGTGAGTGAAACTGCCTAATGATGTGCAAACCCTTGGCCTTGCAAGCTGAACAAACTGACCTGAGGAGATAATGCGATCTCAGCATTAAACAGTGCACAACTCACTTCTCTAGAAGATGTGATTAATGGGCTAGGGAGTGTGTCCCAGCGTTGAGCAATCCAAATCTCTCTTTTATTATACTTGGCATTACAAGGAAGGAAAAGTTACTCAATTTTTAACATAAAAAGAAATGCTAAATTAGTCTGAAAAAAACAAAGTTAATTTCTGTTCCCTAACAAATGTAGCTGTTCAATTTCTATAGCAAATCAAAGAATCTATTTGTAATCATCTACTATTCATAGTCTATGAAAAGCTTTAATAAGAAAAGGCAAAAAGGAGTCACTATTGCATGCTAACTTGTATTTCGTAACTTCCTTCTTCCTATACACCTTTATTCTAAAAGTAATAGGCCTGAAAAAATAAAATTTAAACTAATTTTCTACTCTCACACTCTGTGGTTAAAGAGCATGTCACTTTTCCATGAACTTTGTAGTTCCTGCTCCTAACTTCTCAAAGAAAGAATGTTTGCAGTACTTGGTTTATGAGTTCCACAGTGAACAAGGGCTGTTTGAACAAGTCTCTGTGGTCCACATAGGGATTAATTTCCAGGTAAAAATGGAAACATGGCAGTTAGAGAAAGTTACACAAGTTATTTCTTACTCACAATAGATAACTATGGTGATTAAACACGAAGCAACACAGTCTGGTACAAATTAACTTCTGCTTTTTAGTTCCAAGGACAGGAAAATTGGCCATTTATATCATTAGGTAATTGCCAAAAAAAAAAAAAAAAAAGGGAAAAGGTTGATATTCAAGTCCTTTTTACAAACCGGTGAGTCCAACCTGAAATAATACAAGCATATGATGAAGTTTTGCATTGTGATTGCTTCCTACAAATTAATGTATTTATTCATTCAAAGGATAGTTATTAATTGTCAATAATTTACAGACACTATGGTAAGCATTGAAATCAATAGGTGGGAAAAGAAGCAGTAAAACAGCTTTCACAGACTACATCTAAAGTGACGAAAACCTCAGGAAAGATGGCCGGGCTGTAGAGAATAAAGTCTGGACACTACAGGCCTGACCTTAATAGAATATTAAATTTATGATTCATTTATGTCATCATAAAGTAGTTAACTGACTTATTTAAGAAAAGCCTTTCAGGAATTCACATTTTCAAAAAATAATTTACAAACTGGCAATCCTTACAATCATTTGAAGTGGCTTGCCCAATGTCAAAGATACAGACAAAGATACAGAGCAACTGGAACTCCTGCACTGCTAGGAGAGGTACAAATTGTTATCCCCTCAGAAAACAAATTGGAATTATCTTGCAAAGTTGAACATGAACACACTTTCCATCATGGTGGTAGCAGAACCCACTTACAGAACCACTACAGTTTTATGCTCTCTCTCCACAGTGTAGAGCTGTTGGAAAGCTGCTGCCCAGCCAGGGACTAGAATTTCCTGGCTTCCTTGCATCTAGTTTGGATCATGTGATTAGTTTTGGCCAATAGACTGTGAACAGAATCTGTAAGAGTCATTTCTGCGCCAGGTGGCTATTTATCCTCCCAGGATCCTTTCTAGGCCACTGAAGAGCCAATTGTTGAGGACTGTGGTAACAAAACTTGCAGAAATCTGCCCAGGATAACCCAACAGACACTAGTGGGTGATTTTATCAGGTGTCATGTCAAGGGCAGTCTGTAAGAAATCAAGAGTATATAAATGAAACTATCCTTAAAGACTGGCTAAAGCAAGAACTTCAGATAGAAAATAAATTATTATAAAAGTAAGAATCGTGGGTACCAGGAAAAAAGGTATGGCAGAAAAGGAAGAAAAAGGAGTACATATAATAGACTAGTCTTTTTGTCATCAGTTTTGTAAATCATATTTAAAACAAAAAATGTAATGCCATTTGATACTCGAGACAATTATACTTAAAAGTTGGGAAAGTTAAAAAGACTTAATTGGAAATGTGCTTTCTACAGTTTGCTTGAAGTGGTAAAATGTTGATACCAATAGATTATTATAAGTCACATGTCTATATTGTACTCTCAAAGCAACCACTATGGAAACTATACAAAAAGATACACTCAAAGATACACTTAAATAAGTCAAGGTAGAATCCTAAAAAAAATGTTGAAATACCCCACAGGAAAGCAAGAAGAGAGAAATGGAGAAACAAAAACAAGAAGAAGCAAATGAAAAAGAAAGAAAATGGCAGATTGGTTCTAATATGTCAATAATTACCATAAATGTAAATGATGTAAATGGTCTAAATGGACAAAAGATAGAATTGATTTTTTAAATGACCCAAGTATATACTGTTTACAAGAAAGTCATACTTCAAATTCAGTAATATAGGTAAGTTGAAAGTAAAAGGTAGAAAAGAATGCTTACTACTTAAACATTAATTTTTAAAAGAACAGTTGTATTATTTTCTGATTAAATAGACTTCAAAAAATTGCTAGAAAGAAAAAATATATTTAAAAAAGGATCAATTTTACCAGAAACACATAATGTTATTACTGGTGCACACCAAACAAAAATGTCTCAAAATAAATGAAGCAAACATTAATGGAACTGAAAAAAGAAGCAGGAAAACTGCAGGTTCTTACGAGACATACATTTTCAACTCATTGGGAAAATACCTAGGGGCATGAATGCTGGATCATATGGTAAGGCTATGTTTAACTTGATGAGGCTGGGCCACTAGGAGTTTTTGTGTTTTATTTTTCTAATCTGTTTTTATTTATTTCAGAGAGTGAGAGGGAAAGGGAGAGAGGGAGAGAGAGAAACATCAATGATGAGAAAGAATCTTCATGGCCCCAGCAACCCAGGCATGTGCCCTGACTGGGGAATCGAACTGTGACCTCCTGGTTCCTAGGTGGATACTCAACCACTCACCCCCCTCCACTCCCCCCCCCCCCAGGAGTTTTTAATCTCAAATTAGCCCATTCTCAGGCTTCAGCAATTAGTCAATTTCTATTTAAATACCCTACTCCTTGCTGTCTTCAGCCCTGTGCTTCTGCTCTTGGGTCTCTGCCCCTGGTAAGCTGTTATTTTCACTTCTAAAATGTTTGGGGTGGGGGAGTGGGAGCAGTTTATCCTGTGGCCTCAATTTTCTGACATATCGATGAAGAGTAGTTGATTTTAGTTTGTCCAGTTATTTTTTCGCATGAGGACAGAATGACAGCTCCCAAGCTCTTCATAAGCCAGATTGAAAACAGGAGGGCTCCTCTGCTTTTATAAATATATGTATTTTACTCAGTGTTCTGTTTTCTTTCCTTTTTATTCTGCTTCTGTGATATTTCAGTTCTTTTGCACTGGCTGCTCTGTAATTTTACTTAAATGTACTTAAATAAAATTCTCTCCATTCCCTCTTCCTTTAGTCCCAACCTATCTGTTCCCTACGGCAGAATTAACGCATATCCTCTAGCCTCCTGGGTAGAGGATATGCGTTATTGCATGGTTTTAGTCAACAGCATGAGCTTAGTATTTGTATTTGTAAAAATGTTCTTATCCCAGTTACTCAATCTCTCAGCTGTTGAGTGATACCCTTTGATTCCTGGTTATCTCAGCTGCTTCTGTTTTCCACTTTCTTTTCCCTCCTGATGTTTGTTAGTCGTTTCATGTCCACATTGAGCAGAAAACAACATCATTCCATTCTATTATCCTTATTCCCACCTTTTCTTTAGTCTCCGTTCTATAGTTAAAAACATTCGCAGCTCCCAACCTTCCTTTTCCCTGAAATTTCTCTGTCTTGACCGGCCTGGCTGCAGGCTCTCTTCTTGGATTGTATCTGTTCAATTTTCTTTTCAAATCATCACCTGAAGGTATTTTTTTCTAGATTTTTAGAGAGAGAGGAAGAGAGAGAGAGACAGAAGGGGGGGGGGGGGGGGGGAGAGAGCAGTTACTTCCCATGCAAGGATCAAACCTGCAACCTAGGTATTGCCCTGACCTGAGATTAAACCTGAAACATTTGGGTGCACAGGATGACACTCGAGCCGCCCTGCCCGTGTCCTTTCAATTTAAGATTTCTGCTTTGTTGTCATAAAAATTGTGGCAAATATGCTCTTATTGTCGTTGTCATCTCTATTCACAGCTGTACTTACTGATATTTATTATTTTTGCTATCCTTTCTTTGTTTCTGTTTTGTTAATCTTGCCAAAAATATATTCAATTTACTAATCTTGCCAGTTAACCAGGGTTTGCTTGTTTGCTTGGCATTGTCTATTCTGTCATTTTATCTTTGTTTCTACTTCATATTTTTCTGCTTTGGGGGTTTGGGGGTTTTCATGTTTTTAGTTATATCCCATTGTTCTGACTCTTTCTTGGGTAGTATAAATGCTTCAGAACAGAGATCAACAAACTGTGGTCCACAGGCTAAATCCAGCCAGCCACCTGTTTCTGCCAATAAAGTTTTAATGGAACACAACTGCACCCATTTATTTATGTATTATCTCTGGCTGCTTTTACACTACAATGATATTGTATTAGCTTTGAGTTGTTTAATAGTTTACATATCCTTAGTGATTTTTTTTCTGTCTTGACCTTTCAATTATGGAGAGAAGTGTAGCAAGATTTCCCACTATGGTGGCATACAGGGGTGGGCAAAAGTAGGTTTATAGTTGTGGGTACATGAAACACGGATTATTCTTATATTATTATTTATCAATGATTGTATTATTTTCCATATGAACAACTCTAAACCTACTTTTGCCCCACCCTGTATTTGTTCACTTTTCCTTATAATTCTGTTAAGTTTTACAGTTTTGCTGTAAGTAGACAGACCTCTTCTTACATGCACAGAAGGTAGAATAGTTATATTTCCTGGTGAGTTTTCTTTTTAATTTGAATATTGGATGGAGTTTGGCATTATTTTAATAGAGATACAGTTTTTTTCCATTGGTACTTGCCTGGTGTATATTTCAGTCCTTTCACAGTTTTTTGTTTTGTTTTGTTTGTGTTTTATATTTGTCCATGTTGAAGAGCAAAGAGCTAAAATTTATTATTTATTCCAGATAGATAATCTTTGTCTTTAAAATTTATACCGAGTGCACTTAATGTAGTTGCTGTTAAATTTATATTTATCAGCTTATATTTTGCTTTCTATGTGTCCTGGCTTTTGTATCTTTTGAGTCTTTTTTGCTCCTTTCTCACCCTCATTCGAATTTATTGTTTATAATTTTTTTTTAAGAATTTGGAAACAACGTATTCTATATTTTTTTAGTGACAGTATTTAACCTAATACAATCAAATGTACTTTCCTAGAATACTATCATTGCAATCAGTTTCCCTTCCACTTAAGCTTAATTTTTCAGTCTAATTCTATAATGTTTTAACCACACTCTAAAATTTGTATTACTGGGTTTTTGCATGGATATATTTGAAGTTAACCACAGATTTCTAATTTTTTAGTTAATTTATTACATTTCAAATCTGCCATATGAAGCCATATCAACTAAAAAAAAAAAAACACTGAAAACTTATGTACTTACAAAAACAAAATGTTGGAATTAATAAACATAAAAGGAAAATTATTTATTATGACACATACAAAAAGTAGAACCATGTTTAATTGTTTGTTTATTTAAAAGTATAATAAAGTAGACAAAGCTATAATCAAGGATAAAATACAAAATTCTTCTTAAAATGATATGATATAAAATTCAATGCTACAATTTTTGAAAATTCCATCAAATTACATGAAAGGAAAATATTAATTATTAAGATCAGCTTGAGAAGATATAAAAAGCTTGAATAAATGTCATAAATAATACCAAAAAAGTTAACAAAAGAACAATCTCTAAAAGAGTGATAGGATCAGACAGTTGAACCTGTAAGCTATTAAAACTCTCCAAAAACTAAATCTTATAAAATATTTTAAAATGCCAGAATATAGAAAAGATAGACTATTTTAAAATAGACTGTATTTCATGGGGAAATCTTCGAAATTGGAGACCCAGGGGGGTGTTAAGGATAACAATGCCAAAATTTGACAGCATCAGGAAGAGAAAAACAACAGATTTTAGGCATATTTCTTTAAAAATTATTCAAGTTAATTCAGTACTATATTAAAAGTTTTAATGTTCAAATAAGGTTTATTTTTTATAAGGTATAGATAAGCTCATATGGATACATCTGTTAGATCATTTATTTATTTTTTTGTAATTCACCCTTTTAGTAATTCATTTATTCTAAGTGATGAGAAGCAGATATAGAATTAAATTACTATTCACTCATCATTATTTGTACTAAATGAACTTGCTATATACAAGTAGTTAAGTCCCAGGTTTGACTGACTGGGGAGTATCTCTGGCTCCAGCATTAGCAAACAGAATATGGATCCCATATAAGCCATCTTCCTTTGAAGGACCAGTTTGGACAAGTCACTGAAAAAATTAACCTTCTAACAGCACAGAGAAGTGAAGCAGAGGTGCAGATAATTGCCCATAGTGCTTCCTGTTCCATAAAAGGATAAGTAGGGAACATGGGTAGAGAGCAGGCTTCTCCCTGAGTCTAAGGTTGAATGTCCAGATCTGTCATTTGCGATTGAAGAAGCCTCGCAGTTCCCACTAATCTTAAACTATCCAAATGAAGCTAACAAACGCTACTATCATAGATTGGTACTAGGGCTTCCACGAGTGTTGAAGTTAGGATCTAGGGGGGGACATCATATGATTTGATAAAATAAAGAAGATAGAAATATGACCCTACTGTATTCTTTGTGTTCCTGATAAATTTCTTACTTTACAGATGATAATTCTCTGGAAAGTGTATATGATATATAAATTCAATTAATGGGATGGGATTATTTTTAACTAAAAAAACAGATTTTAAAATTCAGTTGAAAAATAAATGTATCCAAATAGTGAAGAAATTACTTTTAAGGAAAAATAAAGCACTGTGATTTCATTATAAAAATTAATACAATTCCTTAGAAAAGAAAGGCCAGAAATAACCATTTGTCTTTTTTTTTTTTTTTTTAAGAAGATCCCTGGCTTTAGTAGTGAAGTGTTTAATACATTTTAGGACTATTGATTTAATAATTTAGAAATAGCCTGATTTTAAAGATAATTATGTCCTTGAAGCATAATAACACTGAACCTTGAGACTAGGATAGCCTTGATTATTAGTTTAAAGAAATGACGTTTGCATACAAAAGTTTGGTTTAGAAAATAACATCTACCACATTTTATTTTAGGCGGGAATATTTGTTAAAAAGTTATAAATAGCTTTGTTTTATGCACTTAAATTGTAGACTATATTTAAACAAAAGTTTCTTTTTAGCAGGTAATAATGAAACTGATGATATTCCATCATTCAACTAGCTGCAATATATTCAAGAAATAGAAAAATACTGAGAGACTTCTCCCTCCCCACCCTCCTCTGACTCCTTAGTAGTCTGCCAGTGGGAGGTCCTTGTTACCATCCCTTCACCTCCTCCAGACCCAGGGAGCCCTAAAAGTCTCAGTTATGCGTGAGTGCATCTCCATTCACATTGGCCAGGCTGGTGTCCAGATTGGCAGTGCCTGCTGGGAGCTCTATTGCCTGGAACATGGCATCCAGCCTGATGGCCATATGCCAAGTGACAAGATCATTGGGATGGGAAATAACTCCTTTGACACCTTCTTCAGTGAGTCAGGCGCTGGCAAGCATGTGCCCAGGGCAGTGTTTGTAGACCTGGAACCCACAGTCATTGATGAAGTTCGTTCTGGTACCTACCACCAGCTCTTCCACCCTGAGCAGCTCATCACAGGCAAGGAAGATGCTGCCAATAACTATGCCCGTGGGCACTATACCATTGGCAGGGAGATCATTGACCTCGTCCTGGACCAAATTCGGAAAGTAGCTGACCAGTGCACAGGTCTTCAGGGCTTCTTGATCTTCCACAGCTTTGGTGGGGGAACTGGTTCTGGGTTCACCTCCCTGCTGATAAAACATCTCTCTGCCGATTATGGCAAGAAGTCCAAGCTGCAGTTCTCCATTTATCCAGCACCCCAGGTTTCCACATCTGTAGTTGAGCCCTACAACTCCATCTTCACCACCCATGCCACCCTGGAGCACTCTGACTGTGTTTTCATGGTTGACAATGAGGCCATCTATGACATCTGTCAAAGAAATCTCAATATTGAGCGCCCAACCTACACTAACCTTAACCGCCTTATTAGCCAGATTGTGTCCTCCATCACTGCTTCCCTTAGGTTTGATGGAGCCCTGAATGTGGATCTGATCGAATTCCAGACCAACCTGGTGCCCTACCCCCGCATCCACTTCCCTCTGGCTACATATGCCCCTGTCGTCTCTGCTGAGAAAGCCTACCACGAACAGCTAACTGTAGCAGAGCTCACCCACGCGTGTTTTGAGCCAGCTAATCAGATGCTGAAATGTGACCCTCGTCGTGGTAAATACATGGCTTGCTGCCTATTTTATCGTGGTGACGTGGTTCCCAAAGATATCAATGCTGCCATTGCCAATATCAAGACCAAACGTACCATCCAGTTTGTGGACTGGTGCCCCACCGGCTTCAAAGTTGGCATTAATTACCAGCCTCCCACTGTGGTCCCTGGTGGAGACCTGGCCAGAGTACAGCGAGCTGTGTGCATGCTGAGCAACACTACAGCTGTTGCTGAGGCCTGGGCTCGCCTGGACCACAAGTTTGACCTCATGTATGCCAAGCGTGCCTTTGTCCACTGGTACGTGGGTGAGGGCATGGAGGAAGGAGAGTTTTGTGAGGCACGTGAGGACATGGCTGCCCTTGAGAAGGATTATGAGGAAGTTGGAGCTGATAGTGCTGAGGGAGAGAATGAAGATGAAGAGTATTAATGAGTCTGTTTGCTGCAATGTTACACTCCATGTCTTGAAACTGTCTTATTTCTGTTGTTCTGTGAAGTCCATTGTGCTATAACTTGTCAATAAAGAAGTTTTTATTTAAAAAAATAAAAGTAAAAATAAAACATTGATAATATATTCTTAAAATTTATAGCCAACTCCTCTGTGTGAAAAAAGAGTATTTTACAAGTAAAAGTTATCAAAAAAGATTAACATGTAACTTGAGGAAATAATATGAAGATTATCCAAAAAAAAACAAACAGGAGTATGTAGTGGGATCCTACTTTAAAACAGATTGTAGAATATTAACTTATCATGAGAGTTATAGTGCTGTGATTCAGATGAAAAAATTCCAGGAGAGGATGGCTAAGAACAGTGGATAGACCTCTTCGGTATCAATTATCAAAATAATTGTCTAAGCAAAAGATTAGACTCCATTTTAGTTTCAGAGGGGAACAGCTAGACTCAACAAAACTCTAGCAATTTTTGTCTTTGCTAAAGATTCTGTTTGCATCAAGTACTAGGTAACGTAGGTTAAAAATGCATCCTTGGGTTAAGGAGCGTAGGCTCTGAAGGTAGTGTCAATATATAATTTTCATTCTGTATGCATTAAGAAATATGAATATAAAATCAAAGCAAGTTGAAAAGAAAAATTTGATCTGTTGTTTTTAAAACTTAAAATATTTTAACATAATGTTTGGGATTTCAGATTTAGATAATTTGGATACTTAAAGAGTAATCTCTTCACACACCCTCCAAAGATTGCACAGAATAATGAGATCAAATAAAACTACCCATACTTGCATCTTGGGCAAAACTAAAAGAAAAACACATTTCAATTTACACGTAACTGAGGAAATAATGTGAAGATGATCCAAAAAACAGGAGTGTGTAGTGGGATCCTACAATTGGTGAACTGTAATGTTACCCTAAGAAAAAGAGGGTTTTACCCCAACTGCATTGAAGCCTACTGGGGGGAATTGGGATGGAGAAGAGACATGGAAGTTGTAGAACCAGAGGTGGCAGTCATGGGAAGTCACTGTTTAGGGTGATAGTGATGAAAAGGCAACAAAAAACACATACCTTATGCTAAGGCATAAAGCAGTGGTCCTCAAAGTGCGATGCAAGCGTCCATCCTAATCACCTGTAACCATTGTTTCTAATGTACATCTTTGAGTACCAACTCAAACCCACTAAATCAAACCTGTGGGCATGGGGCAATAGGAGCTGCAATGTCCCTGGCTCCCCAGATAGTTCTCAGACACAAAATTTGAACGATCAGATAGTATAACATGCTTTAGAAACTGAACATAATTTAGTGTAACTGAATTGTAGGTTACAGGTGACAGTGAAATGAGACAGATCAATCCAGAGAGGAATGTCATGATCTACTTGTAATAAGTCTTAAATGACACATCAAGGGCTTAGACAGGAACATGAAGATGCAATAGGAAGCCACTAAAGTGTTTTAAGCAGAGGAATAACCAGATACGATTTTTTTTTTCTCAGATAAATTTCCCTGGCATCATTGTGTATGGTTGGATATACTAGTAGAGCAAACATAGGCAGGAAGGAAACTTGGGAGAATAATTTTTCTAAAATAAGATAAGATTAAAATAGCCTTGAATTGATACACTTGGTGGCTAATTGAACTGGTGAATGAAGGGAGAAGTAATTTTGGATGAATCTCATTCCCACATTTGCTTGCCTCCATCGCTAAGTTTATAACAGAATATATAGACAAATAATGTTTTAAAGCTACAACTCTGCACTTATATATGTCACAAGGCCCATATTTTACTAGAAACGTGAAACTTGGAAAGACAAGTTCCTGCTACTTGGATGGAGTCCATAAGTTCCTAAGAAGCCAAAGAAGGACTAATAGACATCCTGGTGTTGATTTCTGTGCTACACTCCCTGGGGACAAGCATCCCCTCACTGGGAACATGGTTAGCTAAAGGTCCACGAGACTGCTGGGAGAGGTAGCATGTATTCTTGGAGGTATGGGAGCCAGGCAATCTTGAAGACTCCATTGCAGTTTCTATGGTTGAACACGTGTGTGCATAAAGGCATGAGTGGTAGTCCAAAGTAATTTTTTTTTTCAATAAAGGACTGTGTTATTTAAAGCCACCCTGTTCCTTTTTTGTCTTTTGGTGAATGAGACATCCCTTTTAATCAGGCTTCTGATGCAACCACAGTAGTGACTTGTCTCCAAGCTGATTATGGCAAAAAGGAATTTCCCTTTGATAGCAGAACATCCTACAACAGCTTTATGAAATAATCTTCATTGAAATAAAATGGCAGAGGTTTGGGGTATTAGAACAGTTGTATCAAAAGCATCTCCTTCCTACCCATGCTGAACTGAGAGCTACAGCAGAGGGCTTTGACTACAGGGAGATTATAGGCAGCAGGTATCAATCAAGCTTCTGTGTTATCATTAGGAACCCCCCAAATCCCAAAGGCTCTGTATCACTCATCCGACAACCCCAGAGCACACACAAGATCCTTCTGCCATAATCATTTTCAAAAACCACCCAAAACAGTCATACTTCAACTAAAAATCTTTTAATGGCATCTGCTTTTGTCTCTAAAAGCACTGCCTCTTCCTCCTCCTCTTTAAAATTTCATTGGTTCGTTAGAGAAACTGAGCTATTTGTCTTGTAGAGTGTCCAACATTATGAACTTGGCTGATTGACTTCTTGTGGTTTCTTCTAACTTGCTCCTTTATTCCCAATACTCCCCTATAATCGGACAATATGATAGTAAGATCTAGAAGCTTAATTAACTTCAGGTTCAGTTGTTTTCTTTATTTCTTTCTATAGGATTACTTCCTGGGAAGGGATGTGCAATTCATATTACCTCACATTAGGTAGCAAATACTGTCGGCACACTATTAGTGATATAATTATTTATGGGTTCAGAGGCATTCTTCTGATTCCTCCATAATATTGTTCTTCATCAACCTGCCAGCCATGGTTTCTACATCCATGGATGATTGTTGCCTAGATGCATATTTTCATTGGGGGTATATTATAACACTTTAATACATGTATTATAGATTCTTTTATGAGTAGCATTCTTTCATACACTACTTAGTTTCCTTTTGGTACAGTTTTAAAAGATAAAAAAAGAGAGGATAAATGCTTTAGTTTTACTGTATATTCATCATTTTTCAAAGTAATGAGAATGTCCTAGAAACCTCCAAAAATGACCAAGGAAGTGTTGTGTAATTATGAACTAATTTTATATTCATATTTAAATACTTATATATGTTGTGGTTATTTGTTTTGATGCTCAGGTTGTTGCATTTTAGCTACTCTCCTGTTGTTTGGTTTTTTTCTCTGTGTGTGACATGATTTAGTAGTCCTTGATAGCTTCCTTGCTTTCTGGAATAGGGTTTCCCAGATTCACCTTACATATTATTCTCCATTCCAGACCTAGACTCAATAGTTTCTCCTAGAGCCCTGGCCCCAGTTCCTTTCAGTGAAAAATAATATTTAGAGACCACAAACTAGTAGTGGAAAATAATATTTAGAGGCCACAAGATAGTAGGTGCACTTACTGCTACTGGGCTGTCATTTCTTCAAGGACTTTTCAATGGAAGGGTGGAAAAACATTTTTGGGGGGAAAATTTTGAATTCATACTAATATTTGTAATTTAAATTTAAAAGTTGGTTTTTCCCTTAATTTCTTAATTTTATACTTCTATCTCTTTTTCTCTTAACACTGAAAATTGTGGCTTCTAAAGAAATGTAAATATTTACATTTCCTAACAGGACATATAGTATAACATAGTATTCTATATATGATAGCTTCAAAACAACAATATCAATATTACTAATAACAATAAGTTTGCTAAATGCATTTTCATATTTCTTCAGAATTTACTTGAACCTTAAGAATATATTCTCCAAAAGATATATAATCAAGATACTAGTTTGAAAAGTCACTGAAAAGAATTATGTATCCTTTGTGTCGTTATGCCACTATTTGGTGTTCATTTGGGTTCAATAACTGTTTTGTTTCCAATTTTAGAGGGAATGCCTTTTATTCTTTTAATTTTGGTTTTTAATTATGTAAAGTATTTACATGGTCTATGATCAAAACTATATAGCTATGTACATTCACATACATTTTATTCTTGTTGTTAATCCTCACCCAAGGTTATTTCTCCATTGATTTTTATAGAGTGGAAGGGAGAAACATCTGTGAGATGGACATGGATACAAAGAGAGAGATGGAGACAGAGATAATGAAAGTGGAAGACCTCTGTGAGTTGGAGACAGAGACAAAGAAGGAGGAAGACACCTGCGAGATAGTCTCCGAGACAATGAAAGTGGAAGACCTCTGCGAGATGGGCCCAGACACAATGAAAGTGGAAGACCTCTGCGAGATGGGCCCAGACACAATGAAAGTGGAAGACCTCTGCGAGATGGGCACAGACACAATGAAAGTGGAAGACCTCTGCGAGATGGAGACAGAGACAAAGAAGGAGGAAGACACCTGCGAGATAGTCTCCGAGACAATGAAAGTGGAAGACCTCTGTGAGATGGGCCCAGAGACAAAGAAAGAGGAAGACATCTCTGAGATGGATGAAGCCATTCCCTGCTCATCCACATTCGACTGTGCATCTGGATCAGGGCCGTCAGTGAATCTTCCTCCCAAGGTATGTGTCCTTGACTGGAATCTAGCCTGGAACCCTTCAGTCTATGGGGCAATGCTCAATCCATTGAGCCAAACCAGCCAGGGCTATTCACATACATTTTATCTCCATACCTAATTCTTTTTCCTCCCTCCCCCAGAGGCAACCACTTTTATTATCTTTATATCTTCTGTGATTTGTGTGTGTTTATACATATTGTGCTAAACCCTGTTTTTCTTAATGTATTCTGAGGATCAAATGATGTCTGTATAGATATTTTGCTCATTTCTCAACCATAATTTCTTCAATCAGTCCCCTTTTTATAAGCATCTGGTTTGTTTCCAGTTTTCAGTTATCCCCCAAAATACATTAGTGAATGTCCTCAGGCAGGTATCATTTTATATATTTGTCACAATACTTTTGGGATAGATTGTATTGTTGTTGTTAATCCTTACTTGAGGATATTTTTTCCATTGATTTGTTTTTTAGAGAGAGTGGAAGGGAGGGGTATGAGAGAGAGAGAAAGGAAAAGAGAAATATGGATGTGAGACAGACACATTGATTGGTTGCCTCATGCAAGGGCCCTCACTAGGGCGAGGGATCAACCTGTAACCCAGGTACGTTGTGCCCTTGATCTAATCTGTGACCCTTCAGTGCAAAGGCCAACGCTCTAACCACTGAGAACACTGGCCAAGGCTGGAATTGATTTTTAAAAGAGGAATTGCTTAAACAAAGAGAAAATGCATTTATAATTTTGCTACATCCAGTGCATACTTTTAAACATATTAATCTTGCCAAGAAAATATAGGAACTAAATAATATATTTATTATTGAGAAAGAGAAAACTGTTTTAACTGGAATAATCAGATTTATCAAGAATAATTTATTAGTGGGAATCTTAATTATTAAATTCATGCATAGTCTCAGGTATAATGTAAATAAACACCTTGAACAGTCAAACAATTTTAACTTCAGTGGTCTCCAATCCATTAAGTCTTAGGAAATAATGTAATAACAGGGAAATTATTAAAAGCGATCTATCTATATGTATACACAAACACAAAACATTCAAGTGGGGATGGATGGATAGATGGATACATAGATAGATAACAGGAAACAAAGAGAGAACTTTTTCCCTTGAGAACATTTCTGATTTTAATAAATTTACAAGCTCTTTAATTCAGTCAAAATTTTATTTTATTATTTTTTAAATGACACAACAGAAATTGAAGTAAGTTAGCAGTGTCTAAATAATAGCACTTGTAATATTTTTTTAAGCTATAGGTAAATATGCAAGTTTGTCGTCTGGGACCTAAAATATAATCCAACTTTTAAATGTAAAAGAAAATGTATTTATCGGTCCTTTTTATGTTCATATGTATTAAAATAACATGATTATGTTGTCTTTTGTTTTCAGTCACAATCTTCGTCTAATATCAAAAAAGCAACTGCCAAAACTGGGTGAGTCATATTTGCTTTCTTATTTTATACTTATATCTCTTTTAGGCAGAGCAAGACTTCAACCTCATAAAATATAGTTATATGGTAAATAAAAAAATAACAGTTTCACATTTGAGTAGCAGCTAGTTATGTATAAAAGTGGACAAAGTTTTTAAAAAGTAACTTTGATCATTAAAAACTGGTAAATAATCACTAATTATTCATTTACCCGTGTTAGCATATTATTCTTCAGATATAAGGCAATAATTGCATTCGTAAGATGACATTAAAAAAAACAACAGTTAACATCACTTCTTCTGAAGTTTCAGTCTTCTATCAGGAAAGAAAAACCTTGGCATCTTCTTACCTATTTTCTTCCTCAAGGCTAAAGTCAACAAAATAAAAATCAACATCACATCAGTCTGTACGATCACTATAAACCACCATTTCCAATATGTTTATAAACCGACCTCATCTTATTTGTAATGATTACAAAGTCAGTAGTACTGTCCACTCAGGTAATAGCATTAGAACTTTAAAACACATTCTTAGCTAGCCAGAATAAGCATTTTCACAAAATTGGTCAGTCCTAAAGTACCACTTATGTAGACATAGTCTGGAAATGGCAATATGCTATTAGTAAAATAAATACATAAAATATAATTTTGCTTATGAATTATTTATAAAGTTGATTTAAAAACTGAATAAGAAAAATTCACTACCTTTCATGCAAACACGTTTGCAGTCCTTCATGCTAACAAAATTATTGTCGTTCCCTCCACAGCCAGTATAGGTGAAGGCCTCGCAGGCATTGTGTCTTGGATTAAAATGATAGCGAGTCACATTAGCAGAGCATAGTCCCTCATCTCTTGGACTGTAGCAATATGACGGACCTTTAGGCAAAAGACAATAAAATTAGGAATACAGTGATACCAGAATAAGCTGTGGTGGTTACTGAAGTCACTGGAGAAAATATAATCCCATGGAAGCTTCATGCTGAATCCAAAATGCCATTTTAAACCATTTAAAAAGTGTGCCTCAAAATTCAAGAAAGCTTTACATGGTGTATTCTGTTAATTCTATATTTTGATAAACTGAACAGAATTTCTTCTGAAGCTATCATTTGATTGTGTAAAGAAATGAAACCCCAAAAACAGATATGATCAGGTAAAAAGGGGATGCATTCCCAATGATAATATATGACATGCTTTGTAAACTTTCTTGTGTTGGTAGTTTTATTTTCAATGTGTTTATCAGTTCTCCTTCCATTATTAATCATGAATTCATGTATCTAATTCCCAGGTAGCCACTAGAACATTTACATTTACACAAACAATTTAAGAAAACATCAGCAACAACCATCTCCTCATTAATTCAAGAGTTTGCATATTCAACACAGTATTATAACTATAGAGATTTATCAAAGTCTCTGCCAACGCAAATTTTCCGTGTTTGAATTTATTTATCAACGTGTATGTATCTCTGTTGTGCCTAAGGAAAATGCCTGTGTTCTCTCTCTCTACAAATATTAAATGCTGCCAGAGCAACCCATTATTTGAGGGACTGTGTGTGGGCGTAGGGGACTGTAGATAAGAAATGGGGAGGAGAGAAAAGAGGGACAGAGATCTCTTTATGCTCCACAATTTGCAATTACTAAAGGATACAGAAATTTAACCAAAAACTTTAGAAAGAAATTTTCAAGTTTCACCATCTTAAGTCTATATACATTCTACTATTTTGTGCATACAATTGAGTCCATGCAAACCTGAGGTCATGGCATGCAATTAATGAATACTTACTGTAATTTTATGTGTAAATCAAATAGATGAGAAATCATTTTAAACAAACAGTACAGAAGAGAAAGCAAAAACTTGAATCATGGCTTTTTAGCTTTGCAGGCCTGAGAATGTGGCAAGTTATTAACTTCTCCCAGCTTGTACTCTTATAGGTAAAATGGCAGTAATAATACTCCCTCAGAGGGCAATAGTGTGAAGACTGATATCATATTATATATGAAATTGCAACAACGCAAACCATGTGAATTTCACATTGAATTGGTTTTTTTCACCCTGAAGTCTTAATAAAGAAATGAAAGAGAAACACCATAAAAATATTATTTACGTTTCCTTGGTACACAGAAGTCCCTGCAAGTAGCTTCATCCGGGAACTGGTTCCCACTTCGGTGACACCCACCAGACATGAATTTTTCACATGTCATGGAGCTTAGATTGAAGAAATAGTCTCCTCGGGACTCCCCACAATGCCCCTCACTGACTTCCAAACGGCAGATTTTGGGAACTTCTAGGAAAAGGAGGACAAAAAAGCAGTTCAAAAATTAGCCTTCTTAGTATTACTTTCCACATTTTACTCTATTTTCAGAAACAACTGGGTGGGGGAATGACATCCTATTTAGTGCTGGGATAGTAAATCCCCCAAAGGCTGTCCATTAACACAATTGTTTAGCTTTTCTGGTGTTTTTTTTAACAGTGTCTCCAGACCGGACTGAGCTGTGATCTTTAAAATTCAGTAGCAAGACTGTTTGCTCAGAGAACATATGAAGTTAAATAACTTATCCACAGCAATATTCATTTCCCCTGGCTCTGTTCATTGAACGGCAGAGCCCCAGGTTCTGTTGTTAACAGGCCTTAACAGGAACAATAAACATAATCAAAATAGGAAACAGTATCTCGTGCCTCCACTATATCCTTTATGCTCACACAGACATGTTTGGTTATGAGGCGACAAAAGCAAGGTGATCATTAGCTAAATCACAGTTAAGTAATAAAATCCACTAAAAGTGTTTCAGATCGATGGGTAATTGACAGGAGGAAATGGTGTTCTCAAGGAGGCGTAAAAACCATAGGTGTAGAACTAATGATAAATACAGAAAAGCACGTAGGTTGCACCTAACACATTGCACCCTTGCATGAGATTGCCCTAAGGTGGCATCTTGCCCTGAATCTGCGCAGGCACCGAATTATGATAACATGCCAATGAGGAGACAGCAAGCGCGTCGCAAACTTGAGATGACCTCAAACCAGCGATCGTTGCTGGGTCTTGGAGGGCGTTCGGGCTAACCCGCAGACAATGGGACCTGGGCTTAGCTGCTCCTGCTCGCTGTGCAGCCACGACTTACTCTCTATCCTCCAGCAAGCTTCCTCGCAGGCCTCCCGGGTTTCGAAGTTGTTGGCGTTGCCCTCGCAGCCCCCGTACATGAACTGGCGGCAGCTCTGGGTGTACCTGCTGTAGTAAAAACTGGGGATCCGGGCGCGGCAGGGCCCCACCTCCGGGGGCAGGAGGCAGATCTCCGCGTTGTTTCCTACGGGAGGGACCGAGGGTCGGGGAGAGGGAAGGAGATCAGCCACTTGCCCGGGAGGAGAGGTTTCCCTGGCGCAGAGGGGCCTCTATGGAGAGAGAAAGTGCACACTGGGGCGGCTGGGACCTGGGTAAAGTAGGGGAGCGAGCCGGTGGGGGGCACCCTTGCCACGGCAGCTGGGCCTGGAGGAAGCCAGAGGGATGAGGGGGTCCTGGATGGGGCGATACCTAAGGGATCCTGAGCAGCTGTTCCCATCAGGAGCAGGGGCAGAAGCAACAGCCCGAGGGTACAAAGAGGGTCCATGGTGTCCAGGTTCGTGGAGCCCGCGGAAGGAGGGATCCCCAGAATGCCGGGCAGGAGAAGGGTGCGCAGAGTGCGTGCCGCTCCGCTCCGAGGCCTGTGTGCCGGGCGGTGGGTGTGGGCTTTATGTAGGGGTGAGTGTCCTCCCGACCCCGGACGGGGCGGGGCGTGCCTGTGGGGAGCCCGGCCGGCAGGCTGATTCACGCCCTCTGGGCTGTGATCCTGGCACTGGAAAGTGTGTGCTGGGAGAGGAATTCCCCTCCAAGTTGAACCTGTCTCCACAACTTTCTCTTGCGTGCAGCAGTGATGACCAAATGGGGCATTCTGTGTCAGTGATGGGAAATGGACAAAGTAGAGGGAAGTAATTGCATAAATTCCAGCTGGTAGCATCGCCCTGAAGAGTGGATCTATCCTTTGAAAGCATAAGTCCAGGTATTTCAAAGGCAGAGAGAAAGTGAAATTCATTGGGCTGAGGCTCATTATAAGATACCCTTTAGTTAGATTAGAAAGTTAAGTATATGTTTATTTACATTTATACGTGTACACCTACATACACATTTCAATCGAGGTCCACATTACATTTAATAAAAGGCTCCTGATATATCTTAAGTGTAGTTTCAAGAATTTTTCATACCTATGTATACCTTGGTAATCACCACTATAATCAAGAATTAGAACATTTCCAACACCCCAGAAAATTCACTCATACCATTTTCCAGATAATCCTTCCATCCTCAGGCAGAGGCAACTATTCTTCTGATCACCATAGATTGGTATTGCCTGTTCTTGAATCTCATGCAAATAAAATCATAAAGCAAGTACTATTTTGTGCTTCATTTGCTTCACTGCTTTTTTTTTTTTTTGAGACACATTTGCTGTATAGTTTGGTTCCTTTTAAATGCTGAGGAGCCTTCCAGTTTGTGAATATTCCATAAATATCTGTTACTGGACATTTGTGTTGTTTCTAGTTTGGGATTATTATGAGTAAGGCTGCTTTGTGTGTATATACAACTTCTATTACTCTTGGGTAAAATATTTAGATATATTAGAAACTGCCAAATCGTTTTACCAAAAATGATACCATTTTACACCCCATCAAGCATGTATATAAGAGTTGTAGCTATGTGTTTTTTTTGAGCAGGACAGATCAGCCCCTCCCCACACAATGTCAGTGCATGTGTTAAAGTTCATTCTTCCTTTGTCATAGTAGCCTGAGTCTTAACCTTTTTTAAAATCCTCACCCAAGGATATTGATGTGTGTGTGTGTGTGTGTGTGTGTGTGTGTGTGTGTGTGTGAGAGAGAGAGAGAGAGAGAGAGAGAGAGAGAGAGAGAGAGAGAGAGAGTAGAAACATGAAAAACATGAAACACGAATCGGTTGCCTCCTATACACACCCAGAACAGGGATCGGCCTGCAACTTTTTTGGTGTAGGGGACTATGTTGCAAACCAACTGAGCCACCAGACGGGGGGAGGCTAACTTTTTATTTATACAAAACAAATCATCTACTCTGGTATTTTTCATGAAATATTAAAGATATTTTGGAAGCTATTTTAATGAGTTCTCATGATGAATGTGTCTTCCCTTCTTCCTCCTTTTCTTCTTGTTCCATTTAATATTCTCAATTCCTGGCTTCTCCATATTCGCTTGAGGATATGGAAGCAAATTTACAGTATTTCTCTTCCAAATTTCTGAGAATCCCTATGCTCACCGTCGTTAATAGTCTGGGCTACTTTACACATCATAGCCTCTTGTGCTAGTTTTCAGTTTTCCTGACATCATGGCATAGAATCATATTCCTAGGAAAACCAGCCTGGCTGGAAATACTCACTGTCCTTTATGCTGTCAGATTACCAGATATGTATGGTTAAGAATGACAGAAATACAAGGATAGATGTTTAACAACCAGCTTTCCAGGAAGAAGAATGGAACTGGTTTGCATAGTTTACTGATTTCCATGTGGCAAATGCCCCCACTATGACCAATTTTAATCCTCAGTTTGTCAGAGCCAGTGTAAGCTGGCTCTTAGCACACCCATGAATGAGAGAGCCAGCTGGTTTTAGAAAGACACATTCATAAGAGAATCAGATTAGACCCTCCCAAATATTACTAGGGGAGGGAAATTTTTACCAAACATTTAATCGGGATCATGTTCAGGAGAAAAGTTAATTCCACTTTAGACTTACCTATTTCCATTCTTCTGAATATGATTAAATGTATCTTCCAAATGGACTAACAATTAATTGGGTGGATTCGGAATCAAACTTGTCATTCAGCATTGACTATTGTCCCTTCTGTTGTTTGTTCTCCGCTGCTGGCATTTTGCGATCATTTTTTTGCTTCATAAAAAAGAGGAATCTTTTGAATTAGGACAGATTATTTTGGGAAATTGCATGATGTGTCAAAGAAAACCTGAATTTTATCTCCTGCTCCTTTGGACCAGTTATATAAACTCTCCAAGGCTCAGTTTCCTTATTTGTAAAATGGATAGAAATAACTGGGCCTTAGAAGTGTGATTGAGGATTAAAGGGAAAGTGCCTAGGCGCTGCAAGAGATGTGCTTCAGCTCCTCACACACAGGTGCATAATCCACCCCGATCCTCTCATGGCCCAGTTCCTATTGTGCCTTGGCACCAAACACATTGAGGGATCAGAGCCATAGGAACTGTTCTTGTAGGACTGAAATCTGTGACTTGGCTCATATCAGCTCTTCTCTTTGGCTGAGGTCAGAGACCGCCTTTCTGCCTAGAAGGAGTCATACAATCAGACCTCACTCTGTAATGGTCTCTTCTGGAGAAATGAGTTTCAGGGTTTTCTTGGTCAGAGCAGAGTACTCAGTCTACTCAGGCCTGCTGTGTGAACACATGGAGGAGGGGAAGGGGAAGGGACATGAAAAGGCCAAATTCAGGCTTTTCATCACCCTCTGTGGTGCAGACAGAGTCTGTAGACACAGGCTGAAACCTATGTCCAGAGATATTCCAGAAATGTCAGTTTCCTTCCTTTGTTCTATGCCAAATAGGGTGCATCTTTAATACCTCTGTGAGTACAGAACAAGGACAGGGAAGAAAGAGCATTAAACAAGCAGGGTCGTTAGAAATTTGAGATCATCAAGCCAGGTTATCAGAAAGGAAATTGGTCCTCTTATTGTGAATCACTTGAGTACTTTCATGTCCATGAAAAAAAAAAAAAAATCTCCCAATGTAAAGGAGCATCTAAACTTCCTGGAACTACTTTAAATTACTGAATTTATCCATGTGACCACCACAATCAGCCTCCACAGTGATGTCCTTGTACTTCTATCCCCTTAAACCAGTGTCTAAGCCAAAGGTTACGACATAGCTGAGGAAAGCAATTCCTTTACCCAAAGTCAACAGGAAATGCAAAGCTGGAGGGAACTGGGAAGAACAGTCACCCAGATTGATTTGTCATTGCAATACCAAGTGACAGCATGGGTGACTGCAGCTAAACACAGAGGCTCAAAATAGTTTGGAGTTCTGCAAAATAAGACCTGGAGTTCTTACAATTAGAATGCCAAACGGAACTATAAATAAGATCTGTTCCAGTATTTCCATTTTACAGAGTTACAAAATTGAGACCTAGCAAGATAAAATGGCTGATAGTGTTTACTTACCTTAGTTGTTGGCAAGCTGAGACTAGAACCCACAATCCTGAAACTCAGGCCTATATTCTTTTTAACTTCCCAGACCTGGGCTCTACTCTACCAAGACGTTAAAGTAGAACAACAAAAAAACAGAATTAAAACACACAAACACTACAGCGAGTTCAGGAGCACCTTTCAGATCCCTGCCTCTGTTCTTTCTCCCCAACAACATGCCCCACAACAAATGGATATAAAGTTGATTTGGAACACATTTACTCCTAGAATTCCCAAGTCTTTGGCTGAATGTTCTATCCTCTGAGAACCCCCATGGACTTGGGGAGATAACTATGAATTCAAGGAAGGGATTGAGGCAGATGGTCTTCCTCTCTGTCAGACACCTTAGAGAGGTTGGCATGTCTAGCCCATGAGTGAATGAAGAGAATTCATTGAGCCCAGTGATTTGGGGATCTATATTATAAAAAACAGTTGCTTAAGGAGTTGCATTGGTAACTCTTTAAAAAAAAAAAGTTCTTGCTGCCTGTTAGTTTAAGCCCTGTCAAAATAAAGTCTGAAGTGAGTCCAGCTGGCACCAACGAGGAGTTTACACATCTGCTAAGAAATCCAGTTAATCTCTTCTAAGAGATTAGGGGTCATGAGGATTTTGTTAAAGTTTAGGCAACTGTTTCACCAATGAGGCATTTTTCTAGCAAGTTGGGCTGTGTAGGAAATGTTTATCCAGTATGCCCTCAGTCTGACTCAGACCACATTTGTGAGTGTTACTATATAAACTGGTGCCATATGAAAGGAGGAGACATTCCCTGTGCTTAATTTTATTAGGCCCATTCTCCCTAGAAAGAACAAGATCCTGGAGTGTATAATGTGTCTCCTACCATGGTCATCCTTTCATTCACCTATTTAAAAAAGAAGCAAATTAAATATTTTGCCTAACTTAGTTTTAGGTATTTGGGGAGAATAAATACATTAGGAATCTCAAAACATCATAGGGTATACTGATGAACATGATATAACACAGTGTTCTAAGCACACCATTAAAAATATGTATCAGGTCCTATGGGACCAAAGAGGAGGAAATAAATAAAATTAAGCAAGAGCTCAATTCAAAATAAAAGCCAATCCACACAAACATATCTAGCATTCCATCTTCAATACTTATGGGACACACTCATTCCTTTATCAGCTAGTTGCTTTGGTTGGTTGTTTTAGACGCTGTGGTTCTAACAAAGCATTGTCTTCTACAGGAGAGCAGAAACCCCTTTCTCTTCTTGCTAGGTGTATGCTTCCTCAAATGTCATGCTTACGTAGGATGCTGGCCATCTTTTCTCTTGCCCAGATTATTGTATATTTAACTATCTAGGACACCCAGAAGGTTGGGATAAATTTTGGACTATTTAATCCAAGACCTTTCCTGCACAGTGCAACCTCACCACTTACCCAGAATTCTAGCCTGGGTGACCAGTCCACAGGAGATTGGCATGAATGGGGAAAGGAAGAGAAACGTTCCCCTAGTTCCTGTGTACCATGGGGGACCTCTATAGCAGTAACTATAATGATGGATATAATGTTTATTGGGAATTTGCATCCTATTTTGTATTCCAGTTATCCCCTGGAATAACCACGTAAGGAAGATCTTTAGTCTCCCTCCCCACTCTCCTAATAAGGAAGCTGAAGTTCGAGATTGATATGGGACTTGGCCAAAGCTATGCAGCTAGCACAGTCCATCTGCATCAGGATTTCCTGGTGTCACTCTGCACACACCTTTTTTGTCTACATTAGTGGGGACCAAAGTCAAGTTTATTATATACAACATATTCTCATAACCCTAGTTCAGTTGCTGGACAGCTCTATCTCAGAAATCTTTCGCACTCAAACGTAACATTTATCGTTGAGAACAAACAGGTAGCTACCATTTAAATATGTTGCTATAAAGCTCTAGGAGAGACATCTGCCAAAGTTGATAATCAGATTAGAGGATTGAGAGGGTTAAAAACTAAAGTCTTTATTTTCAGGGTTATATTTAGCAGAAAGTAATGGACCTTGACCTTTCCAAGTATAAAGACATCCTTTCTTGTAAAAATCTGTCATTTTTTATACTCTACCCCAAATCTCGTGTTAGTTATACATGACTTACTAAAGTGGCTTGACCCTCCAAACGTTCATTTGTTACAGCTTTATGTGGAAAGCTGTATTTTTTTATGGAAAAGCTTTATATCTTAAATCACTTGAGAGGGTCAACCTGCCTTTTGGAAGAGGCAATAGCTACAGTTTGAAAGGGGCATACATATCCTAGGACTCTCACTATTTTTTCCCTCTTATTGACTATTAGTGGGGGAGAGGGGAAATAGGGTTGAACTGAAAGGTCTGCATTAGAAGAGAGTTGAGTACACTATTTTATTTTTCTTCTTAGCCCCTATCACAATCTGATATAAGGTAGGTTTTATTCTTTTATCTTGCTCATTGTTTTGCTTTCTTCGTTATAATGTAAGTTTTTTGGGGATAAACATTTTTAAGTTTTTCCTCTGCTTTACCCTTAAGCATCTATATAGAATAGTGTCTAGCACATAATAGTACTTTAAGGAATAAGGCAATTTATACCCACATGATTACAAGATTTTTGTACATGACACAGTGGACTTGTATCTGAAAAAAATGTGTCAAAGTGAATGTTTATAACTCAAAATACTTAAAGTATACTGGCAACATTTCTATTTCAAAGAATCTGTGATTGATCTCTGTATAAAACAAAGGATTTCAAAAACTGATTTTAATAATTTTCCCATAATATTGTCCCTATAAATTAAATATTTGTCCAGTTTTCGTCAAAATATGCTAATCTATAAAGTATAAAAAATAAAGCAGGTAGTCTTTGAACTTCATACTAACCTGTTTTAGCTGTAAAATAAGTTAGCAAGAAACCTAATGGAAACTCTTAAAGATGCTGGTGAGACACTTAGGCTACCAACATCCCCTCACCCACATCCACAAAAACCAGTGAAAATCATAAACTACCTAATATATTTTCAAAAGTCCCTCTAGGGGGCAATATTGCCCCCATTGAGAACCACTGTTTCAAGGATAGGGTAGGACTGAGATATGTCCTTCCCCTCCTCTTCTATTTGTACTTAGCTCTTCTAATGGTAGGATGGAGGAAGATGTAAAAGGCAAATACCTTCTATTTAATGGGGTTATGTTTCTCCCCTGGGTTAGCTTAGCTACTAACTTAGCTTATGGATCTATATGTTTTCAGTCTTCTCCTTATATTCTGATAAAGATGGGGTTAGGATGCTTGGTAAGAGGCCCAAGCAATCTGATCTAGTGCCACTTAGGAGTTCCATGGAGAGGTAGCCCAACCTGAAAGCACAGAATGTAAGCAGCCCAGGCAGCAGGGTAGGCATGGGAAAGGGTGAGTAGTAAACTCTGCTTGTTGTTCTGTGTGATTGTGGGGTATAAAAAGACAAGTCTCTTTTATGCTAGTTGAAAAAGGGTAACTAAGAGAAGTGTGCTAGAGTAGAAAACATTCCAGGCCAGAATACAAATACCTAAGTAATAGCGCCAGCTCTGTTGCCTCCCATTGGATGGTTTTGGATATTTTAATTCTCTAGACAACCTTCGACTCATCTGGAAAATTGGATAAAGATTAAATTAGAAGATGTTATATCTGAATTCTTTAAACCCTTGAACTTAATACAACTCTGGGCATTTGGACTCTCCTTATAGGCAGTATATACTACTTTTATCTATGAGTCTGGGTGTCCTTGAGAAAGGTGAGAGTTTTGATCCTCACTCTTTAAATTTACAGAACAATAGTAGTAAGGACATAAAAGTTATGAAGGATATGCGTGCTCTTATAAAGGCCCTTGTTATCCATAGTGTCTTATATTTCTTGGAAGCAGAGCCAAGATGGACCCTTGTCCAAGTGATTCATGGAGGGTGAGCTCTCAGGAGAAACATCTGAGGGAAAGAGGAGAGCAGGATGAAGCAGTAACAGTTAGGCAGATGTGAGGTTTCAGGCGTCTAGCTTCATCCTGAACCCATGGGTCTCAGTTACACCAAGATTCTTCAGCCCAGAGTCAGGAGGTCTGGGCTGTTGAACCTCTCTTCAGCCAGCCATTTACAACAGGTCATCTACAGGGGCCAGTAGCATCCCAGGCATCACCTGTTGAAGTGGTTCCCATAAACCAAGGACAAACCTATGCAGAAGGTTTTCCCTTGGCAGTCAAACCCCACAGATGTTGGAAAGATGACGAATGCCCACTCTGGAAAGGAGAATCTGGGTAGGGCACCAAGAGTATCTACTAGGCATGGTATTAAAGGAGCCACATCATGTCCTCATGCTATCCTTTAAGAGCACTTATAAAGCCACCTATCAGTAAGTGACCGAAAAGACAGCACAGTCTGAATAAAAATGGGGCCACAGAGACAAAAGAGAAAAAAAGTGGAGATTATAAGCATGATGTCCCTTGGCTCTAATGAAATACCTTCCAGGCAATTTCATATACGTACCACCAAGCTACTGTGCCATCTTTCCCATGGACCACAGAGCTAATGAAGGAGAAGGGGTGCCTGAGAGTGCAGAAGAAAGCGTCTGTTCTTTTATTATGATATTGGCAGATCAAACTCACTAGGCCCCTGTATCTTGCCACGTTTGCTTATCGTTGCTGTCCAATTCTTTGAGACGGTTACATACAAATGCCAAGTATTCTAATGCTTTGAATTAATATGCTAATTATTTTTTCAGTAACCAAGTTGTTTGTTCACTTTATTTTCATTTTATTGGTGCATATTTCAATCCCATACTTATAAAGAATTTGTAATGACACTTTTTTGTGGTTCTCTATTAATACCAGATTAAATACTGGTTAGTGATTTAAGGGATTAATGGGCAGTCCTCAAAATGACCTTAAACAAACTTAAATGGCATAAGTCATATAGTGGAGGGCTTTGGAGCTGGAGATGAGGGTAGGAATCCAAATTTTGACACTGTGGGGGAAAAAGAAAAAAAAAAACACAAGGAAAAGAAGGAGGAGCTTTGGGTATTTAAGATTACCTACTGACTACACTGACCTCCCCTCACAAACCTACTAGCAGGTGTTTAGAATCTAGTGCTTGGCTTAATCATATTAGTGAAGATTATAAAGAAGCTTTAAAATCCCAAGACTAGTGTTCAGTGCTAGAATTGTTTGGAGAGCATTTGTGAGAAATCGATTCTCAAACACACGAAGAAAGAGAGTTCACTCAGCAAGAGCTGAGGGAAGTGTTGGCTAACATTGACTTGAAGCCAGTTCCACAATTCACGTGTATGAACTAACTTTCTACCTTTTAGCAAGAAAAGATTGCCAGCAGTCAATATGGAAGAAATGGCAGAAAAGGAGAAACTGAGGAAGGAAGTTGCGCAGCTCCGGAGAGAAGCGGCACTGGAAAGAATGAAGGTAAATTGTTTTCTTTTGAGTTATATTGTAAACTAGAGATACTGTAGGATTGGCCAGATTAGAAACCACTGAAAGAGTACAGAATTTGCTACCCCCAAATCTGCCTCTTTGGTATAAGGATTACGTTAGTCTGATTATTGTTAAGAAGCAGCAGACACAGGAGAAGCTCTGAAAACAGCAGAAGCTGTCCTTTGGTAAGAAATTTTGATATTTGTAAGGGAAATCTCCATTTGTGAGGGTGTCTCCTTTCTGTACCTGGAAGAGGAGGGTGACTAAATCTCTATTATTAAGGGAGGTGAGGACTTCAAACTGTATAATCTTATCCTAATTTGCTGTGCTTTGCCTGGGAACTTCTCATAAAAGGTCCTCAGTCCCACCCCCCCACACCCATCTTTTATCTTCGGATGGAGATGGTACATAAGGAACTGTCTCGGGCCATTTGGGGAATTACTCAGTTTTCCTGAGTATCCCCATGTATACAAAAGGTATATATGTTATTAAACTTCTGTTTGTTTTTTTCCTATTAATCTGCTTTTTTTTATTACAAGGGCTTCTGAGCCAAGAACCTAGAAAGGTAGGGGGAAAATTATTTTTCTGGCCCCACACCATTCACTGGAGAGGTTCAATGAAGTTAAAAATAAACTGTGCAGGTAAAAATTTATCAGAGATTAAGAAACTGAATAATCACAATTATCTCTTGATCTAGATTCTAAATCAAAGAATTGGCAAACTATTTTCCATGATCCAAATCCAGACGTTGCCTGTTTTTTACATGACTACTAAGTGAAAAATGTTTTTACGTTTTTAGAATTGTTAAAAACAAAAGAAAAGAATATGAGACAGTGACCATATTTTAGCTAAGCAATAAAATAAAGTAATGCATATTGGCCTTTTGTTTTTATCTTTCTAAATTGAGAAGCTTCTCTTTATTTGATGCAATGCTTTGATATTGTTCAAATACCCTTAACCAAGAAGTCATCGCTTCTAGTACTATCATAGCCAGTAAGGAATGAGTACATTCTATTCCTTCTTTAGAAGTAGAAATTAGTTCAAGCACAAGAACTCCTGGTTCCTCCCAAAAACATCTGACAGGTCTTGGAAATGGTTATCAAGAATTCTCTGCCATTAAAGGAGAATAAATAGCGAAGGCATAAAAGTTTCCGTGGAGTTTAGAAAATGTAGATATGTATTTTAGATTTGTTCATTTTAGGGAAGTTAGTATAAACAAAAGCTCCTTCACAGGTGTAGTGATAAAAGTACATTTTAAATATTTTTTAAAAAAACTAATTTTATCAGGCCAAAGTGAAAAAAGGAGTGTATTATCTTTATACTGTGCTCAATACTCTTACTCCCAATAAAAATAAGAATTTTGGCTTTTTTAATGTTTACAATTGTCTCACATTTCCCTGTTGCCCTTCCCATAGAGGCAAAACATATTTTGCTAGAAAGATAAAATTAAATTTATAGACAGCAGAAAAGCTTGGAGCATAACCAAAAAGTTCAAATCGTTATCTTTATAATTTCAGGAATATAGAATAAAATTTTGGAGGAAAGCAGAGTTATGTTTTCTTCTTTACTTAAAACACCCAAAAGGTTTTTATTATTTATATATTCAGGATTGTGGTTTTGTAGGCAATTTGACTGTCTTCATGTTTATTAGTCACTTGTGGCAAGTTCACCTAGGAATTTTTACTTGTAGTAAACAGTGCATACATCACCATCTGTCAGGTTTTAGATTCCTTTTTCTGTTCTTTAACTTCTTCTTGCTCTTAGAAGTCAAACTAATTTAATCTGAGACTGCCATACACACACACACACACACACACACACACACACACACCACACACCACAGAACCTCCAGGTCCTGAACCCGTCACTCTGACAGAGGATGACATAGTGTCATTAAAGTATGGCTAAGTGGATGGGCTCTGGAACTATATCTCTGGTTCAGATTCTGACTCCACGACTTACTCCCTGTGTAACACTCGCCTAAGTTATCTAACTTACCTGTGCCTCTGTTTCTTCTTCTGTAAAATGGGCTTAGTGACAATACCAAATGCAGAGGGCAATTGGAAGGAATAAGTGGGATAATACATACAACATTCTGAGTGCAATGCCTAGCATATGGCAGGTACTTTCTACCATTATTATTTTTTGAATTGCTATTAATATCTATGAACCAGACTGGTCCATAATATGTCTCAACCTATTTTGTTGTCAAGGCTGCAGTATGGTCAGTCAGCCAACTCTGCATCCAGTTCCTAAAGCTGAGAGATTTGCAATGATTATAAGTCAGTGCAATAGGCAGACTAAAGATAATCTTTAGAGTGATGGCTAAAAATAGCTAGCATTTAACTGAGCATCGTAGTATGCCACGCAGTTAATGCAGCAAGCGTTGCTCTTGCTGTTTCATAGAGGAAGTAACTGAACCTGAACTAAGATACAAAGTTGGTCAGAGGGCAGAGCCAAAATTCAAACCTGGAGTGGCCTGAATCCATTGTGAATGCTTTCCACATACCTGTAACCCTGAATTAAGCTATATACACTGATAAGAAGCCGCACTGAAATAATTTCAAACACATACGTTCACATAGGGAATCCTAGCCAGACACTGTCAAATGCCTGCATTAGGACAGCAACTTAAACCTCTGTTCCTGACTTCTGGTGCAGCCAATGAGCTGGTGTTAGAAGGAGAAGAAAAGAGAAGTGAATTTAAATCTCAATTTTGAATTTTTGAGGAAGAAACCAACGTGAACCTAAATGACTCTATATTTCAAAGGTGTTTACAAACTCCACATTTCATTCTATGAAGGAGCCACCTAACGGATGCCTTGCCCCAGTTAGAAATGATTTGTTGGCTATGTAAATAATGGGTTTGCAGAGTTGTAATCTTATGGCTAATGTTGCTTGGAATCTGTGTACAAATTTGGCATAAAGATTTTCTTTAAAAAACAACAACAAAATTGGTTACATAACTTATGAAATGACCACTTAATGGACTGCCAAAAATCAAGATTTTTGTGTCAATGTCTTGAATGATATATTAAGTGAAAACAAAGCAAGTTGAAAGTTAAACAAATGAATACCTTGTTCCCATATGTACCTCCCAATGTACACACACACAGACATACACACACACACACACACACACACACTTATATTTTCATATGTATAAAACATTGCCTCTCCCTAAAAGGTATGTTAAATGGTACATTAGCGGGCTCTGGCTGAGTCCATTATGAAGCCTGATTCTTCATAATGGTGCAGATGAACAAGGAGCAAGCTCATAAACAAAACAACTTATTCAGTTCAGCAAATATTTATTTACTGAGCACCAACTAAATGTAGGTTCTGTTCTACATGCCTGGGATACATGTGAACAAATCAGCCAAAGGTGCTTTGGAGTTCACCTTCAGGTACAGTGTCATGATCAATCACTGTAGATAGGATTAAAGAGACATGATCTGTGTATACTTCTGAGATTCCAGCAGGGGTGATAAGCCTGGAATTCGACAATTATTCATTCCTTCCCACTTTTACAGGTCACATTTTTGGAGTGAGGAAAAATATTTCATTAATATTCCCTCTGGTGACATTCTTGACTTGTGTTGCCAGCTGTGTTCTGATCTCTGTGTGTCTGCTGGGAACGCTTAGCTGGAGTGTGGCCAGCTGTTCGTTCTCTGCCAGGAGATACCCAGGAGGGCAGGGGAGGGAGCGGCTATTTCCTCTTCTCTTCTAAAAAGTACATAAGTGTGCACAGAAAGCAGAATCACATGAGAAAGACAGAACACACAGAAATTAGTATCATAACGACATTCTTGGATTCTGCAGTGTTGTATGTTAAACCAAACGATCCCTTTCTGCTTTCCTTTAAGGTCTCCCAATGCTGTGAAGACTTGCGGGAGTACGTCCTCCAAAATGCTGCCAATGACCCACTGCTGAAGGGAGTCCCAGATGACAAAAACCCCTACAAGGAGATCAAGGGAGGCTGTGTGATTTCATAAAGGAATAAAACTAAAAATCTCTGGAATACCTTGAGCTTTCATGACAACATTCATTTTTCATCATGTGTCATAGTATCATTAAGCATGTGAATGAATTCTAAAATTCATTAATATAAATCTTTAATGAAAATTGGCATGTGATAATGTTAAGTCTAATAATGTTAAGTTTTAATATGTTTATTTAGCACAGGGTCTAACGCATAATTGACAAGAACATTGATTGACCCCTTTCTTTAACAGTAACTACTGTGTTCTATGAACGAGTCTGTATTTAGTTGGTTGCCAGCATATAGTTACTGTTTTATGTTTCTTCAGTTCCTTTTCAACACTCATAATATCCCATCTGGAAATTTCATGGTTAGACTTACATAATTTTTTTCAACCTTCCTCTTGCTTACTGAATTGGGAAGTCTGTTCTTTTGATTCATCAGACTGATCTTTGCAGAATGTGTCCTGTGAAGATTGTTGGTGGTGTTTTGTTTTCTGTTTCTCTCCGTCTTTCACCCCACAGTGAGCAGTGATGGTTTTAACATTCACCTCCTCCTCCATTCTTACCAGTTCAAGTTGTCATCAATGATGTGACTTTCCCCTGGAATGCCAACTGGATCGAGGGTTCAGTGTAAGGTCACAGGACACCGTAGGTGTAACCAGCACCAGAATGAGAATGATGAGAAGCCAGACAGCTCGGGCTCTGGCTCTCAACTGCCTAACTGACTTTGGATAAATGACATAAGCTGTCTGAGTCTCAGTTTCTTCTACTGTAGAATAAGGAGAGAGATGGTGCTCTGCCCTTTGTTATGGGGATTAACTGTGATACTAGGGTGACTATAGCACTTAGCATATTGCCTGGCCTATAGTAAGACCCACTAGGTGTTAGTTTATTACTGGGAAAGGAACTGGACTACATGCATAGCATCCCCATGATAACTCTCACCAGTCCCATCCTTTTTTCTGTAGCAGTGTAAAGGCAAGACGATAGGAAAGTAGCTATCCGCATCCTCCTGCTAGTCAATTTCCTCCTGCCTACGCCAGACCTCACTACCTTTGCGCTGCTGACTAATGCCTCTGCTTCTGTAACAAGTGGCAAGTATTAATAGATAACTAGATAACTATTTTTGCTGCGAGTATTTCCTTGTTGCGCTCACATTTACAGTGCTATTTTTGTAATAGATTAGAAATGCTAATTATACTTTTAAAAAGATAAGAATTAGCTATTATTTTTTCTGAAAGAGATCTATTATTATATGAATATTTAAAATTGCTAGAGCAAAGATGAATATATGGAAGAAAGCCTTATAAATGTCCTCTATTATTATTAACCCTGTAAACTTCCTGTTGTTAACACACCTAAACATTAAGTAATCCCTGACACGACTCCCCATCGTCTGTCCATCTTCTAGAGTTTAGTCCTAGAATCCCTCCACCTGAAATGTTCCTCCACTCCATCTCATTTCAGCCTTTTAAATCCTATTTCTCTTCTGAAGCTTAATAAAAATTATCTCCTCTGTCCCTCACTCTATTCCAAGAGCAATGTGTATTGTGTATCTCTTAAGTCACTTTACATTACTGTGCTTTCTCTTCTTATAGCTTGTATGGCTGTCTTAATTTCAATAACATATTGTAAATTTCCCAAGCCGGAAATTCTGTTCATCTGTGTAACTGCTATATCAACTAATAAAGTCTCTAAAATTTAATTGACTTAAGTGTTTAATTTAAGGATAATTCAGAATCTTAGTGGCTTACTACTTAAATCAGCAGTAGGGTAAAATTCCTATTGCTTAAAAATACAGATTGTCAGTGGGATTTTGAGTAAGATAAAAATCATAGGCAGGAAGAATAGAGAAAGATGGTCCAGGGAGAAGGAAAGGAAATCATGGCTGTCCCACAGCCCACACAACGACAAGTGGCAGTAAATGATTCTTTTTCCCCCCAGACGTTGTTATTCAGGGACACGGATTACTAGGTTATATGGAATGAGGAAAAACTAAAGGAAAACAAAAAATACTCCAGGCATAGCCTTAGCATGTGGCTGTTGAACAAAACTATCTGATATCACTCGTGAGAATGGGCACAGTAACATACTCTCTCTATCATTTGAGATACTAACCCTTTCAGGGTGTTTTATATACATAGGTAAGTTTAAGTTTTAGTAAGAAAAAAAATCACTGTTATTTTCATAGGGATTGATTGACGTGAACCACATTTTAAAACAAGGCTAATATCAAACCTGAGAGGGTCGGACCTGCATTGCCACCATGTGCCAATGTGCCCATCATCCAGATATCATTGCTGACATGTACACATAAGGAACTGTTTGACATTGAAACAGGGACTCAGAACTGTTGGACATTGAAATTGGGACTCAAACATTTTTTGTTTGTTATTATATGTTTATTTCTAGTCTGCAGAGGCAAGAATTTTTTAAAGGAAAGAAATGGGGGGAAAATAGATACAGAGGCAAAGAAGCATTGAACAGACTGTCATACTACAGTGGGAAGGCAGGGGAGGTTTGGGGGGGAGGGCGGGGCTGTAAGAGATCAACCGAAAGACTTGTACGCATGCATATAAGCACAACCAATGGATACAAGACACTGGGGTGGGGAGGGCGGGCAGGTGAAGGCATGTACTGGGGAGTAGGGGGGAGGCCGGGGGGAGGTCAATGGGGGGAAAAAAAAGGAGACATATGTACTACTATTTGTAATACTTCAAACAATAAAAATAATAATGAAATGGACACAAAAGTTATATAAATAAAAAAAAGATAAAACAAAAAACAAGGCTAATATCAAACTTCCAAATCTCCTAAAAACATGTGAGGGAAACTATAAACCGAGTAATGAGAATGACCAATTATATGCAATGAAAATTAAAGTCTTTTATGAACATAATTGATGAAAGAAATAATTTTGATACCACAAATTGTTAGTTGTTAAGTAACTGGAGCATCAGACTTCCCAGTGTCTCCATCTAGAAAAGGAGTCTTATGGGTCAGTCCATGTGGTAGTTATGATACATTGAACCCAATGTCAAATGAACCAAGAATGCACGAAATGTATGTTCAATACTTTCCTTAAAGAAACCATCATTTTAATAACAATCACCGCTTACTTTATAAATTTTAGAGGAGTATAATTTGTGCACTAACTACATTTATTTACCCTAACAAAACAAGAGGCAAAGAGAATCTATGTCTTGCAAAGATCATAAGATAAAAAAAGAACCCTGATCTTTTTTAAATTCAACTTAATATAAAATCAACTCTAATATAACTGTCCTCAAATTTTTCTTATGATTTTCTTTATATGAATTTTTAACAACATACTTAATACATCAGAAAAATAATCAAAGAATTTTTTTTCCTTTTTTTTCATCCTAAGGTAAATATTTCATGGCCTTTGCTCTTTTATACTGTAAAAGTAAAAATAACCACATGGTTAATATTATTTTTATTATGCAGATTTCTTTTTTAAAAATTTTATGGAACCAAAGATTTTTTTTTAATTTTTAAATTACAGTTGACATACAATATTGTATTAGTTTCAGGGGTATAACATAGTGATTAGACATTTATATAACTTTCAAAGTGATCACTTCAGTAAGTCTAGTACCCATCTACACCATACATAATTATTACAATTTTATTGACTATTTTCCCTATGCTGTACTTTACATCCCTCTGACTGCTTTTTATGACTGGCAGCTTCTTTAAAACATTTGTCAACAGATAGTGGGATAATAAAAGTTTATTTCTGATTATACCTGTCATTTTCACTGCAGAATGGTTTCTACACGTATTATTTTGCACACTAACTTTGATTAGGGATAACACATAAAATATATGTAAAATGTTAAAAGCACATTTGGATACAACTGATATGGCTTTTACATTTGTTTATCAAAAAATTTTTGCTGATAGAATAGGGACTGTGTGTGTGTGTGTGTGTGTGTGTGTGTGTGTTGAAGCATTTCTATCATTTTACCATTTAAAACCAAACAACAAAACATTTTTCAGAAGACTGTGTGATCATGGGACTTCAGCATTTCCCAATTCATTTTAATTCAGTACATTTACTTAAATATGGTATTTGCATATGAATTACTTCATAAGAATAAAACCTTTTAAAAATAGACATAATATATATATAATATATATATATGTGTGTGTATATATATATATATATATATATATTCTCTAATTTAATTCTCACAACACTGTGGAAGAAGTTAAAGAACCACTATGGATTTATAAATATTTTTCACTGTGCAACTAGATGATTTCACTGGAAAGAAATTTCCAGACCAAAATAACTCTATTTTTATGATTTGGAACAGACATAATGACATTCATTTACTTAACCAATTTATTTCATTTGGATGCTGCTGCTTATTTAATTTAGGCCACATTAACTACTTTCGCTAACTTATTTAAGCTATTTTTAACCAACCTTTTAAATTTAAACAATGGGGAATTAAAAAAAAAATGCATGAGTTCTGTAAACATGAGTTTTTGTCTTGGCTCACAGCTCACCAACAGGGAACACTCCATCAGCTGACCTAACTTCTTTGAATCAGGGAGATCCTGGAATGTGTGGTATTTCTAAAACAGAAAAAGAATCTCCTAACATTTTCTACATTTATCAGATGTAGAGACATAAACACAATTAGAAAGGGAACATACTTAGCTAATTCATCTCTCCCCTGCCCCATCACATATTTTACATATTAAGAAAACCAGAATCAGGGAGGGGGTGGGAGTGACTTTTCCGGTGATGGCCAGTGTCAGAGCTGAAACTAGAATCCAGGAGAACTCAGCAAGTAGATTATTGTTTACAACAAAAAAAACCTTGCTTACAAAATGAGCAGTGACTATGGCTGCCTAAGTCCAAGTAAATCATTCAGTTAACGCCTCCACTCTTAACTTGAATTTGACTCAGTACACAGTAGGTAATCCCCAGAGAGAAAGGGAAACATCCGACTGCTTGGGAAGATTTCTCACATTCATGCTTTATTTTTCTTCTAATTTTTAAAGCATCACTAACAAGGTTTTAGTTTATAGTCCAAGGGAAAGTTTTTGGACTACAAACATTTTTCACATCCGTCACTTTTCCTGGCTTTACAAAGTGGCAGCTAGAGGAATACTGCTTTCCAGAAAGTGGAGAAACCAACACTTTGTGAATCAGGAATTCAAAATCCTTGGTGTCAAGTGTCACCCACACGTTGGCAAATGGAGTGGAAGAAATCTTTTGGGGGAGAAAGGGGAACATTAAGATTCTTGCTCTCTCCTCTGGTATCATCCACTTATCCTTCAGTCATTACCAAACACTCCCCAATACAAACTCTGCTAACAAGAATGCAGATAATTATTGAATGTCAGAAAATGCCCCTGCAAATTGTAACTAATATTCATCCCCTGGTCCCCCTTCGATCCCCAAATGTGTAAGTGCTTCCCAGTTCCTTAATACACTGGATGGCGAGACATCAACAGCTGTGGAGGGTGTTTCTGAGATCACAGCCCAGACTCATTTTCCATTTGGGACTTTTCTCCAGCGGCCACAGTTCCCCCAATGAATGTGTGCATGCAACTGGGAGAAGGAACGTGCGCGCTGTATTTTTTTTGAAACTCCTGGAGAAGTGAAGAGCTGTTATTTCCTGCAGGGTAGTGTCCCCCTTTCTTGCTTCACAAACAAAGCCCGGATATAACTTGGGAAAGGGTAAGAAAGAAAAAAAAAAAAGGAACAAGAAGTAAAATTTTTGTTTTTTTCTCCAGGGGTTAGCGCGCAACCCAACCCTTGGGCCCCAGCCCAGGCCGGTCCCCCGAGGGCGAGGTGGGGTCGGGAATCAGGCCCGGGGCCCTTGGGCTGAACCCTCCCCGGGCTCCCTGGGACAGGCCTCCTGGGTTTTGGGGCTTGGCGAGTGCGATCAGGGGTTTTAAGCTCTCGGGACGCTGGGCAGGGCTGGCGTGAGGGGCCGGGCGAGGCCGCTGCGCGCTCCACGCGGGGACCACCGCGCGGGGGGCGGTCCCGTCCGGCCGGCGGGCGGGGTGAGGGTGGGCGCGCAGTTATTTTGGGACGCGCCCTGGTTTATAGCATTTCCAGCTGCTCCACTTCCAGAGCTGCCCCTGGGCCCAGCTCTGGGGCGAAGATGCCGGCCCTGCACATCGAAGATTTGCCAGAAAAGGAAAAACTGAAGATGGAAGTTGAGCAACTTCGTAAAGAAGTGAAGTTGCAGAGACAACAGGTAAATTGGCTGCCCCAGGTTATTTCCTTCTTCGAGGATCAGCGTCTCCTGGTTTGGTGCAGTAAAACAAGTAGGTGGTGGTGGGTGGGTGGGTGTGTGTGTGGGTGTGTGTGTGTGTGTGTGTGTCGCCTGGGAACTGCCAGTTGATGTGGAAATCCTCGGAGGTAAAGGAGAGAGCAGGGATCTGATGAGTAATTTAAAGCCAAATGTCAGAACATCTGAGGCGCCTAGACTGGGGAAACAGACAAGAAAGTTTGCCTGCTGTTAGACAGTTGGTTTTAAAAATTCAAGCTGTAGGAAGAAGACAGATGGCTGCTTACTTCCTTGATCTTTTTCGTCATGGGAAGAATGGTATCTGAAAGGCTTTATAAATCACAATTTAAAGTCTTGAATTACCTAGTTTTGAATTTCACAGGGCTCTTTCCAGAGGTGTTCAGTGATCAGCCCATTGGGGCTTGGAAGCAAAACATTACAATGTTCATATTTATTTGTGACTCTCATCCCTTTGTAATGCCCAGTTTATAAGTAATGAACGAATGCAGTAGTATCAGTTTATTTATAAAAACTTACATATATACTGAGATGCTATAAAAATACTGCTATGTTGAAAGGGGAAAAAACCAGTTACCTGACAAAATGAATAGGCTTGTTTCTTGAAAATTTAAGGGACCCATTTGGTGGATGGCAAAGCCCAGTGGTAGAGCATGTGTTGACCCCTTAGTTTTTTCACACAATGAAACTTAGAGGTTACATATTAAATAGAGTTGCATAAACTGAAGTAAAAAGCATTGTCGCAAAGCTGGAACAGCTTAATATCTAGTATCCCTATGCAGAAGTTTTAGGGGGAAAAGAAAAAAATATCTTCCAGTTATTTAAAGCTTCAACTTAGAAGCTGGGCAGGGCCTCAGTGCAGCTGACTGTGGAGTAGGTCCTCCCTGCCAGTTCCCCCAACATCCACGACTAGGACACACCCTGCTAAGTCAGCTTCCCAACTTCAGAAACTCCAATTGTATGCCAGAGGGAGAGAAAATTTCCAGCATAGCCTTAGGCCCTAAGGCTTAGGGAATGGAGGGAGAGGCACTGACATTCTAATATTAATATTCAAACATATTTTATAATGCACTTTGAATTAGAGTATTAGTGCTAGACAAACATTGTGGCTCTTAGAGATCATTCAACCCTTTTACTTTTAAAAATTAAAAAAACAACAACAAAGAAAACCCCCACAAACTTGAATCCCAGTGGGGCCCCAGAGCTAATGATAGGACAATTACTGGAACACAGTCTTGTGATGCCCGTTGGTTATTCTGTCTGAGCTGTGTGCTCTGCTCCGGCCCAGGGCACCAAACTCACAGGCTGGACTCCGGTCCAGCTAATTGTCGTTCAAACATATCCTCTTGACCGTGGAAAGAAGCACCCCGAGGCGTGCTTTGGCAATTACAGATCTCCTTGGAAACCTGATGAAGAAGCCTCCTTAAGAACAGATGCAATTTAGGGGAACTTGAATCTTATCCATAAATTTCTCTGGGACCACAGACCCCACGTTATGGATACTTGCATCTCACTTTTGAGAATTCAGTGTCAGCAAGGATGGAGAGCAGATGTTACCTGAGAGAATGGTACTTGAAAAGGTTTTATTTTTGCCACATTTTAAGCCAGATAACTACATCACCTACTTTTAAATTTTGGATTAGTGGCCTCCACACTGGTGTGCAAAGAGTCTTTGGGATATGGCAGTAAAACATTAAAATTTATATTTTTGGTTAGTTTTTAATCTCTATTTTTTAATAATTTCCATATTATGTTCTATAATTATGAATGATGTATCGACACAGTAGTATCTGCATTTATTTCTAAGTAAATAATTATATACATTTTGGGATACACATGCAAACATGTTTTAGTGGTCACCATTAAAACAGTATGAAGATTAGTAATTAAAAATTTAGTGGGAATATTTTTGTCTAGTCTTAGGTGGTCTCCTCTGGAATTTTGCTTGAGTTCTATAACTTTTGCTTCTAATTTCTTACTAGTAATAGAGAGCTTCATTTAGACACAAATCCTTTTCTTTTCCTTTCCTTTTAAGTACTTTTTAAAAACTCACTCTTGCAACCTATCTCTTAAGGATAGACTTTTTAAGGAAACTATTTAATCCTTTTTCCATTTCAGATAAAGTTTTTAAATGATTACATACAAACAAGAATCTGAGGTTAGCATAATAAGTCTCAGACAAGTCTTTTATTATGGCCATGGCTCTCAAGCAACTAACAGGAAGGAATTTTGAGCAGAGACATAATGGGGTGACTGGGCAACTTCAGCCTTTTTCCGAGTCAGATGTTCAGTGTTTCTATCATTTTGTGAAATTGCAGAATGTGGAACACACCCATCATAAATGAGAATGTTGGCAGGTATACCCCAAAACATTTGGGAGTGTGCTGCTACACCTGTTCATTAGCATGGAAAATTGAAAGCACACTTTGGTTTAGTTCCTAAAATATTGTGGACACGTCATTAAGTGCATTTTAGCAGAGGAAGGAAATTATGTGAGTCACGATGGATAGAAATTGCTGAGGGTAATTTATTTAATACAGTGACTCTCTAACATTCTAACCCATGGTTAGAAATATATTTTACATAGATTGTATCATTTATTATATTATATATGCTCTGTGCTATCCTCTAATATTTTTAGTCTCACTGTAAATGCTGGTCATACCAAATTATATTAATTTCACTAAAAGGTGGTGATATAGTTTGAACAATCCTGACCGAATTCATTCTTCCCCCTCATCCTCTTTTAAGGTGTCTAAATGTTCTGAAGAAATAAAAAACTACATTGAAGAACGTTCTGGAGAGGACCCTCTGGTGAAAGGCATTCCAGAAGACAAGAATCCCTTTAAAGAAAAAGGCAGCTGCATTATTTCATAAGTAACTCTGGGGAGAAACGTTATCCTCGGTGGAAGAACTAGCTTATTTTAGTTTTCCGAAATAAAACCGACATGCCTTTTAAAGAAGGAATACATAGATACGGTTTTGTATAAAAGCTATGTGCTTCTCATCTTTGCTCACTCCCCACCCTCTTTAAGGGGGCAGAGAGTATCAAATGTACAATTATGGAAATAAGGACATTACTTGCGCATGACTCACCTCTCTCAGTATATTGCTTGATGCCTCAAATAAAGTGTTATCGCTGGAAAATGAGTGTTGGCAATTTAAGAAGGCTTTTTTTTCCCATTCACTTTAATATTTCTCCCCATACAGTTTGGGCGTTTGGGACATGTATCCAAAGATGAGATGGCTTGATAGATCAGGTCCCCAATCCAGTTCTTTCTGCTTCAGACCTATTGAGAGTTTTACATTGCAGTGTTCGGACTTCTGCAATGTGTTGGAACATTCACTGTGTGGGAACTGGGGGAACAGAATCACTAATGTTGACAGGAGTCAGATTATCTGAGTCAGGAAGGAACCAGGCCAAACCGCAACTGCACCAGCACTTCCTCAGTTTATCATCACACAGATCTTGTTCAAAGTGTTCCTGTCCTGGTGGCCTTGGGCGAGTGAGGGGGTTGGGGATCATGAGGGGCACCCTCGGCCAGCTCCCTATGTTCACCCTCAGGGCACTGCATCTCCCCTGTGGTCTCCAGCTCGTGGGCATAGCAACCCTCCAGCTGTGTGGCATTGGCACAGACACGTGGCTCTGTACCCTGACCTGCCAGCCTTTCCCAGCAGCCCTGAGCCAAGCACGCCTCTTTTCCTTCTCCTCCAAAGCCACCCGTTCATCTTTTGCCCCTTTCTAAACTTAGCTTGCCTTTTTCCTCATCGACTTGTAGGAATTCCTCCTCTAATTTTGATCAATCATCCTTGGTCAATAATAGGTGTTGCAGATACCTTTTCCCAGTCTGTGGCTCAGCTGTTCCCAGTGGAACACAGCTGCAGCGCTGTTAGCCAGAGGATGTGGTCTGTTTGAATCCTTTGTGAGGCCAACTGCAGGCTGGACCACAAAGAAAGGGACCTTTCCTCTTTTCTTTGAGCATTTTACTCCCTCTTTGTCTAATTTTTGAATGCAAATTGCTCCAGGTTTGAACCAGAAGAAAGATGAGCAAAACCCTTGCAAGTTAGCTTCAGCTCAAATGGCCTTAGTTACTAACTCGCCCAGCAATTTTAAATGTGGAGCCAGAAGCCAAGGTTTCGCCTGCTTAGATGCACAGGTGTATCTTATCAAGCCAGAGAGGGTCATGTGAGCTCTAGCAGCTTCCTAAAGCACATCAGCACCCTCACTCTGAAATGACTTTCCTTTCCCTCGCTGCAAGAGAACAGAATACTCCTGCGGCATTTGAAAGAGCAGGTTTGAGAGAAGGGACTATTTCCAGCAGTTTCCTGCCTTTTTCCCAGTGCTGACGTCAACTGGCATTAGTAAGGGCCCCAGGATAATTTTAGTCCAAAGCATCATCGACTCCAAGGTGAGCTTAAGCATAGTAAACACGTATTTCTCCAACAGCGATAGAACAGTTAGTATTTGGGATGGGTTTCTACTATTAGTCATTTAACATTTAGGTGGCAGAGGATTTCAGGACCTTGGTGCTTTTTGAGTTTTACTTGAATGAGCTGTTTCATTTCTTTCAAGTCTCAAAGTTTTCTCCGGTTGCACAAAAAGGCCAACATCATTTCTGGTTCTTGGTAAAACAGATTAAATCATGTGCTTCCCTCCTGGAGGGCCAAGTTAATACATTTATCTCCTAACTTTTTTGAGAGTTGAGGATTACAAGGCAGTACCCTGGATTTCTGGTAGCCACATTCAACTCTCCATTCATGTGCATCTCCAAGTCCTAGTTTTTGTTTTTCATGTACTTTCAGTCATTTGACAAATTAGCCCACTTCTGGTTTTTCCTTAACAAATAGCCAAATTGTTTATACTAGATCTAATTCTATTCTCTTTCTATTTCATCATAGTAACTCAGCAGACCTAGAGAAATGTGATAAAATCATTTTGATTTTCTACTAAAAACTTACTTGTTTGCATTATAAAGAAAATGAAAAAATATGGTAACTATACATTTGGATATATTATAAAAGGAACCTTTAGTAAGTGGGGATTTAAGTGAAATTTAAATCATATGTTCAGTTTCTGCCTAGTATACACATTAAGTTTGAAATCACTTGGTAACTGATAAAATAGTTACTATGATTTGTATATTGAGACTTAGATTCTATGAACTCAAATTAACAAAATTGGCTTTTCTATTTCTAAGCATAATCTATAGTACCAGCTCACCCATTCTTGGTATTTTAAAGAAATTTATTTTATATATTGCATGCAAACTGATATCTCCTTATTGTCTAAATTTGTATTTCCTTGATTTCCTGTGATTTTTACAGTCAGAGTCTCTTGTACCTTTGATCACTTGCACCCATTTCACCCTCACCCAACTTCCTGCCTAAAGTAATCATCACTCTGTATCTATGAATTTGGTTTTCTTTCTTTCTTTGGTAACTGAAATCACACAATATTTCTCTTTTCTGTCTGACTTAATTGACTTAGTTTAGCATAATGCCCTCAAGGTCCATTCATGCTGTTGCAATCAATGGCAAGATTTCCTTCTTTTGTTATGGCTGAATAATATTCCATTGTGTATATATATTATATTGTCTTTATCCATTTATCCACCGAGGAACATTTAGTTTCCATATTTTGGCTATTGTAAATAATGCTGCAATGGACATGGGGGTGCATACATCTTTTCAAGTTAATGTTTTTGTTTGTTTGTTTGTTTTCTGATTCTCAGAAATGAAATTGCTGGGTCATCTGGTAGTTGTGTTTTTAATTTTTGGTGAAACTCTATGCTGTTTTCCATAGTAACTGCACCAACTTAAGTTCCTACCAATAGTGCACAGGGATTCTCTTTTCTCCAAATCTTCACCAACAGTTGTTATTTCTTGTCCCTTTAATAATAGCCATAACAGCCATAATAACCTCATAACCTAACAATGTAATAGCTATAGCAAGTGTGAGGTGATATTTCATTGTGGTTTTGATTTGCATTTCCCTGACAGTTAGTGATGTTAAGCACCTTTATGTGCCTATTTTTGTCTGCTTTTATTTGTTTAAAGAAACATTGGAAGGTCATACAGAAGACTGATAAAAATTGCTACCTGTTAGGGCCAATTTTGGGTGTAACCAGGTGGGAAAGAATGAGATTGAGATTTCTCATGGTATATCTTTCTATAAAGTTTTTATTTTTGGAACCTGGGAATATATTATCTGGTTTTGAAAGTAAAATTAATTTCAAAATAAAAAATAGAAGCAAAATTTATAGTGCCATGTTTAGGCTTTGGAGAGTAAGTATACTTTGGTATTAAATAATCAGAAATAAGTTTGTATAATCAACATGCTTTGATGAGTAGTATATTTTGGTCTGTTAAGCTTATCCTACCAAGTAAAACAAAGATATTGAGTCAGTAATAGTTATATTTCATCATTATCCCCTCTGAGGCTGAGAAGGATGATAATTGAGAAGAAATAAACCCCTATTTTGAATATCAGTCTAGAACAGTGGTCAGCAAACTGCAGCTCACAAGCCACATGTGGCTCTTTGGCCCCTTGAGTGTGGCTCTTCCACAAAATACCACGGCCTGGGTGAGTCTATTTTGAAGAAGTGGCATTAGAAGTAGTTTAAGTTTAAAAAATGTGGCTCTCAAAAGAAATTTCAATCGTTGTACTGTTGATATTTGGCTCTGTTGACTAATGAGTTTGCCGACCACTGGTCTAGAAGAACAGTGACTACTGAGAAGATATCTTTGGTTTATAATAGAGAGGAGTGGGATGGTGACAGAAGAAAAGTGCTCTCTGGTTAGAATGAACCCTGACCCCCTACTCTGTGCGTTGGGCTGTCCTAATGGGAAGAACATTCAACCACAAAAATATTTGGAGCTCTTTGTATGTACTAGGCACTCATTTAGTCTTAAAGGATACAGCGGTGGGTTAGACAAAGTCCTTAACATCATGGATTTTATAGAAATGATAATAATTAGAAATCAGTGGAGATAGAATATATTATGATATATAAGTTAGGATAAGTAGGAAAGGGTTTTTTTTGGTATTTTTTGAGGAGGATTATGATTATGGTGATGATGATAGCTTATACAAATGAGTTCCTTAATATTTGTCTGGTATTGAAGTAAACTTTTTACAAAGATTATGTCTTTTAATTCTCACAAGTACCTTATGTATGGGGTAAATAATTTACACAAAGTCATATAACTAGTGTAACTGGCAAAACAGAGACTGTGCCTTATACATTATTCAAAACTACCTCTCTTGTAGAAGCCAATGCATATGCAGAGTTAAAAGAACTATTAGCACACCAATCCTCTGAAGTGGCTTTTGGCATAGATAGGTAAAATAAGTCAGCTGTATATCCTTAGAAAATTTTAGCCCTGGTGTATGACATAGAACTTTATAGTAACATTTTAGTTGTTGGTTGATAGATTTTCTTTCATCATACCTTAATACAACAATTTTAACCTATAACAAGTAGGTAAATGTTGCTTTCATAATAAAAATCATATTATGAATCAATTATTATAACAGTGATAAACTTTAATTATATATCAAATAGCTTTTGCTCATTTGCTGAATAATATACTCTCTCAGATTAGTGCCAGAATTTTATCTGATAGAAGCTACATGAATGATGATAGCATGCCTAGAAGAAATAATTGCGACTCTGTAAGGACTTTCTGGGAAATATTGAAATGATTAAGTGACAGTCAGCCCCAGAGACATGCCTAAAGTTACTAACCAATCTTTTCTAATAAGTGATCAAGCTTAATCTCTGTGAAAACCTATATGTTAAATCTAATAAGCATAGCCATAGGCTTTAGCTGTGTCATCTCAGCCTTTTCTTACAGTCAACCTGAGGCATCTGATGTTAATGACCTACACCACAGAGTTGGTTTGGAATTAAGGAGCCTGATTACTGAGGCTATGAGTAGAGCTCTCTAAATCCATAAAAATCCTTGTGTATTGGCAATGAACACCTTCAAATCCCTTTAGGGAGTAATCAGATTAAATAGAGATACATGAAAAATATATCTATTCTGTAGAATCGGTATATTTAGTCAAACTTTCACAGTTCTCTTTGGTACTGTGTTGGGAAGGAAAGGGAGTTGGTCTTGCTTTACCAAGTGTTTTGCAACAGTATAAAATAGAATAAAAAGATCTATGTATCTCAATCTAAGAGAGAAAGAAGGACGAGGACAGAAATGTTTAAACCTATATTAAACTAATTGAAAATGTAATCTAAAAACTCTAATACTGATGTAGTTCATTGATTGCTTAAAATATTCAAAGGTCATTGTTGCTAAATGTTTCCTGTTTATAACCTAAGTGTTAATGAGGCGCACCACAACATGGGTGTGCATGCTCTTTAATTGCCAATATCCAAACTCCCCTTTTCTCTTTTTAAATTCTAATTAAACTTTGAAAGATTTTATGCAATTGGACTTTCAGCTGATTCTTATTTACATATATTATTTTCATATAAAAGCACATATAAGATATAATAAATTAATATTTATTAACATTTGGGTTTTCAATTTGGGGCAGGGAGTAATTTAGACATTTAAAACCCATTTGTTTTAATTTGATTCAACAAATGGACTAGGAGTCTATAACCATGACAGCCTATGGACAAGTTCAGCCAATATTTTTCTTCATTCTAGGAACTGGCAGTCGAAACAAATGGTAGTGACATTAATCAAGTCCTATTAATTAAGCCGATTTTATGTACAAAGTATAAGTGGATTAAGTGTTTGAGAAAAGGAAGGGTAATAAGTGAACAAATAATGAAAGACTAGGACATTTCTACTTTTTTTTATGGGAACATTTCATGGTAGGAGATGTAGTAGCTTAAGTGAAAGAAAATCATTTGTGAAATATTAAACGAAGAGGAAGAAATTTCACTTACTGAGAGGAGTTTGGCAAACCAAAAAAAAGCATTTACCAAGTTTATGTAACAAGAGCACAGGAAACCTTTAGATAATGGGGTCTGTGGCCTTTAGTAAAAAGTCTTTGAAATGCTTTTTCAGCTGTTGTGGGTAACAGATTACCTCAAATTCAATGATTTAGAACAATGCATTTGTTATTGCTTATGAGTCGGCCAGTCATTTTATCTGGGATTGGCTCTGTTGATCTTGGCTGGTTTCACAATTCATCCGCAGTCCCCTGATGGATCAGCTGGAGGCTGACTTGTTAGCTGGGTCCTGGCTTGAAGTTAACTGGGGCAAAGTTGGTGACTGGGTTCTTTCATCTTTTAACAGTCTCGCCTGGACTTGTTCTCATAGTGTAGCAGGGTTCTGAGAAGAGAGTGGAAGCATAAATGGTATCTTAAGGCCTAGAGAAATAACACACCATCCCTTCCACTGCATTCATTTGTAGAAAGCAAGACACAAGGCAAACCCAGATTCAAAGGGAGGGAAACTATATGCCCCCTCTTGAGTGAGGAAACTGCCAAGTCACCTGGCAATAGGCATAGATACAAAGAAGGGTGGAAAGGTGGGGACATTTTACAATCTATCCACACCATTGGATGAGGATTTTGGTTTCAACCTTAGACAGTGGAAGCCAATAGGAATAAGCTAGGGATAGGTGAGAAGAGAAGCTTCATTAGGATGAACCAGAAGACTCTGATGCTACTGACAAACTGTGGGGATGGTCAGGACACCTACGCACAGTAATTCACAAAGGTGGGAGGGGCGCGTTAGAATCTGTTGTGAGAAGAAAAGCATCAAGATGAATGTGAGAGTTCCATAACGTGAAAAACCCTCACAATTAGTATGGCAAAGCTGAATGGCACCTAAGAGAGAAGGAGCAGCCTCTGGAAACTAACTTGACTAACTCAGTTTATTGACACCTCAAGTTCTGGAAAGCAGAAGGATCACAGGTTCTGATTACACCCTTCTCACATGTTGTAGAATAGAATGGCTTCCTGCAGCTGGATCACCTCTTCACGTAGAACTCATTTTCAAGAGAGCCAGACTCTGTGAAGTCACAAGCTTTTATTTCTGTCCCCAACACTGATTAGCCAGTCTGGTGAGGGTAAAAGCTATAATAAGCCAATCCTGCCAATATTTCAGAAACTGATCATATTGTACTGCTCTTTGCTCACTCCCTGGGGCAGCCTGCATTTTTTTCCTAATCTTTTTCTAGCATTCTACCCTAGATGGCTGAGATGAGGGAGATGTCCGGAGGGTTTGGGTTTGCTATTTAATTTATTCCTCACCTCCCACATTTGCTTGTGTTTTAATTGCTTTGAACATTCTGTCTGAACATGGTCTTTAGAGAGAGTCCTGTTGTTATTTCTTTGGGTGTATGTCTGTGTTGGAACTTCTGTTCTTGGTACAGTACCTTTCTCTTTGAGAGTAATCCCAATCAGTATTTCTGATTTCTTTTACAATGCCAAAAGTTTCTCACATAATCCCTTATCCTTTGCTATAGCTGAAGGGGTGTAGGTTATCTGGAAAGGAAGGAGTTAGTGAATACTCTTTGATTAATGAGTAACACAATCCCAAATCTGAGGGCACGCATAGCATGAGTTTAGAGTATGACACAGCCTCGGTGCATCCATTGACTTGGTAGCTGACCCTGGAAATATATGATTCTTTTATCCATTTTAGAAGGACATTTCCCAAGTCATTAGCATGCATTTGTATAAACTGGGGGGAAAAAGATGGGTATGTAAGGTTATGCATTTGTCATAAATTGGAAGGAATATAGGCAATTTTATAAACGTTTTTTCCTTGGGGTCATAAATCACAATGATACACTAGATCAGGGATTGTCAAACTTTTTCTGTAAAGAACCAAATAGTGAATATTTTAGCCTCTGCAGGCCTGTGCTATCTCTGTAGCAACTATTCCAATATGAAAGCAGCCACAGACTATAAAATACATGAACGAATACCTGCAGTTGTGTTCCAGTAAAATCGTTCTTGTAAAAAACAAGCAGCAGACCGGATTTGGCTCACAGGGTCCTGCTCTACACCAGTGCTTTCAAACTGAGTGTTAATATGCATTAATGGTCAATTTAGTGGAATGTTACCAATATTTTAAGTACAATATCAGCATATATTCCATATAGTACAGGGTATTTGTCTTATAAATACATGTGTTCAAGTCAACATGTAAAATTAATATTTTGTTGGTTGCAGTCAGTAAAAGCTGGTGTAGAGTGTTAGAGCTGGAAGTTCAGCATTTGATAGTATGTAGTGAAGACATTAACCTTGTCCAAAGAGAAGTCTGGTCTTTCCCTGACTTCTCTGGAAGCTCCTTTCAAGCCCTGTGTCCTGTTTGACAAGAGTGTCCTGAGGACTTGGGCTAGGGTCAAAAGTAGTGCATTGTGACTTATGGTGAGTCTTTGAGTCATGTGGTGATCAGCTTGACCTGTGCGGAAACTGGAGACTGAAGCCAGCCACCATGGAGTCCCAGTAAAGAGTTTGGACACCAAGGCTTCAGTGAGTTTCCCTGTTTGGCACTACTCCATGCGTATTGTAACACATGGTTTCCGAGAGAGTGGTGTTGTCCATGACGCCACTGGGAGAGGGCAACTGATAACTCTGTCCTTGGAACTTTCCTGGACTCTGCCCTGTGCATCACTTCCCGTGGCTGATTTTAATGTCTTAGCTGTAACGAACTGTCATGGCAATCAAAATGGCTTTCAGGGAGCTCTGCGAGTCATCCTAGCCAATTAGTGACTCTCAGGGTGGTCTTGAGGACCCCTGGGCTAGTCACTGGTAGCGGAAGTGAAGGGGATTTGGGGAACTGTGTCCTTCTAACCTCTACAATGAGGAAACCACGGGCCTGTGGCATTTATAAAGGTTGTGCTGCAAATTAGTGGCTAAGTCACAAGGAGAGTAGCTGGTGTGCAGTCTCCTTATTTAGAAGCTTCTTCCTACTCCTGTACCTATTCCTGCTTCTTGCTAACATTTGTTGAGTTTATCTGACTTTGTGCTATGGGCTTTGTACATGATGATTCTTTGATTTTCACAAGGACACTATAAAAATTAGACAAGGATTATCACCATTTTACTGCAACAAAACTGAGATGTGGATAGTTAGGTACATTTCCCAGGTTCATACTGGCTTTAAATGATAAAGCCAGGATTTGAAGCTGAGAGTCTGATTCCACTTGAATCTCATTTTCTCTTTGCTTAATATTGTTTTCTTAGATGTTATACATTCCATTCTCTAATGAAGCTAATTTTAATTCCTTTCATACAAATCCATCAGGTTATCTGGCATATATGTGTGTAATGAAGTTCACCATATAGATCTTTTGCATTCCCCTCAGTACATGGTATAGTTAACCTTTAATAAGTAGAGGTTGATATGGGTGAGAATAAGAGATAGGACACTGGGTTAGAATCCTATGCACCTTCTTAACTTTCCGCATTGTTGACATATTTTTTTTCTTCTGCATCTTTTTCTCCTCTTTTTCCTCTCCCTTCTCTTTTCTCCTTTTCTTCCCTGGTCTGCCTCTTTTTCTTCTCCCCTCCTCCTCTTTGACCTCCTCCTCTTCCTTCTTCTTCTCAAAACCTGAATAGACTAATCTCAACTTCCTTTAACTCTTAAAAACTGAGTTAAGCCAAAATTGCAGTTGAATGTAGTATTTGGTTGGACTTTGCTTGAATAGATTTTTGCTATAATACTTCCCTAACAGGGTTTTACTGCTGTTCACTGCACGATGGAATCCAAATTTATCTTTTTTCCCCAGACACTTAAGAGTCAGCATATCTAGAAAATGAAGTCTGAGATTGAGAAGCAATGAAAAAATAGGCTCTGTATAATTCCTATCAGTATCATTTATCATGCACCTAAAACTGAAATCAAAAGACTCTTCTGACTATGTATTTCATAATTCAGGCATTTAAAGTTTTTAAATAAAAATCTCCCTTTTGAATTGTATTTTCTCCTTTTTGAAATGTTTTTATTTTCTTTTTTCAAGCCCTGATTACAGATTACAGATGAGGAGACTCACCAGTGAGAGTAAGAAAGATGTTTTCATATTCCTCGTGTGTTCAATATTTTAGGAAAAGCTGGATTCGGGGGGATGAATAAACCATAATTGATAAACATAACACTTTTGGGGTGGTAAACACACAGTACAACATACAGATGATGTATTGTAGAAATTGTATACCTGAAACCTATATAATTTCATTAATCAATGTCACCAAATAAGTTCTACTAAAAAACACTAATAGTGACTTCTAATTGTATGGTCCTTTGATGTTTTCTGTGCCCCATCGCATTACTTCGTTGGATCCTGAGAGGTAGGCAATATGAGTATTCAACTTCATGTGATGTTGTGGTTTCTATTAAGAAATATATATGTAGTCTTTTGCTGAAACCGGTTTGGCTCAGTGGATAGAGCGTCGGCCTACAGACTGAAGGGTCCCGGGTTCGATTCCGGTCAAGGGCATGTACCTTGGTTGCGGGCACATCCCCAGTGGGGTGTGTGCAGGAGGCAGCTGATCGATGTTTCTCTCTCATCGATGTTTCTAGCTCTCTATCCCCCTTCCTTCCTCTCTCTAAAAAAAAAAAAATCAATAAGATATATATTTTTTAAAAAGACAGAAATATATATGTAGTCTTTGTGCCTGCCTATTTTTGGCCAAGAGCTCTGAAAACCTTTGGAAATTTCCTAAGTGAGGAGAGCCTCAAAGTGGAGGCAATCACCAGCTAACTTTGCTTCTTCCTTGATGATATCAGAGACCTGGACTCCACCCTTCCCTTTATTCTCCTGCCAACTTCTAAAATAATGAGATGACTCTGAATACGTCAACCTTAGGTTTCTCAAACTCCTAACTCAGGTGATTACAATAGTAGTTGCACTCATCCTACTATTGCCCTGTGCCGTGCTACTTTATGCTGTGCCATTTAAAGTGTTAAAATACTAGTGTTTTTGTTGGTATATTAGCAATTTGGGCTATTAATAATTTCTATTTTGAGCTATGCCCAGAGTATTAAAAACTGTGTGCAAAATGACAGTAAACTTTTTAATGCAAAATGAACCTATGGTGTTAGAAGTTAAGACTGTGGTTGCTCTGAGGTGTGTGGTGTGACAAAAGGGAATAGGAAATGGCTTCTGGGATGCTGGTAAGGTTTTGGTGTTGCATGAAGTCCCTAAATATACAATTGTGTTTGCTTTGTGAAAATTCTTTGTGCTGTCTACTCTTATGATATATACACTTTTGCTACCACATGGAAGATATTCTGATTCCTTTTTCCCCTGTGAAGCTGTCTAGTGATATTTTTCTGTTTTAATTCTAATCCCCCAGGTTACTGATGAGTGAGCCTATTATATTTTAGTCAGTTGTAGTTCCCCCCCAAGGCCAGTTTGTCCTGCACTTTCTGAGGTTCATGATAGAATCTTAAAAAGTGTGTGTATGTGTGTTGGGGGTGGGGGAGACAATGGAGAATAGGAGAGTGTGTGGTAGGGGGTTGTGGGAGTAGAAGACAGTAATGAAAGGTTGGAGGTCAGTACCTCGTCCAATTCCCAGATCATCTCTGCAGGCTGATTACTGATGCACTTCACTCTCCTTCGCTTCTTATTCTAAGCCTGACAAATTGTCAGGGACCTGACCCCTGCTGCTCTTAGATGATTTATTTAAACAAGGACTCTTTTTCTGGATCATCTGAGCCAGAAGGTCAAAAGCACTTCAGGCCTGGACCCTGACCCTCTTTCAGGGAGCAGCACCTTGGGGCAGACTGTAGAATATAATGACACCCACGTCTTGCTTTGTGATAAATTGCCAACTTAAATATCAAACTATCAGTATTATCCATTTGCTTTGGTATTGCAGTTGCTACTGTGTTTCATTATCTTCTCTTTCTCTTTACTTCTGTCAGCACTGTTTTATCTTAAAATTCTTTCATCTTCAATCACAGACTCGTGAATGTACTAAGCCTCCATCTCTCTCTCTCCCTTGTATAAATCCTGATGTTTGTCCACATCTGCCTTCATAGTCCCTCCACTTTACCGAACTCCACCCCCCGCCCCCATCCCATTCTGGTTTTCTTTGCCTCTATCCAGCCTGGATCAGATATTCAGCATTTTAACATCATACTTGTATCACTTTGATGTCAAATCATTTCACACTATTCTTGAAGAGTTTGACAAAAATCACTCTGCTCTCCTGTTATGTCCCGTGGGAAGCTGAGGCCTGTGTGTGAATTCCTGAGACTTGCTTTCTCAAGGTCACATCTGGTTTTGAATCTACACCACTCAATCCCTCCAGCCCACTCACATATCACCTTCCTGCCACTATTCTGAGTCTTTTCTTCATTTCCCCCAGGTTCTTCTCATAGGGCACTTCTGTATGTAGCCGATATGATTCACTCAATGAAGTGGAGTTTACAAGGTCAAAGAGGAAAGGACCTCGAGTTGGGCATGTTATCTCTGGTACTGTCATTCCAGCATCCTTCTGGCCAAGCCTTGCTCTCCAGTCCCCCTTCAACATTTCTCCTGCCCTTCCTCTATTTTCTTTCTGTTTCACCTCCAAATTCCAGTTAATTTTGAATGAAAATTAGCCATGGTAGTTTGGCATTTATTTGCTCCCAGGATGTTGACTCGGTATGGAGAAAACCCCCCTAACCTTGTCTAGGCCCTTGGGTGCGTGGGGCTTGTTTTCCTGGTCACTGTTACCTATCTTTTCTCTCTCAAGCTCTCCGCTGCATCAGTTAACCATCTTTCTCTTTTCTCTTCAGCGGTTCAGCGTTCTTCAGCCAGCCCTCTTGCTGACAAATGTCTCACCCTTTCACTCAGCAAAAAGGTTTGAAATATCAGATGTGCACTATCTCCCTGTTTCTCCTTCTACATGAGAAAGTGTCCAATGTGCACCTTTCTTTCTTGGTCCCTTTCTTTTCTGATGAAGAAACAAATATTTTCTTTGTCTTTCTTTCTCAAAATTATTTTTGTTTCTATTATTTTGCTAAGCCTACCTCCTTGAGCTCTTGTACCCCTGAATCTCCTGGGATGTAAGTCTACACGTTATGCTATCTACCTTAGTTTTTCTAATTTCCACCCTTGATTAGTTTCCTCTTTTCTGTCTAAAAATGTGACTTGCACTTTCCACCCAAATCAATAATAACAACCACAATTATAACAATGGAGCCAAAGGAGAAAGTTTCCCTTGTTCCTGCCCGCTGTGGGAGCAATGCGGCCCATGCTTTCATTCGTGTTTGTTTCCACTTCATAGAGCACTGCCTGCGTCGTTCGCCCGACTCCATTCCTCGCTAATTACTCATTCTTTGAAATCTCTCAATCTCACATCCCTTCCCTTCTCACTAACTTTCTCCGCATGGCTTTCCAACTGTCAAATCTAGTGCATTTAAACTCTCCTTCACTTGTGACCTTCTCTCTCATTGGAAGCTGCTTTCCACTCAAAGCCCCTTTGTCCCTTGGCTTTGAAACCTCACCCACCACGTTCCTCTGCCTGCCTCACTCTCTTGGAGCTTTTCCAACTGTTTGGTAGCAACTCTTTCCAGGCTCTGACACACAGACGTACCATGACCCCGCCCTTCAGACCCTTCACAGGAGGAATCTCACTATTGATCCAGTAATACACTTCCCCTTTCAGAAAACTTCAGTGGCCTTATTTTGCCTGTTTACAGATAAAAGTATAGACTCCTCAGGATGGCTTCAAGGTTCTACACTACACATTTTGAATCTACCATGCTAGATTTGGCTCCCATTATTCTTCTGTATATGCCCCCCCACGTGACTGCTGGCTAATAGCCAAGGAAGCCTTAAGCATTTTAGCCTCCCATCATGGTATTGCATATGCCATTTACTCTGTCTGAAACTCTGTCTTCCCTCCCCACATTCTTCCCTTATCCAGGTGGCCCCAAGGTCAAAGTGCACATTGAGCAAAGGCTTTACAACTACTTCCGGGTTATTCAAATGACAAACTTACTTAGCAATGAGGCTTTCTTAAAATGTTATTCTTTTATATGTATTCTTGGTGAGAAAGATAGTTCTAAGTGTGAACACCAATGCAAAGATTGGTAAGAAAGATGAATAAGTTGACTAAAGAAAATAACTATTTGTACACAATAAACACCATTAACATTAATATATTCCTAAACAAGTTCATTTATTTTCCCTCCAATCTCTTAAATAATTCTCCATTTTCAAAAGAGAAGACATGTAAATGCTGTTCTATTTATGGAAGTGTCACATGATATTAGAAAGCAAGTCTGTTCCTTTTTCAAATTAAGAGTTTGAATATGACTACTACATATTTTTTTTAGTAAGAAAGGTAAAATGTTAGAATGTTGTTCCTCATATTTTGGTTTTGTGTGTTTTTTTCTAATTACGTAAATAGCACATTTTTCTGTGTGCTAAAGCCTTGGATTCTGTATTAGGGGGAGGCTTGGGAGGTAGACACTTCATGACTGTGTCAGTGAAAGCATGAGCATAGTGTTGACTGGTTTGGCTTAGACAGTAGGAAACATCTGGCAGTTTCCTGATAGTTATCAAGACAGAACTGTGCTTCCTTTAAAAACAGCTTCACATGAACAATGAACTACATAATAGCAGAGGAATTTTATAGTATAGGAAACAACAATGCAACTATGAAACTCAGAAATTAGTTTTAACAGTGTCAATCAAAAAGTTAATTAGACTCAAGAAATAGATTAATATTTCTATTCTTTATCAAGTATCTTAATAAAATAATGGACCTTTGATTTTCTTTTCTATAGCTAATGTCTATCTCCAGTTTGTACTGAGGTTTTGAAGCAAATGAAGAGGATTGCTGCTCCAACCATACCTGCCTTCTTCCCACTGACCAACATTTGCATCATTGATAGGGGCCCACCATGCAGAAAGTATGTTGCCACCATGATCCTACCTACCCTGCCACATCTGCAGAGACTTCTCTACAGATAGAGATACCATTACTCTCCTCTCTCCCTACCACCTTCTCTCACTTTATCCACTTAAAAGAGTACATTTTGAAAACTTTTTGGTCCAGAATAGTGTTCTTTCTACTGGAAAAAAAAAAAATCAGACAACCAATCTTGGATAGCAGTGCAAATTTTGCTTATACCTTTTTTAATGTAAAGTTCAAATGTGTTTACAAGCCAATGCCAGATGAGTTTGGAGGAAGGAGCAAAGATGAAATCTGAAAACAGTTTAGAGAAATGAGTGGAATCTGGTCTTTCTGCTTAAAAACTCTGGGGTTCAAAACCCAGTTTTGAAGTCCAAATCTTTCAAGCTAAGGAATCTTAAAGTAGGTTGGTTTTGCCTGACATTTCTACTTTCATATAAACCTATGATATATATCCAAATTATGCCATACTTCTGACCTGTATAGAAGAAAATTGGACCAAATCACTTATAGTTGTGATTCCTGATTTAGCAAGTCTATCAACCCTCTATGCTTGGTCAATCACAGGGTGCTCTTCTGATGCCCTAGAACAGGCCTCATAACCCTTTCCAATAGTGCTGCAGGTTTACTAATAATTGGAGTTGACATAACAGACTATACCTATTTGCCTTCCCAGGTTTAGACTTTTCTAGATGTAACAGATACAGCAAGCATTGGGCAAAACTTATCATTAATCACTTTCAAAAGGAATGCTGAAGAACTGTTGGGACAGTTCCTCTGTTCTATTTCATACGTGGACATCTTAGAAGATGAATAACTGAAAGTGATCTGATTTCTCCCTTATCTTCCTTTTCCAACAATGCCCTAAAACGTATCTCATCCATTTTGAAAAGACTTGCGAGCACATCTTTCCCAGGTCCTCACAACCACTCTATGTTTGGTACTGGCTGGAAGGACAAGGATCCTTCCTATTTTTTCTGTAATATATCTTCCCCCCATTCCTTAAATTTGTTTCGCTTCTCTGAGTCCAAAATGTTTATCACTTAATTATTTCTTCAGCATATCATGTCTCTTCCCTCCAACAGTTTCCCCTCCACACTACATAAATATGCTGTCAGGGTTTTCTTAACCTCAAATAAGCAAGCAAAAGGATAAACTTTTCACCAACTCTACTGCCTCCTTAAACTAGCATCTTATAACTCTTTTTCCCCGCTCTAACCACAGCATTTATTCAAAGACAGCTGTTTTCATCACTCTCTTCTTAATCCCACACAAGGTTTTAAAACCCCTCAGAATGTGCCTAATGCTGTCCCCATTCCTGTGCCTCTCAGAAGCATTCTTCATGTACTTCTTTTCCTTGGCTTCTCTGGCTAAATTAAAATTAAAAATTAAGTCTCTGCTTGTTCTTTTTTTGTTCGCTTCCTTAAACACTATACACTTCCTAAGGAGTTAACTTTGACTTTCTTCTCTTTCTCTACATTTCTCTCTGGAAAACTCAACTTCGAACATTTCAGCTATCATCTCTTTGCGGATGACTTTTAAATTAATATGAGCACCCTAGGTTTCTTTCCTAGATGCTGGTTTGACATTTTCGAATCCCCTTCTGAACATTAAATAGTGATTCTCTTTTTCCAACTACTTTTAATCTTCAAGAGACTTTCTAGCCTGAATTTCCATCTGCTGTATATCCTGCTAATCAAATTTAGTTGCTATCTTTCAGCGTGTTTCCTGGGCCTATTCTTTCTTCCAGCTCTCATTGTCATCTTCATTAGGCCTTTATCATACCAACACAGAAAGCCTTAAAATAGTTATATTCCAACTTCATGCTCCAGCTTCTATCATTTTTTTTTCTTTCTCCATAAAACCACATTTCCTAAAACCCCTAGATTTGAATTTTAAATCATTGTTTTGATACTCTTATCGAAAATCATCACGGGAATTACTATTATCGATTAGGTGGGACTGGTTGTCTCATCTGAGAGCCAAATGCCTTCATGACCCAGGCTCAACTTAATTTTAAAGCTTGTGCTCAAGTCAAGGGGATTACTTCCTGATTATGAAATTTGTCTTGGTCTTTTTTTAATGAATTTGTGTCTTTGTTTTGCCATTTTCAATATTGAGATTGATTTCCTCTACTTCTATACTTCTCCTTGTCAAATTCTACTCAACCTTGACACCTAGATCAAAAGCCTCAGTATTCACCTTAAAATAGAGGTTTAAAATAGTCACTGCTAAGTAATGTGACTATAGCATAATGTGAATAAAAATATTAGAATGCCAAAAAAGAATAGAAGCAAGGTGGGTTTATTTTCAAGACCAAAGAGATCAAAATATCGGAACATAGATACATTTAGAATATGACCAAGGGTATTATTGAAGTGCTGGATAATGGAATATATCCATTCTGATTAAGAGAAAAGTGGAGGGAAACAGAAGACTCGTCTATTTTTAAAAAATATGTTTTTATTGATTTCAGAGAGAGGAAGGGAGAGAGAAAGAGAGGAACATCAATTATGAGAGAGAATCATTAATTGGCTGTCTCCTGCACAGCCCACACTGGGAATTGAGCCCGCAACCTGGTCATGTGCCCTGACCGGGAATCGAACCGTGACCGGATGCTCAACCACTGAGCCATGCCCTGATTGGCAAGACTCGTGTAGTTTTTAAAAATGGTTTATGATTCTGATGAGAGTCAGGAGGGTCTTTGATGCCTTACCTGATGACCCCAGCCGGAAATTCTCTTCATCTCACCTCACTTATCACAGTGATTTGAACTCAGCTTATCATTCTTTTTAATATTATCCACCATATTTCAATGCAGTGTCCTAGCCTCCTAAAGTGGGCTGGCATCACAGTATACATTGCCACACGCTTCTCCTTGTTCATGCTCAAAAAAATATTTGTTGAATGAATAAATAAGGGAAGCGAGGGAGGAAAAAAGGAATAAAAGTAAGGATGGTCTACTTTCCTTTGGCCTTTATTCAAAGGTTGTTGTCAACACATATCTTCCTGATACCATTTCCTTTTTTTGCTACTTGAAGAGTTAGTAGAAAGTATTTTAGTCTTTTATTGATCAAAAGATTGGAGCATTAGATTAGGCCACTCAAACCAGCAAAACAAATGTTATATTTGTTCATTAAACATACATTTGCACTTTTTTATTATGGACAAGATGAGGCAAAAATTGCGAAATTTCCCAGGAATTACAATTTTATCCAGAGGGCAAGTCTGGGAATGAGTCACTGGCTTGTCTGGACAGCAACAGACCATTATTTACATGGACAGACTTTGTGGCCAGGCCTGCAGCTGACCCTGCGTGGTAGCAATGGCTGCTTTCCCCATTCCTTTTTAGTTTTCTATCCAGCAGGACAGAACTACACCGAACATCACTATTAAGATAATGGCTTCCTGACTTAGATACTGATGACCTGAATACTGTTCCTATTAGACTAATAACTAGCCACCTGCCAAAATATTCCCATTTTTAACCTTTGAATCTGTAAAGAATGTAAGTATATCTATCCTTTATTAGGATTGTATTGATATCTTTGAGTCTAACTTACATTTATTTTACCCTTTTCCTATTTAAGGATATTTCATACAGTGTCAAGGATATAGTTAAAAAGTTAAAAAAATTTAAATAAACAAATAGCTTTTGTAGTGTTGTTTTAAAGACAGTACTGAATCAATATCTGATGTTTTATTAAAGAATTGAGGGAATTTTTCACTTGCCCAGATAATGTCTGTTCATTACAGAACATCTCAAGTTTTCATACACGATTCCTAATGGGCTAGCTGAAGTAAACAATATTATGTCCTAAAAGTATAACTTCAGTCCACTTTTTTTTTCTGATAGTAAAACTAATCATTCTTCTTCATGATCATGATCATGATCATCATCAAATACATCAAGGCCACTGCCATTGCCAGCAGGTGATGTTGCTTATCTTCTTTTATAAAGGCCTCATGTCAAAGGTGACTTAATAATATCGCTCAAAAGAACAAATTCTTCCCATTGCTTTTTTGCTATCTAGTAATCTTTTGGGGATTTCAAACTATCTAAAGACAAGTTAGTGTGCTGTGCTATAAGAGGAATGCGGAAAAGATTTGGAATCAGAATGGTCCAGGTTTAAATCTTGGATATCCTGTCTGTCTGTTTGATTCTGAGTGGATTATTTTGGCTTTTTCAATCTCTGTTTCCTCATATGTAAATCAAGGATAAGAATCGCTAATGGTTTAGTTATATGGTTCATTCATTCAGCATCTTTCTTAGATCTCTACTATGTGCTAGGTCCTGTGAGCAAGATAAATAGTTGGTGGCTTTGTGAAACCTACAGTTTAATGAAAACATCAAGAAAACCATTTTAGTTTGAGTGGCACTCTTTAAGAGCTGGAAATCTGCAGCCAGTCTACCCGGGTTCAAAACTCAGCTCTGCCACTTATTAGCTAAAGCACTTTAAATTGCCTAGTCTCACTTTGACTCGGTCACCTTGTCTATAAAATGGGGATAATATTAGCATATCACTAATATCATATCACTGTAGTGAGGATGTGAATTATTATGGATAAAGGTGGGTTGTTGTTGTTCTTTTCTTTCTGATTAAAAAGGATTAGAGTTTAGAGAGTTTGAAATAAGGCATTAGGGGCAGTTCCTGACCCTTAAGGCAGGTTTGTTTTTTTTTTTTTTTTTAATTTTATTTTATTTTTATTGTTTTAAGTATTACAAATAGTAGTACATATGTCTCCTTTTTTTTTCCCCCCTTTGATCTCCCCCCGACCTCCCCTACCTCCCAGGACATGCCTTCACCTGCCCACCCTCACCCCCGTCCCCCCGCCCCAGTGTCTTATATCCATTGGTTGTGCTTATATGCATGCGTACAAGTCCTTCGGTTGGTCTCTTACAGCCCTCCTCGCCCAACCACCCCTGTCTTCCCAATGTAGTTTGACAGTCTGTTTTTTTTTTTTTAAGGAAGAAAACCTCTATCTTTCAGACACCTAAAGAGAAAAAGAGAAATACTGCACTTTTCTAAATGGGTTGATTTTTAAAGTCTGTGTTGGGAAACCTTAGTGGGATACTCAGGTCCAATTGGAACCACTGAGTATGTGCTTTAGTGATACCTGATGCTGTAATTAACTTCAAGCCTCATTCAGACAGACATATAAAGCAGGAGGAAATATATAAGGACTTCAATATGCAGAAAAGATTAAATACATCATACACCCTCATCTCTCTCAGAAACACATATAGTCACACCATCAGAAAACCTATAGTTTTGCTGCAAAGATTGTCAGTCTATGAAAAAAGGAAGATACTATCCATTCTTCCGGGAAGAAGAAAATAGTAAAAGCATTTAAAAATAACTTTATGACTCAAAATCTCTTTTCCTGTACTAAAGTATTCAGAACATCATTAAATTTCAAAACCAAATATACAGAAAATTGCTAAAAAAAAAAAAGTAGTACTCAAAAACCAAAAACAGAACATCTATTGAACATCTAATTTTTGTCAGGATAAAAGTTAATATTATATTATAAATTTCCATAGTATGTAGTTACTTGTAGCATTTCTGGCAAGACCAATTAAAAACTTGCATAATTACTTTATTGGAAACTCTTTCGCAGTACTTACTTTACACCAGGCACTGTCCTAAGAGCTTTATGCATAATGTTATACAATTAAGTGGGAAGTTAGCTGTCAGTTTTTTGTAGATGCCTTTGAAAAAATTTAGAATTTTCTTTTCCACTCTTACTTTGATGGGAATTCTTAATGAGTGTTGAGTTTTGTCAAATGCTTTGTCTGCATCTGTTAAATGGATCTTAAAATAATTTTTCATTTTGTTAATATCATGAATTACATGGCTGAATATCTGCTATCAATCCAACTTGGCATTCCTGGGATAGATCTCATTGGCTATGATGTATTGTCCTTTTATACAAAAGATTAGATTATTAGAATATTTTGTGTTAAAATTCTTAAGACATGCGTTTGTGAGGGATACTGGCCTATAGTGTTCTTTTCTGTACTATCTTCATCAGATTGGTATCCAGGTTATGCTGCTCTCCTGAAATGAGCTCAAAAGAGTTCCATTTTCCTTTATTTTCTGAAAATGCTTGTGTTGCATTGCTGTTATTTCATCCAAAAAGTTTAATGGAATCCATGAATGGAGAAATCTGGGCCTTGTGTTATCATTTTTTTTATGGTAGTGAATTCAGTTTCCGTAGTATAGTGGTCCTTAAGTTTTAGCATGCTTTACAATCACCTGGCAGCCTCCTCCCAAGATTCTGTAGGTATAAGTGAGACCCCAAAATTTGCATTTCCAATGAGTTCCCTGAGACCCTGCTGTTGGTGATGTTTTTTAAAGCTAACTCAGACCTAGTGCTTGATAGAGAGCTATTAATGTTATGCTGTTCCTACTGGTCTATAGTAATAGTTATTTTAAAGTCCAAGTCTGATCATTTTTACAACGGCTCCATACCTGAATTTTTATCTATTGACTGTTTATTATTGATTATGTATTTTCTTGCTTTTTTATGGGTATTATTATTTTTTATCGAATGCTTGTCATTGCATGTAAAAAAACACAAAGTAGCCCCTCTTATCTTTAGAGGGTATGTTCAAGACCCCTAGTAGATTCCTGAAACCGCAGATAGTACTGAACCCTATATGTGCTATGTTTTTCCTACATATACATACCTAGGATAAAGTTTATAAGTTGGCACAGTAAGAGATTAACAATAATCCTTAATAATAAGATAGACCAATTATAATAATATTCTGTGATAAAAGTTAGTGAATCTCTCTCTCTCTCTCTCTCTCTCTCTCTCTTTCTCTCAAAATATCCTATTGAACTATACTCACCCTTTCATTCAAAGCAGCACTTTTCAACCAGTGTGCCACAAGAATTTTTAAAATATGCAATACCTGACTGTTTCGTTAGGGACACTGACCTCTTTTCTCTTAGACTGTCTAATAGAAGATGACAACAGTCACAACAATAGCCGTCCGGTGTGAATGAATCAAAATTATACTTATTTTTGTCAGATTGGCAAACAAGATACGTTTTAGTGTGTCACAGAATTTTAGTAATTAGTGTATGTGTGTCGTGAAATTTTTAAAAAAGGTTAAACATCACTGACTTAGAGGAGCAGTTTCTGGCTTCTCTTTGGCATATCCTAATTGCCAGCATCACTACTCTTGCACTTTGAGGCCATTCTTTTTTTTTTCCCCCATTTTTTTTTATTAAGGTATTATATGTGTACATATCTTACCATTGCCCCCTGAGGCCATTCTTAAGAAAAATAAGAGTTACTTGAACACAAGTCCTGTGATGCCCTGAGACAGAGTTGATATGAAAACCAAGATGGCTATAAGTGACTAAGGGGGTAGTGGCATGTATAGCCAGGAGACACTGGACAAAGGGATGACTCATGTCCTGGGCGGAGGCGGGGGCCGGGGGAGGCATAATGGGACAGCACGAGATCTCCCAACACTACTCAGAAGGGCACAATATTTAAGACTTATGAATTGTTTATTTGTGGCATTTTCTATTTAATATTTTTGAACTGCTGCTGATAACTGAAACCATGGGAAGTGAAGCCACAGATAAGGGTGACCGGCTATATTTACTGTAGGGTAAGGAGTGCAGGAGGATTTTTGTCATTTTTCTTCCACCCTCAGACACAAAAGGTCTTAATTTTCATGCACCTTATTGTGGGTACCTCTCAACACTCCTGCCCTTCCCTCTGGGGCAGACCATCACTGCCTTGAAGTTGACACAGACCAAAACCCAAAGACATTATTTCTTGGTTCTCCTTTTTCCTTCAGCCCCAGTGGTGAAGGCAGGGCTGTGGCTTTCAGCAGCCCTTCCTCATGTCTACAATGAGGCTTTGCACCAGCCCTGGTTTGTGTGGAGACTAATGTACCGAGCTTGGTTCACTCCTAAGGCAATGCAAAGGAGTGAATATCTGCATAAGACTAGTTTTCAATACTTAAGATATAGCAGTCCTGGAAAACTGCACTTCCTGGTATTTGACAAGAACTACCCCACCTCCACCTCAGTAGGAAGGCTAGGCGAGGGAAAGAGGTTTTCAGTTGTGCACAGAACTGCGGAACTTAAACTGAAGCTTAGAGGGACTGGCTTCGAGGACTGCAGAGTCTGAGATCAGTGCTATTCAAAGGAAATACAAAGGAGACACGAAGTCTCACCTGGGAGAGAAATTGAAAATTGGATAGAAAGGGGGAAGGGCACGATCATAGGGGAGAGCATATCTTTAAAAGGCACAGGACTGTTGGATCAGGCCAAACGTGTGTGTGTGTGTGTGTGTGTGTGTGTGTGTGTGTGTGTGTGTGTGTGTGTGTGTGTGTGTGTGTGTGTGTGTGTGTTGTGTTGTGTTGTGTTGTGTTGTGTTGTGTTTTAACTTATTACATGTGGGTCGTAGCCAGGGTCTCAAACACAGAGCAGCACTCGCTGGGGAGGTCCCAGATAGTACTATGATTTCATCTGCTTTTGAGATTTGAGCTAACTCTGGAGGGCAGTGCCAGCTGTAGCAGGGGCAGCATGCTATTGCTGATCAAAACTACTTCTGCAGGTGAAAAAGTGCCTTACATTTCATCACAGGAGTTGACAGAAAAGTTGGCATCCGTAACTTTAATCCTTATAACAGTCTTGCAAAGTAAGAGTTACTAATCACATTTTACACATTAAAACACAAATGGAGGGTCCACCATCTCCAAGCACACATACCCCACCTACGGCAAAACAGAGGCTTTAAATCAAGATGGGTTGCCTACGTCTCATGTTTCCTTCTTCTTTGTCACTAGTTCTTTCTTGCAGGCTTTAGGTATCCCAGATTGCACACTTGCACTTTATAATGTATTTTTTTTGTTGTTGCTTATTTTTTTGTTGTTTATTAGAATAGTTCCTTTTGGAAATATATTCTGGCTCGTCTGTGCTGAGGAGAAAGGGACAGGGAGCAGGGCATTTATGGAGTTCTCCTTGGGAGAATGGGTGGGGCGAAGAGACTGCTCTTACCTACCCTACCCAGGGCAACGCTCTTACAAAAGCACAGGTGAAAATGGTAAAAACAAAACAAAACAAAAAAAGACCAAGTACTACTTAAGTGTGCCAGATATTACATTTTTAGTGCAGTTGACTGTGGGGAGCTTCAGTCTAAAAGAGCATGATGGTGGTTTATACACAACACAGAGTCCCTTAACAACAAAATAAAATTGGAACTCTAGCTGAGAAAACCTAAACACTGTGCATTTAATGTAGTTTAGGCCCCGTATGATGCACTTTTAGGCTCCCAGCAAATGGAAAGAATTTCATTTTTATAGTTGTGATACCTAAATATATAGTTCTCTAGAAGAAAAAGAAGTAGAAAATTCTATTCTGTTTCAAGTACATATACATCCCTAAAAGACCATACTGACTCATAAACCCTGAAGTAGACTTTTAACCCTTTGTAGTTACAGATTTTAGTTTAAAAAAATCCAATCTACCTCTTGAAGGACTGTTAGCATTCATCTCAATTTTACTGATTGCTTGACACCTTATAATTTCCTTGAGACTTACATTTTGGGTTCTTAATTCAAATGAGTTTTGCCACTGCTCTCAGCTCACTGATAAGATGATTATGTATTCTGCATCTTAGTGTGCTTTCTGGTGATAAATTATATTATAATTATCCCCGCCAGAGCTGCTTCAGTTAAGTGCCTGGTAGCATTTTGATTATACAAGTCATTTTTCTCCCCGAGGGTTTGTAACTTTACCCTTTTAAAATATGTTTTTGTTATTCTGTTACTAATAGAATATGCATATTGGAGAAGGGCAAAACCAGATATCCGTAATAAGTAGACCTACTCTCAAGGGAGTACTTCTTTCATTAGAACTTTTATAATGGAAAAGAAGAAACCCTCCCCTTCCTCGTTAAAGTAACATCGGTGGAGGTTGAGTGGGTTCTACCTGTGCTTGGTTTGAAAAACATGGGAAAGGGCAGAGTTTATTCTTTGCCTCGGTGTTCTCCACCCCCCCGTCCCCCCAACACACACACACATACAAACGTGTAACCAGGGACAGGCTATTGGCTGTCTTCACAATGGTTCTTCAGAATGACGTGAAGGATAGAGAGAAGAGGCCCGATATGAAAAGATGGGCTGCTCATCGGAACAGGTTATTCTATGGACTGTCAGCAGGGCACAATGAGCATCTGACACAACTTTTGTTGAAGACAAAATTGAGTGCACCCAACAGGCCGCAGAGAGGAGATGGAGTGCCTGGCGTGGGAGGAGGCCTGATATGAGACAGTAGTGGAAAACCAAAGATATATATACTTTGAGGAACTTCTGTGTATTTTTTGTAACACCTTATCACAAATACTGAAAATGACTTGCAGGTAGAAAATTCACAGAGAGATACATGTGCTAATATTTAAACATAATAAAAGTTTTCTGGCCAAACCATTTGGTCTAGATAAATGGCAACATAACTTGGCATGCATACATTTATGTTTGTATGTATGTGTGTATATATGTATGAGCAAAAAAAGGTTTACAGTTGTATGTGAAACACGGAGTTTATTCTTGTATTATTTATTAATTATTGTAATTTCCATTCAAACAATTGTAAACCTGCTTTTTCCCACCTCTGTATTGTATATCCATTATAAATGGCCTGAAAATTAATTTCTCCTTCCTTCCTCCTGCTCTCTCTTCCTTCCTCCTTTCTTTTCTTCTTACTTATTCTCCCTTTCTATCTATCTAATCTATTCTTTGTTTAGATTAGATTTATACAATTGTAGCACTTATGGATGAAGACACTTTTTTAATTTCTTTATTGATTAAGGTATTACATATGTGTCTTTATTCCCCCATTACCCCCACCTCCCATTCATGCCCCCACCCCCCTGTTGTCTGTGTCCATTGATTAGGCTCATATGCATGCATACAAGTCCTTTGGTTGATCTCTCCCCCACACCCCCACCCTCCCCTACCTTCCCTGAGGTTTGACATTCTGATTGATGTTTCTCTGTCTCTGGATCTATTTTTGTTCATCAGTTTATGTTGTTCATTATATTCTACAAATGAGTGAGATCATGTGATATTTATCTTTCTCTGCCTGGCTTATTTCACTTAGCATAATGCTCTCCATCTCCATCCATGTTATTGCAAATGGTAAGAACTCCTTTTTTACTGCAGCGTAGTATTCCATTGGGTAGATATACCACAGTTTTTTAATCCACTCATCTGCTGATGGTTACTTAGGCTGTTTCCAAATCTTAGCTATGGTGAATTGTGCTGCTATGAACATAGGGGTGCATATATTCTTTCTGATTGGTGTTTCTAGTTTCTTGGGATATATTCCTAGAAGTGGGATCTATTCTCCGAATAAGTAAATCATTCCTCTTTAAAAATTTAGCCTTTAGAGGCCTATTTAAAAAACAGCTTGAGATTTTTAAAGTGACAATACATACACACAAACATATATACATATATACTTAAATACATATAAGCAGGTTGTGCAAAAATTTATTCCTTCAAATTCTTATGGCTGTTTACTCATGTTATGTAATTATTCTTTGGTGATATTAGTATTATTCTTATAAATACTAAGGTGTGTCAGAATAATTGTAGAATCTAGAATTAGACAAACTCAGGTTTATATCCTTATTTCCTACATAAGACCACAGGATTACTTCTATCCTTGGAGTTTTAGCTTGGACTTTTAGTTTTCTTATCCATAAAGTGAGTGTAATAACATCTACCGTGCAGGGTTGCTATATCAAATAAAGTACCTAAGCCACTTGCACTTCTGTTTGGGGCACTTTTTAGGTGAAGGGAAGAGAGAACTGAAAGAAGAAAGAGGAGTGACCAAAAAGCAAGTTACCATACCATAGCAAAGAGGAGGCAGTAGATTCAGTGCACAGAGAGGCATGATCTTGGAAAGGGCACAAGACAATTCTCCCCCAAGATCACAGGGAAGAAAGGAAACATGAATGACAAGGGGTGAAGAAAATTGAGGCAAAAGAAGTGATATTGGGAGAGTTTTTATCATAACGGTTCTGCTCACAAGGAGTGGGAAGTGAGCAATCTTCAACCAGCGGGGCAGCTTTTAAAAACACCAATGCTGGATTACACTTCCAGAGATCCTGATACGTGTGCTCTGATGTGGGGCCCAGGTATCAGTGTTTTGAAATATTTCCCAAGTGGTTCTACTGCTCCAGCAGGGTTGAGAACCATGAGCTAGAGTGGAAGGCTCGGGTGCCCAGAGGCAGAGAAGGAGGCAGAGGTTTGAATAGCTTCTGAGATTAAAGAGCCATGTAGGAATAACATCTTTTGACTGAAAAGTGAGGAAAATCTGGGCCTGGAAAAGGAAAGAACAATGAAAATGCAATTTTATCGTCTCTCTGGTGGGTGCAGTCTTTTGCATAATTCTCTTCTTATTTATTTCACTCCCTTCCTTGTGACCTCCACCTGTTTCCCTTTATTTCTGACCAAGCCCACCTTTTCTGGCTCCGCTGGCATTACTGCCTTTTTGCCATTTGCCTTCCTTATAACTTTCATTCTTCACACTTTTCAACTTTTCCTAATTTGCTGCCCATTAGTTCCTTTCCACCTTCCTCCAGCCAAAGCAGCAAAAATCACTTGGGCCCGGCCAGGAACAGCGAACCAGGCCGTTGTGATGCATGAGCCCTGCATGCCTGAGCGGCTGCAGCAGGAGCAGGCCTGGGGGACCTAGTGTGGCCACCGCAACTGCAAGAAGGTGGAAGCAGGCGGCCAAGGGCCGAGGCCCCGCTTTGTTCATCCATCTCCCGAGGCTGAGTCTCAGGCTCATGGGGAAAATTCAGTTCCATGTACCAGTCTTAGAGTCTGAGCAAAACACCGGCAATCAGGCCCTGCTTTCTGTTCCAGGGGGAATGACTGGGCGGTGATATTAGTTGGGACTGTTTTAATTCTAAGTGACAGAATGGAACCTGAAACAGCTTGAGCTAAAAAGAAAATCATTAAACAGAAATGCCCTGAGGATGCCAAACACAGATAAGGACACAAACCAAGAGCTAAATTGTTCTCCAGACTGTCTCTCTGTTATTCCTCCCACCCCCTTTCTGCTGTTTTTTTTTGTTTGGTTGGTTGGTTTTGTTACACTGTTGTTTTCCACTCCCTCTTGCATGCCAGTGTTCTCTACTGCTTCTCCATCTACATGGTGGAAATGGTTCATGGAAAACTACTCCAGCCAGAGAATGTACGTGTGCATGTGCAAGAGAGAGACAGAGAGATGCAGAGAGAGACAGACAGACAGAGAGAGACCTAATTTTAGCCCACTGGAGAAATAATCCAATTGCCTTCAGTGCTGGTCATCTGTAGCTAAAACATTCAGCTCTTCAGTATCCACAGGGATGCCAGGTCTGCACCCCTCTAAATGAAGGGGGAGAAAGTGAAGAATCTGAGCCACCCAAAGACAGTTGCTTCAGAGATTGGCTTGGAATCTTGTTTGCTCACTGATGTTCCTTCTCCGCAAAGTTCTTCTAAGATAAATAATAAGGATAAATATATCTGAACATCCCATTGGTAGTTTAATATATAAAATTTCTTTATTTTGAAACAAAATAAATAATGTATTTCATAAATCAATTCAGGATTCACCCTAAAAAAAAAATGCTGTGTTTTGAAATGTCAAGAAAACTCTATGTGAAAAATTACAAATGTGGTAAATTTAGACAGGTACCAAATTTCATTTCTACTCTCTGAACGTGAAGCAAAAGTTGGGGTAGGGCTTCCAGAAGTGTGTTGCACCCTCACCTCACACAAAAGTGTACAGAGCCGTTTAGGGGACGATCATGTGTCTAAGGACAGGAGCACAAGTTTACACTTAATGCTTTTTCTTCCCATTCCATCTCCTATTAACTTTAAACTATGTGGCTTCATTTACATTTATGACATATGCAGGTGCAAAAGTATAAGTAATGGTACTAGTAGCAGTACTGAGAGCAAAAGAGAAGTTTTTCTTTTTTAAATTTTTAAATAGCTATAATTCTACCATTTATATTATTGTTTAATCCTCAAGTATTAATATGGCTACTAAGCTAATAATGGGAAATAAATGAAAGCAAACTAAACAGGAAAGTTATTATCACATCTTGAAATCACCATACAAAAAAGGGAGGCTGAAAATATATCTAATGAAAACCATAATTATTATAAGAATTTCTAACATTTTTAATAAGCAGATTTTATTTTTTTCTGCTTTATTTTTTTAAATTTCTGTATTGATTAAGGTATTACATATGTATCCTTATTCCACCATTGTCCCCAAACCCCCCCCCCCCCACTCATGCCCTCACCCCCCTGTTGTCTGTGTCCATTGGTTAGGCTTATATGCATGCATATAAATCCTTTGGTTGATCTCTCCCCATTCCCCCACCCTCCCCTGCCTTCCCTCTGAGGTTTGATGGTCTGATCAATGCTTCTCTGTCTCTGTTTTTGTTCATCAGTTTATGTTGTTCATTATATTCTATAAATGAGTGATATCATGTGATATTTATCTTTCTCTGCCTGGCTTATTTCACTTAGCATAATGCTTTCCATCTCCATCCATGTTGTTGCAAATAGTAAGAACGCCTTCTTTTTTACTGCAGCATAGTATTCCATTGTGTAGATGTACCACAGTTTTTTAATTCACTCATCTGCTGATGGGCACTTAGGCTGTTTCCAAATCTTAGCTATTGTAAATTAGCTATGAACATAAGGGTGCATATATCCTTTCTGATTGGTGTTTCTAGTTTCTTGGGATATATTCCGAGAAGTGGGATCACTGGGTCAAATGGGAGTTCCATTTTTAGTTTTTTGAGGAAACTCCATACTGTTCTCCACAGTGGCTGCACCAGTCTGCATTCCCACCAGCAGTGCACAAGGGTTCCATTTTCTCCACAGCCTCGCCAGCACTTGTCGTCTGTTGATTTGTTGATGATAGCCATTCTGACAGGTGTGAGATGGTGCCGCATTGTCGTTTTGATTTGCATCTTTTGGATGATTAGTGACTTTGAGCAGGTTTTCATATATCTCTTGGCCTTCCTTCTGTCTTCTTTTGAAAAGTATCTGTGTAGGTCCATTGTCTGTTTTTTTTTATTGTGTTGTTTATCTTCCTTTTGTTAAGTTGTATGAGTTCTCTGTAAATGTTGGAGATTAAACCCTTATCAGTGATATCATTGGCAAACATGCAGTGGGCTTTCTTGTTGTTTTATTGATGGTCTCCTTTGCTGTGCAAAAGCTTTTTATTTTGATGCAGTCCCATTTGTTTACTTTCTCTTTAGTTTCCATTGCCCTAGGAGCAGTATCGGTGAAGAAATTGCTTTGGCATATGTCTGAGATTTTGCTCCCTGTGGATTCCTCTAGTATTTTTATGGTTTCCCATCTTATGTTTAAGTCCTTTATCCATTTTGAGTTTATTTTTGTGCATTGTGTAAGTTGGTGGTCTAGTTTCATTTTTTTTGCACGTATCTGTCCAATTTTCCCAACACCATTTACTGAAGAGGCTGTCTTGACTCCATTATATGTTCATGCCTCCTTTGTTGAATATTAATTGAGAATAGTGGTTTGGGTCAATTTCTGGGTTCTCTGTTCTATTCCATTGGTCTTGTGCCAGTACCAGGCTGTTTTGAGAACAGTGGCTTTGTAATAAAGCTTGATATCTGGTATTGAGATCCCACCAAAAAAGTTTTTCTTGTTCATATGTTTCAAGATTTGAGTTTTGTGTCACTTGTTGAGGATAAAATAGTTACTGAATTAGAAAATATGGAATGTCACTTCATTTATTTATATTATCCCTAAAATGACTGTTAGATCAAAGAGGAAATACAAACTAAAATTAGAGAATATCTATAACAATAGTAAAACTAGTATATGTCAGAATTAGTGGCATACTACTAAATCATTGTTCAGAGATAAATACATTAAATATTTATAGCCACTTAATATAAAAAATAAAATAATAAATTATACATCCCAATAAAGAAGCTGAAATGTAAACAAAATAAACAGAAATGAGGCATTGATAGAATAAAAATGGAATTAAGTTGGCAAACATCTAAATTTTTTTCTTTTTAAAATAATAATAAAAATGATAAAGAGCTAGCTCACTTAAGCAAGGGAAAAGAAATAGATGCTCAAAATAGCACATAGTCAGGGGAGAATAACCACAGAGGAAATACAAAGAAGAATGAGAAACGGCTTTTCTTAACCCTCTACCAATACATTTGGAAATCTGGATGGTACTGCATTTTTCTGTTGGGAAAAGAAATCTGTTTCCTTGTGAGAGAGATCTGGAAGCCTCCTGTTGAAGCCAGCAAACCCTCAGTGAGACTGGGTGCATGAGTGGCTTCACGGAAGCGAGCTGCTTCAACAACGCATTCTCCTGCCCAGAACTCTTATGTCAGGAAAAGTACCCTTTTATTGTGTTTGGTTAGTCATAAATTTAGGAGCACTCTATTTATAGCAGTTACCCTATTTTCACTGTATTTGTTTTGAATCACTTGCCTAACAAATTACTCCAAAATGCAGTAGCTTAAGACAACCTAGAATTATCTCACAGTTTCTGAGGACCCAGCATTCAAGAGAACTCAGCTGGGTAGTTCTGACTCAGGGTCTGGCTTGCAGTTATGATCACAATTTTGCAGAGACTGCATCATCTGTAGCCATGACTTCACGGATGGAACCATTTCTAAGAAGGTTCAATTACATGGTTATTGGCTAGTGTCTTATTTGCTGGAAACCTCACTTTTCACCATCTAGACCTCTCCACTGGGCTGCCCAAGTGTCCCAAGACGTGGAAGCAAGTAAGTGGAAAAGTAGGTAGGTAGGTAGGTAGATAGATAGATAGATAGGTGCCACTGTGCCTTTTAATAATCTAATCATGAAAATGACTTAACATCACTCCTGTTAAATTCTCATTGACACAGATTATCCTTGGCGCCAGGCAAAAAGGGAAGGGCTTATTTCCTGGGCTGCAATTGATGTAGCTGTAGATGGCCAGTGCTCAGAGGGCACCACATTTGATTTACTCCTTCTTGAAAATATTTATATTTGAATTTATGTTTTGTGGGTGAAGTCTGATGGGACAATTTACAATCTGTTAAGATCTCAGACAGGAGAAATATGTGATTATTTGGTAACAAGGGTCTCCAACAGTGAACAGCTTTAGGAAGGATCTGACTTTCCTGGAAAAAGTGCTTGCTCCCCTAAGGAATACCCCTCCGTTGTAAATTATTGTAACTTGGCCATCTCTTTCCAGCTACCTTTAAAACAAGTAAGCTCTTGCATTTGTTTACTGTAGCGTTGGTGGATATGAGTGACTAGGAAGGAGACCTGGATTTTAGACCACTTTTTTCCTTGGATAGAAAGACTCGTTTATGACCTGCTTTTGTCTGGAAAGCAAAAAATCTGAGTCATAAAAGTGAAGACAGTCCCTTTAAGGTATACTAACTTCATGTGGTTAATTTTATACTTCCTACAATTTATAACACTTACTGAAATCTCGTGCAACATAACTTTTCATATTTTATTTTTGTGGTTACTTTAATGATTTATGTTTCTTTTTCATATTGCTTATCTTGATTCCCTATCATTTTGAAAATGACATTTTGTTCTTTTCCCACTTGGTTTATGATTTTAAATGCCTTAGTCAGCCACACTGAGTTCAGCTAGGAATTTTAACCTTGACCTGCAGGAAATTTAATATATTATTTTAATTCAACCTTGGAAAAAGTCATAGTACCCAAATATATAGTAATTTGATTAATACCTACAAGTTGTTTTTCTTTTGTTTTTGCAGAAAGAGTATAAATCACTCTCAGTCAATGGTTTTTGTAAATAAAATATCTAAATTCATAATTTCTTATTCAAAATTAGTGTTATACAAGACCATTTGCATTAAAGATAGTTTACTCTAAAATAAAATTTTGTACAACCCAGCATTCGTGAAGGAGGTAAATAGGTGGGTTTTGCAAAGACCTTTGTTTCATAGAGGGGAAAAATAAATCATTAAATATTAGTGGAAAATTGGGTTTCCTCTCTGGGAAATGCTCTCATGCCTGACATCCCTCTGAACAGTCAGTAAGTACCTCCTCTTGTCGGGCAGAGTGGCAGTGCATGAAGGAGCTAATGAATGCATAGCCAAATTAAATCTCTTTGCTTGGCAGATTTGCCTCCATTTCTATTAGCCGTTGAGAGAAAAACACTTCTTTTGACCTTTTAAATAGCTAGACTTCAAAATAACGTTAGCATTTGCATATTTTGCACATTTTTTTCTGAACCCCAAGTACCTGTGCACATATATAATCATAATCCTTACCCTGTTACTTCATTCTAAATAACAAAAATGGGATAGCGAGCACCTGAGACCAGGCACACACCTTATTCTCTTGGGTATGCTCACAATGATGATAGTGGCCAACACATAGAAAACAGTTCAAAAATACTACTCAGATTATAAAAAAAATGCATCACATAAAGAAGTAGAGAAAAATGAATTTACAAATAACAACTGGGGATAGATGTGTTAAATATTACATAGTATCTGGCTTTTGACAAATAAAAACTTAATCGGGTTTTTAAAATTCAATCATTCTTGTTAAAAAATTTATTTTAGTGTCTCCTGTTGAATACTAGCTAGAAGATATAGCTGAGTGGTGAATTTTCAAAGTGAACATAGAAAGCTTTTAAACGACAGGACATAAAACAATAGGCCTTGTCTGATTCCTGCAAAGGAGAGATGCCATTATCAAAACATTTAAAATAACTGTTCCTCATGATAATAATCAATGAGGACGTTTCTATAATGTTATTAAGCAAATAACTTGGCAGAAAGAATATTGCACAATATTAAGACAACTCCCACTACACCTAATTGATAAATCCAATAGATTCAAATGTATATTGCAGATACTGTAAGTAATATTTGAACAGAAATAGCTATAGAATGTAATATATATTTAGACGCTCCTGTTTCCCTTCACACTTTATCTGCAAGCCCTGATTTGTATAAGCTCAGATTTGTGTTTAATAACATATCCTCAGACCTGCTGAAAGCAATGTGTCCCTTTGGAGGGGAGCGGGCTGCCATACGATGAGGTTCAAATCTAATAATCACAAAATTGCATCCTGTTTCAAATGCCTTAGCAAACAATAAATCCAAGTCCAGGCCATCAATACAGGAAATTTATTCCTGCTTTGAAATTTGGTGACAATACAGAATTTTTCTTAGAATAACAGTTAATGCTAAAGTGAAAATCTTCCCATTCAGGGAAGAAAAGAATCAGCATATGCTTCTGCTTATCTAAGCCTCACTTCCTTCTGCAGTTCCCTTGTGCATCAGGCCTCTTCGATTTCAGGGATCAGGCTAGTCCACCTTTTCCGGAAAGTTAGAGCGACCCTCTGTCCAGGTATTTCTGAATATGCTTTATGGTCCCAGCATAACTCACTAATGAAGCCCATTTTCACTCCCCAAATTCTCTCAGTCTGGGCAATAAATTATATAGTTACCCCTATTTTTGGTTACGGCAACAAATAGGAAATTTTATTAATGATATGGGTTTGTTTCTAATGAGATGTAACTAAGAAAGTTTTAGTAATACAGCAATTTTCCATGAAGTAAGCTGACTTTCAAAGGGGCAGAAAAATGCTTTATCAAAATAAAATTCCTTTTGCTATTTTGCAGTTATTTGCAGCAGCTGTGATTCTTTAAGTCAAATGTGTGGGGCTGGGGAGAGCAATTGAGAAAATTCCTGTAAGAAGCTTTGTTTTTCTTAAAATCAGGCTTCTTTTGAAGCTTCGAGCTCTGGTTGTTGTTCTTTCCTACCTGGAAAGGAAGGAACAAGGGTTTGGCCATAATTCTGCTGTAGACACTAGTGTATTATTCTGTTCGTATGTGGTTGAGTATGCAGTGTTAGAGCTAGAATGTGCGTTTCCATCCTTCCGAGACAAAGTTTATTTCCCCTGTGTTACTGTCCATGACAGCGCCAAAGTAGCTGGACAACAAAGCCAATATACTTGAAATGCTATCCCTAGAGTTGGCTTCAAGGCAAAATATGTTGAGCCACATATAACCACAGTTATTTTCTCATTCAATGCCAGGCACTTCAACACAAAACTTTTATTTGATCCTAATAAGAACCTGGGAGGCATGGATTACTTTGCAGATGGAAAAATAGAGAGTCAAAGAGATTACGTGCCTTCCTTAAAGTCATTTAGCTAGTAATTGATAAAAGGTTGATTCAAATTACCCCCCGCCCCCGCGTATGTCTCTACCTCCTCCAGTCTTTGATATCTGGCTGAGAAGAGAGTTTTCAGATGGGTAGAAAACCATTTCTTAATAAGAATCCCTGTATGGAGGTAAAATGGGATATTCCTATTTTACTCGAAAAAAATCTTCAGTGCTTGCTTTAGAAAAAAACGTGGGCTGACAGCATCATCCTTATCTTTTCTTTCCCCATCTGCCCTTACCAATTTTATGAAAGTTATTGTCCATTTCAGACTCTCTTTTATTGTAGCCTCAAGACAGCCTTATCTTCTCCACTTTATTCACTCATTTTTTTTGAAGCTGTACACTGGAGTTCTTCAGTCTTTTCAACATCAAAATGAAAAGTTGGCTCCAAAAGTAAAGAGTATCAGCAATCCAAAGAAGAGTGGGAAAATTTGAGATTCTTTTCATCTCATTTTTAAGAATCAGTGAGTCATTTGGTTATAGAGCTATTTGAAGTATAGTTAACAGATATCAAAGAAGTCCCGGGCTTCTTGCAATCATGGCTGCCACAGATGTCAAAACTTCTTTGCATGTGGGATGAAAGATTGCCCACACTTTGGAAAAACAGAATCCAGGGCCCGTTAAAGACACTGCAGTCTTGCTACTGTCTGAAAGCCTGCCGTTTCAGAAAGCCTCTCACGCTGGTCCACAGGCTCGGGTAGTCCTTGGATCATATCCGCGGATGTCCCTGCGGTGCTGCCTGATGACTGAAGCTCAGGGGCTTGGCTGGCTCCAGGGAGGTTTCGGGAGCTTCAGTTCCCCCTAGCTCGTTGACCTACAAAGAAGCAGGTCATTCCCATCACACCAGAACTAGCTCTGGGCAAACCAACACTGGATTAGACATTTTAGTAAAATACATTCTCAGGGTTGATTACTGGAACGGACCTAGGAGGGAACGTGCGTGGGGGAGGGGGATGTTGAGTGGGGATGGGAATGATTCATATGCATATACACTCTTACATTGTAAAGAGCTGGTGGCTATTGATCAGAAAGAGATGAGGCAGGTCTTCAGGCTTCCTACACACATCCCTCATCACGGGCCTCTGAGTCCTGTGATGAGCACATAAAAAGCAAGAGACCAGGGAGGTGTATCTTTTTTTAAGCAAGACTGCTCTGGGGAGTGCCAAACACAGGTTTCTCAACTCGCTTTGGAGACTGGGGGTTGAAGGTACATGGGTGTTCTACATTTCGACTGTGATGGTGGATATAAGACTATGCACTTGTCAAAATTCATAGAATTCTACAGCACAAAGAATAAATTATATAGTATGTAAAGTATCTTTTAAATCCACCAGGATGTGAACGAACTCCAAATGGAACAGAAACTGTAGCAAGTGAATTTCTAACTGTATTACAAATGGGTAAAATAACACTGAAGAAGATGAAAAAAGAAAGAACTAACCTAACTTACTTTCCAGAACATTATTTTGAGTGAATGATGTAAACTTAAAGATAAAAAAGAACCAAACACTACTGTACTTAGTAAATTTGTTTTTCACATGGGCATGGATTCATAATTCAGAAACTGTTTCTGTGTATACTAGAGTTAGACAAATAAGAACATATATTGTAGACAATGAGAACCAGTTTTCTCACTGTCAAATACTAGAAAGAAGTGAAATATAAGGATGGGGAAGACTAGAGTAAGTCTATATATGATGTTGTATTGGAACTGTAGGCATCAGTATGACTTTAGGGTTTTAATATCTATACAAGTATTAGATACAGAAATAAATTTAGATCTGTGTATAAACATGGGTTAGTAGACATACATCTATTCTCAAGCTCTGTCAGTGGAGAGGGACTAGGAGTGACACCCCAGGAACAATGCGCATGTGCTACCACATGGACCTTGGTTTTTAACACCATGATCTCATACAAGGACCAGGGCTTTCGCGGGGATTTTGTTGGTTGCAGGCCTGGGACAGAAAATGTGCAATGTGAGTCGCTTACCTCCTGCAGTGGCAGAATGAGAGGCAGTGCTCTGAAGGAGGGAGTGGCATATTGAAAGGGCACTGGAGCCAAACTGAAAAGATTCCCAACGGTCAAAGCTAGAACGATTTACAAAAGAAAAAAACAGAATTGGAGTATAACCCATAAAATTAAATAAATATCCATAAGACAATACTGATATCAATAAGCATTTGAGTAAATATATAAATGAAGGAAGAGACAGATCCTCCTTAGAGAAGGATCCCAGCTAATAGATAAAAAAGTAATGAAGGAAATAGAAAATCACCATTAGAACACCACAGCAAATTACTGCAGGCAGGCTCCACTGATGGATCCTAAAGTCAATGGTGAAAGTTTGAGGAGAAACACAATATTTGCATTTGAAAGTATCTCTTCCAAAATATTAATTGCAAAGGAGAAAATCTTAACTGTAGAATGAAGAAACCTGGCAGGCACCACCTTTACAAGGTGATCAAGTTTAACGTAATCCACCACAGGATGACATTGTATGCTCCCTAATAAGATATATGGAGAGGAAACCATCACATCTATACTGTTCTTGCCCAAAATACATAACCTGAATCTCACCATGAGAAAGCATCACACAAAACCAAACTAATGAACATTCTTCAATGTAACTGACCAGTACTCTTCAGGAGTATCAATTTCATCACATGTCACAGGTTAGAGGAGATCATAGAGACATGACAGCTAAGTGCAGGATGAGATGCTGAAGAGAATCCTGGAACAGGAAAAGGGCATGGAGAAATATAAATGAAGTCTGTGGTTTAGTGAATAGTCTTGTACTAAGGCTTATTTCTTAGTTTGAGTAATTGTACTGTGGTTATGCAAGATATTAACTTTAAGGGGAGTGGTGTGGAGGATATAAGTTTACCTTTTGTGCTGTTTTTGCAACTTTTCTATAAGTTTTTAAAACTGGAACAAAATGTGCCAGAATATTAAGAGTAAACATCTTTGGAAAGTGAAAATATAGATGATTTTTATTTCCCCTTTCATACTTTCTGTTTTCTAAAATCTCTATAATGAGCATGTGTATTTAGGACAAGATAGGCTATTCTGTTTACTTGGGTCAGGAATTTTCTTATGTGTGGTTTTATGAAAAAAGGACAAATTGGTTTTTATTTAATAAGATAACGCAAAATTTTCTGTCACGTGCTAGAAAGCATCTGAAAGCTTTAACAGCAAAGAAAATTCGGCTTTTGATAGGAGAAATATCAGCCCAGTTAATACTATTTTTGTATAGATACTTCAATTGCCATTGAGTCATCCTTTATGATCTAATTATAAGCAGACAGCTACCATTTTTGAAAGCTGACATGATCCCAGATATAATGAGCATATGTGGAAAATGCTGCTTTCTCTTGAATAGTTGAAGACTGTCATGATACTGTCTTTTAATATTATGCTCAACTATAACGCCATATATTGATTTTCCATTTTCAAAGTAGTATGAGTCTACAAAATGTACTTGTAAAAGAAAAAACCTTCCTTCTTTCTTGGAAGTTTTGGAAGGCACTGTAGGATGTCACAGTATCTCGGAGTCATTATTTTGACGTGTTATTATATAATTCTGTGCCGGTGACAGATGGCACTGAGAAGAGCCTGATTCCTTTTAGACTTCTGGACAAATGCCAAAAAAGAGCTGAAATTAGCAGATACAGACTTCCAGTGTTGTCATTACTTGGAACCTGAAAGATCCACTGTGTAGGAACACACACACACACACACACACACACTCACACTCACACTCACAGACACACACACACACCCCTACATCTTAGTTTCTAAGTGATTTGAAAATTTTGGTTAAAGATGAAATAAATATAATCTCAGGAGAGTTGCAGAAAAGCCGAGCAGGTAATCAGTGGACATAATGGAAGGCTTAAGTGACAGAAAACCCAAATCGTTTTTTGTTGTTTTGGGTTTTTTTTAGCTTTGCTCTTCCTTATCCCTCTTATATCCAGAATGATTTATCACATTGTGAGGGAAGGATAAACTTGTACTTTCAAAAGTAGATCACAGAAAATATGACAAAGATTATGTTCAGAACTTATCTAAACAGGATACATTTTAATGTTTACTTATGGTAAACATACATATATACATATACTTATATATAATATTCACATTAAGTGGTGTGATGACAATTTAAATAATTTAAAATAAGAATGTGTTGGTGCTATCAGCTTTATTTATCTACTAGTCAAGCAGAATGCAGGCAGGAGGTTTGTATAATAGCTTTTTGGGTTACTGTAAAAGGAAAAAAATTCAGTTTTATTGCAATTTTTAAATTAGGAATTAGCTTAGCATTACAGTGCTTTTTTGTCTAACATTTTTAGCTCATCTTGATCATCTGTGGTTAATAGATGAACACTTGGATACAGTCTGGTCTCCTGTAGATCATCTTTGTCCAAGGATGGGAACATGGAATACAGATGTGTTCACTGTTCACAGAACTTTCAGCCCAACAGTGATGGAGCAATTCTCTTTTACAGTGATTGTAACATGTTACAAAATCTGCTATAACATGTGAGCGAGGATCAGACTGGGGGTGTTTCCTGTCTTTAATGCAGGAATGTCTTCATAAGTCTGAATTTTACATATGTTGAATCAGGAGGCTGTTAAAGAACAACATTCATTAAGTAAATTTGAATATTTAATTACCTTTATTATGCGATTCATGAATCGGGCAGCATCCCCTCTAGCAAGCAGACGGGCACTCCAAAGTGGAAAGATTTTATAGGAAGAAGGGTGGGGCGAGAGAACTATTAACCAAAGAAAGGAAGGAATTATTTTTAGATCAGGGCAACTTTTTTGGAGGGGAAAGGGAATGGCAAGGGTTTTTACTGTGCACATTTCCTCATTGGTTTTGACCAGAAAATTCCAGATTGGTTGATTAAGATTATGTTTCTGAGAGAGGCTGAAACAGTAATTAGATCAAGTATTAAATCCAGGTTTAATATTCTGAGCTTCAGCCCAAGTGATGCCTTTTGGAGCCCAGGCTTTTCTCTTTAATAGGACGAGTGCCTGGTGCTTGACAGGAGTACTTGATCAAAGTGTTCCATGGAGCTTAGTGGTCGAGTTTAGTTGTTGCATCATTTAAAGACGATTTTATTTGGATGGTCTGTGGTCTCCTGTTTTTCCCAGAGCCATTTTTCAGTCAAGTTAACAAGACACATAAAATATACAAACCCCTCTAGGGACATCAAGCCGAAAACTTTTATAAGGTTTTTGCTCAGCTCAGCCTGGATAATTTAGCAACTTTTGCTACCACTCTGAGATCCAGTAACTGAACTTGGATATTATTTTAATATGTTGTTAAATTACTTATTGTGGTGAAAAGTTAATATAGCACAGACAGTTAACTATTAATTAAATTGTAGGAAGGCAAATAGCAGGCTCATTTTTATTTGAGTGTTTTAGAATTGATGACCTATTCCAAGATTTCACATTCCTAGCTAATTGTATTCAACATAGTTTTTCCCTTCCTTTTTGAAACTGTCTCAGGCAATTAGGCTTAAATGATTACATTACCACTAATAATGAATTTCCCTAAGTGCTTTTATTGGTTGCTATTTTACTCACTAGATTGTATGCCATTGAAACTCACCACAACTGTTGTCGCATGTGCAGTGAAGTGTCTGGAAAGCAGGATGACCACCTAAGTGTGAGTAGGTGGGAGTGGGTAGAGTGGTGAGGGAGAAGCTGGATGTTCTGGAGGTGTGATTGTTTTTTTTAATCCTCATCTGAGGATACATTTTATTGATTTGAGGGGGGATGGGGAAGGGAGAGAGAGAAACATCATGAGAGAGAAAAATATCGATTGGTTGCTTCCCATAAGGCCCCCAACCAGGGTCCAGAAATAGAACCCACAACCTGAGTATGTGTGCTAACAGGGAATTGAACCTGCAACCTTTCAGTGTACAGAACAATGCTGTAACCAACCCAGCCACTCCGCCAGGGCTGGAGTTGTGTTTTTTATGTGTCATCTCATTGAGTCAGCCGCTGGCACTTGGCCATTTCTTCTGTCCAACTGGCCTTTCCCCCCAAGCTCTTTGCTTGGCTGGTTCATCTCCATTCTCACAATCTCAGCTCCTCAGAGAGGTCTTTTCTGACCATTCTTCCCACGAACTCTTACTCTGATTATGCAACTTATTTATTTTTTTTTATCAAAACATGCTTCTTTTGTTTATCTATGAATTTAGCTTTTCTATTGCCTGCTTTCTGTTTCATTGTATTCTGAGTGCCTGAGTAAAGTGCATGGCATATGGATAGGCTAATTAAATATTTTGTTTAATGAGTGAATGAATGATCCCCTCAACAGTACTATGATATAAATAAAAGTATCCCCAGTTCAGAGAAAAGGAAACAGGGCCAGGGAGATTACATGACTTGCCACACTGATAAAATGGAAAAGCTAAAATTTAAACCTGTGTGTTTCTGACTCTAAATTTTGCCTGCCCTACCAAAACTTCAGTTAGTTGCCTATTTTTTTGGGTAAATTACATTCTTAAAATTGTCATAATACCTTTAATCTTGTGCAGGTTATTGTTCTTAGGCAATTCAGTTTATATGATCTCTTAGTTTTATCATTTTTAAAGTGGTGGCTTGGATCACATTGCCCTTAAAGTCTCATAACCTTTGACTTTAAAAAAATATTATTTTACTGTTTCTTGTGATAATAGAAGTAGATAAGTGTTCGAAATAATAATTTAAAATTAACTTTTATTTCTTGTAGGAGTAGAAACCTATTGTGCCTTTAATTTTTCTTAATGATACATCTTTTCTGCAGTTTGGTGGTTTTAGATTTAAGAATTTTTAAATGTTGATATATTTAGTAAGTCTGTTTATTATATGAATTAAGACTTTTATATCAATCTCCCATATATTTATAGTTTTCAACTTTTAAGAAATATTTTTCCAGATATTTTATTGGATACTATTGGACTTGAAAAGATTTTACTTAGACATTTAAAACATTTTAATAAAAACTGTATTTCCCCTTTCCTAAACAGATCTTTACTAGTTACTCTGGGTGCCAAATATTATTTATTTAAATTGTGATTGTAAAAGAGCTATACCTACATAACATAAAATAGTTCCAAATAATTAGATGTGGACAGTTGCATGGATAGGGATTGTGTACAAGTTCAATAACTGCTGAATGGTGATTAGGGTTAAGTCAAAGGATCGATTCCATTTTTTCTTCAAATTGAGTACTGGAGCCAATGAACAATTCATTCTTCCTTTAAAAAAAAAATAACATATTTCCTTCTCTGTTAGTACCCAGAATCATAAATTCACAAAGATAGATTGAGAATCCAATAGGAATAAAGCATTTTTTTTCTTAAAAAACAAAAACAAAAAACCAACAGCATAAATACACAGCAGTAAAGTCATTGTTTTGTAATATCCAGGCATGGGCATGTTTTATAATACCAAGCACCTTCCCATGTCTCTTCCTTTCAAAAAAGTGAACCATTGGACCTAATACTTTGTGGAATAAAAAGTCTTCTATGTGACAAAAATCCCATTGATCAGTATGTTTACTAGTACATTTGGGCCCTTTGGAAAATAAATTTTTATTTCATTGCATCTTCCTTTCATTTAAGATTGGGAATGTTTTTATTCTCTTTTCATTATTTAAAGTTTAAATTTCTATTGACATGAAGATGTCAACAGACTTAGTGAATGAAAGGAAATTTAAGCACAGCTGTGGGTATATGTAGAATCAGAGGATTCTATGTGATAGAATATATGCATTATATAATTCTCATTTCTTTTTTCCCCTCTCCTACAGCAACCAGAGATCATTGGGAATAGCATCCAGTTTTCTTCTAGAACTATGATGATGTGATGAAGCCTTTTAGATTACTGTAGCATATACAAATTAGTCTGTTTTATGTTTATGTATGACCCAGAGGATGTTCAAATGATGAATTAGCATCGGTATGTCCCTAATCAGCTAAGTAAAAGTAAAGTAACAACAGTGTAGAGACTAAAAACATCAATATCACACTCCCAAGAGTAAGTTACCTAGTTAAAAATGAAACAGCCTTTGTTATAAGGATACATTATCTGAAAGACAAAGTGTACGATTCAGCACTATCAGATGTTGATCTGAACAGACTGCTGCTGTTACAGTCTGCATAGGTGGTAATGCAGCACCAAGACAGATTAGAAATACTTCTTAACAAATTGATTAATTCACCCCACAATTCCCAGAACTTTTTCTTCTCCTCCAAGTTAAAGTGGCAAATATATCAGGTAAGACAGATATATCTATTTTGTATGTTTTCTCTTAGGAAAATTAAAATTAATATTTGAACTTGTATCAGGAATGGCAAGGTATCAGTCAGAGTTTTATGGTAAGAACACAGCTTTGGGTCACTTGAAGAGAAAATTAATCTGTTTGGGTATTGTCAGCATAATCCTTCTGGAAACTGGGGGGTCAGGACCAGAAAATGGATCTGGACAAATGAGAGAGCAGGAAGCACAGCAGTCGTAGCTCATGAGCACTCTGGGTTGCTTGCCACTAGCATTGCTGCTAATGGACACCAAGGCTGCTGTTTTGTTGTCTTTGCCAGATGACTCAGCTCGGGATACTGAAGGCTGCAGCCACTGCACTACACATCTATGTTTGTTGAACAACTGATGCTGTGGCTTCTGCCACCGGTAGTTTCTCAGCTACCCGCATCATTGGAAGTCACGGTTGGAAGTACCCAATTGGTTAAGCCTAGATTCTGAGCCTATAGCCAGGCTATCAGGAGGGTGGGAAGAGAGTGTCTCTAGCCCCTTTGGATTCTGGGGTAGGAAGCAACACTCACACTGTCAGAGTATGCCTCACATTGGGCCGAGTTGACCCCCCACCCCGCCCCCGCTCCCCTGCTCCAGGCTTTCATGTACTATTGTCTGTGTCCATGGGTTATGCATGTAAGTCCTCTGCTTTCATTCCTTCCTAATGCCCAGGACCCAAGTCATGTTAGAGTGGCTGGTTGTGCATGTGGCAGTGGACCCCAATGGTCTTCCTGTGATGTAGTGATTTAAATGTTTTTCTGTTCCCCCAACACCAGTCTTCTTTCCTTACCAATTCTGCTATTTCCTCAGCTATAAAGGTGATGGTTAGAAAGTTGGTAATGAGAAATGAAGGTAGCCAGACCAGAAAGACAAATGTGTTTGACTTTGTTACTTCACCTGTGTGTATCCTCTTGACTTAACAAATCCTCAGTTATCTCTCAATTTTACCTGTGAGGCTATGCCGACCAGAACCTTGCATTTTAAAAACAACATGTTAGGATTAGATAGTGTCTCATTTCCAATTCAAAATTCTATAATCCTGTGAACAGACCAGAAATATTTGGCTCTGAAACACCATGGTAGACATAAAGAGCTGAGTTTCTAAGTTGCTAACATTTATCACTTGCCTTTCATGAATGAGAAGGGAATGCCTGTTCTGACAGATACAAAATAAAACATCTATACCTATATATCTACTATAGATGCCCTTGCCCTTGACCGGAATCGAACCTAGGACCTTTCAGTCCATAGGTCGACACTCTATCCACTGAGCCAAACCAGTTAGGGCAAACCATACATTTTTATGAAGGGAATTCTATAGTCTCAGCACTGAAAATGCTAATGATAGTTAATAAAAAAAAAAAAAGATATATTCTCTAGGAGGAACCATTAATTTATTCACCAATCACTTCTTGGGACCCACTATTGTGCCAAGTGCTCTAGAAAAAGTACAGGTGCTTAACATAAGGTCTCCTTCCTACTGGTAGACACCAAATATTCCCTTCCTGAATGAGTTAAACAAATTTATTTTATTTTTGATAGTTAACATTTTATTTTCTATAAATAATTTTCATGTTCTTTTATTATTAGGAACTTATAGCTCTAAAAACATAGAAAAACTGAGTATATGGGATATGTGGTCATCACACACTGCAGATATTTTTTGAAGATGTACAGTTTCTAAAAGTTTGCTCATTGGTTAGGAAGAAATGAGTTTTAAATACCCGATGGTACAGCTCCAAGAGAAATATATTTACAATGATTCTAGGTAAGTACTAGAACAAAAATTTGAGTCATGAGAAAATGCTCATGGTTATATGAAAATACAACCCATTTTGAGTTAACTTGACATAGATTAGTACCAGTAGGAATTGTTCAATTAGAAATTAAATTTTCTGAAAATATACATCATTCCATTACTAGTAACAAAAGCAAAAGTATATGTTGAATAAAGCAACACTTACTTGCACACTCAATTGAAAGGCAAACTACTTTACATAAAATTTTTATACTGCCTGTCTTTGGAATGCCCACATCTTTCAAAAAAGTTTAATATAACTTAGATTGAAGACTGTATAAATACAAAGGTGACTGAAGTTTTCCTCTTTCTCTCTCAGTATTTTATATATATATATATGTGTATATATATATATGTATGTATATGTACAAATATATATATATATATGAGAATACTTTTTTTCTTTTCACTTCCTTACATACGTATTTTATATTAAACTTTATTGCATGAGAACTTCCTGATGATTTATTCTAGGTCATATGAAGGTACAAAAATTAAAGCAAGCATATTAAAATCATAGTAAATTAAATATTAAGATGCTGTTGTCTTATGAAATTTTGTAGTTTACATTTTGAAGAATAAATTAAAATTTGAAAAGTTTGAAAAGAGAACTTTGAGCAACTACCCTGAAGGCAGTAGCACTGAGTACTAGGAACCCTTCTAAATTCTTTACGAGTAATATTATCATAATAACCCTCTGATTGTGTATCGCTGCTTTATTTTCAATTGTTATTCCTCTTTTACAAATAGAATAACCAGAGTGGTGAGGTCATCAAACCCCAAATCAGCATGTGAGTAATGGAGCCAGGATTTATGCTCAGGTAATGTGACTTCATGGCTTTCAGTCTTAGCTACGATGCTAATTTGCTTCCCAATAAATATTTAGTCAGTTAATTCATCACTGTGGCCTGATGAAGTTATTTACTAACTAAATAAACCCAAATTATCAAGCACTTTTCCATTTTCTCTACAAGGAAGCAAATTCAATACCTATGATTTGAAATGTAAGAGCATGGAAAAATTAGGAAAACTAATTCATTTCAGAAAACCAAAAGCTTTCTATGGGTGCAGGTGCCAGGGTTTTCTGCTCTAGAATTCAAATGCTTAAAATGTTGCATATTTGTTTTAGATTTCACAACTATTCTCTACTCAAGTAGTATCTAAGAATTAATTTGCATGCTAATTTAAATGCTAGCGATCATTTGTACAATTGTCCCTTCCCCCGTTGTGGAGACCTATGCCTCCTATCTGTATGGGATGCTGCAGAGAAGTTACACCTTTTTATTTTTTCCAAATGTGTTGGCACACTTCCAAGGACCAACTCTTAGTGAAATGGAGTAGGTATTTGCAGAACATTTCGGACAGTTTAGATTTTTATGAATTGCTTTCTGAATCTGCTTTACCGTTTAAAATATGGGACTTATATAGTGTGTCCCTACCACCCAAACATCTGCAAGTCTTGTGTGGTTTGAATAAAAACTATAATGTGAATGTTTTGCTTGTTTATTAGAATCAACTTCCCAGATACATCTAGCAGTAATTTTCTTTTCAGAGTTAACAATGGGCTTGTAAAGGATTATAAAGGATTAGAACTTTTCCTTATTTGATGTTTCCCTGCCCCTTCCCCCCGCCCCCCCCCCCCCCCGCGCCCCCCGTTTTATTTCTGGAAGCATTTTTTCCTAGTGGCTCCCCAAACATAAGAAAAGGGTGCTCGCAGACGCACCCCTGATGGGACCGGGGCAGGTCCTTTGAGGAGCTGTCAGTAATCTCAGTCAAGGCAGTGATGAGAGAGGGGTTATATGAAATACTGGTTAGGGCCTCGATTTTAGGCAGTTCTTAAAAAGAATTCTAAAATAAGAAATGTTGAAGGAGGCAGTGATAACAATCACATTTACCTTACCCCAAACCCCTTATCATCATCTCCTTGATAACTCTACCCAACATTTAAATAGTGTTTTAATATATTTTACAAAGTACTTTCATATAATAGCCAATACTTAATCTTGAATTCCATCCTTGTCTTGCTATCATTGGTTTTCCTAGGGCCTTGATCTTGTCTACTTCTTATTGATTCCCTTGTGTTTCCATCTCCCAGTTATTTTTCTTTGGCCTTTTGTTCTTTTCTTTTTGCAATTTTAATTATTGCAACGATTTCTGAGTCTTCCCTGAGCTCTGGCTGTCACACAATTGACACAGAGTACAAAATTAAATAATTCTTGGGGAAAAAATCAATCTCTAATTGTTTGATAGAAATTTCCACTTAAGAGGTCCCGTCATCATCACAGCCTGAAACCAACTTATCGTCTTACCCTTAAGATAATTCCCTTTTCTGATATGTCGATAATAACAGGGAGAACTAACATTTATTGAGTAACTATCATGAGTAAGGTGCTTTCCAATATATTATCTGTCTCTCACAATGACCCTATGAAATGGGTGATTTAATGAAGAAACAGGTCCCCAAACACTGAGCAAGTGAAGGAATGGATATTTGAACCCAGGTCACCTAGCTCAAACCAGTGTGTCACATCACACCTCAGGTTTGTCAGGCTGTTATTTAACCCCTCTCAGCTCTTGTATTTTAACTGTCAAGCAGAGGCCCAAACGACAACAAATCCAACCAGAACATCGGTATTTAGAGAAAAAGTTCTGCAATGATAACAGATTTGTAAATAGAAATATTTGAAAATTAAATATTTTTGAAACTGCAGTCATGATTTATCCCATTTGTTTAAATCAAGTTCCGAAATAATACAAATATGTTAGCTTTTCTTGATTTTGCTTGGAACCTGAGTTTTCAGGACCATTTCTCAGGTTCTATGTAAAAATGTAAGGGACTTGAATAAAGAAGCAAAAAGTACAACTTATTTCATTAAAAATTTATTTTTAGAGTTCCTAAATGAGTAAATTCCAAAATAGCAATACAGTGTATTTAAGAACATTTTAATATTTCTTTCTACTCAACCTTCTACCTTTGTTTTGCTTTCTATAAACAAACATACTGGATTAAAACAACAATACTCTTACCCCTAAGTTCAATGCTGAGTACTTTCAATTATCTATTTTGAGCACATAATAATGCAGAGACAATTAATTTTCTTGAACATGTTATTTCCAGTCAGAGCTTAGCAATTACGTTAGCTTCACATTATTCTGTCACAAATGATAACCAAATGGCCTAAGTAGCTAAAATCATAAAGCTATTTTAAGCCAAGTCAATGGTATGTATAAAGTTAATATAAAATAACAATTATACTGGTTCACATTTGTTTTACACCTACTAGAAATATGCAAAATAATAAGATTTATTAAAGAATGAGGTCCTGGGCAAAGGGGAAAGAGGAGTCATATAATCAAAAATTATTAGAAAAACATCATAGGTAAAAAGAAATCTGCCTACAATTTAAGCAAATCAAGGAGGAAAGGGGAGTACATAATTAGGTTTGATGTCATTCAGGAAAATATGTTTACCATTCCACCACAAACCTGTTCACCACTGCAAGAGCTCAGCATCAGGCTCTCCATTCTATTCTTCTCCCACTAAGTTTCTTTACATGGAACATAAACCTACGTTTATAACAACAGAACACTATACTGCTATTTAATCTGACAGCAAACAACAGGAAAACAATGGTTAGGGCTGGACTGACTTTTGGCTATCTCAATACCCCTGAAAATTGGGGCATAATGAGTCATTAAACAGTATTCAAAGAGCACTGTATTATGTAATGTGATTTATAAAACAGGTAAAATTCTGTAACTGTCAATGGAAAAAGCCATATTTGAAAATGAGGAATGTTTTGATGCTGACTTTTTACCAAAGTGGTACCCCAAGCCACTTCAGTTGGAACAAATTCCAAACTCACACTTACTTGCATCACCTCAGTTTAATAATCCAATAAATGACAAAAAAGACAAACAATGAAAATAGCATCATATAGCACATCAGCTTTGTTTGGCTCCCTCTGGATAAAATCTTCAGTTTTTCCATAGTTCTACCTAGAAATCCAGTTGTAGAATCAAATTGTGAATCCTATGAGGAGAAAAGAAAAACAGAATATAATGCTTATATTCTAATACTCTACATATGCACACTTAAGTAATTGGATATATTGTTATTAGAACACATTCTTAATGACATTTTTAGTGTTTAATCAATTCAGAAACCTGTTTATAACTTGGATAATCAGCCCTATTATTCCATGCAAAACTGAGTAATTTTCTCAATGAATAAAAAGCTCTTTTATTACCCAATAAACATTTCTTTCAGCCACAGAATACTTCACAATCCTAAACTATTTAGGTCTTACTCCAATTCTGTGGATTAAAACACATTAACAATAAACATAGTTTGTCTACGATCACACAGGTTTCCCCCACTTTTTTGGGGTGGGTGGAGATCAAACCGTTTTATTGAGGGCCTTCAGGGGAGGGTTGAAGGGCTGGCAGGACAGTGACGGCTGATGTCCTGAGCCTGGTTGGGATCTCCCCAGATTCACAGCTGCCAGAAAAGCATTTTGTTTTTTTTACCACTTTTTGTTGGGGCATATTCTCCAAGAACAAATGGGTCTGCTTCCCAGTATAGCAATTCATCCAAAATTTAATATGGTTGGTCAGCAGTTAAATGTAGCTTTACTTTTAAGATCCTTTAATTTAAATAGCTGACTTTGAAGTACAGTAGAGTAAAAAGAGAATATCATGTAGAAGTGGTAAAACACAGTAAAAACTACAAATATGGATGGGGAAAACTACCATATTAAAACATCGCTGGGAAAGGCCTTATGATGAGGACTAGGTATGGATTAGAAATATTGCACTTTCATAGGAACTCAATATTCTGAGATGTAAAGGTCCTGGCATTATGATAACTTTTATATAGCTCTGGCAATGTAGCTCAAGCACTTTATACATCTACTATTAGCCCATTGCACGATATTGCGTGTAGTAGGCGGGAACCGCAGCACGCCGCCAGGACCCGTGCTGCTTCCACGGAGCCGTGCGGCTTCCGTGGGAGGCGGGAGGGACCCAAGCTGCTTCCGTGGGAGGTGGGCCCACGCCTCCTCTTGGGGCCTGCACTCGGCCACAGAGTTTGTGGGCCAGCACCCCTGTCCCTGTCTGCTCCGGCTCCTGGGGGCCGGCCCGAGTTGGGTGCAGCGACAAAGTAAGCATTCCACCAGGCCGCTCACACTGCCAACTCTCAGTGGCGCCCCCTCCCCCCCCCCAAGGACTGGGGAACTCCAGCAGGGCTGAGAGGACTGGGCACTTCCATCTTTGTGATGGAGTGACAGTTAATTTGCATATTACCCTTTTATTAGATAGGATAATTTTTCAGCAGGGCTATGTATCAGAGTCTTTTGGAATGCTTTTTACAAAATGCATATACCTAAATCCCTTCCCCTGAAATTCTGAATCAGTATATTTAGAGTGATGACCAGGCATTGATATTTTCACAAAGCACCACATGATTCTAATGCACAACCTTCATAGGAACACTGCTTTCAATGCCATATTCATTTTTGGGTAGTACAGTTTTAAAAGCATGTGGAGAAACTGGGAAAGGTCTGGAGAAGCTTGGCATCCAAAATAAATATTTAAGAATGGCTTGAAGAAGAAAAGGTATATATTGCTGAGATTGTTTAGAGATAAAAGGTTCTAGATGTTACTATGCTCAAATCCTATTGATTTGTTCAGAAGTGATCCTTAGGTCATCCAGCAAAAGAAACAGGTTTACATTTAGTATAAGACATTCGGCTGACTGGATGTAAAGTGCTTTTAGATTACTTGACAGTCTACATGCATTGAGATCTCTAAGAACACTCTAAATAGTCATTTATCCTGAGTCTTCAACAGTCTTTCTAAACACAGGATTTTAAAGATAGTTAGTTTCTTTATACTACTTTTTCCTCATACTTATGTGTGCTAGGCAACATGAAAAATGTAATAATATGGCAAAGACAAACTTTGTAGTTATTCCAAACCAATTAGATATTAATGGATTAAAATCCAGGACATATGATCCCTAGATCTATTCCAAAATGGATAAAAGTTAAAACGATATTATTCCTGATTAACATACTAACTTTAAGAATATTAGATCTCCGTCTTAAAGTTAAAATCTTACTTACCATTTCAGCTAATAATTTATTTTGAGTTTTAACTTCATGGCCTATCTCAATGGAAAGCTGTAAAGAAAGCATATACATTACTACTCATATAAAAGTAAGTGTTATAAAGCAAAAATAATGCCATTTTAAATATACATTTTCTCAGAAACAACTGTATGCCAGAAATAGAAAATATACTCTCTTCTTCTGATACATTTTCACTGATATTAATGGAAAATAAATTTACTCCTTCTCAGTAAGGACATTATTCCTTGCTCTTCATTTGGATTTCATTTAATATTCAATTCCAGCTTTGAATTTCAGTACATACTTCTGATTTACATATCTTTGCATGCTTCTTCTTTCTTTATAATTATTCATACAACAGCATATATTTGTGTATTTCCTTCTTTATGTTTTTAAAGATGTACATAACTACCTGTATTATCAATTCAAATTCAGATACAAATATTTAATATTTTCCTACTGAAATTGACATTACTTTGAATATATGCCTAAATTGATTATTTCTTTAGATTCTAAAGGTATTTCTTTTTAAATATAAAAAATTGGAAAAAAAATTACAAGTTGTCATCCGCATTCTAGAGCTACGCAGGGAAGAGGCTGAGCCAAAAGAAATCTGCATGTTTATGGCTGCTATTCAACCCAAAACCTGTTTAATACTTTATATGACAAATTCATCAAAGCCTTCATTTCCAAGATATTTGAATAAATATAATCATAACTACAAAAAATCCTTGGCAAACCGTTGCAAATATTGTTCTCAGCTTATTTTATGTGAACACAGTACGGGAGTATTTCTGACACAAAACCATACCAGAATTCTACAGATCAGAATATGAGATAATAAAGAAACTATATATAAAGCTCGAAAGCTTTCTTCTAACAAGGAGCCTAAATGTTCAACATTGTTGTTGTTTTTGTAAATCATCTAATTCTTAATTCCCTCTCAATGTTGTATTTGCTAAAGTATTAACATTATACAATATTGCTTAGTTCACAGATCAACTCCTTTTGATTTAGTATGACTTTGAAAACAACACTCATTTCAGAATGTAATAGTCTCCAGGCTGAATACAATTCTATTTTCCAAAACTAGGGAAATACCAATTAAGTTTTGGCAACATGAGCTTCTACTTAATGCTCTGTTAGTGTACAGCATGTTTATTGTAATGCAGAATATATCACACACACTTTTAAAACCATCTTTTTCATTCCTTTATTTAATACATTTAATTCAATATAACTGATGAGGAATTATACTAGGTGCTGTGTGGAATATAAAAATAAGTACAACAGAAAACCCTACATTTAGTAAATTTCTTTTACATACAAATAATTCCAGTGCAGATCACCACACAGTAAGGGTGACAGAAATGGTACAAATGGTCGTATTTTCATAAAGAAAAATGTTACTTGTGACGTCATAATCAGGTAAAGCGTGGAGGAAGGAAGGGGAGCAATAGAGTGGAGCCTTTTGGATAGGCAAAAGCTCAGCCACTGTAAGGAGGGAGAGCACACCTATGGCAAAGGAGAGCACAATGAAAGATACGGGAGCGGGGAACCTCAGGGTCTGGCAGAAAGCACATACACATCCTGAAAACACAGGCGATAAGGTCTGAAGTTATGGACAATCTTTAAAAAACCTACTTGACCAACCTACAGAGTGTGAACTTTCTTACATCATAGGAGGACAGTGAAGTCTTCTGAGAGTGCAGGATACAATTTTAAAAATATCCAAAGATGACTGGTGACAGTATGTAGCTCAGACCAAAACATGTAAAAAAAACTAGGAAAAAAATAGGTTAAAGGCTTTCCCAATAAAGAACCGGGGATAGTATTAGAAATGGAAAAACAGAAATAAAAGAAACTTTAGAAAGAAAGACACTTAAGACTTGGTGATTGCTGTGAAGTAAAAGGCAGAAACATGAAGGCTAAGATTTGTAGCTTAGGAGACTGGGAGAAAAGGTCAGAGCTGCTTGGGTGTGGAGAATGGACTGCTCAGAGACATTACTACAGGCATCACACAGTATTTTAGATTTAACCACAAAAAACAGCTGAAGTTTTAAAAGGATAAACAAATGTACCATATGTTTTCATTAGCCACATTTTTAAACCTACTCAAATCATGTCTAAAAACTTTAAGCATACCTCACTGAACCACACTATTTGGGTAACCGAATTCCTTAGTTTTATGCCAATAAAAGTATAATATATATTCATATAAATATACAAATTTAAAAGTACTTAATATATTATATACTTACAGATTTTATAGCAGTTACTTTGTGTCTCAGACTTTCAGTGAGTCTGTCATTTTCTTCTTCACAGGCACTATATCCACTATTAGCATAGCCATAGTTCCCATAGTTGCCAGAAGGTCCACCTTCACCTGCAAGGATCAGTCACAAGTCTAGTTGTAGCAAAAATAAGCCACTTTTAAAACTTTGATAGAAAAGAACCGAAAAAGACCCCTGGAGGGCGTTGCAGACCACGTATGTCAATAATAGTCACATTTCACAAGAGTTTTTAAAATAACAAAATAGATTAATTCCTTCAATGCCCTCTCTTAAGCAAAGAATATTCAATTCATTTCAATACATATTTATTGGCTGTGTATTGATTGCCCACAACACATTCAAAGAAGTACTGATATACATACAAGGATAATCAGGACATATTTCCTGTTCCATAGAACTATACATTTTTAAAAAGGTCTAAAAGTAGTAACATCAACTCCCCATGGAAGAAATCTGGCTCTGAAGAGTAAGGGAGAAAAAGGATACGATAGCAGGAGGGAGCTCATGGCAGAGATGCCTTTATTGGTATCTCTCTCAAACAGAAGAGAGCTGGAATAACTTATAGGGAATATAGCTGAGAGTTGAGAGCTGTGGTCATTCATTCTTCAACAAATATTTGAGAAACTATGATGTGTCAGGTCCATTGCTCTTTCTGGTGCTACTTTTTGGAGCTCATCTTCTAGGAAACAGCAGTGAGATATAGGAATGCAATCCCTACCACTGCCTAATACAGTACTTTATATTCATCAGGCAAACAAGTGGAGTGAGCCTTGGGCAGTGAATACAATGAGAGAGGAAAAGATAGTTTAGTAGAGGTCGCCAACTGGTGGTCGGTGGACCACTGGTGGTCCGTGAGGTCCGAAAGGTTGGCAACCATTGGTTTAGGGTGTTATTTAATCACATTAAAAAATAATTAAGAGAAACCATGATGGCGGCATAGGTAAACACCTAAACTGCTGCCTCGCACAAAAATTTCAAAACTACAACTAAAAGACTAAACATCTATCACCCAGAACCACAGGAAAGCTGGCTGAGTGGAAGTTCTACAACTAGAAGGAAAGAGAAAAGAGCACTGAGACATGCACAAGCACTGAAAAGCTGAGGTACAGAGGCGTGCAAATAGGGCTGGTGGCGGGCAACTGGGTGCACTGCTTTTTTCAACCCAAAGGGAGACAAGCTCCTGATTACTCCGAACTCCAGTTTCTGGGGAGATGCTGGGGACCCAAACTCCTACAGGGAGAAGCTGGACTGTCTGCCATCAGGTTGGAAAGTGAGGGTGACTTTCTTGCAGAGGGGCACCCAGCAATCACTGTTTACTGTGCTGGGGCGCAGGAAACGTAGAAATGCAGAGACAGCTGACTGGCAGCCATCACTGTTTGCCACGCCCCAGACTAGTGACTCCCCGAGACCCTGTCCCGCACAATCTACAAACCCACCCAAGCTCCAAGCTCCGCACAGTGGCTTTTGCATATAAATGGCCTGCCCTATCGCAGCTTAACCTAACAAACTGCAGCTCTGGGCAGACAGCTCCAAAACCTCCAAACCCCAAGCAAAGAGGAGAAAACTGTAGTTCTCACTGTACCTCCTGCTGGGTGGCCTCAGACAGTAGCTGATCAGCACCCCATTGGAGATCCAGAAGCTAGTGTATCTAGTGGTCAGTGTGAGACGACACCAGATTTCAACTACTCACATCCATAAGTGACACATTCAAGAGGCAGACTCAGCACCAAAGCCCCACTGAAGCAGTTTCTGCCCCCTAAGCGTGTCTCCAGCGCAGTTCTTACATTATAGACACAGCGGGTCCTCACAGCCAACTGGCCTGGAGGTCAATTCCTCCCAGTGACACCAACAACAATCAAGACTTAACTACAACAAGGCTGTACACACAGTCCATAAAGGGGTGCACCAAGAGTGTCCACCTAAGGTTAACTGGGGAGGCCAACCCACTGGGCCATATAGGACACCTAGCACACAAAACCACCCTACCAACTCAGGGAAGCAGCGAAAATGCGGAGACAAAGAAAAAGATCACAAACGAAAGAAATGGAGGAAAACAAACGACTGGATATAGAGTTCAAAACCACAGTTATAAGGTTTTTCAAGAATTTCCTAGAAAAGGCCGATAAATTCAACGAGACCCTTGAGAATATAAAAGGATCAACTAGAAATTAAACATACACTGACTGAAATAAAAAATATTATACAGAGACTCAACAGCAGACGAGAGGAATGCAAGAATCAAGTCAAAGATATGAAATACAAAGAAGCATAAAACACTCAATCTGGAAAGCAAAAAGCAAAAAGAACCCAAAAATTTGAAGATAGTATAAGAAGCCTCTGGGACAACTTCAAGTGTACCAACATCAGAATTATGGGGGTGCCAGAAGAAGAGAGAGAGCAGGATACTGAAAACCTATTTGGAGAAATAATGACTGAAAACTTCCCCCACCTGGTGAAAGAAATAGTCTTACAAGTCCAGGAAGCGCACAGAACCCCAAACAAAAGGAATCCAAAGAGGACCACATCAAGACACATCATAATTAAAATGCCAAGGACAAAAGACAAAGAGAATATTGTAAGCAGCAAGAGAAAAACAGTTAATTACCTACAAGGGGAGCACCCATACAATTGTCAGCTGATTTCTCAACATAAACTATGCAGGCCAGACGGGAGTGGCAAGAAACATTCAAAGTGATGAATATAGCAAGAACCTACAATCAAGATTACTCTACCCAGCAAAGTTATCATTCAAAATTGAAGGTCAGATAAAGAGCTTCACAGACAAGAAAAAACTAAAGGAGTTCATCACCACCAAACCAGTATTATATGAAATGCTGAAAGGTATTCTTTAAAAAGAGGAAGAAGAAAAAAGTAAAGATAAAAATTATGAACAACAAATACATATCAATCAACAAGTGAATCTAAAAATCAAGTGAATTAAAACTCTGAGGAACAGAATAAATTGGTGAATATAATAGAATCAGGGGCATAGAATGGGAGTGGATTGATAATTCTCAGGGGGAAAGGGGTGTGGGGGGTACGGGAAGAGACTGGACAAAAATCATACACCTATGGAGGAGGACAGTGGGAGGGAGGTAAGGCAGAGGGTGGGGTGGGTACCGGGTGGAGGGGAGCTATGGGGGGGAAAAGGAGAAACAATTGTAATAATCTGAACAATAAAGATTTATTAAATTAAAAAAATAATAATAGTAATAATACCACCAATTTTCTCAGTAAAAAAAAAGGGCCATCTCTGAAGAATGACAATCAGTTAGGAAAAACAGTGAAGAGAAGGGAGGAAATTGACTGGGAATACACCAGGCTACTAGGGCAGTGGTCGGCAAACTGGCTTGCGAGCCACATGCAGCTTGCGAGCCACATGCAGCTTGCAAGCCGCGGTTTGCCACTCTGTTGACTAATGAGTTTGCTGACCACTGACCTAGACTCTCGATTCCAATAACTACAGGCTGTTGTTGTTCCTTGTGATTAAGCCCCTATCCCAGTGGTTGGCAAACTCATTAGTCAATAGAGCGGCAAACTGCGGCTCGCGAGCTGCATGCGGCTCGCGAGTTGCAGTTTGCCGACCACTGTACTGGGGGAATAAAACAAGCCTGGCTGAGGCAATATGTAGTAGCAGTTTCAATCCTCTCGGATGTGTGGAAAAAAAAGAGCTCATCAGCCTGAGTTAGCCCATGAGAAGCTGGGTAGTTGGGCTGCTCAAGATTTGGAGGTTTATAGTGTTGGGCTGCAGGACAGAACACCAAGAGGTTGAGACTGCTTCCAAAAATAATGGTTAAAGATATGAATTATGGGGTCTAGATATGACAGGGATTGAAGTAATTTTAATAGAGGCCTGAGAATATGGGGGAATGGGATGCTACAGAAACCAGATGTCTAGTAAACTAAAAAAGTAGATGGAAGAACAAGAAATAGTGGTCAGTGCTGGTAGCAGAAAGATGTTTAGGCGTGCATAGAAAGTTCTTTCAAGGCACAGCACAAATCTCATTTTCTCTAAAAAGCAAAACTCTTTCACTTTGAATTCTTATAGCTCTGACTGTACAAAACACTAATATAGCACACTAGAGCACACTCAAAGGGCAGAAACTAAATTTATTTCATTCCTGGCTATATATCCCCCACAAACACATGCATACACATAGGAAAGCACACTCAATACAACTTGTAAATGAATTAATGAACAGAATCTGAAGTCACTGTTATTCAACTTTGAATGTGCCTGCCTTTGTCAAGAATCTATATATATAAAAGGATAATATGCTAAGTGTCCCTCCAACCATCCCACCAGTCGCTATGATGCGCACTGACCAACAGGGGGCAGATGCTCAACGCAGGAGCTGCCGTGACGGGCACTGGCCATTTACAAAGAAATGGCACCACAGACCTGGCACTGACAAAGCAACACTCAGCTTCCCCCAAGTGGGAAACAGGCCCTGCCACCACCCTGGAGCAACAGCCCACCAAATCGCAGCCCACGCTGCCAAGACTCCATGGCGCAAATTGCAGCCCCCAGCCCAGCCCAGCCTGGAAACAGTCACTGTGGTCACTGGGTTAATGAAGTCACGTAGCAACGCCCAGCTTCTGCTCCCTAGTGACTAGCCTACATGGAGTTTCTTCAGCCCAGGAACATGACTTGCTTTATAGCCAGGTACAAACATTTTACACTTTAACCAAATGTTTGTGAAGTGTTTTCATGTGCCTCATCTCATTTGATCCTCACAGAAGTCCTGGAGTGGGTAGATAGGAGACTTGGTAGAATCCTATTTTCATTAGCTGAAAAGCGGAGTTTTAGAAAGTTTAGAAACTTGATCTGACTAAAAAGAAGAAATGGTGGACCTTGAAAATGACTTCAGGTTTTCTCACTGTGCAGAATATAGTCAAACACTGCTGCAGTTAAATATTTTACCCTTTGTTCTCCCTGCATGATCTACAATAATAATCTGCTTTGTGTTGATACTTACTGCTGTGTTGCTGACAATTATCTGAAAGAGAAGTTGGGGTGCTTCATTGGGCTGGAAAAAGTTTAGCTAAATCAGAAAGCAGGTCTAATTAAGCAAGTTTATCTAGCCTATCTAATAAAAGAGTAATATGCAAATTGACCATATCTCTGCTACACCCATAAGCCATGCCCACCAGTCAATCAGGAGCGAGTATGCAAATTAACCCAACCAAGATGGCTGCAGCCATGGAGAGAGCAGGAGGCTTGGGTTTCCCCAGCAATGGAGGAAGCCAAGCTTTCTGCCTGCCTTGGCCTCTGCTCAAGGCTACAAAGTTTCAATTATAGAAGATAAATAAATCCCAGATACCAGGGCCTCCACTTGGGTCACTGGCGGGCATGGCCAGCCTGCAAACCACCACAGGCCCCTCACCCAGGCCGCCCCACACCTCAAGGGAACTCCCACCTTGATCCAGGACACCCTTCAGGGCAAACCAGCCAGCCCCCACCTGTGTACCAGGCCTCTATCCTATCTAATCCTATCTAATAAAAGAATAATATGCAAATTGACCGTAACTCCAACACACAAGATGGCTGCGCCCATGTGGTCAAAGATGACTGCCCCATTTGGACACAAGATGGCTGCCACAAGATGGCCAGCAGGGGAGGGCAGCTGGGAGGAACCAGGCCTGCAAGGAAGGGCAGTTGGGGGCGATCAGGCCAGCAGGGGAGGGCAGTTAGGGGTGACCAGGCCGGCAGAAGCGGGAAGTTGGGGGCGACCGGGCCTGCAGGGAAGTGCAGTTTGGGGGGGACCCAGGCCTGCAGGGGAGAGCAGTTGGGGGGACCAGGCCTGCCAGGGAGGGCAGTTAGGGGTGACTAGGCCTGCAGGGGAGGGCAGTTAGGGGCTGGCAGGGGAGCAGTTAGGCATCAATCAGGCTGGCAGAGGAGTGGTTAGAGGGTGATCAGGTTGGCAGGCAGAAGCAGTGAGGGGCAATCAGGAAGGCAGGCAGGCAGGCAAGCAGCTGGGAGCCAGCAGTCCTAGATTGTGAGAGGGATCCCAGATTGGAGAGGGTGCAGGCTGGGCTGAGGGACACACCTCCCGTGCATGAATTTCGTGCACCGGGCCGAGAGAGAGAGAGAGAGAGAGAGAGAGAGAGAGAGAGAGAGAGAGAGAGAGAGGAGAGGGAGAGGGAGAGGGAGAGGGAGAGGGAGAGGGAGAGGGAGAGGGAGAGGGAGAGGGAGAGGGAGAGGGAGAGGGAGAGAGAGAGAGAATGTGTGTGTGTGTGTGTGTAAAAGGCTAAGTTGACTCGCACATGCGTGACATATACAAAGCTCTCGCTGGCACCAAATGCACGTGTGTGTTTTGATCTGTCATTGTCGATCATGAATTTGGTGGACACTTATAGAAAAGGGTGAATAGCAATATTAAAATATTTTAATTAATTTCCTTTCAATGTGCATGAATCTGTGCACCCAGACACTAGTAGAACATAAGCTTCTTGGAGGGCAGAAACAGTATCTCATAATTCTATATCCCCTATAATGAGTATTTTATATGCAGCAGACACTTACACAATCTACCACCACACACTTAAAAAAACGTCAAACAAGTATATTCCAGAGGAGAAAGAGTTGCATTCCCCAAATATTCCCTCAAATGCTGACATATTATCCATAAAGCTCTCTGAATGTGCTATTATAAAAGTGAAGAACTCAAGTGACTATGCATAGTATTTCCCCCACTCATTTAAAAGAGTCATTTAAACATGCATTCTCATTCCATCAGTTAATGATATCTGTACAAACTCTACTTTAATGAGGACCAAAATCCTTAAAGAAAAGGTATATGTCTTTTTATGACTAAGGTTCTAAATGTAGAACATTTGCCCAATAAATAATGGCTATTTGAATTTAATCACTTGACAACTTTACCAAGGAAGTCATTTCTAAATTAATGGTTATTATTTTCTCTGTTTACCTTAATTTTAATTTTATAGTTGAAAGCAAAATTCTCATCACCCAGCAATCTTTCAATACACATTTCTTCTGTTAAGGAATTTCAAACTTTCCACATACTATCACCCCCCAGCCCCACTATAAAAACTAAAAACGTTAAATAAAATTCTAGGAGTTGCTATTCCAAAGTTAGCCACTTCCTTTTGTGTGGATCATTGCTATCAAAGTTGTAGGAAAGCTAGTGAGTGCCAGCCTTTGTCCATTTAGACAAATGCTACTTCTTTTGGGTAGTTTCCATCCGTAGCTGAGCCAAGTCACTTAAAGAGATTCATGTGAAGTGTGGCAGCGTCTCCATGTGAATAACCATCAGGTTCACTCTTTCTTTATCCCAAGTTTAAAATTCCAAGTCAATACACATTGATACTTAAAAAAAAAAAAAAAGCCTGCTTTCCATACCAATGTAAATGGTAGCAAGGGACAGACACCTAAGTCATCATCTTTCCTCTCAACTACAAGGGAGCTTGAAGGAAAAAAGGCTCTATCCTAGAGATTCTAATTTTATTAGTCTCAGCTGGGGGGGAGGGGGGGATGTCCAGGTAGCAATGCCTTGAAAGCTCTCCAGGTGATTAGGTGATTCTAATGTAAATTCAGGGCTGAGAATCACCACCTGTCAAGTCCTTTTCCTGCAATTTATCACAACAACCTGCTGAACAAAATATACAAAGGGTTAATAGGCCTATTGATAAGATCCAAAGTCCTTGACCTGGCACTCAAAGAACTCCACAAGGTGGTAGTTCTGGTGACACGTCTCCTACTTCAATCCAACTGGCTTGACCATAATCCCTTCAATGCATCATTCATAATTCCAGTCCTACAATTCTTTTTGGGGGAGGGGTGTCATCCTTCCAGCTGGAACTTACCTCTCCCACCCTGTACCTTCAAGCTCTAGGTCAAGTTCCCACGTCTCCACAAAGTACACAGCACTCTCTCTCTCTGACATGACTAAACATTCACTATCTGTAGAACTTACCCGGCATTTGTACTAACGACTACCTTGTACTAGAATTTATCTTTGAACGTGTTCCTACTCCCACTAGACTGGAAGCTTTGGGGAGGATAAACAGGGCAACAAACAACTGTATACCTAGAGCTTACTTAAGTACACAATACATCTCCCTGGTGGTCTAGTGGTTAGGATTTGGCGCTCTCAAGTACACAATAAACGTTTGTTGTTATCAGTAATGATACAAAGGAAAAACATTTAGGCATATAAATCTAAGCATCCTCAAAATTGGGTTTTTTTTCTCTCTACGATTTAGCTGGTCAACTTTCTGTGATGTAAGTATTCATAAAAACTGTATTTTTCCAAAGTGGTTTCTCATACGACAATTTATTAAGTAATGTACATGTCTAGAGTTACTGTCAACTTTCACTAACTTTAAATACCAGACACTTTTGAAAAGTTTTTTTTCTTTTTCCATCTTATAACAATTGAAAATGTAGCACCTTTTATTTCAAATATTTCATACATTTTTTTCTCAGGTTATTGTACGATGATTTAGCAGGGTTCTTTATCTTTTTAAAATTGTCTCTTAATAGAGAACTTCAGGACCAGGAAATGCTGTTTTAACAGCTGTTCATTACACTGGCCCAGTAAGAGTCCTTGTGCCTAACTTATTCCTGCTGGCTGGTAAACAGGCTTCCTAAACCAAAAGGCCAAGAACAAATGCCAAGCACAGCCACAGTTTACTGCCTTAACAGTGGAACGAGGCTCAGATAAGAAATGTTCTGGGTAAAATGGCCTCTGACCCCGATGTCAGTCCGGACTTTCACAGTAATGACACGTAACATTTACCTTTGTAACTCACTGTTACCAGACTAACATGATTCTTATTCGTGTGCTTCACATGCAACACTCTTAATCAAATTTGGCTTCTGAAGAAACTTAACATCTAGGGCCAGCAGGGAAGGAGAAACCGAAGCCAGACTTTGGGGAATAAGCACTTTTCATAATGATGTTGTTGGTCACTAACTCTAAAGGACTTCACTGCTGAGCTGGCACCTGTACCCACTCCACCCCCCAAGTCCTCCACTCCTCTCTCTAAACCTACCATTCAAACTTGGGACTGACCCGAACTTAAGGAAACCCCTAGGAGCTGAGACAAATGACCTGTTTCCACTTGGTACCGCCTCCAAAGACCTCCCCATACACCCTGCTTTCTGGCCCAGATTCCAGTGTCATAAGACGGGTCCCACTTCCTCTCGCGCCCCCGCGCCCAGCACGGCCGGCTCCAGGACCCCTGAACTTCGGACCTCAGCCCTCTCCTTACCCAGGCCTGCGCGCCTCATCCTGGCAGAAGACAGAGGGGAAAGGCAGGCGGAGGGGAGGCAGGAAGGGCCAGGGCCCGGCAAATCACTAACTTCTTCCCGGGGAGCGCCACGACATCAGCGGAGTCTAAACATCGCGCGGGTTGATGGCGTCATTAAGTGCTCTTTGGCGCCTGGCGAGGCAGCTTGAATGGCATTCTGGGAAATGTAGTTCCTCCCAGATGCAGGGCGTAGGGCGGGGCGTGGTGTGAACCAGGCTCCAGGCTTCCAAGGGTGAGCATTTTTGTAATGACAATAAAAACTTGGATCTTCGCTGCTGGACTCACTGCTCTCGGTTGTCAGCCCCATGGGCCCTTTCTAACCCATGAAAGCACGGTTGACTTACTTTTCTGATTCTGCCTCTCTTCCTCTCACCTCCAAAATTAGTTCAGGGAAAGGCGAAGAAACTTTTCCCAAGTTTCTGATCACCCAAGTGAGAAATCTGAGACCACGGAAGGGAAGGAAGAGGGTTAGCGATTTGTGCCCGGTTGTCCAGTCAAGTTCCAGGCTGCCTGCATTTCTAGAAAGAACCGTGGTATTCGTTGTTCAGGGACCTAAGGACCCCTAAACTCTTTGGCCCTTTTAATTTACACAGAGGATACGGAAATACAATTTAAGTAAAAGTTTAAAAGCTTGTTGGTGGGTAGGGATGGTCCTGAAAACGACACTCGTCCTAAATTTCATTTTATCTCAGGATTTTCATGAGCATTAAGGAAATAACGTGAGTGTGTGTGTGTGTGTGTGTGTGTGTGTGTGTGTGTGTTAACCTGAAATACAGTAAATGCTAAAAAAAGAACACTACTGGTTTTGTTTGTTTGTTTGTTTTTGCTGCTATATGACAGTGGAATAATCTCCATGCTAGAGGTTTCTGAAAATGCAGGCTCTGATCATTTCCCTCATAGTTTCCCAATATGAGCATTGACCAAAGCAGTGGCAGGTAAATATCTGCCTTCAGGTTGTTTTTGTAAAATCCACACGAAAACAGTTTTTAGTAAGAGCTATTAACCTGGGAAATAAGCTTAATCCAATAGCGTTTTGAGAGAAAACAGTCTTCATAAAAAAATAAAACAAACCACTCTTCTCTGAAAACAATGGGATTAAATGAAGATTGCATCAGACACAATTTTTGCAAATAAACACCTAACCCTAACTCTAACTAAATTTCATGGCTAATCCAAGGGAAAATAGCACACACAGCTCTCAAAACATTAACAAATTTTCTAATCATGAAGCAAATAAGAGAAATGATGGCAAAGCTTTCTTTTTTTTTTTTTCTTCTTTACAATCTGTGAGAGGCTCTTCTTTTGCAAAAAGTACCCATGTTCTATAATCAAAACATGTCAGGAAAATCATCTTATTTAAAGAAGGCTCTTTTCATATAAATATAATTTTTTGAAGTTGAATGTTAAATTTACCAAAACAGACTATTTAAATTACATGTGTACTCATCCTCTTTATCAACTACTTTCTTTACCTGGTAGGGAGATAGAAGGATAAAATACAGATAAAGGGAAAAAAAAGAGTCTATCAAGAATATAACTCAAGACTGGCAAAGCTGGTTTATATTGAGCTTGGGACCTAAAAATTCAAATAGTTGTTTATTGCTACTGTTGCTAGTCAGTCTCAAATTAGGATGAACTTATATGAGAAGACTGTGAATTCAAAAGATGAGGCAGATATGATGAATTTAATATACAGAAGAGTAATTATTAAACATGGTCAGAGTAGACATAGAGACTAGAGGGAATTCTTTTCTATTTTTCTTTGCCTTTTAAAGTGAAAATTCCTAATTCTTCTTGCTGATGGAAGAAGAACAATAAAATTCTTAGAGATTAATAGCATTTAGAACATTTTTTTATTCTCATAGGAAAATTTCATAGAAAATATCTCAACTTTAGGAAATTAATGACTAAGCATGACTTAAGTATTTCTTGTAGTAATTACAGAAGCAAGAATATGAGCAGGCATTATCTGAATCTTGGTACAAAATATTAAACTTCCTTTTTCCCATTTGTCTGTTTGCTGACCATTTGTCCTGCTTCTTCCTGACCAAATTTCATGGCTAATCCAAGGGAAAATAGAACACAAAGCTCTCAAAACTGGCTAAATAAACATTAGCAAATTTTCTACTCATGAAGCAAATTCAGTGTATCAAGCATCATATTTAAACTGTAAGAAAATGCAAACTAAAATCAGGTCTTGACTTACAAATAGGCTATGAAACAAAAGTTAATCTGTAAGTCAGTTATTTTTGTACTTAGAACACATTTGTGCTGGAGAATAAAATGGTGGTAAGGGTCCCAACCCAGCCAGAAAACACAGGGTTATGGTGGTTCCTCTGTTGGCCAAAGTCCATGTAACCTATAGTACGGGTGAAATGCTATGTATTTTCATGGGAACGCAGTAGGGAAAATAACTTTTAACCCTAAAATAATGCAATATCACTAATGAAGGAGCAAACTTTTAAATATATTTTGATTATTCTTGTTAGAAAATTGTTTTTGCTTAAAAGTTCTTGAGAACTCAAAAAACTTTTTCCAGGAATTTTTAAAGAGCCACCAATTTGATCTTCCCTTTCCATAATTCAGGAATATTATAGCACTGATGTAATGCTTCTTAGCCTTAATTGGTAAAAGTGAGGCACAGAGTTCCAACTGAAAAGTCTTCAGCAGAACCAACTATATTAGTGGTTCTCAACCTTTCTAATGCCGCGACCCTTTAATACAGTTCCTCATGTTGTGGTGACCCCCGACCATAAAATTATTTCCATTGCTACCTCGTAACTGTAATTTTGCTACTGTTATGAATCATAATGTAAATATCTGTGTTTTCCGGTGGTTTTAGGTGACCCTGCAAGCAGTTCTCAACCTGTGGGTCGTGACCCACAGGTTGAGAACCACTGCTGTAGAACCTAAGACCATCGGAAAACACAGATATTTACATTACAATTCATTAACAAAGAATGGACAAAACTTAACTTTGACTGTCTTTATTCCACATCCTGATTTGGAAATTTAGCAAAACTCAAAGTGAGTACACGGTAAATGGGTTAAGTGTGTGACCGAGGAAGTGTGGGCACTGACAGCCCCAAAAGGCTACTTGAATCCATTGGAATTCTGTGCTAATGGGTTATTGCAAATATTACATGTGAATGGGGTAGCAAGGAGTAATATACATGCGTATTGTACATATCTCCTCTGCTTATAGGCATGCTCCATTATTCTATTAGACTTTACTTATAAAACACAAGTTCAAGATAAAATTAAGAATCTCAAGACAGTGACCATGAAGCATTACACTAAGCATGAAGCTCTTATAGCAAGGCGTTAAGGTTGCACACCCATGAACCTGGCCCTGCTCTTCAGAGAGAAATTTTCCAAGGTGATAGGGCCATAATTGGTAGAGAAAAAGAAAGGGCGTGAATATGGAAGACAGACACAGCCACAGGGAGAGATTGATCAAGGTGAGCTAACTGAGCGGTGATGTTTACAGGGAAGCAAGAAAATACAGTATATGTATTATGCTCCAATTGAAATTTAAGGGAGGAAAGAGGTTGTTAGTTGCACATTTCTCCAAGTCACCCACCAGATGGGTTTCTGTCACCAGTAAGTGGTTAATGGGCCACTGATGAGTAAAACTGTTGTGTCTTGGCGTGCACAGGCAGCAGAAAAACTGTCCTTGAGATGGCCATGATCCTAGCAAACCTGAGTGATGGGGTGTGATTGCAGGCATGTAGCTTTTTCTTGTGTTTCACTCCCAAATGTTTCATCTTCCAGAAATTTTGATGTGTTACTAAGACCTCATTCTGGGAAATAATGCTTTCTTTAATGTCAGTTAATCAGTAACTTTGATTCCCCCCCAAATATCTGGACTCACAGTAGAGCTAAATTTCAAAACGGGCACTTTGCATAGACTTCCCTTTTAATATTTCAATTTTAGAGACATCTTAGACATTTCTAAAACATTTTAGATTAAAGATGATAGGTTTAATTTCCATTGCCTAGGAAATTTTGGTGTTTTAAGTTTCTTCATTATCTATCATTCAAGACTAATTTAGTCAAGTTGATAGTCATTTTTCAGAGCATTTGTTATTCAAGAAGTATATTGGATTTTAATATCGATACGTTCAAAGCACAAAAGGAAAAATGAAGTACACAACTTAGTTTTATTTGCACAGCACCGTTAGACACTTTGACAGACATGTCGTTTTATCACCCCAGTCACTGAATGTTTTTTTTCCCATTAGTGCAGATTAGATGTATATATGAGATGCGTATATGAGAGACACACCATTTCAAAAAGTTGTTCAGCGGTTGAGATATGCCATCAGTTTTTATGTAGGACACATTCCCCTAATTTTTCTGTTGTATTGCACACAATGATCTCATTACCTTTGATTTCTAGAATTGGGCCAAGACTGTGTCACAGCACAAGTTATTTCAACTCAGCCTTAGTTTATTGACACAGAAGTACTCTGTATCCAGAGCCCAAAAGATCCAGTTTGTCACCTTTTCTATTCCTTAACCATAATCCTAGAGTCAGCTGAGATGATCAGATTTGTATATGTTCAATATTTGTTTTTTTTAAATGTTTACATACTGGATTTAATAGCTTCAAAGCATGAGAGAGCATTAAAATGATTTAATCCATGTACCAAGAATTATTGTTGTTTGCTACCATATTCCAGGAGGATCAAGTCTGGTATTTGTTTTAAAATTTATTTGTTCTTTCAGTATTTTTTCCCCCTGTAACTGATTTCTACTGAGTTCCTCTTCTTGATTTGCTTTGTGGTGCAGCTATATCAACAGAGCTCAATTTTGTAAAATGTATATTGTCACTTGACTTATGCAAAGGTGATACTTGTAGTACAATGGATCAAAGGTAATCTTTTCAATAAATGGCACTAGTTAAATATATATCCACATACTAAAAAAAATAATAGTTACCCTTACATCTTCTTTTTACAAAATTAATTTGAGACATATTATAGATCTAAAATGAAAGGTAAAATAAAACTTTAAGAAAAAAAAGATATGTATGTTTGGGATAGAAAGAATTTCTTAAACAGAACACAAAAATCATTAACCAAAAAGGGGATATTTGATAAATTTTGCTGCATTAAAAATAAGAACTCCTGTTCCTTAAACAACATCATTAAGAAAGTGAAAAGTCACTGAATGAAATATAATATTTGTAATAAGTATCTGGCAAAGGATTTATATGAAGAATACATAAAGAACTTCTGCAAATTAAAAAGACAGTCAATTCAATAAAAAAAATGGGCAAATAACTTGAAAAACTCTTCACAAAAGAGGATATCCAAATGGCCAATATATATTTGAAATGTTGTTAAACATAATCAGACATCATAAAAATGCAAATATAACCCATTAGATAATACTATACCTCCTCCAAAATGACTATATTTAAATATAACATAACATAACATAACATAACATAATATAATATATAACATGGCCAAATGCTGATAGAGATGTGGATGTGGAGCAACCAGAACCCTCAAATGCTACAGTGGATGTGTAAATTGGTATAACCTCTTGGATAGTATTTGACAATATCTACTAAAGCTGAAATATACACATATTCCCATGAACCACCACTTCATTTTTTTAGGCATATACTAACAGAAAGGTATACATGCATACAACCAAAGAATGGTCATAATTGCACTATGCATAAAAACCACAAGCCAGAAATAATGTCATTGTCCACCCAAAGAAGAAATGGACAAACTGGATAAAATACATTTGGATTTTATGGAACAAGAATGAAAAACCTCATGCAACATGTAACAGCAGATGAACCTCACAAATGTAATATTCAGTGAAAGAAACTAGATTGAAACAAGTATTATTTCATTGACATAAAGTTCAAAGATAGGCAAAACAACCTTTAGAATAACTGGGAGGTGGCAAAAGTAGCTCTGGGACACCGGTAATGTATTACATATTTAATTTTGGTGCATTACATAGAGTATTAAACTTGTGAAATGTAAGTTGTGTACTTATAATTTGTGTACATTTTGTATGCATGCTATACAACAATAAAAAGATTACTAAAAAGAAATCCAGAATTAAACTTCTTATGTCGATATGGAATACATAATGAACAGTGAAAAAGTTTAAGAAAAAAGGAGAAGAAGAAAGTTAGCAAGGCTTGGGCCTCACCTCAGACCATTTAAATCAGATTAGGGACAAAACGTTATCATTACTCTTGAGGAAGTTTTAGCATATGTCATTTCAGGCCCAGCATTATTCATGTGATACCACATCAGTTGCATGGTCCTTGAAACCTTCAGGGAAGTTTTCAGACTATCATAGGTACTGCAATCTTATTTTGGGATATTCCATCCACCCAAAAATAGTAAACTCCAGTATGAATTCCAATATTAAAGTGCAAAAGAAGCATTAAATAAAAATTTTACATGTATAAAAGTTTCAAAGGGTTTTTGTAATTTAACATGAGTTACTCGGGCCAGTAGTAGTTCATATAATTGACTATGATGAATTGATCATCATTCATGCTCCGAAATAATTTGGAAAGCAGAGTATCTAACTTACAAATTGCTTTAAAAAGTAATTGTTAAATGAACACTAGAGTTAACAATGAGTAAAATTGCCATAATGTTATTTTTTTCAGGACCTTTTAAGTTTTTTGCATTTTGGAGCAGACAAATAAATATAGATAGCTAGAGAGGGATGGAGAAAGAGAGAGAAAGAGAGGGGGCGGAAAGAAGAGTGGAAGAAAGGGAGGGAGGAAGGGAGAGAGAGTTCCAAGGGGGAAATCATGGAACTCAACCGCATAAAATTTAAACCTGGCTTCTTGGTGGAAAGACCTAATGCAGCTAATTTTGTCCCTGTAAACAAAATTAGTTCCTCATTTCTTCTGTCACCTATTTCATTCTTCTCTATAAAGACCAGGTTCCTATAACTGTTCCCAAAAGAAAGCCATAGCAGCCCCATGTCTTTCTGACCCTCCAGTTTGACTACTATAGCAATGTCCTGGAAGAGAAAATCAGGTTAGTCAAATGGGAGTGAGGCATCTGTCCCTGGTCACTCCAATCAGTTGATGCCCAGTGATAGGGGTTCTAAAACTATGGGCCAAGCAGTTTCTCTGAGAAGTGTTTGCCGGGGTAGGGGAAATATTATTTATTAGTACATTAAAGCGTGTATATGGTTTGAGCACTTGCATAAACAAATTTCATGGAATAGCTTAGAAAACTAAAGACTATGGTGCTCACTCACGTTACTGGGGCCTTTATGGCTAGCCAGTAAAGTGAGGGTTTGTTAGTAAGGACAATGATTTGTATTTTTAACCGAGGTGAGTTTGGCCCTATACCTTCACTCCTGTTTACTTTATTTCATTGAATTATCTTTACTGGGGTTCAAAGACCATTTCTCTTGGAAGCCAAGGATAAAGATGATCTTCTTCCCTGAAGTGAGAGTGAAACTGAAGCTGTGATTTCACAGAGAGTCCACACTCCCTCAGATCTCTTTAGCAGCCCATTGGTTATCAGCAGGCATTCTGACATCAAATCAAACCCCAACATTTTAATGAAATGGAGCATTTTATTGATTTTAATTCTTTTGTAGCAAGTTTTTCTTTCCTTTCCCATAGGAAGACCATTTTTTGGGGGGCATAAATATGGACTCATAATTTATACTCTACAGTTATAAAGTAAATGCCATCTTTGCTTCATTTTTTACTCACCTATAAAAACTGTTTATTGCTAGATAGGAGATGCTACAAATTTGATTTCTTCTTTTGCCAAAGTACTCCCCCCCCCACCTCTAAAATTCTCTTAAATAGGGCCCCAAGGTCAAAAAAGTAGCTTGATCACTGACTATTAGCAAGGAGATATGTGAAACTAAGAATTATCATAGAAAGAATTATACAATTGATTTCATAGGAGTGGGGGAGAAAGGACTTGCTACTATAGCCCCAGCACCCCAAACTCTATAAAAGTGTTATTGTGGCACTTCTGAGTACTTAGCATGGATGCTTGATTCTAGACTAGCATAAGCTTTTATGTCTCAATGAGAAAGCTTTGAAAAAGCAAAGATGTTTTTAAATGATAGTGTGTTACATAAGTACTCATGTTTATGCATTCCTCTGGAATCTAGATCTATTCCATTAAAGAGTAACTTTCTGTGTGTGCAAACATGTGTCATCTCTTAGAGGGATGGTGGGCAGTGACACTCACCACCAATGGCCATGAGTATTTTTAGCTAGTGCCTTATCCCTATACTAGAGAGAATAGGAAAAGAAGAGTTACGAAGAGAATTTCCTTCCACAAGAGGTGACTAGTGGCCTCCCTTAGCCCAGCTGAAAAAGTAGATTTTGGTCCTCACACCTTGCTAATATTCTTGGAATGAGTGCTTATTTAAGTAATGAAAGAAAGTACCTGACAGATTCTACTGCTAGTGACATAATGAAGTGGCTTTCCAAGTCTATGGAAACATTTCTTTAACTAGAAGGTCTTAAGATAGGGTTTGTTCAAAATTTTCTCAATATGCTGTGTGACTTAAGAGTTACTCACAGGCAGTCCTCAGCAGATGTCCATCTCTGCTAACATCAGCACTTGTCCTTTCCCCTCCATTTCAAAATCATCCTGGTGATCTGCGTACGCAGGTGACACCACAGCTGTAACTCAACCAATGGATAGAGAGAATTGGGACAGACAGTGAGTAGCCATGTGTCATTTATTTGCAGACACTGACGTCCTAATCTATCACTGTAGTCTTGGCCCCTTTCTTTACTTCCAATGAGTTATTCTTTTGGGCATTTCTGTTTAGATATGCCATAGCATTTCACACTCAGTAATTCTCTCTCTCAAACAGCTTGCCTGCTGATTTTCTATCCTTGTTAATGATCTGATTAAGTCTCAAAACCTCTGGGTCATTTTGACTTTTTTCCTCTTTGCCCCCAACATCAAACCAGCTATCAAGCTCTATTGACATGTCTTACTGATTTGCCCTTCTCTTTCCATTCCCAAACTAACAATATAGTTTTAAGTTTCAAACACCTCAAACCTTTCTGGGGCTTCTTCAACTTCCTTCCATTTTGTTCCACCCTTCTCAAACACTCCAAAAATCTAATCTTGTCTGATATGATTGTAGTCCCATTTAACAAATTCTCCATGATTTATTGGGGGAAATGGGTGAAGAGCTATGTTTTAGTTTCCTTGAAGTTATTTGGAGATAACCCAAGCTAGGGGCTGTAATGATCTTCACTATTCATTTCTGAGGCACAATAGTAGACATGTGAATCTTTGCAGCTCTCTAAATTAGTAGTGTCTTGTCATTTACATTTATGTTTATACTTTAGTGTGTGTGTGTGTGTGTGTGTGTGTGTATATATATATATATATATATGAAAAGAATTAGGTTGCATTTGTGTGTGTGTGTGAATATCTAATTTTTCTATTTTTGTTAGTATTGAAAATCTTGTCCTTTCCTCCTTTCTCCTAATCCCTCTTCATACTAGTAAACCAAGGACTCCTATACCTGTGGCCTTTTAATAAACTCTCTATTTCTTCCATCAGTCCATTCTTATATCCTTGCATCAGCAACATGCTATCTTAATACAGACCTTATAATAAGACTTAATATTCAGTAGAACAAGTCCTCTTACAATAGTCTTCTTCAATAATGTCTTAACTATCTCTCCTTTGCATTTCCATATAACTTTTCAAAAACAATTTGTCAAGTTTCTCTTTAAAAAAATCCTATTGGTATTTTGCCAGGGACTGCATTGCATTAGGGGAGAAATGATATCTTTATCATATGGAATTTTCCAATTCTTAAGCATTATGAATTCTTAGAATTATGTTGAGTTTCCTCAATTTCTCAGAATAATATTCTACAGTTTTCTGTGTAGAGATCTTACAAAATTTTTGCTAGATTTATCCCTATGTATTCATATTTTGATGTTATTTACAAGTGGTATCTTTATTAAGAATTTATTTTTCTGACTGCTGCTTATATATAAAAATAAAAGTAAAGTAAATTCTCATAGATTATACACTTATTCAAACAAGTTTTCTATAAAAAGTAGATAGTTTTCTTTCTTCATATATAATTCTTAGAACACATTTATTTTCCTTTTTTTTTTTTTTCTTCTTTATTGTACTGCTAGGACCTCCAGTACAATGTTGAACAGTGAAACTTTCATTATTGTAACATTAAGTATAATGTTATCTTAGGTACATTTTATAAGTACTTTGTCAGATTAACAAAATTTATATTTTGAGTTTGCCAATTTTTTAAAAATCATTAACAGCTGTAGAATTTTATCATATTCTTTTTCTGAATCTATTGAGATAAAGATTCAGCTTTAGCAATTGCCCTATAAAGTGGTGAATTAAATTGATTTTCAAATGTTAAACCAGCTCTGCATTCCCAGAATAAACTCAACTTGATCAGGAAATATATTACTTTTATTTGATATTTGTTAAATATTTACATATCTATATTCATAAGAAGTATTTGAGTATAATTTTCCTTTCTTGCATTGACTTTTATAATCAAGGTTGTACTGGCCCAATTTTTATGTATTTGGAACAACTTGATGACATTACCACCAAGTTCTGATGATTTTTTATCTAGGTTCTTGAAAACATTTGTTATAGGTTATTAATGTATGGTTTAAATATCGGAATCCCCTTTGGATCTATTTATCTTATATTTTTTCTCCTTGTTTTCAGTCATCAGGCTTGTTTCTTAGCATCTCTGTTACCTCTTAATTGTAGAGTATATGGAATGTCATTCCATAAAATTAGAAATGTTTTAATTTTTTTAAAAAAAGCAGACAGACTCAGAAAGAACCTTTGACCCTCACCCCTTTCCTGCCAAAGAGATTCAGACAGAGAAACCTGTTTCAGGAAGGAGTTCTGAGGATGTCGCCCTTAGCTTAGTGAATTAAATATGGTAAACAAGAGGGCTTCAGGCCTGTGAACTAGATACCCCCTGTGTCCCATTTTTTCTGAGTCACCTAGCCATGTGCGTTCTGCTCTTTCGATCTTCCTCAACTACCTGTAAATCCCTCGTTTTCACTTTGGAAATCTAATGCCCCGTTTTCTCCCTTTTCTCCTTTGTCCAAAATGTCTTATATGCCCAACATTGCCTCACTGTCTTTGAAATTTGCATGGAATAATCACATCTAAGTGAATTCCCCGTGTACATGTATTAAACTTTGATTTTTCTCCTATTAAAAAAGAAAGCATACAAATTCAGCATTTTTCATCTCAGTGTATACTATGTTACATTTTCTGATTTATTCAATGCTTTTAAAACATAAAAGCTCATTTTTAATATATGCATGGTCCTGAAGCATCAAAGATTTAGGTAAACAGATGAGTCTCAGTTAATATTAAAATGGAACAAGCTAGTATAAAGACAATGCATATTTATTATACATTGGAAAAGTAAAATACCCATAGAGTTTAAATCTGTACGGGTAAAACGAAGCCATTCTGGAACTGATCCACAAGTTTCAGAATTGGTTCTGTTACAAAAAGAATGGAGTGAAACTGAAAAACTATGCTTAGACTTAAAATCTAAATATAACAGAAATCCAGAGCTTAAAAATGTATTTATTTTTTCCACTTGATGATGACTCTAACAGTTCTTTTAGGAATTAATTATAAAATATTTCAAATAACTACACAATAAAAAAAACAGTTTCACGAATATCCTTTAGGCAAAGTATAGATCAAAAGTAGTTATTTTCTCCCCACATAACCCATAGGATTTAATCCACATTTATAGAACATATTTTTATGTTTACATAAATGCCCAGCTATTTTAAGCTCTATTGACATGCCTGGGTACTCTAATTCCTGTATGTATGTGGAGGGATGTGGGTAGTTTCCATTTCAGACCAAGGAAGTTGTTTTGATGCCACTAATTAGCCTAAATTTTAAATTGGATCCTTACTTTCTGTACACATATCACACATACACACACAATTTAATTATAATATGTTGCATATAAGCTTACAATAGGATACAAATATAATGATAGAAAGTCTTTTCTGCTTTTTTTGCTACACTCTTCATTTCCAGAATCTTTTAAAAATCCATTTCATTCAAGAAATAAAGTATATTTACCAAAATATAATTAGAAATTCATTTTCCTTCCCCCACCCCTCTCAAAAAAACACTACAACAACACACACACATTCTATAATGTAGGCTTATTTCCTTCTTATTTTTGTTAGAAGCATAAAATGTTTTAGTTTCTATGGCTCTTTTACTCTTTAGCTTTTTTTTCTTAAAAAAAAATTGAATGTAAGATATTTTCAGAAAATAGGTGTATTTTTTAAAATTAGTAATGTGGTTTCAACACAAGGAAATTGGCTTATTTAGTGTTTATGACAGAGAGCAAGTCTGAAGTATGTATAATTGAGAAGTAGAATGTATTTTGGTCCCCATTGTACAGCCACATTAAATAAAAGAGTGGAGCTATATTTTCATATTAAACTAGAGGCCCAGTGCACGAAATTTGTGCATGGGGGGGGGGTGTCCCTCAGCCCAACTTGCACCCTCTCCAATCTGGGACATCCCTCTCACAATCCAGGACTGCTGGCTCCCAACCGCTCACCAGCCTGCCTGCCTGATTGCCCCTAACAGCTTCTGCCTGCCAGCCTGATTACCCCCTAACCACTCCCCTGCCAGCCCGATTGCCCCTAACTGCCCTCCCCTACCAGCCTGGTCACCCCTAACTGCCCTTCCCTGCAGGCCTGATCGCCCCCAACTGCCCTCCCTTTCAGGCCTGGTCCCTCCCAACTTCCCTCCCCTGCTGGCCTGATTGCCCACAACTGCCCTCCCCTGCCGGCCATCTTGTGTCCACATGGGGGTGGCCATCTTGTGTGTTGGAGTGATGGTCAATTTGCATATTACCTCTTTATTATACAGGATACCTAAACTAATTGCATGTTCTACCGTTTGTTTTTAAATGATGATTATGCATTTTTCATTTTTAAAAATTCCAGTTTGTAACCACAGCCACATCAGACACGAACCTCCAACTATTCCATAATTCCAGGATTTCCAAGGCCACAAATGGTAAAAAGAAAAACATTTTTCTAACATCCTGCAGAGGCTGTGTAAGTCATGGTAGTGCAAGCAAATCATATCTGGAGGACAACTGGATAAGTAAAAGCAGCAATGTAAGGCTGTTAGCCAGCATTCGTTCAGTGTTTCAAGGAAAACCAACAGGTGAAGGGAGAAGAGAGAAAAATTTTCAATCATTTTGGGGTTCCTATAACTGGTTTATCATTCTACTCATATACAGATACAGAGAGCTTTTCAGAGGAATTGCCAGATACGTGTGTGTGTGTGTGTGTGTGTGTTTTAAGAGATTTAATTTCATTATGGTTATATCCAGTTGAACTATTCTATTTTTTATCTGCCTTTAGTCCTACATCACAGCCCTTCAGGCTCTCATTCTTCCTGTGCCTGTGTCATTTCTCCTTGGCGAACTAAAAATTCTGTCTTCCTAGTACCATCTAATCATTGTGTAATCTGCTTAATAGTTTAGCCTTTTAGAAGCTGCATTCGTCATGGTTTCTCAGAGCCACACTTGAACTGGGTGGGGTCAGCAAGTGCAATGAGGGCAGATTATATACAGAAGTTGGACTCACTTCTCTGCAGGTCCCTTCTTTTCTGGAACCATGGTCCTTCACGGCCTGGTTGTCTTGGAGGCTCTGAACTCCCATTTCTGTCTCCTTGGCCCAATGAGACGACTGTTGCAAGTTCTAGGCTACCACTTTCTGCTCAGATTCCATGTCCCCAGGCAGTAATCAGAAAATAATTTGCAAAGAAAACTTAAAACCTCTGCTTTCCAAAACATCTCATGCAAATTATATCAGAAATTGTATCTGTCTACTTCATTAAATTGAGCCATTATAAATTTAGGGGTCTAATTGCTACAATAATTTAGTCTACACTAGATAATAAACATTTAACTGAAAATATATATTGCCCAAATATGTTATTATAACCTGAAATAAGTACTAAAATTCAAAAATAAAAAATAAATATTTCAATAACTATTAGGATGAAAGCAATTCTCTAAAGAAGATATTATTAAGTTAACAATAGCGTTCAAACTAATTACTGATGTTCAAACTATTGATGTTGATATCATGTAGAAACAATAGGGAATGATAGATAGCCTAGGTGATGAACAAAAAAGTTTAAATGATAGTGTCTAGGGTTGATTGATTTGAGAAATAACCTGTTGATGGAAATGTAAATCAATAAACCTCTATGACAAATAGTTTGGCAATATGTATCAAAATTTTAAATGATTATATACTTTGAGGCAAATGTATAATGACAATTATCTACCACTATAGTATCACATGAATAGTTTCACTGCCCTAAAAGTCTTATGCCTCTAAAAATAAGATAATTCTTTGATAAAAGCCACTATCATCTTTTCCCCCCAAAAAAACTGGACATGGAAAATGGACCTATTTGGATAAATTTGCAGGTAATGACAGGACTTTTAGGCTGCCTAATATGAGTTCTTTCCCTTGAATAGAAAATTGTATGAAGGCTCAGAGCAGCAGTGCCTTCTAGGGTCTTCCCAAGGGCAAAATAGAGTACTTATGTACAAACTATCTTCCTAGGTATCTCTCAGGACATTTTATATACCAGAAGAAAAATATTCCTTTACTGAAATTTTCAAGTAATGTTTGCCGATAATGGTAAATTATTATTTAAAAAATATCATCATGGCAAATAGATAAAATCTAGTTTGCCTGGGTAAGAAAGATAACATGGAAACTTCCTTTTCCTACTAAAAGCTCTCCATCTATTATGTAGCTTTCAAGAACAGTGACCTGTCTTCTGTTGATATTTCTGGCAGAAATCTAGGAAACCTGAGTGAACTTCAGCATTCCCAGAAATACATGCATCATTATTACAAAGCAAAATGTTCACTTTGAAATTGAGGAGTGGATATGTTTGGACATTGCTTGGATAAAGTTTTGGGGTATATTTGCTGTAATATGAGTTTAGCATATTTCTGGTGATTTATTTTTGTTTATCTCCTTTGCAAAATTTATAGTATTAATTAGCTTGCAAATTTATTTCTTCTGAAAAGTCTACCTCCCAATCACCATTCTCCACTTCTCCCTCACTTTCTTACTCAGGTCACATTGACATTTTTTCACACTTTAAACAAATAATAATTTGTTCTTCAAACACAGCTGACATGTTATATTATATTAGTTTCAGATAGCCAACATAATGACTAGAAATTTACATACATTACAAATGTTCACCTTTTAAAACATCATGCTCCTGTCATTCCCAGGGTCTTCAAATATGTTGTTTATGGAACCACGTATGTTTAGAATGTTCTTTCCCTAATTTAGCTACGTTAAATTCCTATCATCTGTAGTAAACAGAATGCTATTTGTGAAAAAGTTCAGTATCTTGATCCCCAGAACTTGTGAATGCATCCAAGCTAAGGGGTAATTAGTTGCAGATAGAATTACAGTTGCTAATCAGCTAACCCCATTAGTCTGCATTATCCAGGTGTGCCCTATGTAATTACAAGGGTCCTTAGAGAGAGAGAGAAAGGGAGAGGGAGAGGGAGAGGGAGAGGGAGAGGGAGAGGGAGAGGGAGAGGGAGAGGGAGAGGGAGAGGGAGAGGGAGAGGGAGAGAGAGAGAGAGGCAGGAGAGAAGAGTGGGTTAGAGGACGATGGGACTCTGAAGACAGACATAGAGAGTGCAGTTTTGGTAGCATTGATGATAGAAGAAGGGGAGCATAAGCCAAGGATGAGAGCAGTTTCTAGAAACTTGAAAGAGCGAAGAAACAGATTCCCTTTTATTGCATCCAGGAAGGAATAGAGCCCTGCTGATGCCTTGATTCCCTGTCAGAATTCTGTCTTACAGATATGTAGGGAAAACATGTGTTTAAGCCACTACATTTGTGTAATTTGTTACAGCAGCAATAGAAAACTAATACATCATCTCTCAGAGTGCAAGCTGAAAATCACTTTCTGATTTTCCAAGTCAGGTTCCCCACTTAGACACTTTATTAACACAGCACTGTTTGTTTTTTAGCACTTTAAAGCATATAAAACACTCACAACTAAAATTTATTGTTTCATTATTGGTGGTTTATTGTTTTCCCTGCTGATATGTAAACTCTAGGGGTGTGTTCCTTGACTGTTTCATGCCTGCCACACAACAGGTGTCAATAAACGTGTTCAGGGATTGACTGTCCCTTTCTCTTCCACACAGACAGATACATCTAAAGGAAATAAAATTCCCCCAAACAAAATCACAGGACAAAGACAGTCACATTACATGTAGTAATGCATTTAATTCATATGGTTTTATCTTCCTAGGACCTAACTCATTAGTCAACAGAGCCAAATATCAACAGTACAACGACTGAAATTTCTTTTGAGAGCCAAATTTTTTAAACTTAAACTTCTTCTAATGCCACTTCTTCAAAATAGACTCACCCAGGATGTGGTATTTTGTGGAAGAGCCACACTCAAGGGGCCAAAGAGCCGCATGTGGCTCGCGAGCCGCTGTTTGCCAACCACTGACCTAGGTCATTAGTTCTCAAGTGTAATCCCCTGACTGGCAGCATCAGCATCACCTGGGAGCTACTGAATTTGGGTTGATCCCAACACTGGGTGTCCAGGGGATTCTGAGGCACACTATCATTTGGGAGCTACTGGTTTAGGCCCCATTCACAGAATTTCTGATTTAGTAGATCTGAAGTTGGACCTAAGAATTCGCATTCCTAATAAATCGTAATTAAGTGATTCTGATGTTGCTGCTGTCGGGACCTCACTTTGAGAATAACTGACCTAGCCAATGGGTAGGCCAGGGAAGTTTTGTCTGGTGAAATGTGACCAGCCGACAATTTAAACAATTGACAAAGACAATTTAAAAGGTCTTTGTCACCTATTGGTCTGTGGTCTATGTGCCAACCTTAACCAGGAGCTGTCATTGTCTTTAGAGCAAGATAATATGACCCTTTGTAAAATCCAGCTTAATTCTATATGAGAGTGGCAATTAGGTTGAACAACCCAACTAAAACATTTAAGAGTATCTAGTTTACAATTGTAATATTTAGGGTCGCTTAATTGTTCTTAAACAGCAATGGGCCTTGCAAAAATACATGAATAGTGACTATAAAGCGTCTTGCTTTGCTTGACACCTGACTGCATAATTACTTCCTAAAAAGTGAATGTAAAATTCCCTGATGTCATTTTATTTCTGACAGAGTGACAGCAATTGCTCATAAAATATTTAATAATGTGCTTTAACAACTAGGAAAAACAACTTCCTGAACATAGATTACATTTTAAGAAATGATTTTGTTTAATGCAAGATTAATAATGTAGAGTGTATAGATTGTTCTGAAGTCAACCTTCCCTCGAATGTTTCTGTAACTAAGAATGACCATGGCACTCGTCCTGTGGAGGGCGGGTCCTCATGGCCTGCTAGGTGATTGTCTTAAATCAACAACATGCCAATGCTTGTGAAATTCATGAGACAGCACTCCAACACCCACAGTGACTCATGGGGAGCTCACAGGCTGATCTCATGGTGGACACAGGAGCTCTGTGTCCTTTATTCACCTGCCTTCTGCAGGGAACAAGTCTTTACCTTTCATAGTTGAGGGATTAACCCTCCAAGTGTCAATGACCTGGGACAGGTCAGTACCCCATTGCTTTTCCATCCTCTGATGACAGATTTCATTTGAAAGAGGATGTGGTGAGAGCCTAAGAGAAGAGCACACTTCCAAGGGAAGCCAGAAGACAGAAAGTAAATGGAGGGAGGATAAAAACATAATGAGGCATGAAAATGCAGGGAAACAGGAGTGCCTAGCTGACAAATTTGAGTGTTTTGGAACAACTAGTGATTGGTTATGGCGAGGCATGTAAGTTAAAATGAGGCAATCATGAGCTCAAGAGAAAAATAAAAATAATACAATTGTCTCAAATGGACAAGTTTTACAAAGTTACATTAATGTATAATGTGATTTTCTATAACTGAGATCATGATATAATTATATTGACCAGGGAGAGAAGGGATAGTGGGAATGTGTAATTGGGCTGTATCTAGCCTAACACCAAGGGTGCAGTTAGCATCCAAAAATTATTAATTCAGAAACAATAGCATAAGCATATTATTTAGCAACATGAAAATAAATACAGCATAACCAAGAGCAAATGCACAGCTGGAAGGGCTCAAAGCGATGGCCCTGCAGAATAGAAATAGGATGAGGATGGGTTAGGGTGCAGGTGCTTTTGTAATAACCCTTTTCAACGATGTCCATGTGCTGATAAAATGAAACAGAACACCTTAAAATAAACACTATACTTTATTTCTTTGTTTTGAATATTTCAAAAGAAACTTGCAAATTTATTCCACTTTCATTTTTAGAAGCATTTCATCTTTAATTTAAAAACAATTAACAACAAAACTAAAATCAAATATCTTTGCCATTCGGTGCTAGAACTCATTCTAGAATTATGTGAGCTTGGGCAGGTCATCTTGTCTTACTTCTCCAAACTTTAATTTCTTCATCTGCAAGAGCTGCTGTGAGGATTAGATAAGGTTATGTCAGGAAAGCCCTTGTAAATTGCCTGGCACGCTATTACTTCAGCCACTCCACTCTCATCTGTCCCTCCTAGTTTTCTGAAACTTATGTCACAAAAAACAGCTTTTAAGCCCATGCCCATAAATATAAAAAAGCTGTAATGTGACTTCTCAGTGTCATTAGCCACATTTTCATCCCTTCTTTTATAGTTAGAGCATCTGTTTAATTGCAACCTCCTCTGATGCCTTCTAGCTCTATGGTCATATATTCTCAGTCTTTTTTTGGTTGTTTCTCTTCCTAGAAGCACTTTCCTACAGACTCTTGTCACTCTACAGCTTTTAGCCATATGACCACAGTTATTTTCATGCTGTCAACAGCCTTACACGGACAACTCTCATGTTTGTATTTCCAGCACAGACCCCTCCTCTCAACTCCAGATCTGTATATCTAACGGTCTATCAGAGATCTCATGTGGGATAACCCAGACATACCTCAAACTCAATCTGTCTAAAACCAAACTCATGATCGACTTCCCCAAAATGTACTCTTCCGTTGTTTCCTAGTTTCATGAACAGCACTTTCATCCAGCCAGTTAACACATCCAGAACCCTAGGAGTTTCTTAACAGCTTACACTTGGAAATTACATCCTGCCCAACCCCAAATCCAGTTCATCAATAGACGATTGATTTTATGTCCTAAGTATCTCTCTAATATGCCTCTCTTCTCTTTCTCCATCACCATTACCAATGTCACTCTAGTCTGCGCCGCAGTCATGTCACTCCTATACCACAACAGCTTTCCAGCTATTCTTCTCATAGCCCCTCTTGCACCCTATAACCCATTTTCCACAGAGCATCCCAAATTGTTGGTCTTTTATCACCCTCCCTTCTCCTGGCACATCAGGAGTTTTCAATATATTTTTTCACATAAATATATTTTTGTCTGGGGTCTACTTAGTAGTTATAAATGTCAAATAAAATAATGTATATGAACTATAAAGCAGGATTCACGATATTTGCTAATATTGACTAATAAATTGACAAATTTGTCAATTCACGATACTTGATAATATTGCTAATATGAGGGAAAACAAATTCAGTTCAAATATATGGGGAAAATAGTGAGAAAGATGAGCTGTTTGAATAAGAGAGGGTCAATCTTTGGGCCCTTGCATTGCTGTTTGTAACAGTGTTTCTATGCGTGTGTGTATTTCCTTAGGTTTTACCTTTAAGCCTTTGGGTTTCTGAAGTAGCTATTGATTTAAGACATTTGATGTGAACATGCTCATTAGTTTCATTTTGTTTTTGTTGTTGTCGTTAATCCTCACCTGAGGATATTTTTGAGAGAAACATCCATGTGAAAGAGTCACATCAATTGGTTGCCTCCTGCAAGTGCCCTGACCAAGACCAGAGATTGAACCTGCAATTCAGGTACGTGCCTTGACTGGGAATTGAACCCTAGACCCTTTTGTGTGTGAGCTGATGCTGTAATCACTGTACCACACTTGGCAGGGCTGAGCCAGGGCTCATTTTGGAGAGGTTAGAATTCAAGTGAGCATGATGAGATGGCAAATTGTCAGAATGCACAGCACAAGGAAGGAAACGCTTGGAAAGGTCAAGGAAAGAGTACGAGGAGCCATGCATGTGGAGTCAGGGGCTGGGCAGCTGGCTGTGTGAGAGGAGCCCATGAAGAATCTGAGTCTGATTGGACTTCAGGAGAACACAAAGTCCGTGGCCGAGTCTTCAGGACCTACCTGAAAGCAAACTTTGTGGGAACCGTGAAAGAACTATCCCATTATGCTCCACCCTGAGCAGACCTAGAGTATTCTACTTTCTATTTTTCAGGAAAAGCAGGATGTGAGGAATGTGTGTGGAAGCTGGGAGGAAATCCACAAAGATGAATAAATGCTGAGAAAAGTAAACCCGTATGAATTATTTCCACACAAAAATTTTCAGAAGGTTCACAAAAGGGGAGACAAAGTCTTTTGGAGTTAAACCTTCCTGTTTTCAGAAGGAATGTCTCCTAAAATCACTTAGAGTAAATCTCTAACAAGCCATTCCTTCAAAAGTCACAGTCGGGTAGATTACATAGGTTGGTAGGGGCCTGTGGGTTGGCTGAGAGACCTCACTGAAATGAGTGAATGACATAGCTCTGCACTGTGTATCAATAGCTGCTGGGAAAAGGCAGTTGGTCAATATGGCATCTATCTGAGGGTGGGATTATTGTGCTCATTTTGCTAGGATCCTTTGAAAGACATGACTAAGAGTGTTTTGGTTAGTTATCCTGTGGACCCAGAAGATCCAAGAAAATATGTAAATCACAGGGGAGGAAAATCTTTTGGCACAAAGCTAACTTTTTAAAAAATGTGTTTTTATTTATTTTACAGAGAGACAAAAGTTGAAGGGGAGAGAGAGAAACATCAATGAGAGAAAACCATGGACCATCTGCTTCCTGAACATCCTCGACTGGGGATTGACACCATAACCCAGACAAGTGCCCTTGACCAGGAATCGAACTGGCAACCTTTTTGTGCTTGGGATGCCACTCAACCAACTGAGCCATACTGGCCAGGGCATAGATCTGACATTTAATAATGTCTCTTTTCATGTCAGTTTGTAACACTGACTGGAATTGGCTAGAGGATGGACAAGCTTTAACTATTTTAATATGGCTACACAGGAACCTACAGGGCAGAGACAAGGAATAACTTGAAAAGGATAAGAGAGGGCACAATCTGTAATGAGAGGTTGGTCACTTCATGAAGGAGGCTCCTTATTTTCCTTGATTTTTAATTTGTAACTTGATAATATTTTTCCGTTTTTATACAGTAACAGAACAAATGACGTTTCCCCCTCAGATTATACGCTATTCCCATATCTTTTCTGGTTTGTAGTTATATTAAATTTCTGTCAAGTACCATCCAATGCATTCCTCCTTCACAGGACACTGTGTTGTGTGACGTTATATTTATTAGAACATTGAGAAAGGTGCACTATCATGGAAGGCCACGTGCAGAGTACATGGGGTAGGGGACAAGAGACAATGACCCAGCCTTGGGACCCAGATGCCATGTTATACCTTTGGAAACTCCTATCTTCTTTCTTACTTAGCAAAAGAACTATCTCAACAGCTTTGCTTACTAAACAGGCAGCCTCAGCCCTCTTGTACTATAGGTCTATGAAACCAGAGACTGGCGGGTTTCTCAGAGGTTGGTGGAGGTCTAAGTTTGTAGGAGGTCTTAATAGTGCCCTAGGTTTCTGGCCCCAGTCAGATTTTTCATTTTATCTTTCATTACACTTTGCAGAGGATCTGTCTTGCTCTTTTAGACCTCTTTCTTATATGGAAGGGCTTTACTGGAAACCTAGTTAGCATTTTGTGTTCTAGAACTGCTATTTGGCATTCAATGATCCTGTGTCATTCTGAATGTAGTATCCATTGACTTACAGCTTTTAATTATCTGCAATCCAGGTGGTGTTAGTTCCGGACTTATCCTTCCTACGATCTTATTGACTTGTTTTCAGAAAGGTCATCTGCGATAAATTACCATCCCACGGTTATCGAGGACAGTTCAGCTGGAAGGCCAAGAAACCTAATCCTGCCCAGCTAGTGTGGTTCAGTGGTTGAGCATCAACCTATTGAACGAAGAGGTCACAGTTTGATTCCCAGTCAGGGCACGTGCCTGGGTTGTAGGCTTGATCCCCGGTGTGGGGTGTGCAGGAGGCAGCCAATCAATGATTCTCTCTCACCATTGATGTTTCTATCTCTCCCTCTCTCTTCCTCTCTGAAATCAATAAAAATGTATTTTTAAAAAAGAGTCCTAATCCTTTCCATGGCTCTTACTGATCCCTTCCCAAAGCTGTACACTTGGTCAGCAAGGACAATCTACTCATCTAACAGATACTCTTTAGTATATAAGTAGGATCACCATGAGAAAGAATGTTTATTTAACATAGGAACATAGTTTGTGTTAGTCAAGGCTCTCTTAGATTCAATTCAAATGAACTTAACATCAACAAAATGTATTAGCTCACTTAATCAGAAAGTCCAGAAATGATGCCTTCAGATACAACAGTATCTAGAGTTTAAAATCTTTTCTTTAATGGCCTCTCTTAGCTGCCATGTAGAATGGAGAAAGTATTTTTCAAAAAATCGGAGGATAAAAGAAGGAAAGTAGCCCTGGCCAGGTGGATCAGCTTGTTAGAGCATCATCCCATACCCCGAAAGGTTCGATTCCCAGTTAGAGAACATTCCTAGGTTGCAGATTTTGTCCTGATTGGGATGCATACAGGAAGCAACTGATTAATGTTTCTCTCTCATCTCTCTCTCTCTCAAAATCAATAAAAAAAATCCTCAGGTGAGGATTTTTTTTAAAAAGTAAGTATGCTGCACAATATAAATTACAGATGCTACAATTTGACTCATAAATTATCTCCCAATAGAATTATTCTTACGCTGAAATATCAAGAGAGCTTGGAAGCTCTCTGATGACCAACATCCTATTATGAGTTGATTTGTATGATGGATAATTTTATGTCATCCCTGACAAGGCAACGGAGTACCCAGATATTTGGTTAAACATTATTATGGGTCTGTCTGTGAGAATGCTTCTGGATGAGATTAACTCTGAGTCTCCAGACTGAGTAGAGCAACTTGCCCTCACCAGTGTAGGTGGGCCTCATCCAATCCGCTGAAGGCCTGAGTAGCACAAAAGGTAGAGTAAAGGAGAATTCATGCTCTCTACTTGATTATCTTTGACCTGGGACTTCTCTTGCCTTCAGCTCCCCTGGCTCATTGGATCTCCTGGATCTCTAGCTTGCCAACTGCAAATCTTGGGACTTCTTGGATTCTATAATCATGTAAGTCAATTCCTTATTCCTACTATCTCTCTCTTTCCATATATATGTATAATGTTCTGTGTTTTCTAAAGAGCCCTGACTAATAGCATTAAGAATATTGGGATGATAGAGAAGAGAAGAGATAGCTACTAAAATCAATGTTGATGTCTTATGGTTTAGAGTCCATTTTCTGTTACTGGGATATTTTTCCCCATCTTCAGATTCCTGAAGGTAACAATTTTGTGGGGTAACAATTAAAAGTCCAAATGAGAGATTTTTTTTTCAGCTTATGCTTTTTAAATGCAGTCTTATATATTATAATGGGAAAAAGAATAAACTACAAATGTAATACATTGAAAATGTTTTATAGCTCCTATATGATATGGTATGATTAAAATTCACGTTGCTTTTCTAAGAACTCAAGAGAAATGTAGAGAAGAAAATCCAATGCATTAATATTCCTTGATAAATCTAGCAATTTTATTTCAACTATGTGGTAGGATTAGGGTAATATCATGTGCAAAAGACAATTCTGGTTTAAACTTATAACCCATGAAAATGTGTAAATTATAAACTTGGAAAACACATTTTCCAATTTGCAAAAGGTGTTTAGAAATGAATCCTAAAGGTCATCAGTGGGAAAATATAGGAAACATTCTTACATGTGACAAACTAGGAGATAAATGACAATTCTAAAATGTCACAGTGTCACATTGCCAAAACCTCTTTCATTAACATGCCCTACCAAAAGTTTCTTGGAAGCTTGAAATCTGAGAATCCGAGTTGGTGGCATTCCTAGAATTATCCAGCAACTGGTACAGCTGTCTACGTTCTTAGGTTTTTTTATTTGGTTTTGTTTTCCAGCTGACTTGATTTTTCTTATTGCCTCCCTAATAAGAAAAGAAAAACAAAACAAAACATGCTTTTTGAGCTGTGGTTACAAAACTAATCATTTACCAGAAACACAGGTTGTTAGATCTTCTGTCCCAATTTTTAAACATGGATATGCAATTTAATATTTGCATCATCAGACTAATTACAATTTACATCAGTGTACATTGTATTGCAGTTAGAATTAATTGATAAAATAGTAGGTAAAACAGTTTTTACCATATTAATTTTGATCATGAGTTGGAATTAAAGAGAAAAACAGGCAATCAAACTTTCTGAATGATTAGGGGAAATGATACGTGAGGAATAAATGTCAGGTCAAGCAATTAAGCCAAACAATCTATAAATTGGGGGATTATCTAAATAATTCAAACAGGCCTGCCTTTAATTATGTAAGTGGGACTGGGAGTGAAATTTCTCAAATCAGAGTTGCATACTGATCTTTACTGCCTGAAGTCATCCCATTGAAATAACTTCACCTTGTACTTAAAAGACCTGATAGAAGTGTGACTCTGGAGGACCCATAGTCTCATTCAGTGTTTCAGAGGCCATTTGAGGGTTTTAACAGGGTAAAAAGCTGAAAGAAAAGGCACCTTAAAATGCATGCCAGTCCCCCAGGCTGCTAAATTGACTGAACTTGATATATTGAAAGAGCTTCTTCCCATTTCCACATGGGAGAAAGAGGAAGAAAAAAACAAACACCAAACATAAGAAGGAAAAACTCCTCAGGAACTCTCTGGGATGAAAGCTTCTCTGACTGCAGGAATCTGTGCTGGGAAAAGTGAGAATAGTAGCAGGTGCCCAAGACCCACACACACAGGACCCCCTGCGCACCCACAAGTGTGTAGGTGTCGGTCTTCACTCAGGTGACAGAGATCTTGACCAAATTGCAAAACATCTATTAGACCAGGAACTCTATCCTTCTCGAATTGAAGCCCATCCTCCCCCCACACACACCAGATTTCATAGTGTCCTGTCAAAGATTACATGATACCCTTGAATCAACATGGTATCATCAGCTCATATTTTTTAAGTAATAAGAGCATTAGGTTTTTGTTTGTTTGTTGTTGAACATCAATTTTATAAAAACTTTGGGGTAACAGGTAAATAAGTAAAAAGTAAAAAAAAAATTTAAAAATGTTACGTGAATTTTTTGAAGTTAAACCTGTGAGTAAGATGACAGTTTGTTTCTGTAGCTGCGTCACTTTTGGCAAACCTCCACACCCTCTGGAGGTGCTGCATGGCAACTGGCCCGGAGGGGTATATCCATGGATAAATTGAGAATCACTGGAGAAAACCCAAGGGTCCCTCTAGTTCTACTTTCACAGAAAATTATATGTGTTTGTCTCTAAATCTCATAACAGTGTGGTACATTTCACACTGAATGAGCCAATGGGAAGCCTATATTTCCAATGCTCCTCCTTAGGAACAAATAAGTCCTGATAATGCCTTATTGGTATGCTCCTGTTTGACTTCTCCCACATCTAGAGTAACTTGGGATATGCATTATCTTTACTAGTTTTTTTAAAAATTATTTTAGATTTACAGAAGAGTTACTAAAATAGAACAGAAGAGTTTCCATATACTTTGCCATCCAGTTTCCCCGAGTATTAACATTTTACATAATCACAGTTCATTTATCAGAATAGAGAAACCAACATTGGTATGCTGCTATTAATTAAACACAGACTTCATTCAGATTTCCCTAGTTATTTCACATATGACCTTTCTCTGTTCTAGGATCCTGTTGTATTTAGGAGCTATAGATTTTTGCTTTTCCATTTTAGTCTTTAAATAACACAATGAACACACATAACTTTTTTTAAAAGCTTTGATCTTTCACAGTTACTAAAAGTTATGAAAAGCTCCATATATTTTTCAAAAACAGTGTCAAACTCTTGCATTAAATAGGCTGAAATTTTGCATTTTAATTTTTATTTTCCAAATACAATTTACTTTCAATGTTAATTTTGTATTGGTTTCAGGTGTATGCATAGTGGTTAGACAATCATATACATTATAAAGTGTCACCCCCCGTATTTCCAGGACCTACCTGGCACCATGCATAGTTATCCAATATTATTGATTATACTAGAGGGCTGATGCATGAAATTCGTGCAAGGGTAGGCCCTCGCAGCCCCGGCTGGCTCACAGTCCCGTGGCCCTGACCCGCCCACCCCAAACACTGGTAGTTCCGGAAAGTCGTTTCTCCCCCTGGTCTAATTAGCCTATTAGCTCATGACCATTTCAAGACAGTATATGAAAGGCTAGGTTTGATTTACTACAGAAAAGCCTTGAGTAATTCTTTGTCAGGGACTTTCCAGCTCACAGCTCAAACTAGTACTCCCTTATGACACAGATTTTGAAGTGCTTGGAATTAAAAACCTGTTCTTACTCATTTTTGTATCCTTAATATTGCCTTAAACTTAATAAATATTTGTTGAGTTAATATACATATGAAGTTTCGTAGAGTTTTTATGCTGAAATGAATTTGAAAACTTGACACTTTCGGGTTAATTAGACTCCAGAGCCTTCACCTCTGACTGCCTTTGGGATGTTTTGGTGTAGATAGTGTCAAAGAGGTTGATAGGTGATGTGTTATAGACAGCTTCATGGAAATGTCATGAACCCTTGTAGAATTCTTATTGCCAGAAAACTTGTCGTTTTAAATGTCTGTGTGTTTTTTCTGAGAGAACTAGCAAGAACACTTATCTTATCACAACTGTACAGTCAAAATAGAGAAATGAATTCATAGCACAATGACAAATGTCAAATGAAGTATTGGTCATATCCTGCTTAGGCATAAAAAGTTTCCTAGTAATGAAGATATCATTAGAAAAGAAATCATCCTAGGGCTCTAACTACTGATGAGTGCAGTGCACTAGGGCAGAAATGTGCCCAGTGTTCACCCTGTTGACATCAACAAGCCCGGGGTTTTTTCTCATCATCCCCTCCCAGTTCTGGGACCTTTGCTGATAGACTAGTACAAATATGTTGGTATGCTCTGTTGATATTACACACATTTAGCTGTACATGGATTTTGTATATTTTTATTAATAACCTACAGTATCAAAATAATTTAAGTAGGAATACCCTCATATAATTGTAAACAACGAATCCCTAATGGCCCAGAAAAATTAATGGCTCTTTTTTTGCTTTTTTTCAAGCTTAAGGGGCTTGAAAGTTTGAATAGGTTGTTGAAGCTAATTACAAAATTTAAATCTTGTAGAGCTTTAGTTTCTTGTCAATCTATATTATCCAGATATAATGTCAGCTGTGTTATAGCATGATACCGGCCTTATATGTCCTATATCATACAAAACACTGAGAAGAGAGCCATGGAAGAGGGGCCATAAATCCTTATTTGCTGCTTGAGAGATTATAGTGTTGGCCATGATCCTGGTACTGGTCTGTGCAATCAGCCAACCTGGTTATTTCTACACTGTTAGTGGATGTCCCAGGGAAGATTTTGCCCAAAATTACTCAGTAAGAAGTGAGTATGCCAGTTACTCAATAATAGGATCTTAACAAGCATTAATGATTTGATTGGGTCTATGCTTTAGAATTTGAAGAAGTGGATGGACATTGTTTAGAGCAGGAGTGGACAAACTTTTTCTGTATATTACTAGATAGTAAATATGTCCAGCATTTCAGGTCTTTCTCAAAATTACTCAACCCTGCCCTTGTAGCTTCAAAGCAGACATCGATAATACATAAATAAATGGATGCTATTGTGTTACAATAAAGCTTTATTTATAAAAACAGGTGATAGGGGCTGCATTTGGCCCTTGGGCCATACTTGGCCAATTTGATTTAAAATCATAAAAGTTTCTGGGTATTTCCTAAGGCAAACCCACATTTGGAAACAATTTTGTGGATTTAGACACCCTAAAATAACACTTATGCTAATCTGAGCTAGCTGCTTTGTTCTGCATTAACTGTCTCCACGGTCTATATCTCTGCATGAGATCAGGTCAGATACTTATAGATGGTCCCTTAACATACAACTAGCATATTGATATGAAAGAAGAGTTTATGTTGACTCTTGACACAGTAACTCCATACCAATTATTTTAATTATAGACAGGTGATTTGTGATAATGATTCACATAGAAGCAGTGTGAAAAGTCAAACCTCAATTTATCAAGAAACATTTGAGGAATGGGTTTCTACCTTACATTTTTTTGGTTAATCAGATACCCATTTCTATCTTACTTTACACCTTACTGGTATTTTTTAAAAAGTTAGCACATTTCCATCTCACTTTACACCTCTCCTGTCCTAGCAAAATGCAACTTCAGTTTGCCTTATGAAGCCAAATAGAGCACACCTGTCGCATTATTTGCTTACTTGCATTCCATTTTTTCTTGCTTCAGCATTTGTTATGTACCTGTTGTGTGAGGAGTAGAAAAAGACTAAGAAGCATATGTAAATCAGCCACCTTTCAGAGCAGTAATTGAAATGGTACTGACATACTAGTATATATTTAACATAGTCACAAAATATGTTTCTCCTTTTCAGGTGTTGAGAAATGCTTGGGCTGGGTGGAATGGTGACTTCCTTACAAACATCCCAGTGCCTTTTAGGCAGCTGCTATGAGTCGGCAATTACTTGAACACTTCTATGAATCTATCTGGTCAGGTTTAACTGGACGTCACTTGCTCTTGTGTTCTGTCTCCTAACCAGCAGCATTTGGTATCAATTGCTGCAGGGTCTTTTTTTTTTTTCCCTCTGGCAGCAATTGAAATTAATCTGGTTTTCTTCCAGCTGTGTTCACCCTTGTGGAACATTATTTCTTAGTTCTTGACACATGGGTTGCTTGATGCACAACGAGTACTCAGAGTCTTCCTCCAGTTGAGCAGCCAACCTAACCAGCGGTAAAGAAACTGGCCCAGCAGGTAACCCAGTGCGTCCCAGCAGGAGATACTGAACTCAAGCCCAGGTCTGCTGGCCCTGTACTTTCTTGGCACCAGTCTACCTGCCTAGTTTGGGATGAGACACTCAAATGGACTTTTGTGCAAATCCTAATTTATGTAAGAGGCTATCCATTTGGGTAGGAGGATAAGAGGCTCTGAGATTAGATAGACCTGGATTTACATTTTCTGAATTTTTACTCCTCCTCTTACTTCTAGAACCTGGGGCAAGTCATTAATCCCTTGGTACCTCAGTGACTTCCGCTGTAAAACAGGAACTCACATCTACCTCACAAATGATTGTGTGCACTAAGGGAATATCCACCCATGCCGGCATATCTACATCACCTCGCTGGCTGGACATATACTAGTAGTAGGTTAGTAGATACATACTTAATAAATTTTTGTCTAAAGGGATTGTCTTCCCTGCAGCTTCATCCTAAATTGAATGGCTATAACTTTTTGGAGGGATGTCCCCTTAAAGGTCCCCTGACTCAACCTGGGCTGAGTGAAGGGCCTTATGGGATGACTTATGGCTTGTAGACAGCAAGGCTGCACTTTTGGAACCCCAGCTTGCTGAGGGCCAGGCAGATTCCCGAAGTTTTTGTGTAATGGGCTTTGTGAAATACTAATAAACACAAAACCGTTTTCTCCATCAACATGTTCCATGTGGACCCCTGAGGCTGTAGTGCTGCTGAGCTTATTTTTTTAAATAAAAAATAAGATGAACTGCAAGCACCCAATTAGAGACGCTCACTCTGATCACTAGAAACTTTCAGGCCTGGACACAAAAGAGGAGGTTTTGAGGGGCTCAAGCAAGAGAAACCATAATGAGAGAAACAGTGAACTTGCTTTTGTTCTTAGCAGTAGCTTCGTTTGTCTTCTGTCTCAGCTCAGAGCTATGCTTCTGGGACTGAACTCATTTCCCAACAAACTATTTTTTTTTTGTTTCTTGCTTGCAGTGCTCTGTGAACTGATGCTCTGAAATGCAAGCATCTTAGTCCTTGGGTTGCAAAGGGTTTGACAACACCATGGGTAGCAGTGGACAATTTCCAACCCTCACCCAGATGCTTCTTCCTATTGTAAAGACCACCTCACAGCCGAGAATGGTACTAATCCAGGAGTCTCACCCTTGGCATGTTAATGAAGAGGATAAGGCTGGGGATGTGATGCTGCTCTTACCCATGGGTTATGGCTCAGCGACCACCATATATGCATCTTTTAAAAGCGGTTTGTGGGAGATGGAGTTGCAGGCAGATAATGGAGCAAAACATTAGAATAAAACTTCTAAGAATAATGAGCCTCCTATCTGCAGCTGCACCTTGATGCACAGCTACTTTCTAAAGTTTCAGAAGCAGGGCTTTTCCATTTTGTTGTGATTAAATCAGAACTGCATCTCTTCAAGGACCTAGCCAGACCCAAGACCAAGCGGCAGGGTGCTGATTACATGTGTCCTTTCCTTATCTTCCTCTAATCGTGTTTCCCACGCTGGTGTCTCCAGCATTGGTGTAGTCCATTTTATGCACATTCACAGTATGTTTTTCTTTTGGTCTTTGTTTAAAATTAGAGAGGTCCAGCTGGCGTGGCTCAGTGATTGAGCACCTATGAACCAGGAGGTCATGGTTCAATTCCCAATCAGGGCACATACCCAGGTTGTGGGCTTGATCCCCAGTATGGGGCGTGCAGGAGGCAGCCGATCAATGATTCTCTCTCATCATTGATGTTTCTATCTCGTTCTCTCTCCCTCTCTGAAATAAATAAAATGTATTTTTTTAAAAAAAGAGTAGAGTGAAAGATTTATTTGCTTACCTCTTTTAACTTGGTTCTCAAAGTATCCACCCTGTCGATTCATATTTTTTTCCTAGTAACCCATTCGAAACAGACATATTTACTGGGCACTAACACCAACCTAACCCTGTATTATTCAAGGGTAAACAAAACAGACCCAGACTCTTAGATCCATAGCCAAATAATCAGATTAACAAGTAGTCACAAATTGTGATCAGCCCCACAGGAGAAAGTATAGGCTTTAACAAGACCTTGTAGCTGGGGAGCTTATGAAGGCTAGTGAGTCAGAGAAGCTCTCCTGAGGAAGTATCCTTTGGATGGAGAAATGAATGATGAATAAGTGAAAGCAAGAGGAAGGTCATTCTGGGCTCTAGCAACAGTATGTGCCGAGGCCCTGAACCAAAAGGAACTCGGCATGTTTGCGGAACTAAAAGCCAGAGTGTGCCCAAAGGACAGAGAACTGAGGAAAAATGAGATGACATTGGAGAGGGTAGGACCACTGGCCACATCAAGTAGGACCCAAAGAAGTTGGGTTTTTGTCTTCAAATCAATGAAATACCATTAAAAAATAAGAATAGAGTTGTGAACAGATTTGTTTTTAAAATCTTGTACTGTAGGATGTAAAATCTATTATTAAAGAGGGGAGTGCAGTTTTAATGTCTACAAATTCTTTTATACTCCTTGCTTCAGGAAATGGAGATTAATTCCCATTCCCTTGAATGTGGGATGGGTTTAGTGACTCATTCCTTATGAACAGGACGTGATACAGGGACAGTGTATCACTTCTAAGGTTAGGTCACAAAAGACAACGTAACCTCCTCCACACTCTCTTAAATCATTCGCTCTGCAGGAAGCCAGCTGCCAAGTTGTGAGGAACTAGGACCTCAGGCAAGGAACTGGAATCTTCTGTCAGTAGTCCCAAGAGGCAGCCAAATTGGGAGCAAATCCTCCAGCCCCACACAAGCCTTCAGATCAGTTTAGCCCCTGTCAACATCCTGACAACTCAAAGTCAGAACAAGCCAGCCCGACTCCTGACTCTCAGAAAGTACATGAGATAATATGTGTCATTTGAAGCAGCTAAAAGTTGGGGTGGTTTATTTTGCAGCAGTAAAAAGCTAATACGGGAGGTAAAAACAAAAGTAGTAGGAAGTTCCTGCACTAGTCCACACAGGTGATGATGATGATGTCTTGACTTCCTCTTCCTACAAAATAAATCATGGGGATGAGAACATGACATGGATCTTTGAGGCCAGGCTTTGCTACTTAGAAAGGCTTTGCCAATTATTTTTTTAATTCATCTAGCAGAGCTAATAATGTCACTTCTTTTAGAGCTTACTTGGAGGTGACATGTAAAGTCGATAGTGGAGGTTTTAGAACAAAGTTAACTGCTCAAAAAGTACTACCTGGCAGTTTCTATTATTATATGGGTAGTAATTTTTCTCTGCCAATCTTGTTCTTTGCCACAAGACTAATCCTCATTAAACACTGCTATGTCACTTTCCATATCAAAATGCATTCAGAGATTCCCATTACTTTTCAAATAAACTTTCAATTCTTTGGCTCTACTTTGACTGTTCTCTTACTTTGACTTGAAGGTCCATGTTGCTACGTAGGTGAATGCCTGTTCCATGCAAATTCATCATTTCTTTATTTAGTTCCTTTCTGTCTTTTGTGTGTGTGTGGCTTGTGATGTTTGGTTGAGTCACTTAATTTCTCTAACCCTCAGCTTTCTCCTCTGTATATTGTGCATAAAATTAGATACCTGCCCCTCCTTGTTCAGGAAAAGCATCATAAAATTTGTTGCATTGTGACATCATTTGCAAACGCATTCTACTTACAAGAAGCCCTTGCATGAATGGTACACTTCCTGCATGAGCATACATCAAGTCCAACAGCCACCAAGGGGCAGCTCTCTGGATGTTCCACCAGCCATGAGGAGGCACTTTAGACCTCAAGTCTCAGCAGGTATTACCTCACTTTCAGGACACCAAGCCCGTCAGTCTCACCTCTTGTTTCCCAGCACAAGTTTTGAAATGTGATTAATCACTGCTGATGCATGCTCACCCTTGTTCTATTGCCTAATTAACCTCAGCCACTCTCTTGCCATTCGCAGAACAATCCAAAGCAGCAGCTGCTCTGCACTTAGATACACCGAGGGTGAAGAGAAGATTCCAGCACAGGCTGGGCCAATCGTGCCTCTGCTGATGGCTGCAGTGAAAACCTCAAGTTCCCAACTGGCCTGGAACTCACTGGCCAAACATGCCAAAGAAATGGACATGTTTGACCCACATTGAATGCATCCTAAATCTGGAATTCTAAATAGTGCATGCGTATGGTAACTTACCATTTGTATTGCCCTCCCATATGGGCTCAAAAGTATGTGGGCATAATTTTCCACCATCTGTGCTCCCTACTCATAATAGCAGGAGTTATGGCTCCTGGCAGACTAGAAATAGTCGTTACGGGTCTAAAACATTCATTATGGGCCTCTTCCTCCTCTCCAAGCCTTTTAAAAAAGAGAGAAGGTGCCCGACAGGTTCTTTGATTTGCCAAGGACCCAGCACCAAGTCTTTTAAACTTTTTTTAAATTATTTTTTATTTTATTTTATTTATTTGTTATTGTTTGAAGTATTACAAATAGTAGTACATATGTCTCCTTTTTTTTTCCCCATTGACCTCCCCACAGCTTCCCCTACCCCCCAATACATGCCTTCACCTGCCTGCCCTCCCCCCGCACCCCCAGTGTCTTGTATCAATTGGTTATGCTTATATGCATGAGTACAAGTCCTTCAGTTGGTCTCTTACAGCCCCCCTCGCCCAACCTCCCCTGTCTTCCCAATGTAGTTTGACAGTCTGTTCAATGCTTCTTTGCCTCTGTATCTATTTTCCCCCATTTCTTTCCTTTAAAAAGTTTTGCCTCTGCAGACTAGAAGTAAACATATAATAACAAACAAAAAATGTTTGAGTCCCAATTTCAATGTCCAACAGTTCTGAGTCCCCGTTTCAATGTCAAACAGTTCCTTATGTGTACATGTCAGCAATGATATCTGGATGGTGGGCACATGGTGGCAATGCAGGTCCGACCCTCTCTGGTTTGGTCCTAGGCAACCTGCAGTGGTGCACAGCTGCTGACTGCTCGCGTGGCAAGGTGTCATCAGCGTCTTCCATCTCTGGACTGTTTTTCCTCTTGTCTTCGTGGTTGGAGTAGACCTGTCAATTCCTCTCTGTTGCAGGAATCCACATGGTCTTGGAGTTGTTTTCTGAAAATATACAAACATATTCTCGACCAAAAGTTAGTAAAGGAAACTTTTCTATATAATTGATTTGGGATCCTTTTTAATTTTGCCCAAATGATTTTCCTTTTAAACTTTTAATTTTTGTCTTGTTTGAGTTAGTACCAAAACACAATCATTTTAGTTAAGCTACAGTATGACATCCAGATGTGCTATCTACATACCTGGTAAATACAGAGGCACAGAAAGGCTTTCTGGAAAGGACAGAAAAGTAATAGATTCTTTTTCACATCACAAGCACACATACCTGGGGAGGGTTTCAAGTTAAGGAATTCAGGGTGGGGTAAAAGTAGGTTTACAGTTGTGAGTACCTGAACTAGTTTATTATTGTATTATTATTATGTATTAATTATTGCATTATTTTCCACATGAACAATGGGAAATCTACTTTTGTCCCAGCCTGTTATATAGGAGCTAATCTCGTGGGTCTTGGAACATCTAAGTCCAGTCAGTATCATCATGAAGGAAGTGCTACCTGTTATCATATTTCTGAGCAACTTCATGCTTTAACAGAACAAGCCAGGGTCGTTTGCTAAAATGCTGTCTGAATTTCCTTACAAATATAGTCTACCAGTAATGTTTCAAAAAGTACTTTTGATTTCATTCATATCTGAATAATTCTATTTATTTTAGAATGCCTAAGATTGTTTTGAGAAGTCGGCAAGATATAGAAGAAGGGAGAAGGATTCCTCTATAAACTGCTAAGGTGAAGGGAACAATTCCTCTAGTATTGGGTGAGTAGAAAGGTATATGAATTAAGCAATGGGAAGATTTTCTTCTAGGAATTTAATCTAGTTTGAAGGTAGTGATCAGAAATGTTTCATAGATGTTTTTAATTTCCAGTTAGTATGTTGGGCAATATTATCCCAAAGAAATGGATGATAATATGTCCTAAAAGTGGTTTATTAAATTTAAGTTAACTTTTGATAAAATAAACTTGCCAAGGTCAACATTCTTTATATTAAAAAAAAAGACTCTGAATTTTTAAAAACTCAATTACACGGAAGCTTTTAGAAATAATGATCGCTAAGGCTTATTTTGGTCTGTTGGCTTTTATTTTGTAATAACTATTCACTGTGACGATTGACATCGGTTGAATGTTTTCAAATAAGATTTTAATTAAATTGAAAAATCCTCAGAAAATTCTATGAAATGCTTATAAAGTTACCCCTGTGGTTTTTCTCTGTCAAAAGTATAGCAATAAATGGTAACTTAAAAATGAACTCAAGTTTTTCCTTGTGTTGTTCCAAGACCACATAGCCAAATTTATAATTTTAGCCATGAGGAGTAGCTGGTATTGGACTTACCTGGAGAAAACTTATAAAAATAATTGTTTGCAGTGATAGAGCTGGAGCCAAAGCAGAACTACAATCCTCATGGGGCTGCAGGGCACAAAGGTGCGTCCCATTTTCATTAAGTCTTTTTTCCTGGAGACAATTCTCAGCCTGTGGTGAGGCAAGATGAAACCCTAGCCATGAGTGTTACATAAAAGGCCAAATACTTTTAAAATATGTTTTATAAAAGTATATGCCCTTCAAAACTCCACACAATTCAACAGCAAACAAATAACAATAAACCCAAAATATAAAAGAAGTAAAACAAACAAAAAACCAACAGCAAGCCCACCAGATTTTAAAATGTACAAAGGATGTGAATTTTTTCCCCAAAGAAGATATACAGATGGCTAACGGGTTCATGAAAATGTGTTCAACATCATTAATCATCAGGAAAATAGAAAACAAAACCGCAATGAGATCGCCCCTCACACCTGTTAGCATGACTATTATCCAGAAGACAAGAGATAAGTGGTCCCCATGGTGTGAAGAAACCAGGGCGCACTGAGGGTGAGAATGTAAATGGGTGCAGCCACAATCAAAGATAGTATGGAGGCTCCTCCAAAAATTAAAATAGAACTCCCATGTGACCCAGCAATTCCACTTCTGGGTATTTATCTAAAGGAAATGAACATATTAACTCAAAGATATCAGCATCCCTAAAATCACTGCAGAAAAAAAATATAAAGAAATAATGCCTTCCCATTAAAAATTATGTTCTAATTAGAAACGGAGACCTGACAACTCCCAAGGAAACATTTGCTGTCCCTGTCGTGGTTTCATATCTTAGCAAACATTTCATAAACTAAATCTCTTCCTCTTCCACCATTGATTTCAGGAAGTTTAGATCTGATGGGCAGGTAGAAGCATTGTGGTTTATACGTCTCATTACCTAATAAAATCAACCTTTTTCTTCATTCCTATCTCTAAGAAGAACTACACTGAACTTTGAATTGAGTAACTTAAGGGACAACATCTGAGTATAATAATAAACAAGACACAGCCAAAGATAACTGGATGAATGGCCCCTTGAAATGCATGCTGAGCTTGTTCACTAAAGTGAAGATTTTAGGTTGACATACTGAGGTGGAGTTATTTTTCCTGATCCTTATTGGCTCAGGTTTTCAGTTCCAACTTGAGGCCACGTGTAGGTTGGGATAATAAGGCTAAAGCAGCAGCACTGGATTCAGGCTTCATCCCTGAATGACACACACTCCTAATCTGCCATTGGCATCAAACCAAAGGATACGCGTGATTCGTTTTACCTGAAATCTTGAGGAAAAAGCAATCATTTATTTTAGCTTTAATTTCACACATATAATGTGGAAATGCAAACTCTTAACGTAAAGCAAGACTTAAGAAAGGGAGCCTCTGTAGTGCATATCGCTGACATTTCACAGGCATCTGTGTTTAATTCTTTGCTACCAGCGGGGAGGACATGTTTGAGAATGGAGAGCATATACTATCGTATCAGTCTGGGATTCAATTTCACCTCCACCTCTAAGAGTGCCATTTGGGGAAAGTTGTCTAAACACTGAGATGTAGTTTATTCACATTTAAAAAGAAGACACTAATATTTACCTCAGGTTGCCATAATTAAACAGAGAGAGGGGTAGAAAACCTTGGATGTGTCTAGCTGGATTGTATCTTCTCTCTACTCCTGTCTTACCCTCTAAAATTGTGTGAAGGCATTTAGGGATATGTTAAAAGGAGGAAGAATGGGAGAGCACAGTGTTTTATCACAGACTTGCACTCGGGTTTGCTTCCCAGGAGTTAATTCCTTCAGGCTTCCCTTCATCGTGGTGCTGTCATAAAGGCTGGGAAAGAGTCCATCTGGAGAACACAGAGCTTGTGCCATGTTTGGCTCTTGCCTAGGGGACCAGGCTTGGAAAGAGTCTGCAAGTGTTTTTGTTTTATCATTTGGGGGAGTAAAAGCAACGTTAAAAAGGAAGGCTACCCTCAAGTGCTAACGTGAGTAACTCAACAAGGTGTAGGACAAGAGGGTGCATGAGGAGGGCCAGCCAGGGGCTCTCAGGAGATCAGGTGAAGGACAGGGAAGAAGGCTGGAGGACAAGTGGGAGGACTGCAGGAGAAGCTCAGGAAACGCACAGAAAGTGTGGGGTCAGAACCGTAGTTGCAGTGTTGTTTCAGGGGCTACCTGGTATCTGAGGGGAGATGCAGGGCGGGAGGGAAGTGGAACTAAGTGGTGAGCCGTCTTCCATCCAGGTGGTGAGCCGTCTTCCATCCAGGTGGTTCGCATATCAGGGTGTTCACAAGTTGGGAGTTTGTAATGTGGGGACTATTCAAATAGTTTGTTCAATGGCACCTCTATTTGTACTATTTGTGCAAATATGAAATCCCTCTACTAATAACTATTTGCCAAATGAAAGCAAAACAAGGACACCAAAACGAGACAAGACTTATCCATTCTTTATTCATTCAACAATACTTAGCACTCACCATGTACCAGGCACTGGGAATATAAAATGAAAAGTCCAGTGCTTGCCCCTAGACAAGCAATGGGTCCGGGCTGCCTGTCACTCCTTGAGCCAATTAAGCAGAGACAGTGTTGAATCCTACATGAGCGTTAATGCCAATCCCGCCTGCAGTATGGGCGAGCGGCAGGTCACCCACAAAAATCTGCTCTCCCCTCCCCATCGGCCAGCTGCTTCTATTGGGCAGAAGGACAAAGATACATGGGAAAGTAAGAATGACAGTAATGGGAAAGAAGGCAAGGTATAATGGTTACAGGTTACCGGCAATTCGGGGTTGGGGGTCACAGAGCTCCGGTGCCTCCGGGCGCCTCTGGGACCAGGTTGTTTCAGCAACAAAGTTGTTAATCTAGGCATTCTCCGAGAAAAGAGGATGGGCTGCATTCCGATGTCAGCTCTCATGTCCCAGGACCTACAGCTCCCAGCCAGGTGAGAATGTGTGAGAATGTGTTTTCTCTAGTCAGAACTGAATCATCACGGCTAACAGAGTATGATTAATATTTCTTATAACTATAGCTAGTCCCCACTATTCTATTTCTACCCCTAACATTAGGCATATGCACTCTACCTAAGACTGTATATATCATACTACATGTGAAATTCAAATTCATTGTTATTAATGTAAAACAGTACATCGATCTTTTTTTCATCTCCTGATTTCTCAAGGGCCCAGGGACAGTTCTGGCACTATTTTTTTTTTTTTTTAATATATAAATATAGTCTTTGGCTTGATTCTAAACCCAAAATCAGAATTTCTGCTCCAGAGGCCCAGAAAGCTGCTTTTTCGCAGACTCTCAGTGTGAACTTATGTGATTAAAAATTGAAAACTCTACTCAACTCTCTTTCTTAACATTCTCCCTTATCGTAAGATGGATGACACCAAGGACTTTAAAAGCCAAAGGGGAAGAGATCACATCTGCCATGAATTTTCCAAATACAATCTTTCTAAGAGTGTGCTGGTGAATAAACTGATTTGTTTTGACTGATTTTATCAGTGGGGCCAATCCACAAAACAGCCATGTCAATCAAAAAGTCATTTCCTTTTGTTTGTGTTTTAAGTTTCGCTAGGCTGGGGCTTGTCACAGACAACGGTTACCTGATTACACTACTATAGCAGACATTTGGGTGATTTCTGTAGGAGCCTCACCGGAGACATCCATCAAAGGACTTTTCAATGGCCAGGTCAGTGCTTAATGAAAGTGTCAATGGCTTTCATGGAAAAGTTTATCTTGATTCCTGTTAACACTCTTGATGGTAAACACCACACCTTCTTTGATACATGGTCTGTCTAAATTTTTAGGTAGGCAAAGTAATCACGTCTAAGAGGACCAAGTGCACTTTTTTTGGGGGGGGTGAGTTGGAGACGGGGGAGGGAGAGATCAGGAAGCCTTATTCCTTGGCCTTTGGAAGAAAATAAAGGGAAGCTGGAGTGTGCTGGCATTTACAGCGTGTTCTCAGAATCAGAAGGACTCAAATTCTGCTCTCACACTCACCATGCCCTCTTGGGCAGCTGTGTTTTGGGTGGCTAAGCCATATTTTCTTATCCGTAAAGGGGAGGAAAGAATAATAACTAACGTTTATTAGTGTCTATTATGTTCTAGGTCTACTCCTGAGCATTTGACATATATTTCCTCATTTAGTCCTCTCCAACTGTGATGGAGATGATAATAGTATCCCTATCTTACAGATGATGTAATGGAGAACAGAAAAGGACTTTATAGAGTGTGTGAGAGCATTGACTATGCTAATATTTGGAAAGCTTAGCACAGAGTCTGATACTTATAAATGTTCAATAAAGATTACTATTAATATGAATTTACTCTATTCACCTTGTTTTTACTTTTTAAGCCCTCTCCAATAGTTACTTCAAAATTCACAGTCTCTTTGTTCTGGACCCTGGGACTAGCCAGTTCATTAGATATGTTGTCTGTATGCATACATGCTACTAACTCTTCACACTTCAGAAGAAGAGTAATTGAGCTTCTAATGTTAGTACCGGGAGGTAAAACTCTATATTTTCCCCAGTATATGATTCTGCCTCATTACACTGGGCAGGACTAGCAAGCACACAGAGGTTTTATCCAACACATTACTAATCAGTCATTTTGACTACTCCCAAGGGACACATAGTAGGTGCTTTAACTGGAATGATGCACTTTAGACAGTTGTGCTGAATATGAGTTCCATTATTGGTTGGTTGCCCTAGGAAGAGCAGGATGAGAGGCAATGTGGTGTTGGGAAGGAGCTGAATCTCTGTCAGGTACTAAGAGGGGACAGAGTTGTGTGATCATGGGCAAGCTCCTTCAAGTACTTAAAGTAGAAGTACCTCATAAGGTTATTTTGAGAAAGTAGACAAGAATGGCTATAGAAAGCTCCTAGTACACTGTCTGTCACATAGCAGGTCCTCAATAAACAAAACTGAATTTTGAAGATTACTCCTGCAATTAAGACAACCTACCAATAATGTTTTAGATACTCCAGATAGGATAAATAGCATAATCGTATGCTTGGGAAGCCAGCACAGAGAGGGACTGCAAAGGGATGAACTCAGATCGGGCTGGTGTGTCACTGAGTGCCACACAGAAACAACTGGCGTGAGAAGCCGTAATTCCTCTTGCTTTCACTGAAACAATAAATGCAGAGGCTTTTGGAAATTAGAAATCAGGGCCTGTGTCTAAAGACAACCTCTCTTCTACTTTTCTATGAAAGCTTGGGGCCATGCTGCACTATGACCTTGGTGGAGAGTGTTTTTGAGGGTACCTGCAGAGAGAAGTTCCTTCGGAATGGGAAGGGAAAGGAAGATGTGGTCCCGAAGTGTGGGAACTTGGCTCTGCCTCCTGAAATTGCCTAGTGGTGTTGAGGTTACCTCAAAAGGTAAGCCTGCATGGTACACCCCAAGGGTTTAGAACAAAGGTTTCCAGTCTCAACAATAGTCTTCCCACCTACCACAAAAGGACAGAATTGCCAGACCTAAATGGGCCTCCTGTCAGGTCATCTAATAACATTGTTTTGTTCAACACTGTTTCTTTATAACATAGATTGGATGCCTGGGGAACTTAACTCTTGTTTATATCAATTAGCCCACAGCATAGTTTCATTAAAGTTGTTTCTAGTTAAGTCCCAGAACCTTTCTGTTTGGTAACTATTGCGGACTGAAAACCTCATATGGCTTCCTAATGCCTCCAGGCTTTGTAGACTTGACCCTTAGCCATGATGCGATCAAAGGCCCTCAGACAAGAGTGAGAAGAAGAGGCCCTAAGATTGCCTTCAATCAGAATCCCTGCCGACTTGGTGAGATGAGGAATGAGTAAGATATATAATATTTCTTGCATGTCCAAGTATACAGTGAGATTCATATTTGCTACCTATGTTAATCACATAGTTGTTGAGATCCCTTGTTAAAATCAGAGGGAGATATTTATCACAAAATAAAAGTTGCACTGTTTAGGCTTTTCTCTACCTTCATGAAAAGTTTCACCAGGCCTCTGCTGACATTAGGAATCCACGTGCTTCTGCCTGAAATGAGGGATGTAGAACCCAGTTTGTACCTCTAGCATAGTGGTTGTTGCTAATACATTTGAGCGTGCATCAGAATTTTCTGGAGGATTGTTAAAACAAGGGTTGCTGGGCTGTACTCCCAGAGTTCCTAACCCAGGAAGTCTAATGTTGTCAGAGAATTGTCATTTCTAACTAGTTCCCAGGTGACGTGGTCCCGCTGGTCCAAGTACTCCATTCTGAAAAACACACCCAAAGAAGACAACCTGAGGCTGGGTGGTTTGAATTTCCAGTTAACTTAATTTTAGAGGGAATTTTCTTGTATAGCATAAATGTATATTCTTGTTTTATAACTCTGTTTCCTATACCCATCCTCCACATTCTCCACTAACCACAGTTGTGCAAGCTGGTTCCCAGAAATGTCTATTTTTAATGCTATCTTTTCACATCAGCACTACATAAAATTATGGCACTTTTCTTTTTAACATTTAAAACTTTTTAAATTTGTTTGTTTTTCAAATTTTGGTGTTAAAGGGAACTCTGTATTTGTCTCTTTAGTAGCCATAAATATTATACATTGAACTTGAGAATTCCAGATTTCTGAGCCGGGTAAGAAAACAGATTTATATATATATTTATATCTATAATAATAAAAGCATAATATGCTAATTAGACCAGACATCCGTCTGACGACCTTCCGGATGAAGCTGGGGCTGTGAAGAAAGGAAAGCCTGGGTCCCAGAGGGAAGCCCAGATCCTGGGTGCCAGAGGGAAGCCGGTGCCAGCAGCCAAGGGAAGGAAGGCCTACTCTTGCACAAATTTCGTGCATCGGCCATATATATATATATATTAGAGGCCCGATTTTTTCCTACAATGCCATCATTTTATTTTCTTCAACTACAAGCTGCTCAATTCTCTTTTCTGAGTTGATTTTAAAAAGCTATTTTGTGTGACAAATCGTATCCGATTTTTTTCTTGCCCCCTGTAGATATTCTTTCATGGACTGATGAACAAAACACAAAATCTGTTATAGGAATTAAATCGTGTAGTGGGTGAAAACATGGGCTGTGCTGACAGGTCTACCTCGGTTTGAGTTCCAGCTCTTTCCTTTCATAAATAAGGGATGACCTCAGGCAAGTCAATTTTTCCTCTTCAAACCTTAGCTTTTTCACCAAGTAGCAGCCTTCTCCTTGGGCTGTTGCAAGGGCTGACTTAAATGATATAATAATAAGCATTCTAAATAGAAGTTATTATTGTTTCTTAACGATGATATTGTCCCAAACCTCTTACCCCCTCTTCAACCCCCTAATTTTATAGTTTAAAAATAAAAACCTTGGTGAGAAATTAGAGAAAAAATGTTTATCTGCATATGCTGGATATTAGAGGAAGGTACTATTATTAAATCACATGGTTTTCACTTTTATGATAAAGTAAGTGTATTTGCTTAGTGTTTACTCTTGGTTCAATGGTGTTTACCTAAATTAACATTAGCTAACAGAATTTACACAATTCAAAGAAATATGAGGGCTGGAGACTTTTCCCTAGCCAAAGAGGTCATGTTGGATAACTAGGTTAACATCAATGCTCATGAAACCATTTGAATTACATCTCTTGCTACTAACACAGGCTATTCATGGGATAAGATTACTGGGGAATACATATATAAGAACACAGTAAGCGCATGCCAGCTTTTCTCTTCTAAATGTAGTTTACAACATACTTATCCTCAGGCTTTAGTTCCATGTCATGTGAAACTAAATGTATCTGTTCAGATCGGGTAGAGCAAACAAAAGAAAGTGACTCTGGTTAACTTAAGATAAAACCAGATGTGTGTGTTGGGAGAGGGGAAATGAAATTGATTGACAGAATGTGTTAATTTATTGAAGGCTATAACTAGTAAATATTTAATGCAGCCCCAAACATTTTAATCTTTTTTCCATTAATATTTTACCTAACAGTTTTTCCTGCATATAATCAAGTTAGTATTTTTAATGCTTAATATTTTAATTGGTCTTCAGGTAGGAATTTAAACTTAAGATATGAAATTGTATGTACAAGCTAAAGAAGAAGTGAAAAATATGTAAACCCCTTAGGAAATGGAAAATTATTCTAAAACGCATGCCATAAATTTTATATTAAATGAACACTGAATCATAAGTGTTTCTCCTTTCAGATCTTTAATATTCAACAATTATGTCTCTCTTTAATGTCCTTTGGCATTAAATTTAATTGACCCTGGTTGTGTCAATTAGAAGCACTTTTATTATTTATGGATTTTTTATGAATTGTCTTTATCAGATCTGTAGAGCTTCAGGCTACTTGCTTATTCATCATCTTTATCAAGTCACCATCGTACTGTATTGGGATTTAAAAAATAGTTTCTAATAAAATAAAACATCTACTTAAGCCCTAAATTTTAATGTGAGTGGCAAACATTTTCTGTAAAGAACCAAGTGGTAAAGATTTTAGGCTTTGTATGCCACAGACTGTCTCTGTCACTATTCTCTGTTTTAAACAACTTTTTAAAAATGTATAAACTATTCTTAGCTGAAGGGCTGTACAAAAACTGGTTACAAACTGCATCGAGCCCACAGCCTCAGTTTGCCTGTTACTGTAATACATTATTTCATTGTATAAAACATTATGCATACAAAAAGCCTATAAGATATGTTTGTAAGTTTAAATAGTAATTAAGTTAATTATCATAACTACCATTTAATTAAAGAAGTGGAATGCCAAAACCAGTGCCCTAAAATTGCCTCCTGTGCCATTTCCAGAGTTAATAGCATCTTTGGACCTTATTCCTCATTCATTTATTTTTAGTTTTCCAGGAAAACTTTGAGCTGAATTCCTTTGTTATTTAGCCCACTTGTCAAAAAAGATTTATTATCTTGTGTTCCAAGCATTCTTCTAGAATCCCATGGAGCTTATATCCTAGTGGTGGAGGTAAATAATGCATACATAAGGAAATGACACAAATTTAATACCAGCTAAAGGTGGGAAATGATGGTGGCTTGCAGATTATGATAAGAGTTGGGACCTATATATTTTTAAATAGTGCTGTGGGACTTACTGATGGATTAAAAGTGAGGTGTGTAAGAAAAAGAGAAATCAAGGATGACTAAAATTCTTACCTGAGCTGTTGAGTAGATGGTGATGCCCTTTAAGATAATGAGGATGACTTGGAGAAGGGCAGACTTTATAGCACGACTCAATGTATGTGGGCCATGTTATGTTTCATGCTTATTAGATACACCAATGGAAATTTAAATAAGTACTTAGCTCTTCAAGTCAGGAGCCATAAAGCTGGATGAAATCACCAAGGAAACAAGTAATTAATGAAAGTAAGTAAAGAGGAGTTGAGAATCCATGAGCAAACCCCGATGTACAGAAACAACTGGAGGAAGCTACTGGAAGAGAAGAGGCAGAGGGGGATAGGCACAAAGTGCCAAGTCGTGCCAGGTAAAGCACTAACCAGGGGTGGGTGGGGGATGATCTCAGAAACTTAGAGAAGAAAGGAAAGGGTGGTCAACCAAAATTAAAATAAAAACAGAAACAACCATGAGAGGTTGAGTAAGCTGAATGCATTGGCATTGGCAGAATATTCTTTGTGACCTTCATAATAACCAATGTGGAAGGATGGTAAGGATAAAAACCAAACACTGGGTTGGAAGGAGCTGAGCAGAATGGCAGATGCACCCTTCAAAAAGTTTGCAGCGAAGGAAGCGAAGAAACAAGGTGAGAACTGGAGGAGATGAGTTAAAGGGAACTCTTTTTCCCCCCCAAAAAAATCCAATAACATTAAATGAGGTTATGTATAATTTAGAAACAAAAATACTCCAAGTAATGTCTTAGTAATACCACACTAACTCTGTACTAGTTGTCTAAGGCTGCATAACAAATTACCCCAAAATGGACTGGTTTAAAACAAGCATTTATTATGCTCAAAGATTTTGTAGTTTGGAAATTTGGATAGGGCAGTTAGGAGAGTGTTCTGTACTCTACACCAGGGATTGACAATGGTTTTCTGTAAAGGGTCAAATAGCAAATATTCTACGCTTTGCAGACCCAGTGGTGGCTGTCATGACTGCTCAGCTCTGCCATTATAGCATGAAAACAGCCATAGAGGATACATAAGAGAAAGAGAGTGGTTGTGTTCCAATAAAATCTTACTTACAAAAATAGTTGGTGGGCTGGATTTGGCTCGAAGGTCCTAGTTTGCAGACTCCTGGCCCCAAATGTCTGAGGCCTCCTCTGGAAGACCTAAAGACTGTGACAGCTGGGGCGGAATGCCGTAGCTCCTCAGGCGTCTCTTTTTATTTCAGTGTGAGCACTCCACACAGTCTCAAGCAGGCAGCTCCAGGTCAGTTACACTTTTAACCCCGGGGGCTCCAGCTCCACACTTGAAAGTGAATGTCCTGGGAAACATGCAGAATCTTCATGGCTTTTTAGGCTTGAAGGTCATGCAGTGTCACATCTGCCATATCCTGTTTGTCGATGGGGTCACAAAGGTCTGCCAAGTTCAAGGGGAGGGAACAGAAGGAAAGTTTGCCTCTTCCTGGGAGGAGTGTTAAAGCGTTGATGGGCACACTTAAAAACAGCATCATTTCTAAGAAATAAGCTAAAGGGCTAGAAAGTTTGTGGTTGCTGTTTTTATGTTTGTTTGTTTCCAGAAGAAAAAATTGAGGTTTCATAATGACTCAGATGATTCCAAAATTCTGGTTGATCATGGAGAATTGTGATCACACTATCATTTAAAAATTTTTATTTGGAATGGTACTGAGGAAAAACAAAAGGCTTCTTAACATAATTCAACTATGATGGTGCTTAATTGCATTCAGACTGCCTGTCTTACTAAACAGAGGAAACACGTTATTGACTTCTTTATCTTTTGAACGTATAGATTTAAAATCACTTGGTATTTTGTGTTTTCAGTTTGTCCACTGAACATGAAAATGGATATCTGACTTTTAGAAATACAAGTAAGTTTATTGGGGCATTTGTGGCAGGCTGAATAATGGTCCCAGCGTTGTCTGCATCCTGGAACCAGTGAGTGATGTTTTATATGGCCACAGGAACTTTGCAGATGTGATTAAGGCTCATGAGATGCTGGATTATCTCAGCATCTGGATTAAGTCCCTGGGTTATCCTGATAAGTCTTCAGCATAATCACAGGTTTCCTTAAACAAGGGAGGCAGAGGGAGATTTGACTAGAAGAGGAAGTAGGAGGTGTGATGATGGAGCAACAGGTTGGAGGACTGAAAGGAAGTGATCACAAGCCAAGGATTGCAGGTACACCGCAGAAGCTAGCAAAGCCCAAGAAAAGATTTTCCCCTGAGCCTCTGGGAGGAAATTGGCCTGCCATGCGCCTTGACTTTAGCCTAGAGAAAATGACTTCAGACTTCTGGCCTCTAGAACTGTAGGATAATAAATTTGCATTGTTTTAAGCCACCAACTTGGTGGTAATTTGTTACAGCAGCCATAGGGAACTAATGCAGCCTCCTATAGAAGTTCATGAACATTTGGCTGGCAGTTGTATGTGCATGACCTAAGTTGTGATTTAGAATTTTTCCATAATTATCTGAGGATTAAAATGAAACTGTTAATGAAGTACTTGCTCATACTAGTTGCTCAATAAATATAAGTTAAATAAAATATGTTAAATAGTTGATTAGAAAGTAGAGGACAATTTCTGGGGAAACCAGAAGGTGGAGCTGCAAGAAGGAAAAGGCACAATGAAGCCGGACTTTCCATTGAAAAGGGCCAGGGGGCCCTAACCGGTTTAGCTCAGTGGATAGAGCATCAGCCTGCAGACTGAAGGGTCCCGGGTTCAGTTCCAGTCAAGGGCATGTACCTTGGTTGCGGGCACATCATCCCCAGTAGGGGGTGTGCAGGAGGCAGCTGATCGATGTTTCTAACTCTCTAGCCCTCTCCCTTCCTTTGTATTAAAAAAAAAAAAAATCAATAAAATATATTTTAAAAAAGAAAAGGGCCAGGGGAACTAAGAATGGAATTTCTCTAGGAGACTGATGAACGTATCCACTGGAGGCAGGATGGAGCTGTCCTCTCCTAGCATTAGAGACAAGCCCTCGTTGTGGAGTTGAAGCATCAGTGTAACGTTTATTCCTTCAGTCCTGAGGGTCCACCATGTCCCAAGCATGTGTCGGTAGTGGACTGTCTCTGGTCCCAGTGCACAGAGTGAGACAGGGTTGGCCCAACAAATATACGTGGAAGACAGAACCCTCTTGAGTATCCTCACTAATCAAAAATTGCTTCCATTTTTAAAAATAGGAATATTTTAAATGCCAAACTTCCAACTTTGATGCTTCAGAGATATTTTTACATGGTAGCAAATAAAAAAGATAAAGATTAAAGGGGGAAAACATTCATAATACTTGGGTGTCTTACTGAATCTTGTTTATTTCACATCTGCATCAGCTGTCTCCTAGGAGTAGCAAAGCAGAAGACCCACGACATGGATTTTGGAACAGGAACACATAGGTTTGAATCCTAGATTTGCCATTAAGTAGATTCGTGACTTTGGACAAAAAACCACTTATCCTTCGTGTGCCTCAATTCCCTCACCTGCAAAATAGAGGCTCACAGGTTCTCATAAGAATTTAAAAAGTTAATAATTGTGATAGTGTCAGCTCACAGTAAGGGCTCCATTTTTATTGAGTAAAGGTATTAAAAACGTATTTAAGGTCCTGTAGTTCCTAATAAAGCACTTTCATACTCTGTAAATTACTGAACTTTCTCAGAGGATATTTTACTGCTTGACATTTGCCACGTTCACTTTCCAAGAGTCCGCATGGCGAATTTTAACTTACCATTCTACACTTGCAGACAGAGCTCCTCTGTGAGAGCCGAAGTGAACCCATACGCTGCAAATGAGTGTCAATAATGGCAGCAGTAACGGTTTCACAGTAGTGAGTGAGAAGAAAGCTCATGAATGCGATCGGAAATGAGGCATCCTTCTGACACTCCTCAATCACTTCAAACCCTTTCAGACTGAAGTGAATGCTGAAAGTGAATCGGAGCTACGGCCTTGGGGTGGAGACGCAGGAAATGTCCTGGCTTTGCCAGCTTGTCTGAGTGGCATTCAAATCCTGCCCCCATCCTTACTATCTACATAACAAGCAAGTGCTTTCAACTTTCTTAGTAGAAAAGGGAAGCTTTTGCCACTTTGGCTGAGTCCTAAAATACACACAGAGATGCAACTCAGTAATTGAGCAAACCATACCTATGCTTGTCTAAGCAGCACACAGGTTGGATGTTCAGAAGTCAGAGCACCCAGGGCTCAGAGGCACACATTTGTCTTTTTCTCGGCAGGGAAAGGAAAGCAGTGCTACTGGCAGGAGAGAAAGGAAGTAGGAAAATTCCTTGGCAAGTGGAAAGAGGGAAACGGAGACAGGTAGTTAAACTGCCTCCTAGTAAATCACAGGGTCTTATCTTCCCTAACCAAGGACATTTAGGAACACATGGTTTACACCCTCTCCTCCCCAAACTCAGACTGAGTAGCTTAAATCACCCTAGTCAAGGAGATAGATAACAGAGACCCAGTTAGTACCATTAGTGCCAGCCAAACCCCAGAATGGATGAAGTCAGGAGAATAAATAACAAACAACCAATTAGAGCCAGAAAAATCCAAGATAAAAGTAAAGCAACGAAGCTGACCAAACTCCCCTATATGTTCATATGTTCATTTTGAGGCATCAGCATGTTAAAGAACATACTAGGAAAACTGTTGAACATTCTGTTGAGATCCTCCTTTAAGACCGACCCTAAAATTCCCAGTTTTAGAAAACAGATGAAAGCACTTAAGACAAAGAATGCCGATGCGTGTTCTCTCTTGAGCATGCCTGCACCCCACTCCCTTCCTTCCTCTGGTGTGTATCTTTGCTTTCTTTCTCTTAAGTTCTAAAGGTTCCCAGGAGACTTGCAACAAGGGAAGCAGTGGACAGCAACAGCTCGTCCCAGGCTAGCCTCCTGAACCTGAACAGCTCGTCCCAGGCTAGCCTCCTGAACCTGTCTTTAAAAGGGTCCTCCTTTCGTCTCTGTAACTTCCTTTCCAGAGTCAACTCAGCCTGGCATAGCTCACTTCTGTTACTGCAACTTCCTTTCTTGAGTCTAGGCTGCTCAGCCTAGGTTCCTTCCTGTTGCTGCAATCTTGCCTCTTCTGTCTTTCCAATATAAAGTCAGGAACTCACACATTCCAGACTGTGACAGGGCAGACCCACCTCAGTCCCAGTCCCTTTCTAGTGACACTACCTCAGGTCTGTCTGTGAGCTTTTATTGGCCAAGTTTCCTGTCTTTACTTTTGGTTAGCCCTTTAGAAATTGAGAACACTTAGGCATTTTCCTTTGGCAAATCTGGCACATACTAAAGAGAAAAGAACAGAAATACTTTCCAATCTGTCTAGTGAAAGTGGATGTGTAACATATAAAAAAATGGTGGCTGGGGGCCAAATATATAGTGACGGAAGATGATTTGGCTTTGGGTGGTGGGCACACAATGCAATATACTGATCCTGTATCATAGAAACATAAGGTCATACAGGTATCATAGAAACCTATATGACCTTATTAACCGATGTCAACCCAATAAAGTTAATAAAAAATAATTTTTTTTTAAAGAATAGTGACTAGTCAGACAGCCTTTTCCATTAACAAGGTTCTAGGCACCAATACAAGATTTCATTCCCTGCTGCCCCACCATTGACCCCAAAGTAGGAAATGACTCTGCAAGCAGCATAAGTCATAACCATTCTCTTCATTTCCTGCATGACAGTCCCCCCACTCCCCACAAAAACCCACAGCCACATCAGTCAGTGTCAGGGTCCATGGTTTATTTCACTCCCAAGAAAAGTGATGCCTAAGAGAAAGTTTTTTGTTAGTCTTTGAAATTTTGGCTTCTTCCTAAATGAGACAGATTTTTAGAAAGATTTTCACAATGTCAGGTTAGTCATCTAAACACTGTGGATGACTTACTATAGTACATTTTATTTCATATTTAGTTCATATATTCAGTTATATGGGCTATATGTAAGCTGGTGGTACAAGTAAGTGTAAGGTGAGAATTACTATCCATATTTTATAGATAAGGAAAAAAACAAAGAGAAATGGCACAGAGAAGAATTGATTTGTCTGTGGTTACAGAGCTTGTTAGTAACCAGTCTAGAATAAGAACCTAGGACTTTGTGATTACAAGTCTTTTTAAAAATTTTTTTATTTTTTATTGCTGTAGTTTTTTGCTATGCACCCTTGGTAGTTAACATAATCAAAACCTATTTGGAAGCAGGTACAACAAAATAAACTACTGTTCCTTTAGTCAGGAAAGTTTGATTTGACCTGAATATGAAATTTCCCAAGTCCCACTGTCTCATTTAGTCTATTCTGATTTATAAAAACAAAAAACAAAACAATGCTTTTGCTTTTTAGACTGTTGATTTGTGTCAAGGGAGATAGCTTTGGTAGTTACCAAAAAAAAGAAAGTCATCCAGTTGAATCTGGAACACCTGTAAAATTCAGAAGCAGGCCAGGTAAGTACTTCAAATATGCAAAGAATGAAGGCAGACAGAGTGATTTGGGTTTTTCTTGGCTTTCTCTAGAGGAAGAGGAATCCCTCCAATTTTGGACCCAATATAGATCTTATCTGTAAAGGTCAGAGAGCCATCCTGACTGCCTCTTCCAGCCTGCTTCCTCTCAACAGCATCCCCTTCCCAACACAATTCACTGTCTTCTGCTTTATTTAATTTTTGTCTTATTATATTGAATAAGTAACACTTCCTTCAGTCTTGTTCTAATATCTTGGGACCAAATCACAATGATATAAATTGGTGAGTGACCCTGGATTCAGAGGTCTGGTGGCTCATTTACTAACACTAAAATCAGGGAATAACATTGACATGGCCATTAACCATTAATCTTCTCTATTCTCCAGGTAAGACTAATGACACTCCAGAATAACAGGTAAGTAGGAACTCAAATGAGGAATCTTGGAGAATTTTGGATTCCCAAAGCCATACCACTATCTTCTTCCATTTCTAGTTTCCTTGGGTTTGCTCCAGGAAACGTATGTCCTTGTCAGCATTACAACACCTTCCCTCCCATAAAACTAAGACTTAGGCTGCAGAACATTATTACACTATTTGGAGAAGCATTGCCTAGTAGTTGTTGATTTTTTATTTTGTTTTAAAATCTAGGATGAGTGGTAAGGGGGTGAACGAATGAATAATAATGCCATAAATTTTTCTGTGATTGTAACAGAGTATAAGAAACCTTCTCAGGGGGTTTAAACTCACCATGGAACTTTGTCTAGGATTTCTCAACTCTTTTGAGATACCATCCAAAAATGGTGACTTGAGGAAAAGAACTCAAGAGCTGCTTCCAATCCTGAATGTTCTTCTAGATGGAGCTCTATTCATATTTTGCTAAAAACTGATATTTTAAAAATCTCCCCCCATGATAAGGGTTTTGAAAAATGGTTTTCACTATTCATATTTCATGAGATGGTATAGAAATTGGGGAATAATCATTTTAAATGAGCCAGCGTCTGATGAGCAGAAACACACTCTATTGTGCAATTGGTAGAGTCAGAGAGAGGTGTCATTTCCTAAGAATCAGGCAATAAGAGAAGTTTAGAAAGCAACTGCAGAGTGAAGAGCAGAAAGGTGATGAAGATGGTTCAGGAAGAGAGGGACTCTGGGCTAGAGACAGAGAGGAAGATCTGGACCCGGACTAAAGACATCTAATAACAAAGAAAGGGGCTCCAGAGAAGGGAGGAATAGTTTAGACTTGACCTGTTTGTACCTACCAAGTGTCCCAGGGACTACATTTAACAGAGACATAAAATTGATTTGGGAGCAAAGAACCTGACTTATTAAAGTATGTCCAGCGAAATTATGTAAAAGGTCAGCCTAAAAAGAAATAAATTGTCTTAAATCTTAGTTCTCAATAATGGAGGGAGTTGAAAGCAAACACACGATCTCCTATCTGAGTGGAGTATTGTTAATGTATTGTTAATTTAGTATCATTGCCTTCTTAGAAGTTGTTATAAATTAAGGATCCTATAATGGATTTTTTTTAACCCATGAATGTTGAAGGGTAACCTGTTACAAATCAAGCTCAGTCCTGCCCTTGATAACATTGTGTTTCTGGCTTAATTTTTGTTGGTAGAATGGAATATAACTCACCATCTATTCTTCCTCACAAGATTGGATTAATTCTTTTAAATGATAGCAAGAAACAATGGGGGGAGGGAGGGAAAGGCATGAAAGTAGCCCATCTTATTTCTTCACTCAGTATCTTCCTGCTTGGTAATTTTCTTCCCTGTCATTTTTCAGTGGAAAAATACCTGAATTTTATCTACTGAAATTCAGCTGAACAGAGTAAGTTAAAAAGAATCAATAGGCATGCTAATAATAAGGAAAACATTCAAAGGCAATATAGCATTTGTTTCCAATTACCACTTAATCAAGTCCCAGTTACAAATTAAGTCTTTTATTTCAATTAACAATGTAATGGTGCTTTAGGGAGATAACGAATGTTTTAAAAAGAAACCAAACCTCTGATAAAGCACACCCAATTTTCTCCAAAAAGAAAACCTGATAAAGGCTTTAAGCTATGAGAAAAACCCTGGGATAGATGATTTGTGGATTGTACTTTCCACCACAGTTATGCTATGCAGATGTTGCTTTTGCTGGATAAATTCAGAGAGAGGAAGGGAGAGAGAGACAGAGATAGAAACATTAATGAAGAGAAAGAATCATTAATGGGCTGCCTCCTGCACATCCCCTACTGGGGATGGAGCCCACAACCCAGGCAAGTACCCTAACCAAGAATTCAAACCATGACTTCCTGGTTCATGGGTCAATGCTCAACCACTGAGCAACATTGGCTGGCCATTTAGGGAGTTTTACTAGAATTTTTTTTTTTTGGCTTACATTTCTCAAAAATTGTCATATGATTTTTCTCATAATCTGTCATTTTTGATATTTTTCTAAGTTGTTTGGCTGTCTATCTTGGTCAGTGCTCTGAGGTCATCAAAATCACTTTGGAGCTGAATGAAAAATCAGGAAGAAGACTCAACAGGCCTGCGTTAGGAGAACGTTGTTGTTCTTTGTGCCTATTTTAGAGTTGGAGTTAATCTTCTGAAATGACTGCTGTGTTCAAGGCATCAAGTGTTCTTATTCCCAAACATGCAGTCAGATTAGATGGCAGGGTGCTTTAATAATCACCATTGATTCACTGTCAGATGGATCTGTGTTCTCTGACAACTTTTCAATATTATAGACTTTACCAAGTAAAACAGCATCCTCTTATCCTGTGTACAGGAAAAATACGTGGTGAATAGAGATGACAGCCAGATATCCTGTGGCATGAAAATAAATAGGAATGTTCCCTTTCATGCCTTCTGAGACTTCTGTGCTAAGATGGACTCCTCACCATGTCTGGTTTTCTGATTCTAGTTGATATCTAGGCTTACAAGGCAGCTTTGTGGTGGGGCCCGAGGCATCACTAATTGTTCCATGTGAAGTATAGAGCTCAGCAAACAGGCTCTACAGGAATAAGACTTGGCAGTGCCAAGGTCGTTGGACTGAAAACCACTGTGAGACAAGAGATGCAACCACTTCTAAGACTGGTTTCCTGAGCACAGTTACTTGGTTTCATCCTCAGGAGTGACCTCTGGTCCAGTTCAGAATGAGAGGAATTAGTGGAAAGGGCCAAGACCCATCCCTTTATTGACAGCATTAATCCCTGCAGCCATGTTCCCCAATTCCCTACTGACTTTTTCTGCATAACAAGCAAGTTCCACTCCTCCCTAAGAGAGAACCTATAGTAAATGCATTTTCCTTCATGGAAACTCAGCTCAGATGTAAAAATTTAGGTAATGCTGTTTGAATTTCTTAATTTCATCCTTGTAAGATGTAACTAAAAGTTCATTGAGTATAGGAAAAGAACAGTCAAAGACTTTATTTAACACTAGAGGCCTGGTGCATGAAATTCGTGCATGGGGGAGGGGGGAGGGGAGGCCGGCGGGATGTGTCCCTCAGCCCAGCCTGCACCCTCTCCAATCTGGGACCCCTCAAGGGATGTCCAAATGCCCGTTTAGGCCCGATCCAGGTAGGATCGGGCCTAAACGGGCAGCCGAACATCCCTCTCACAATTCATGACTGCTGGCTCCCAACCGCTTGCCTGCCTGCCTTCCTGATTGCCCCTAACCGCTTCTGCCTGCCAGTCTGATCACCCCCTAACCACCCCCTGACAGCTTGATTGATGCCTAACTGCTCCCCTGTCAGCCTGATTACCCCTAACTGCCCTCCCCTGCAGACCTGGTCACCCCTAACTGCCCTCCCCTGCAGGCCTGGTAACCCCCAACTGCTCTCTCCTGCAGGCCTGGGTCCCCCCCCAACTGCCCTTTCCTGCAGGCCCGGTAGACCCCAACTTCTCTCCTCTGCCAGCCTGATCACCCACAACTGCCCTCCCTTGCAGGCCTGGTCCCTCCCAACTGGCCTCCCGTGCTGGCCATCTTGTGGTGGCCATCTTGTGTCTACATGGGGGCAGCCATCTTTGACCACATGGGGGCAGCCATCTTGTGTGTTGGAGTGATGGTCAGTTTGCATATTACTCTTTCACTAGATAGGATAGAGGCCTGGTGCACAGGTGGGGGCCAGCTGGTTTGCCTTGAAGGGTGTCCCAGATCAGGGTAGGGGTTCCCTTGGGGCGTGGAGTGGCCTGGGTGAGGGGCCTGTGGTGGTTTGAAGGCTGGCCACACCCCCCGGCAACCCAACCAGAGGCCCTGGGATCTGGGATTTATTTATCTTCTACAATTGAAACTTTATAGCCTTGAGTGGAGCCAAACCTCCTCCTCACTCCCTGGCCTCAGCCATTTTTGTTGGGATTTATTTATCTTCTGTAATTGAAACTTTGTAGCGGAGGCCAAGGCAGGCCAGGGCTATGGGAGCTTGGCTTCCTCCATCACCGGGGGCAACTCAAGCCTCCTGCTCTCTCCAGTTCTGTGGCTGCCGCCATTTTTGTTGGGATTTATTTATCTTCTATAATTGAAACTTTGTAGTCTTGAGTGTAGGCCTGGGCCAGCCAGGGCAGCAGGGAAGCTTGGGTCCTCCACTGCCTGGGAAACCCAAGCCTCTTGCTTGCTGCAGCTCTGTGGCCGCAGCCATCTTGGTTGGGTTAATTTGCATACTTGCTCCTGATTGGCTGGTGGGCATGGCTTGTGGGTGTGGTGGAGGTACGGTCATTTTGCATATTGCCCTTTTAATAGATAGGACTAGAGGCCCAGTGCACGGATGCATGCACCAGTGGGGTCCCTCAGCCTGGTCTGTGGGGATCTGGCTGAAATCAGCTCTCCGACATCTTCTGAGGAGTCCTGGATTGTGAGAGGGTGCAGGCCAAGCTGAGGGACCCCACTGGGGCATGATCAGTCTAGGAAGGGACCACAGGAGTGCTCCAGGGCGTGTCTGGACCAGGTCACCCAGTCCCGATTGGCTGGACTCCAGCAGCAAGCTAACCTACCGGTTGGAGTGTCTACCCCCTGGTGATCAGTGCACATCATAGCTACTGGTAGAACAGTCCAACTGTTGCTTAGGCATATATATATATATATTTCTTCAGATGAAGAATAAACAAATTATTTTTTATATATCTACCATGCCCTCCAAATGTGACTGTAAACATCTCTCTTCCACAAATATTTTTCTTATATAACTGGCACTTAACCTTTCCTTAAAAGGTAAAAATGTAATAATATTCTCTTTTCTCCAGTCCAAAGATAACCGTATTTCCCCTGGAGTACAAGTAATTTAGATTTAACATTCTTCTGAAAGAATTTCAAAAATTACAAATGGTTAGGAACTGCTGTACTTTTATTTTTTGGAACATGACAAGCCATCAATCCAAGAAAGAAGAAAGATTGAATGTATCTAGCAAAAAGCATGTTAGAATGACTAGAAGCCTTGATTAACTTCATGACCATAAAGTTTCTCTGAGCACCCATGTCTTGATAGATTAAATGTAAAATAACATCAAACTTGCTGTGTTGTAAGGATAGCATCTGTTTATAAACTAGAAAGTCCATGTTAGATGTTATTATCCACACTGCTTAGTAATTGAGAAATGGTCTTCAGGTGCATGATAATCCTCTTTACAAATGAGTAAACTGATCAACATTTACATTCAGGTTCTAGCTTGCCCATATTTCCTTGGCTCCTTTTCCAAATCAAATATGGCAGCAGTTGTGAAGGAATTAGTCTAACTGCTCAGACACCTGCACTTCTGTTTGGTCACCCTGGTCTCTTTGCCAAGGCCAAGCACTGTGATCATTTATACTCATCAGCATTAACTATTATGTTACTGAGCATCCACAGGTCTGACATCACATGTCCCTCAGAGAGCAGCTCCAAGGTTGGCGCCCTTTCATAAGCCTACCAAGGCAGGAGCACCTTCTAGGCCCTCTTCTGTCAGAGGCTGGAAGGAGAAAACAGGATACCTAGGACGGGAATTGGGGGCTGGGGGGTGGGGGTGCGTTTCAGCCCTGCACTTTTTCTACCCACTGCTTTATCCCACAAATGGATGAAGAATGTGTCACTGCTGCTGTGACCACTCCTCTCTTATACTGGTCCCAGGGCTGATTGGAAACAGTATGCATGGCTTTGCTGGTCACTGAGACACTGACATTCTCCTGTAATTATTTCTAAATGCTGCCCACATCTCTGAGTAGCACACACTGCCCCGGTGACGACCGGACTTCCCAAGTCTCTCTCTAACAATGAAAAAGTACAACCTGGCACAGCAGGAGGCCTCTAGACCTCTCTGGCACCCTTTCCCATTGTAAATAGTGATTTGAATACTTCTCTTAACTGTGTCCCCTTTGGCTTTCAGGGTAATGTAGAAAACCAGGATAATGAAGAAGATATACATTTTTTTCCACTTGAAATGTTTATTTTCCATTCAAGAATAAGTATTGCTCAAGAGCTTACTATGTCCTAGGCATGATTCCAGCTACTAGTGTTTTTTTTTTTTTTGATGTGGGTATTCTGGATATCAGAAAAGATTTTGGCTCAGTTACCTGGAAACAAAGGGGAAAAAAAAAGCGCCACAGATATTTATAGACTTGATGCTTTGTACTGATTATAATAACCTCTTGCCACCAGGGCAAACCACATTCATTACCACATGAGGTCAGAGGGCAGCTTCTCTGGGACATTGAACTCCATTGCCCATGAAATCAGACTTTATGTGAGTTTATTTTTTGAAATGTCCTGGTAGTTTAAAATTTACATGTCACAGAGAATAGAAGGAGACAGGAACTTAAAAACCAGTTTTCCTTGGAAAGTGTAGAACATAGCAGATGTATTCCAAAACAATTTGGGGCAGGGGGGATAGCCATTGTGCTTCTACTAGTCAATGCATCACTTGCTTCTTTCAGGAAACAGCTCAGAAAGCTAGAAGTATGGCAGTAAACAGATTTAATAGGTGTCCTGCCCATCCTCACATTTCCCTCTAATTTTCTTATAGTGTTAGATTTCTGCCAAATTAATACTTAACTCTCTGTGACACATGAGAGGACACTTCCTGAATTCTCAGATGCCACACAAATTCCAAGAATATTGTAAGGTCTCTGAGTTGCTTGGTAAGATTTGTATACAGTTCACATTTAATTAATATATGATTACATGAATATCCAGTGAAATCCAAATTAAATTGGTTTTCTATCCACAAACAACAGGGTTGCAAGTATGACTTAGTACAGTCTGCACACAGGGGGGAAAGAGCTTGCTCACAATGAGTGTGTTTGCCAACCTCACAGTGAGTCATAGATTTTCTTTTTGTTCTAAGACTCAAAACCCCAGTAAAAGAAACAGTTTGGGAAGAGTTGGAAAACAACTGGACTCTCAAGTCCTCAGAGACGACATCATGATCAAAATAAATGTTTAGGTTCTTATAAAGGGGGGGAGGGGGGAGAGAGAGAGAGAGAATGAGAGAGAGAAATGAGAAACAGCAACAAGAAGGAGGGCGTGCACACTCAATGAGTCTCCTTCAGAGGAGCCTCACTTCCTGAATGGCCATGGGAGCACTAATCATGGGGAACAAATACTATGTGATGGCCACTGCACGCTAACCAAGAAATTACAAAAGAGTTCCAAATACTCTCATTTCTTTCTATTTGACCACTCAGGATGTGTCTTCATGACACAAACAATTTCCAGTTATGTTTATCCAATATTTTTTTTTTCCTCCAGAGAATACCATTTTTTAGCTCAACAATTTACACAGTGCTCTCATGTACCCTACTGCATACAATCCTCACCTCATAGTTACCCATAAGTCTGTTTGGGCTGGTGATAAAGTCACCAACAGGCAATGATGCATGTTCCTGATGCAAGAGCACCCAATTTCGTTTTTTAAATATATTTTATTTTTATTTGCATTAATTTTTCAATTACATTCAATACTCTTCTGTACTAGTTTCAGATATGGCCAGAGAACACCCAATTTTCTTATAGGCATTATCAGATGTGTTTAAACTATAGATGATGGTTGTAGAAATTGATTTTATAAGATTTTAATCAGAAGGCACTGCAAAGAATAAGTGTGGACTTACAAATGATGACAAAATATTGTCAAGTGCCCCCTGTTTGCCTCTGCCTGTGCTGGGAACCCTGAGGGCTACAGAGTAGAAGACACGCCCTTCTTTTCCAGTAGCCTATACCAGTGGTTGCTGCATCCGCAGTTTGCCGCTCTGTTGACTAATGAGTTTGCTGACCACTGACCTAGACTCTCGATTCCAATAATTACAGGCTGTTGTTGTTCCTTGTGGTTAAGCCCCTATCCAGTGGTCGGCAAACTCATTAGTCAACAGAGAGGTAAACCGCGGCTTGTGAGCTGCAGTTTGCCTACCACTGGCCTATACTATAGTAGGGGGAAGCCATTTAGCCATCCTAATGGTATCATGGTACTTTTATAAGAATGCTATGCTTTATGTTTTCAAAGTGCTTTCAATGCATTTCCTTATTTTATACATGATCATGTGCTAAACTTTGTGGCACTTACATGCAAATGTTTTAGAGGGGGGAAAATCATTGGAAGAGAGAGAGGGAGGAGGAGAAGTTTGTTCAATTAAAAATATAAAACCACTAAAGGGGAGAGATTAACCAAGGAACTTGTATGCATATATGCATAACCCGTGGACATAGGTAAGAGTATGGTGAAGGACTGAGGTGGAGGAGATCAACTGGGGGGGGGGGACATCTGTAATACTTTTTACAATAAAGACAAATTTTAAAAAATAATCAAGTCAATATATAGTACTTTGAACTATCTATAATAAATGTTTCATTCAGATATTCAAAGGAGATCTCCTCTGTCAAAAAAAAAAAGTGATAAGTAGAACTGACAAATATATCATTCACATTTCATTTCTCAAAAAATTGCTTTGAAAATTTTTTCCCCATTACATGGTTAGTTGCTTGGCAGTCCGGGCGATGGAGTGGCACAATGCCTTAGAGTTCTCAGCATGCCTAAATGAGAAGCCAGAGTTCAAATCAAGCCATTCAAACATTATTTGAATCATTCCAAATGTCCTCAACCAATTTCCTGTGCTGCTGATGTCTTGCATTCAGTGAACAGAGGGGAAAAAAAAAACAAAACAAACAAACCTCAATTGGATCTACATTTTATTTTCAGTTGAATGAGAAAATTTCCTACTGCCTGAAAAGCATCCAAACACTAAAATATACCACAGAATGCATTTCACCAAGAGTTATTAACACTGTGATTTTTTCAATGGCCAGAACTCCACAAGACTGAAAGCAAAGCAGTCTGGAGAACAGGCCTGTAGACAGAGGTATAGGAGTAGGTAGAAAGTGTTAATATCTTTGTGTTGCATGATAATACCTACTAGAATGTCTTCTGCATGAAAGCAAAGCTAAAAAAAAAAAAAAGAGTACCTTGCCTAGTTGATATAGCCAGCCTCTGAGGCCTTTGGCCACCCTAGTACTGACATAGTGGGCATGTGAATGGAGTAGCCATGTTGGCACAGTTGAAAGAATGTGTCCTCCAGGGATGGTTCAAGACTCTTGTTAAATCATGCCTGTTTCTGGTCATTTCAGACACTTTGTCCCAAAAGACCAGCAAAGCTAAGAAAGGAGTTACCAGGAGGAAGTAATCCACAGAGTTGTTGAAGCAAATGTCACATCTTAAACAAATGGTGGGAAAAAGAGTGAAACATCTGTAAGACTTTCAACAACAAAGATAATAAAATATTTTTTTAAAATAACCATCCTCTAAGTAGGTCCCACATGATTCATATAGTACTCAGTGTTTTTCTCTAGGCCATTGTGAACTAAGAATGCTCTTAGTTTTGTCCAAAAGATGGATTTTGAAAGTGAAGCTGGGTTCAATTTATGTGTCCAAAATAGAGCAAATTCTCTTGCCAGAAGCATTTAGAAATATGAACATGGTTTGCCTCTTTCCTAGGGGTCAATTTATTGGCTCTTTATCAAAATATACATGATTACTTCGTAGTCTCAAAAAGGAAGATGGGTAAATCTCACTGTGTTCAAAGTTGAAGAAATATCTCAACTTATTTCTTAAATTGACAGCAAATGTAGCTGAATCTTGCTGACTCTTTTAAAGATACAATACATCCCAATACTGCTATTTTTTTAAATGTCTGGGACAGCTTGTGATATTTCAAGAGGAAAATTGGAAAGATATATTTTGTACCTTTAGGCAAAAGTGAATTATTTCAAACACCAAGTGTTTCAAAATCCGGTTGAGTCAGGAGGCTGAGTTTCGTAGAATTTCTCGTGGGCACTGTATTTGACATAATAAACTTCCTCTCGTGCTTCATTTCTCTACCTCAAATAGCCACACACCCTCCCACCAGCCCTTGAGATAGACCTCAGTGTCGAATGATGGATACTCGTCATATTCACCCAATTCACTTTAAGAACTATGTTTAGTTTCCAAATACTAAAGCAACGTAAGACAGCTCCCTTAGGAAAACAGTAAAAATACAATCAAAACAGTTTAAATTTCAAAGGTCAAATTCATAACGCTACACCGCAGTCTAGCTTTCTCCCCGCAGGCAATGTGGTATTACATACACCATGAAGCACTGCATTCGCACGTTAAGGATTAGTCACAGGCTGTCAGAGCTGGCAAGGACCTTGGAGATTATCCATTTCTATGTCTTTTTTTTTTTTTTAACAGATGAGACAAAGGCTCTCGGGAAGAATGAAGAGGGAAAAAAGACCCAAAGTTAGATACACAAAGTTCTTAAATTTGTTGGTAGACAAGTTGTGACCAGCCTACTTCTTGATAGCTTTATTATGTGCAGTGATTGCTCCCACTTTCTTCACTTGGGTGCCACCTCTCTGCCCTGCCTGCCTTCAACCTTGTGATCTCTCTCAGCAAGCCTACAGGTCAGTGAAGGCTGAAGGTGTTAAGGCAGAACACCTCTCAGGGTAGCTACCATGTTTACTACGGTCTTCTGCAACAACCTCTTTTACATGGTGTGGAGGAGAGCAAGGCCCTATGGTTGCTGGCTGGGCCCAGAACAGGGATGCAAAATGCTAATTGTGTCTTTTCTTTGTTAGTCACTGTGTACAGGTCCCTAAAACCAATGCCTTCTTCCTCTTATGCAGAACGGAGAAGGTCTCCTCTTTGTTTTCTTGTCTCAATCCAAGCACATGATGCCTTGTTTTACCTACTTTATCCTGTGCTAGAATATGGTCTCTCTTTTCTAAAGCTTCCTAAGCTTTCAACCTCTACCCAATTCCCCAACACTCTGTTTCTCTACCTTTTCAACTATAATCTTTCTCAGTGACTAAGGTCATATTTCTTTTGTGACTTTGGGGCAGTTTTTGACAGAAGTTTCTGTAATCTTGGATGAAGATCTGGGGCCCGGGGGTAAGAGACTGGGACTGGGACCTGGGTTAACTGAGACCCTGAGGCTTTCTTCTGTGAACAAGATCAATTCACAAAAGGTATTTTATGCATGCTTTTTCCAGTGCTGCAACTCTGAGCTGCTTTGAAGCTGTGATCTCACCGTGTACACACAAAAAGTTTCTATCAGGCATTTTGTAAGGGGCAAAGAGTGAGATGTAGTGGATAATCAAATCCATAGATTGCATATGTTTTCTTTTCAAAACATAGACTTTGTCATGTGCAAAAGTCAGACTGCTTGGCATTAGTATTTGCTTGGTAAAGGAGCTGCTGCCAGTGGTCAGTGCCATGGTAGATTTATTTAGGAGGCATGGATGAAAGAAAAACCAGTGCTCTGAAGGCACCCTTAACAGGAGGGAATAGCATGGATGAAAGTAGAAGCTCTGGAGGCAAAAAGTCCTGGTACCAAACCTAATGCAGCCACATCTTGCATAATCTTTCACAGATTCAATAAGATGATTATTGACACACACACACATATATAGAAATACATACATATGTACGCATGTATACGTATATAAACACATGGATGATATCTAGTCTATAATAAACAGTCAATAAATGGTAGCAATTATTTTTAGTAATCAAAAATATTTTTAGAGATTCAAGTTAGGATGTGAAAGCCTTTTGGATGCTATTGGTATTGAACATTACTGCACTAAATTTAAAAGTTCTGGAGAAAGAACATACAACAGAGCCTGAAAACCCGTTTCAAACACTGGCCTGTTGCTTCTTAGGTTTGCCATCTTCAGTGCGTCTCAGAGCCTTTACAATTGTTCTGTCCAAGGTGCTCACCCCTTCCTTTTGTCTTGAGTAACTCCTACCCATCTTTCAGGACTCAGACTAGTTCTCACTCCCTTATAACAGAAGAAACTATCCCCAATCCAGGTTCAGATCAGTTACTTGTCTCACAGAAATAGGTACTTTCCCTTTAAAAAAAAATCATTGATCTTAATTATAAGTCTATAATCACCTATAAAATTAGTTGGTAAGTTCTGTGAGAGCAGAGGCATGTTTTTCTTGTTTACCACATGTGTTTTGGGTCCCCAATACCACATGCAGGTTCAATAATTTGCTGGGCAGACTCATTAGACTCAGCATATATATGTACTCACTGTTACTATCATCTGTTAGAGTGAAATGATACCCAGCACAATCAGCAAGGGAAAACCAGGCACCAGTGTCCCTGCTCAGTGAAACACACCTATGCACCTAATTTCCCTAGCAATGCACGGTCACAAGGCATGTGAAATGTCACCAACCAGAGGAACTCATTAGATATCAGTGTCCAAGGGTTTTATTGGGGGCTGGTAACATAGGCTCCCTCTGCCTCGCACATACCTACATCCCAGGGTCCCAGATGGGAAGCAGATGTTCAGCATAAATCACATTGTTTGTGTAAATAGTTGAGGCACAATGAGCTACTCCTATCAATTCTGAGAATGAAGGGAATGTTCCCAAAATTTATGTTCCCAGGTCCCATGACACCAATTCATGAATGGTTTTCAAAATGAAATGGAATTTTTTGACTAGAACCTGGATTCTTTGTCTGCCGGAATCAAAGAATGAATGCACGGACAGAAAGTGGTATAACAAAGGTGGAGATTTATTGAAGAACCAGTACAGACTCCCACATGGGGAGAGGGAAGAGTCCCACAGAATGGACTCCCACATGGGGAGGGAGAGGAGGGTCCCACTGAGTTCCTTTCCCCTATGGCTTACCATGGTATAAAGGCTGCAGATCCTGGTGCCTTGATATCCCCTCTGATTGGTCACTATTCCCTTGGACTGGTTACTATAGTAACTCCTGGGTTCAAAGGTTGAACCTCACAAGGGACATGTGAGGTCCTCCCAACCTCCTTCCTTATTGTTTTCCTATTCCCTTTGGGCTTTCTTCTTCTCCTTCTGGATGAAGGGCTCCCTTCTCTTTACTTGGTAAATATAGACCTTTTGCTGTTCCCAGCTCCCCCATTCTATGGAAATGTACCTGTTGCTGCACTGCAGCCCTGTGTGCTTCCTTCATGGTCCCCTTAATTTCTAAAATATCCAAAATTTCCTAAAACCTGTCTTTTTCACCCCCAAAAATTCCAGTTTCAAAAATATGTGTTTAGTTCAGGAAAATATCATGAGATATCGGCTAACAAATTTAAATACTTTTTTGGTCTTTCTTTGATTACAGAAATTGTATAAATCTCCAAGCTGGAAGGGGGAGAGTGAGTGCATATTTCCATATTTTTTGACCATGGAATACATTTTCCCCCTCGTACCTTTTAAGGGACTCGTGTTCTGTGAAGAGCACGCTGACAAATGTTGTAATTCCAGCCCCATCTCCCAGGCCAGCCACGCCCACTTCAGCATTCTGCTGACAAGACTCAGGGTAGAACAGCTCAAAAGCACACCTTTCAGGTTTTCCAGAACATACTAGAGTTACATTTGTTTAGTCTATTCATTCTCTTACTTTCTTTTCAGCCGCTTGTAATCATGACCTTAACCCCATAACACACATCAGTGAGTTTGAATCACAGATAATGGGAAATTAAAGGGGTTAAGCATATATGTTCACTGATAACAAGACAATATTTATTCAACATCCCACCTTAAATGACCCAGTGTCTGTTTCTTGGCAGGATTTTGCAAAAGTAACTTTGTTTTGCAAAGGTAACTCAGTTGAAACTCATTACCATGTTACTGACCACACAGCACAAACAGTGTAGAACAGAAGTAATTAACCACCGTTCCAGTTGAAAACTTACATTCAATTCCTTTTCTGTTTTCTTTGCAGCTTCTGGGATGGAGGCTACTGAGGTGAAGGCTTGTCAAAGAGGTCATAAATAAAGCCACTGCTTTGGATAATTAATAAATAGCCCTATGATTTTTTTCAGGCCAAAACTATTAATTTTTTAAATAAAATGCTATGTTTATTCATACAGGAACTCATTTAGAAAAATGGCTTTCATATAACAAACATTAAAGGAATACCTTCTTTTTCTCCCCAGGTTTAATTGAACTATTTGAATACAAAGCAAATTAAGTAAAATTGGGGGCAGGTTTCTCTGCAAAGCAGTAGTTCACCAGGTTTAGCTGGATGGATGCTTAATGAAAAAAAAACACATAATTTTTTAATAGGTGGAGCAACTGAGACAATGGTGGGTTGTCAAACAATTCAGACAATATACTTCGTCTCCCCAGCCACTTCTGAAGGTATTAGTAAGTTATCTGGCATGAAGTCTGAACCATGAGCCATATAATTAAGGCTCTGAAGACTGACAAGTATTTTTCCAGTTTCAGAGATAGGTACCAAGACTTTGTATTTGTATAATGAGAATAAAAAAGAACTGTTTCAAAAATAATGTTGGGCTGGAGTCTCTTTTATGAGGTCACTGATCCCATTCATGAGGACTTGACTCTCATGACCTAATCATCTCCCAAAGGTCCCACCTCCTAACCCCATCACGAGGGAAGATTAAGTTTTAACATAGGAATTATGGGGACACACGAGCATTCAGTCTATAGCAGGAATAGCCCACAAACTTGGTGCATCCGAATGACCAGGTGGTATAGTATTTTTAAATGAAGATTGTGGTGCTCCCTCCCAGTCTTAATTACAATTACTGGGAGGGAGACCTGAGAATCTACATTTTTACATGCTCCACATATGATTCTTCAGCACACACACATGGAAAGTAATCGGACCTTTTCAGATGACTACAGAGGGACGAGATCCTGTTCTCAGGGCCAGGTTAGGTGAGTTTTAGCTGGGTTTTAAGGGACGAGTAGGTCTTAAGAGTTAAAACTGGAAGGAAAGGGCGTTGTCGTTGGAACAATGGCGTAGGTGGACATTCAGAGGCAGAAAAACAAATTACGTTTACCAATTGTTGAGAAGACAGGCTTATGGAGACAAGGTATAATGGAGAGGAGTAGGAAGAGAAGAGTGAGAAAGCACACAGGAGTGGGACTGTCCCTGGTTGTCTCGCTGGAAAGCACCCCTTCACCTAATCAAGAAGATACAGGAGACACCCTGTATGTGACCTCGGCAAACAGAGCCAACTTTATAGGATCGAAGTTGGAGAAGATTCTCTATAGGAGGGAGGCGGAGAGAGGAGCGTTTTCTGTAGAGCATGCCCTGCTTCCTTTTAGACTGTCTGTTTACTTACAAATATTCAGCTTTGATCCAAAAAAATTAGGAACAAGCTCTGATGATCTAATTTTGTGCACAGAATTAATAACTGAGCGTTGTTGATGCATCTGCATCCTAGCATCCTCTGACAAAGCAGCACTAATCGGCTGCTGTGCCGAAGATAAGCACTCAGAGACTGTGATGTAGTTATCCTCCCCTTTTATAATTAACTTTGGAATCTGCTGTGCCTTTTAGGGTATACAGTGAAATGGTAGGCCGTGACGGTATGATCATCAGTCTCACTTAACAGCACCCATAGACAGCAGAGCCCCTGTTCTCTTTCATATTCTTTTTTCATTTAAATCTTGGATCCTATCAGACGCTACATTTTCAGGTCTTGCTTTCTGTTGTGTTCTTTTCCCCATCTTAAACTCTGATTGAGGGATGTGTGCAGATGATCAATAGTGACTGCACAGGTTAAACTTTCCATCGACTGCCCTCGTGGGAGGCCAAAGCTCTGTGCGAAGAATCCAGTCCTGGGCCACATGCCCCCTGGGGCTGTCACATGGGAAGGACCCTGTAGCCACACTCGGACGGCTTTTCCCTCTCAGACACTGTTTGTGTCCAATTGTGTCCTACAGCTGCAGTGTCCCCTGCTCCCACCACTGTACAGCCCTCAACTAGTCTGAGACTAGTTGTTTTTGTTCAAATGCCAGCAAGAGCACAGGTCCTGATCTGGGGGTGGAAGAACAGTCCATGGTCATGGGCCCAGAACACAGCTACCTATCTAAGCAATCAGCTGTTAGCTCCTCCTAACCTCCTTGGAAGGGCATGTGGATGTGAGGGTTTGCGCTACCCGCCTTTCCACCACAGGGCAGGAGATATTCTGCACGGGACTCTTTAGACACGGGCGGCCCAGTGTCTGAAAACCGCATACTTAACAAAATTGTTGGCATGTGGTGCTGGGTTTCTAGACACTTGGATCCTGACAGTGATATGTTGGTAAACCTGCTCTTCTAGGGGGAAAATGGTTTATAGTGTTTTCCACTTTCTGTGGTGTAAATATTAACATGGTAGTGATTTCAAGCTTCAACAGTGACTGTGCGTTCATCCTCAAATGACGAGGGCTGGCTTTTGGGAGCTGGACCAGGAGTGACATGGCATCCGGACAACCCCGTAACCGCACGGCCTAAACTCTAATCCATTGTAGAGAAGGGGCATGCATCTGATTTGAACCATGAATCGTGATGTAGGAAATGATTTCAGGCCCCAACTTTGCAGTATCAAATTCAAATCCATCAACAAAACATACAAATCCTCCAGGAGGAGAAGCCTGGATGAAGCTCCAGCAGCAGACCGTGGAGAGCACGAATTGGATTCTGAAGCCTGAATGCAAGAGTGCCTCACAGCTCCGGCGCGCATCCCTGAAATAAAAAAGTGGGATTAAGCGAGTCACCGTGTCTCTGGAGCGACCAGCTCCTTTTCAGCACTCCCAGGGACTCTTAGCCACTCTGAGGGCAATGGGGGGCTCTCCGGCCCGTGGCTGCCAGGAGTGGGATATGCAGATATAACAGCGCCCCTGCTCTCACGCCTGGGCACAGGGCCTCCGTGGCAGCCGGACAACCCAGGCCCCGCACAGCCTGGGGCGCAGGCCAGAGCCCGCATGGCTACGTGCCTTCCCGCTTTCTCGCCACAGCCTCACTTCACATCTCAGAGCCTGTGCTGATGCTAATCGTGCCGTGCATGAAACAGTTGATGAATGATTTGAAATCATTTCAGAAAAGCATGAAGAGCAGCTTGTCATGAGGGTTTAACACCCAACCTGTCACTTGTAAAAATGACTTCAGTCTCCTAACTCTCTCCATATTTTCTCTGCCCAGAAGCCGACAATCAATCTCAGCAACTTCTCCTTGTCTCTCAATGTATTGATATCATTCCTCTTCACCAGGCGAGGAACAATTTCATTTCCACCCTCCTGTCGGCAGGAAGGTCGAGTTTTAAACAGAGCCGGCAAAACCTTTCCCCGCAAAAGTTGCCTCTTCCTGGGTTCCGATGTGCTTTCTCGTTTAGCAAGGCCCCTGCCAAGCAGGCCATTTCTGCCTTTCTTTCCCTGTCCTGAAGAAAGCCTGAAGTGGCTCGAAGGAAACTGACGCTATTTAAGGTCTGGTAGACTGGCATTAGGTGTGTGACTGTGGGCATGTTACTAGACTTGGTTGTATAATATTTCATTGTTGTTGTTTTTTTTCTCTGTAAGACAAGGATGGGTATGAGAAGCATCTAATGCAGTGGGTGGCCTGCAGCGGGCATTCCCGTGATGGCTGTCAACCTCCTTGTTGTTGTTTTATTTATATATTAGTGAGACAGATGTTTTAGGGCAGCTGGACAGCATCTGGGAGTCCCCAAAGCCCATATCCTGCATCCACGGACCTATAAAATGAGCCATCTTGGGCTGGACGTAGAGGGAGCTGTCAAATTTGTTCTGGCCCCCGCAGCTCCCCCAGGAATAGGACCGGGCTGGAAGAGATACTGGCCCGTTCGCAAACATTCTTCTAGCTTGAAATGTGAATGGCTGTGGCTTGCAGGCGAAAACCTGAGTGGCAACTGAAATACCTTGTAGCATGTGAGGGATATATTCTGCTTGTCCCTCCAATAACATCAATAATAGGTAATATACAACACACACACACACACACACACACTTAGTGGTACCAATATTCTGAGTTTTTATCATTCCGCTACCAAAATATCTGCTTCAAAGTACATTAGAGGCTGAAAGATTGTTGGCATGTGGCCGGGTTTCTGGACAGTGATATGTTGGTAAACCTGCTCTTACAGGGGGAAATGTTTACAGTGTTTTCCAATTTCTGTGGTGTAGCTATTAACATGGTAGTGATTTCAAGCTCTCAAACTGACATCCCTACACACAGGACTGGAAAGAGATGAGCACAGGTGGTTCTTGTGGGCCGGCACAGAGCAGCCCTACCCTAGCAGGTTCTGGACTAATTCTGCCACTGCCAAGATGTGTGTTTTGTGAACCTAGCCTTGGGTCTGTTTTTTTCATCTGTACAACAAACAAGTTAAGCCTGACTAAAGAGAATAAACAAAAACGATGTTGTTGACTCCAAGAAACTTGGGAAACGTTGTGTTCAGCGAAATCAATTCCTTATACAGGTTTCCTTATAACAGAACCCCTTTCAGAAACGTTAATATGACTTTAATATGGCAACTCTGTCAGAGGAAGCTATTGTACTTAGCTTTTCCAAACACTTTTTAATGGCAAGTTAGTAACAATAACCAGAACTCTGACTGGATGATTCGGCAGCTCTAAAATTTACAGAAAAAATAAAAGGAAGGCAGGAAGGGAGGGAGAAGGGAAGAAGATGGGGGGAGAGGAAGAAAGAAAGAGGGAGGGAGGGAGGGAGGGAGGGAGGAAGGAAGGAAGGAAGGAAGGAAGGAAGGGAGGGAGGGAGGGAGGGAGAGAGGGAGGAAGGAAGGAAGGAAGGAAGGAAGGAAGGAAGGAAGGAAGGAAGGAAGGAAGGAAGGAAGGAAGGAAGGAAGGAAGGAAGGAAGAGTGAACACAAAAAGTTACCACCCTCTCCCTCACTCCTTCACTCAACTTCCTTCCTTGCGTTTTAAGTGACGGGCTCCGACCTGTGCTGAGTGCTTACTCGGTGCCGCCTGTGAAACGCAGCACCGCGAGGTCTGCTAATTGCAAGCGAACAACCATCCTGAAAACCAGGAATTGCTTTCTACTACCCAGTTTCCAGACCAGGAATCTGAGTCTCACGCAAGGCCACAGCTCGTCGGAAGTGAAGGAGGCAATTAACACGCCAGCAAACAGAGCCTTCCCTAAACAGCCTTCTTAAAAGCAGAACGCGCGGAGCCGCGTGCGGATCCTCCCCCTGCTCCCGGGCGGAGGCGGGGTTTAGCAATAGTGACACCTTGTGGCTCTCTCTGCCGCAGCTAATGGCCGGAGACGAGGGAAAGGGACCCTTCCCCGGGCAAGCCACCCTCCCCGCAGGGCAAGGACCAGCAGCCGCAGGAAGAGAGCTCCGAGAGTGTTTTGGGATCATCATTTTATCATTTCAGAAATAACCTGAGATGAAAAGAGTCTTTTCTCTGCTCTCCAGTTCTTCTCTTTGATCCCTATGATAAACTAAGAAGCAAATAAGTTTGCTTTTACATCTTACCCCACCCATATCCAAAACAAAACAATGCCTTTTTAAATGCCTGGGTGACCCTTGATGTTATTAAAAACACGAAGGGGCCTTAATTTCAGTGGGACTTTCCGATTCTGGGAGGCCCTCTGTGAATCTCTTTCCTGTGTTTTCAGAGAGATTCCGAGATTCCAGGTGCTTCTTAATGAGATGAGAAAAAACACAAAACACAAAACCAACATTTTCTAAAGCAGCCAAAGTGATACGAAATTCTTAGAAGAGAAGAGGGCTGTTGTCAAGTTGCTTGAAGAAATGTCTGGAAGGAAACCTTACAAAGATACGCAGGACGATAGAAAAGCCAGACTGGACAATACAGTGGAGAAAGTGGAAGTAAAACGACGACAACAAAAGACTTTTTAGTAGCCCATGGTCACAAAACCAAGCCCACACGCTGGATCCTCAGCCCTCACAGGGAGCCAACATATTGTAAAAAGATCCATCTGGGGAGTTGAAGAGTGGAGAGTTGAAGATGCATGTGAACTTTGCTGCAGTTTTTCAATGAGGAGGAGAGGGGGGTTTACATTTGGCAGAGGCCCCAGGACTCGGGAGATAAAGACATGGAAAATGAATGACTGTGATTCCCGCTTATGTCACCACTGCAGCCCTCTCAACTCTCAGAGCTTCTGTGATGGCAGAGCCAGGAAAGAGATGGTTGCTGGAGGGTGTCAGGAGAGCCACACAGCAGGCCTTTGTTGGGTGGGAAAGCTCAGATTATTTGTTGACTGGTAATGCTCCTGGGCCTTACCCCTGTGGTCTACAGGGGAGAAGGATGCTATGGGGATCTCAGAGCACATGAAAAGGGGAACGGGACACAGCGAAGTGGAAAGGTTAGACTGGAAAGAATGGGAGTATAAGAAGGAAGGAAATGGATAAGCGTTTGTGAATGAACAACATCAGAGGTAGGACATCAACTAAGCTACTTTCACCAGTGAGTCTTGTTTTCGGCTCCCTGTGTGGAAATCCCTCCTCACCATTCCTGGATGAGTCCAAGAACGCAGGATGTGAGGCAGGGATGATGTCTCTGAGCTGTTGCACCTACTCTATTTTCCTACTAGAATGTTCTTCCGACCCTCATCTCTGTCTCTCTAGCAGCATTTCACATAACTGGTGAGACCTTTCTGATCCACAACCATTCATGTTCCCTCTTCTACATAATGGCTTAGCCAACACTGGGTTCCAGACCTGCATGAGGCACTGGGAAGAGAGAGCATGAAGTCACAACTCAACGTGTCAGGAGCTCACTGGGTGGAGGTGGTGTATGTGGAGGAAAGTACAAAAAGTTCTCTGAATATCCCCCTTTCATAACACATTGCTGCGTATCTCCTGCTGTGCTTACTATTGTTCTTGGAAACAATTGCTTTGTTCCCAAGATAGGTCCCAAAGTACCCAAGGACAGAGACTATTTTTTAATCTTTGCACCTCTTCCTGTGCTATCGAAGGACCATTGAACACAATAGATGCCTATTAAATGGTTATCTGGGTTGTATATCTCATTGAGGGTAGCTGTTGCTTCAATTCCTGAAGCATCACACTCCAGCCTATTGAGATAAAGGTAGTATGTTTTCTGGCTAGCTTCAAGCTAGGGAAGGCCAATGTTTAGCCCGCAAATAGATTTATGAGGAGAGTCAGCTGGGAGAGCGTCACGTGGAAACAGAGGTCAGTGGGTAGGTAACATCAAGTCTCTTTAGGAAGCAACACAACAGAAAGAGAAGTGGGCTGAGCCAGCGGCCAAGGCAGGATCCTGCCTGCCTTCAGCTTGATAGATCATTCCTTTACTTTTCCCCTCCCAAAGCTCACCCTCAGGCCCCATCCTCTGGATGGCTCCTTTAGTAGGATTATTACTCCAGCTGTTATTCCAAGTATGGGTAGATGTCTTCCCAAAAATAACTTGCACGTATCAAATGTGTATTACTGAAAACAAGGCAATGCATGATAACTTAATTAACACATTTTAATATAAGACAGTCCTATTTTAAAACAACGAAAAGTGGGGGGAGGGAGTCTCCATAATTCATCATTAGAAAATAAAGCTCCTTAAGAATAAAACAACAAGCTATCTGTCAGAAGCTGCCATTGCCCCCCTCTTTCATCTGCAGGAATGGGAGGCAACGCCCTGTGGGGAGCAGGTACACAGCCAGAACAGCTTGTTAGGAGACCCTGAGTCACCTCGGAGCGCAATGCTTACCCGTCGGTGTTTCTCTGACCCCTATCTAAAATCTAGTCTCCCAGATTCTCTTTTCTCTAATTAGAGAAAACATGAATTTATAAAAATGTTTTATTACTTTATAAAGGGAATTTCTGGGGTTGAGGGTGGGGAGACAGGAAACAGCAACAATCCCTGACCTCCCTCCATGCCTCCTTGGTGCCTGGAAGAGCTGTGAAGGTCAACCTCATTCTTGGGTCCCTTTACGGAGTCATTCCCCTGAGGAGAGCGAGTCTGCATTAAAGGGGTCTGGAAGCTGTGTGTTCAGTTATCTCAGTTTCTTGAAGCGCTAACTCAAAGTCAGCTCTGCCCTGGCATTGACTTACCCAGGCTGTTTCCTCTGGGACTGACTGAAACTCCATTCTAAGGTGCTCAGAAGCATTGCCTATAGTTGAGAGAATGTTTTAGACCATTTTAAATGGTGTGTAATGATAGTTTCAAACTCTGGTTATATAGTTTTCCCTTTCTATTCAGATGTCACATAATACTATTTCTATGCCTCTTAAACATTATTTTTATAAACCATTATTATAAATTACAAATGTCCACTCTAGAAAAACGTGAATCTTAAAGAATAATAATATATAGTAAAAAAAATAAAACTCACCCAAACATCACACTCTCACAACCTAGAATGCAGAGTTGAAGCTACTAATGTCTCTATAATCCTATTTTGAGGTCTCTTTTCTCTCTCTCTCTCTCCCTCTCTCCCTAGACAAACATACCTAGCTAGACTCTGTCTCTTACCAAGATTTTCTAAAATGCACCTCATTGAAATAGAGGAACACAGGATTGAGCACTGGGAAAGGTTTTGGGGCCCCTTTATTCCCGAGGTCCCCACTGTGAAGCAGGTTTATGGAGAAGCCATGCTAGGGGTAACATCTTAGCCTAGAATACTTGTTTTCCCAGTTTTGCCCATTGCTAGGCACCCAGGACTTTTCTCCCTGGTGACATTCCATATCTGGCCTATCGTTCCTGCTCTGCTCATGCCTATCTAAGTGCCTACTCTATCAATACCACTGAACAAGTCGTCAGGAGACAAAACTCCAATGACTGAACAAAGTGACAGGTGCATAAAGCACCAGACTATCTCAAAGTTTGTCAAAATACCGCCTTGCATATGCAAAGTGCAATCCATTTTCCTTTGCAATGAATCTGTGGAGAAAGAATTTCCTTCTCAAATTGTCAATTTAAGATAAGGAGTAGTGAGACAGAGATCTATAAGCATTTGATTTGGGATGGTTTCTCTGAAGGTTACTTTGGTGAAATTGCCTACTTTACAGCTATGACAGCCCTTTATCAGAGTATGATGAATGCAAATGACAAGCAGTCAGTGGCAGCGAAAAATCTGTGACTGTAGGAAAAGGCAAAATGTGCAGGGATACACGAGAAGAGCAGACTGGGTAACAGAGGAGAGCCTTCTCTTCCAATTAACTATAAAAGTGAGTGTGGTATAATTGGTACCTGAATATGTTCCACCCTTTTTATCAGAGCTCTTCAGGATGTCAAGGAAGGAAAGTAAAAGAATAAGTCCTCCGCTGATAGCATTCCTGTTTTGTTTTATTAGCATAAATGTTTTTACTAACAGCAGCATGGAATAAAGATTCTAGGGAGGGGATATACGAATTAAGTTAAGGCAACAGGTTTATGGGATGCCAGGCTAAGGTTGAATCCAGCTTCTCCATACCCTTGTTGAATGACCTTACCAAGATGACTGGTCTGATCTTATCTGTATAATGGAGATAAAATTGAGTCTTATTTTATAGTGTTGCCATGAAGATAAAATGAAATTGATGTAAGTAAATACATTGCACTTAATTAGTGTGTAATAGGTGTTAGTTCTATTCTAGAGGCTCTTCCAGGAACTGAAGGCAGAAATCTAGCTGATTCAAACTCTGCCCTACCCTCTTCAGGCCAAGGTATTCACCACTGCTTTTTAGGCCAATACTGCATATATGTATGTAGCATGTACACATTTTGGTCCACAACCTTGAGTGTGCAGGAACTATTTTCTTATACCATCTTACAGGGCCGTAGGGAATCTTATCCCAGTTATTACAGCCTCTCCTTCTTTTCTCCCTCCCTTGGTTGTATGGACTCTCAAAGGTTTATAAGGTAGCTGGAAGTGGGCTTGGTGGCTAATGTCCAGTATATCCTGGCTGAATTCTGATGTTTTTTGCTGCTGTGGTCCCTCGAAGTTCTCTGACTTACTTCATCTCCACTCATGTAGGTAACAGAATCTTAGCTAATGCTAGAGACTCAGTGCCAAAGTCCCTTCCTGACATGCCCACTGACTTAGAGTAACGGAGAGCTGCTAGCAGTTTTTCCTGTTAAAAGCTCTCTCCCCTCTCGACTTCCAGAGCTCTAGCAAAAGAGCAGTTGATTAAGGCTTCTCAAATATAAACTGCTTTGGGCATCCTCTGCCTTTTATCCTACTCAAATTATGACTGTAAGGACTCCAAGGAACCACACTTAGCTATGAAACAAGGAGAATGGAAAAGCTTAGAGAGGGAAGGACAAAGTAGCAGTTCAATTAATTATCCTGCCACAGACACAGGATACCATCTGTTTTCTTTAACTCCAGGGTAGTGAAACGAGAAATTTCTTCCTGCTATATCCAACGTTGAAAAAAAACGGCTTTTAGAAATGGAGCATGAGAACTCCACATGAATGCAATTATTTACCCCCTCTGATCCCTGTGCCTTTTGAGTGTGCTCTCCTACCCATGAAGTCCCAGTGCACAAGAACCATCCTCCGCTGGTGTGAGACAGGAACGGGCTAATGATGAAATCACTGAATCTCATTTTCCTGCTATTCATTGACGTTTTTTTATTAATTGTTTTTTCTTACCTCAATTTCCTAATGTACCATCCTTTTGTACTGTGTGCATTTTTGTGAACCAACTCCAATTCTTTAGGGAATAAGCAGAGTTTAAATAATCAAGTCACTAGAAGATGAACCAGCAGTCACCAACCTAGGATCCTAATATAAAAAGATGTTTTCATGGAATCTTAAGGAAAATATTATAAAATTCTCAAAATAAATTTTATAACATGATAAAGCTTATTTTTAAAGAATATTTATCTCCCCTGCTTATCCATACCTCAAATGCTTCTTTTAAGTAAAGGAAAACAGCAAAAGAGATAAAGAAATAATTAAGCACATATCAAAACCTCAAAACATTTGGGTATTTTTAAAACTTCCTCAGTTTTCTCAATTCTCTGTTAGTCTAACAACCCTGAGTGCAGAGCTTATTAACTTATTGATTGAGCTCTTTATGAACAGGGAAAAACCTACAGCAGGATTGGGTTATTGAAATAACACAACCACAATTCTTTTAGGATCTGAAATTGTGAGATTGAACTCAATGAAACTTAATCACAGGGCTCAACCTATGTATTTGGTCAAGACTCCCTGTAATGTAGTCAAGACTTTTGTTCATCAGTAAATAGTATCTCAATAAAATACTATAATTTTATCTTAATGAAATGTGAGCAGTCCTATTAAGTAATTAGGGTAGTATAAAAACTTTCTAATTTGAGTAGGTATTACATGAAACCTTCCATAATTGATCAGATTTAATTCCACAACACTAAAATTTACTATAATTGAATCAGAACATAGACAAGGTGACTGCCTTTTAAGCATTTCAAAACAGTAGTAAATATAAAAGTTTACAACCTTGACTTAGCAAAGCAAACACACACACAACAATAACAAAACTATAACTGAAATTTCAAAGTGTAAAAGAAATATTTCACTTATTCCACTTTATATATTTAAATTTAATCTCTTTCCTATTTAGGTTGCACAGAATTTCAAATACCTTTTAGGTTTTCTTCCTGGCTATGTTTAAGCATTATCCTAAAAAATTACCAGAAAATAAATCTTTTGAAAACTTAATAAACTATGTTTTTCAGAACAAAACAAAGAGGAAAAATGGAACCATTTTCCTGCCAGAGAGCTCACAGGGATATAATAACCCCAGCTTGCTCATATTTCAGACAGATCGCAAATTACTAGGTTGTTGGTGTCACGATGCCTTTGTATTATGATCTCTTCATTTGTAAAACAGAAATGAGGGCATCTACTTTCCTCTGGATGATATGGGTGGAAGTAATGCAATATTGAACCCTATTCTTTCTGGCAAAGAAAGCAAAATTGTCTGCAGTCATTAATCTCTACAGTAGGAACTTCACAAATATCTAGATTACATACATTAGGAATTAATAGAGATTTTTAAAGCTCATTAAAAGCTTCCTGTTGTATATGCCTATGTACGAGACATTATTTTTTAAATTACAGTAGCACGTTCAAAGATGAATTCATTTTCCTTCCTGCGCTCCATCTCATAACCTCTGAGACATAGCGCATTGCTATTTCCCTGAATTGCTTCCCCCGCTCCCTCTAATTGGCCTCTCCAGATAATTCCACAGGATAAAGAAGAAAACAGTCTCTGGGATTAGTAACACCGAACAGGTGCAAAATGTATACTGAAAAGTGAGCTACACCTCCAAGGTGGAAGCTCCAACTATAAATTAAATGAGAGACACATCACCTCATCAGGGCCCATATGTTGGTCAACTAGGGATGCTCTTATCAGAGCAATCTTCGTAAATGTAGCAAGCCTGTTTCACTGCTACCCACAGCGGGAAGCTGATTTCTAGTTTGCATTGTAATAGATTATACAGCTTCAATTTTCAATGGACATGCCCTAACATACTGGGTCTCTCAGGAGACACAGCAGTGGCATTGACAAGGAGGGACAGAGGGCTAAGCAGTATCATGCAATATTTAAAATGTGGGTGTTTTTTTTTTTTTTTTTTCTTGACAGCCAGCAAACTGTGATTACCAAATAGGGTGGTTCACCACTTCCAACTATCAGAAGTAACAGCATCTCCTAGTAGAGGCCTGTGACAAATTGACTAGCCAAATGTCCAGTTTCTGGAAAATGTGTGTGTTCACATATTGATTATAAGATAAAATGTTGAACCTCTTAATAGGTGGGGAAATATTGCTGACTAGCTTTCCTTTTCACAATGGGAAATAGGACAAGAGCGAATGTAGCGTGAAGAAAACAAACCCAGCACAGCACTAAAGGAGATCGTGATAATAATTGCCGATGTTTTATGTTGCCTTGGATAGAAGGCTGTCCAGGTAGTCACTGAACTAAGCCAAAAACTAGTTTTCCCAGGACTGAGTAGTTCTCTGAATATCCCCCAAAAGTCCCAGGCAAACAGGGATGGCTTGGTTAACCTCTTGGAAACTTTTCACTTACCAACAGTGCACACTTTAATCTGATATAGTGTAAACCAGATTGTAACTACCCATGACTGAAAACTCTGTTGGGACAGACACCCTTCTGGTAGAATTTAAAGGACAAAGTAATAATAGATTTTTCAAAATTACCTTTTATTTTGGCAAAATGTTAAAGAATTTCCTCACTCTTTAAAAACATATTTGTACTGAAGTTTGGACACCATGATCTCTGAGATGACTGGGGAAATTTGGCAATAAGATCTCACATCAGATGGAAGGGAAACTGAAAGGGTCTTAGCTTGGGTTTGACTATTCTCAACCTAGATTAAATTGTTGATGTTATCATCTTAGAGTAATTTAAGACCAAATATTACAGACTTGAAAACTGCACTGCATCAGGCTAGGATATTCCAACAGGATTTTCCATCCGGATGAGGCAAGGTCACCCATTATGAGTACTGAGTACCCTGGAGGAAGTAGGAATTGCCATGGTCTAGCACTCTGGAAGTTGGTTGCTCCAAGACAGAGAGAGAAATTGGAGAGGGGAAATGTGAAAACTAAATCACAGACATGTCTAAGACTCTGCAGGAGAGAAGGTAGTAACACCCATGAGAGGAAAGCACACCCTTGGGAGGTGTCCTAAGGGAGGATGTGTTCTGAGTGGGACCAGATTTAGCACTTTCCCAGAATGTTCATCTTCCATAACGCCCCAAATCTTTAGTAAAATCTTGTAAATGCCTGTAGGTTAGTCTCAGCTGGGCTATGAAAAGTTAAGGGAAAGGGCTGCTCACATCCTTGGGATGAAAAACTAGAGCTGTGTTTTGTTTTGTTTTTAATCATTCTCTAAGGAGATTTGTTAGGCATCTTTTCCCCCAATCCCTGCCCTCCTCATGAACTGTAATAGCACAGATAGACTGTATATCTGTTTATGTACCTTATGCATTTGTGTGCTTTATACAACTACCACCCCAAGAATCAGTTTTCATCCCCTGGATGAAACATCACCCCCATTAACAATGCATGCGTTACAGAGAAGGGATAATAGCTTGAAAGACATTGTATTCTCACACTATCCAGAGTGACACTTGGCAGAGTAGAGATCAGAAGGCTGATGAGATCCCGAAAGACAGTCTGGATTTGTAGAGTACATAAATATCTCCAGATAAGAGACTGGACTTCCTATAGTTGAATAGAATGCCAGTTCTAAGTCATCACAATAAGGTGATGAAAGGAAATGTAATTTCATTTTAAAGTTACAAGCTGGAAAGGCCAGGGAACCTTTGGCTTACACATTTAAATAAAAGATATTTTGACAAAACAATGATGAAGAAAGTACTTAAAGCTCTCAGTGAAATGGAACATTATATATACTCAACTGTACTGACAAAGAGGCATGTGTGATGAAATGCAGACATAATACAATAATTGGGATGATTAGTGTCTGTGAAAACAAAGGTGAAAGTTGAAATTCTTAACCAATAGCAATCCTAAAGAGTGTCTCACTGGCCAAACTAGACTGGTGTTATGGTTACCAGAGATAATATAAGAATCAAAATGCACAGCTAAGATTCATGAATTATAAACTCTATCCACCTTCAGTCTTTTGCACCAGAGACTGTGCTATGTTGCCTGTGCTTCAGAAAATGCATGCTGTATAATGTGAAATGGATTTTGGTCAGGGGATCTGAGCTCTGTTTTCAGTATGCTACCCTGGGGTCCTGGTGCTTCACTTGCTGCCCATTAGTCCGGTAACTTGTAAAATACAGGGACTAAAGTAGAATATACCCATCCACTCTTAACATTATTTGAAGATATAAAAGCACATGCTTTGCTTTCCTATGCCCCAAAGCAGTTAATATTTGATGAGCAATTCAACAGTCAGCCATTAAGTATTTACTAAGTATCTCCTACTTTCCATATTATACTGAGTAATGAGACAGGGTTGGATTAATGTAATTCATCCTATTGGATTTCCTTTTCTTACTCACAAATATCTAAAATTTATTGCATACATAATTGAGGGTAAGACTTTAAAGGCAAATAACACATGAAAAAGTAATGCAGTGACTTAAATTTATACTAAGATGTAAATATCAGATCCTTTCCTGAGAGTAGAGTTTGGCAAAGAGAAAGGAAAGCCAGATCAGGCGACTCAGAACCCCTTGACTTGGAGGCAGGACATGTGAATAAGGAAACAATTATCTAGGAAGCCAAGGCTATGGCTGCTGTTGATACCCTTGACTTCAAGAATTTGGTTATTTCCTGAGCACCTCAACAGGCTAGTATGACAATGACTTTGATTTGAGCTTCATTATATTACACATTAGAGGCCTGGTGCACGAAATTTGTGCATGGGCTAGAGAGTCCCTCAGCCTGGCCTGCATGCTCTTGCAATCCAGGACCGCTGGCTCCTAACCACTCACCTGCCTGCCTGCCTGATTGCCCCTAACCCCTCTGCCTGCCTGCCTGATTGCCCCTAACCACCTCTGCCTGCCTGCCTGCCTGATCGCCCCTAACCACCTCTGCCTGCCTGCCTGATTGCCCCTAATCACCTCTGCCTGCCTGCCAGATTGCCCCTAAATGCCCTCCCTGCTGGCCTGATCACCCCTAACCACCTCTGCCTCAGCCCCTGCCACTGTGGAGGACTGGACGATGGAAGGTGTCTGCTTGACCTGGTCTAATTAGCATATTACACTTTTATTAGTATAGATACTTAGGTAAAAACTTGAGGCCCAGTGCATGACATTCGTGCACTGGAGACGGGGGGGGGGGGGGGGGGGGCGGTGTCCCTCAGCCTGGCCTGCCCCTCTCGGGGATGTCTGAAAAGGGATCCTTAGTGCTGCCACGAAGGCAGAAGAGGCTCCCACCACCGAAGCTGCGCTTGCCAGCTGTGAGCCTGGCTTCTGGCTGAGTGGAGTTCCCCCTGTGGGAGCGCACTGACCACCAGGGGGCAGCTCCTGCATTGAGCCTCTGTCCCCTGGTAGTCAGTGCGCATCATAGCGACAGATCATTCCTCTGTTCCACCGATTTTGCATATTAGCCTTTTATTATATAGGATAGACACAAAACATTACACATTGTTCTAGTATGGAGGGAGAAATGATAGCATTTCGCCTCGATTGCTTAAAGCATGAAGCACTTAGTCTATGATTGACATGACCTTCAATAAAATGGAATATATCCAAATTGATGAAGTTTATGATATTCTTCCCCATGTTATATCACTTCAAGCTTTTTTTTTTATTATTCTTATATAACGTTAGTGAAAATTGTGTAGTTAGAGTAGGAGGAAGGAGTTTGCATTTGAAACTAAAAGTACCAAATAACTAGAGTAATCATTTTTGACTTGGAGTCTTTTTATTGGTAAGGACACTACTGACCAACCTGGAGCTTAAAAAACAAACAAACCCAAAAAACATTGATTTATTTTGTTATAATAGAAAGCAGCAAAAATGTACTAACCCAGATTTGTATAACTCCAAAATGTACCTATGAGGAAAATAACTTATTTCTTTCTATGCAATGAAATCTGCAGACCACCATTATGCCCCATCTTTTATAATTTGCTCCCACTGTGCGCTGTGACCTCCAGCCACACTCCAGAAATGCTTGCTGGTTCCTCAGTGCATGGTCTGTGTTCCCTTATCACTTCATACTACCATTAGACACAATAGTTTCTGCTTCCCCCATGAACCGTGAACGCCCCAAGGGCAGGGACCAGGATTACTCATCTTAGTCTTCCCCACTACCTGGCAGTGCATCTGCATAGTATATACATTCAATTAGTGTTAATTGGATGAAAGTAAACTACTTTTATTTTCAGTGGCCTTCTAATTATGTAAAACAGCATAGCTATAATGGATACCAGAATCCTAAATGTAACATAACAGTGCATCTCTGTTAGAAATAGAAATCTTTTAGAAATTAAAAAAAAGGAATTTTAGACAAATGCATATTTTCTAATTTATATAAGCACAAGATGTCCTTCCATGACTCTTACGTTTTTCATGCCTTCTTCTATGTGAATTTATATGAAAATGGAGCTTCCTATTACTCTTTATTTGTCCTGTTTGGTTTTAATTAGCATTGTTAACTTAGAACAAAACATGCAAAATTAGGAAATAGCTGGATGGTGACTTTTTATCCCCATTTGAAATCTTGTAAATACAGCCACTTGGTGTCTAAATATTTATTTTCAAAATGTCAACAGAGGGGAGAAAGTGTAAATAGAAATGCTAGTGATTTTAATGAGAACTAGCTCTGAAATCTAAGGGTAACTTGGTCTCAAATATTACAAATAAATACTTACTGTTCTGGACCGATTCTTATCTGCACCCAACATCAAATACAGGGCTATGACAAATGTTCTTATGATATTTTTCTGAACAATGGCTAAAAAGACAAGTACAATGAAGGACAAATATTAACTCTATCATCTCCCCTTCACTTGCCCAGTTTTATATAACTTGTTATCTACTGTAGTGTCCCTGGAGATGTTTCACATGCTATCAGACACTGAGAACTAGGATATACTTTGAAGAATCTATAATAATAAAAGTGTTAGACCAGACGTCCTTCTGGATGAAGCCAGGGCTGCGAGGGAAGCCTGGGTCCTGGGTGCCAGAGGGAAGCCGGTGCCAGCAGCCAGGGGAAGGAAGGCCTACTCTTGCACAAATTTCATGCATCAGGCCTCTAGTTGTTAATAATGTAGCTAAATTGTTAGGCAAGAAGACAACAAGCTCAAGGTGGCAGGTCATTTCACAGATCTCAAAAAAGTCATACTGAGGTGAAGGACCTGTTACATTATTTTGGAATCTCTTGATAATTACAGTATATAAAGACTCAATCAGTTTCTGAATGTTAATGTATTCATGGATTTTAATAAAGTTGTAACCTGCTTTGTTTCCAATGTGTTTGTAACTTACAATTCTGTTTCCACAAATACTTGAAGTGGTTCATAATGAAAATACGTACGCGTGACAGTTAACTATCCAGTCAGTGCACTGAGGAAAGGAATGATGTGGTCTTCCAGAGGACATGTGGCAATGTCTGCAGGCATTTTTGGTGGTGGCAGTTGGGGCTGGGGAAGCTGGGTCGGGATTGCTGCTGGTATGCAGTGGATAGAGACCAGGATGCTGCTGAATGTGCTTCCGTGCACCAGACCTGCCTACAGAGAATTACCTGACCCCAAATGTCAGTGGTGCCAAGATTGAGGAACCATGATGTAGAAAAAGGAACAATCATTCAACCAGAAACCAGGTGTGATTGATATAATGAAACATGGAGTTATCTTCAGGCTTCAAGTCACAATCAGCAGAACATTGCAATGATAATTTTGCAAAGAAAACTGATGAGAAATGAGGAAAAGGGAAGAAAATAAAAACTATATCAAGTCTCCTTTTCAGAAAAGCAATATCAGTGCTGGTGAAATGTTTACATTGATGACCAAGTACAATTTAAATTCTGTGTTCTTAACAGTTAGGAATAACTACATTTAAAATGCTTATAACACATTTCCCAAGGCATTTGCTTAAAAAGGTACTGTGCTCATGAATAAGGTGGTAAGAGTAAAAAACGTTTGTTACAAAAAGGTAGAAACAGCTAAGTATATTTTAGAATTATCAATATTCTATCAGTATTAAGAAGCAACTATAATTGAAAAATAAAATTTAAAAAAGAAGCAGTTTAAAAAGGAGGATTTGTGTTAGCATGGTTAAATTTCTAAAAATCTTTTATTGAGTTATAAAAGCATGTTGCAGCATGGTACATGCAAATCAATAACATTTATAAATCTCAAAATCTCAAAGCAACACTATTTTCCAGGGATACATTTATGTCTGTATATTAATATTTTAAATAGTCTGGTGCAAAGAGTCACCAAACTATGCCTTTCCTGGTTTAGTAAGGTCTGAAAACTAAGTATTTTTACAATTTTAAATGGTTGAAAAAATCTGAGGAAAAAAATATTTAAAAAAACATGAAAATTATATAAAATTCAAAATTCATTGTGCATAAAGTTTTATTAGACTACTAGAGGCCCGGTGCACATCATTCATGCACTGGAGGCGGGTGGGGGGAGGCCTCAGCCCAGCCTGTGCCCTCTTGCAGTCCGGACCCCCTTGGGGGAGGGGAGGGAGGATGTCTGCCAAGGGGTTCTTAGTGCTGTTATGGAAGCCGGAGAGGCTCCTGCCACCACCATTGTGCTCGCCAGCCGTGAGCCTGGCTTTTGGCTGAGCGGCACTCCCCCTGTGGGAGCACACTGACCACCAGGGGGCAGCTCCTGCACTGAGTGTCTGCCCCTGGCGGTCAGTGCACTTCATAGGACTGGTCATTTGCTGTTCAGTCAATTTGCATATTGGGATTTTATTATATAGGATAGTCACAATCACATGATTGTTTTGTTAGCAGCAAAATTTAATTATGCTTTACACTTAAATGTAGTCTGATGCTTTCAGGTTACTATAGCAGAGTTGAGTAGTGTAGAGAGTACATATGAGGCCAAGGATTCCATTAAGTAGGTTAATCTGTATTTAATTAATGGTAAATATAAGCTAAAAATATTTATAATCTGGCCCTTTTGAAGGAAAATTTTGTAGCCCCAAGGGATAAACCCAAACCAAGTATAGTGGTCATTCATGTGCTCGTTTTAAAAAAGAATATTTTCTTGTGTTGGTTAGGTTTCTGAAACAAATCAGTTTTTAAAAGGAGAGAGAATTTGTAAGCCCAAGTAAACTGAAAATGTCTCAGTTCCAGGTGGCTTCACCCATGGCTTCACTCCGTTTCCATCGACATCTGGATCCATTCTTGGCTCCACTTCCTCTGGGCTGTTTCCACTCTCAGGCACACATTTTCCACAAGAGATTACCAGCAGCTCCTGGAGTTTTGGTTTCCCTATGTTACTCCAGAGAAAGAAGCCAGTTTCTTTATCCCAGTAATCCTACCGATCATGTCCCAATTCAGGGGAAGAGGTAGGCAGTGGGAGCAGACAAATTGGTGGAAGGAGCTTTTTTTTTTATTGAATTTATTGGGGGTAACATTGGTTAACAAAACAACATATAGGTTTCAGGGGTACAATTCCATAATCCACCATCTGTCTGTTGCATCGTGTGTTCACCACCCAAGTCGAGTCTCCTTCCATCATCATTTATCCCCCCTTTACCCTCTTCAACTTCCCCCACCCCCTCTTTCCCTCTGGTAATCACCAGACTGTTGTTGGCTTAATCCCTTCACCTTTTTCACCCAGCCCTGCAGCTCCCCTCCCCTCTGAGAGCTGTGAGTCTGTGTTCTATGAGTCTGTTTCTGTTTCGTTTGTTAGTTTATTTTGTTCGTTAGATTCCACATCTGAGTGAAATCCTAGCTGCTGCAGGTGCTGGCACAACAATAAACAAGTCAGCTCTGCAGTGACAGCCACCACCTCGCCTTGTCTGTGGCAGGCACTGGACTCTCACACGTTTGCTTTTTCTTGAAATAACACATCCCGTTTCCATATTTCTCTCTTGTAACTTCTGCTAACAACAAATACCTGATTTTAACTGAGTGTAGACAAACCCTAATGCAGTAGAAGATTAAACAATATTCTCTAAATTCTGATAAAACTAGGGTCAGCACTTTGGATCAACTTCCAGCCGGCCTGATGCCTTCTTTTTGTGTGTTTTTGTTTGTTTGTTGCTCAAGGAGAGCAGATGTGTACCAATAAGCAGACAAAATATGCATGATTGTTTTTAAAGTGTCAACTTTTTTTAAAAAAAGAAAAGAAACCTGACTTTTACCTTTTTGCTTCCTCTCTTTCCTCCAGGAACTGTTGTTTTCTACTGGGCATGGTGTTGGCCACAATCTCAGTTAGAATTGGTTTGAGTTCTATTCCCACAGCATTTAACTCTAGGCCAGTATGTGACTGAGCATCTTTCACTTTAATTGATCTAATTTGCACACATAATTCTGATGGAATTATTCATTGCAAAGTGCACCTTTGGGCCTTTCAGAATTCTGCCTTTTTTTTTTTCTTTTTCTTTCTGTGAATCCATTGCATTAATTTACCTGCAAATCCCCCCTCTCTCTGGAGGCTTCTCTTCGTTATGTACATACTTTTGTACAGATTTTCCATCACAAACTGTTCTGAAAACAGTGTTTCAGATTTGGACATAGGCTTTAGACGTTTCACAGTTGCAGTTTTAATTATCTTTTTTTTTTCTGCTACATTAGAGATATTTGTCATATATCTGCTTCATTACTAGCATGATTGTTGTAATAAACACTAAAATGTTGAAACAGGATTCTAGCCCTAATTTTCCTTACTAACACAATTTTATCTTTAGTTTGAAGGTACATTAGTAATAAAGCTATATGTTTTTCATGATAATTTTGCCCTGGTTTATTCTGCCATAGAGTACCAACTGAAAATTGTGAGTATAGAAAAGAGTTGTGATGCAACACAATTTCATTATTTGAAGTCTTTGTGACAATATCTTGTCACTAATAGCTGTTTCTCTGATGCTTGAATTGTGACTTTATAGCAGCCTTGTAACTAGGCTAAAGTCCGTGGAGACCAGTGAATACATTCAACCTGTTAATCGATATAGCTCACTTTACTATGGAGTCATTCTTTAATGATTTGTTCCCATGTTTCTATCCCTCATAAGACTGTGTACTCGCAGAGGACAGGGATTTTCCTGAAATACAATAGATACTTGATAAGTATTTGAGGAGAGAGGGAAAGGGGCATGTAGCACATGTGCACATATATAACTGTGGATACAAGACTTACAAAACAGCGGAGGAGTAATCATAATGCAGCTACTGCAGCTGGACTTCCATTCACAAGCTTATACATATGAGAAGAAAAGGCCAGTCTTTGGTATAGCACATCGCAGCTGCCCTGCTGAGTCTGGTGCTCAGTCTTGTCGGGAGAGTACACTTCCTCAGGGAAGCAGAAGTGTGTATGTGTGTGTGTGTATGGGGTATAACTTGTTGCTTTTAACTGGTACCAGCTGTGTAATATCAGTCCTACCCATACCTCCAGCTACTTTTTGGACCTTTGATATTTATTTTAACTCCGTTTCTCCTGGCTGGTGAGGAAGGTAACTTCCTCCCTTCTTTCCTTCCTGAAGTCCTGAATTCCTGACTTCGTGTCTCCCTCATTCCTCTTTTTTCCCTTTCCTTCCTGCTTTATTTCTGCAGAGATTAAAGGTCTTGAAAAAGGCTCAGGGTATATATTTCAACCTTATATGTTAAATATATTAACTACGTGTTCAAAAAATGAAAACTTTGTTTCGTTTACAGAATTACCATGATTTTATATACAACTTATCAGACTTGAATACTTATGGTCGATTAATTTTAGTAATTTCTGATCTGAAGAAAACAGATGAGACACCAGTTATACTTAGTAAAATGGACCTGGACTGAATAAATAGGAAATCGTGTAAATTGGTAAATTGTCCTCATCCTGCCTTCTGCATATTGGATTATATCTTGAAATATTTAATATTCTGGCTGACAATGTGGTGTGAGTCATATAGGCCGAATTGAATATGGATGAGTTTTATTAAAGAGCTGAATGACTTGCAGCAAATAAACAGCATCATAAGTGTTGGGGCTTATTCCTGGGACAGATGTAATCATCAGGAAGGAAGAAAGCCCACGTGTGTATTAAGAAGGAGGTGGTTTGACGCATTGCTGGGTTGTGGCCGTATTTAATTTACTTGAGGATAAGACGTCACACTCTAAAATCAGAACACATAGCTAAAAGAAAATTCTCACGACCCTAACCTTTACTAGTTGGAACATGACCTGCACGTTAAAATGCATTATCTTCCTGTCTGTCATAAAGAAAGCGCAGGATGATTCTTGCCCAGTGGAGCTGTGCATTTAATTCTCTGTAACACAGGGAGCCACCCGAGGATGTGGAAAGTCCGGGATGGAAATGGAAGCTACGTACTCTGATGGCATCACTCCTGAATCATTTATCACTGCCAGCACTCCACAAAACTGCCGGGACCAGATCCTGTTGCTACGTTATTACATTCTGAACCTGCTACCTTATTTCGAACATGTAATAAAAGTGAAGCAGTATCAGTAACTTTCATATCAGTTTTCCTCTCCGTTGGTGAATGGTTATCTTTAATGTTTACTATGTAGAACGATGATTGTAACAAGCCGGAGGCTCTCATCTGGCTGCTCTACTCTTCTTATCACCCACATATCTTCCTGCCCTTCAGCCCTGCTCCTGCACCCCGGGATCTCAAAATATCAGAAACGTGTTTTTACTTTCTCATTTGTTAGCTTCTCACCACACATCTGACTGCCTCTACCACCCCCTCCAGAAATCTAACCGGAGTCTAGTTCCACCTTGACTATCAGATAACTACTACCACCTAGAGCTGATGGGAATTAGAGGGACAGTGGTCATATTCCAATAGGTTAACATCTGGATGAATGATTTAGATAGTGTTATCTCAGATGATGATGCTAATCCTAACCAAACCTGTCCTGAAAAGTTAGTTTTGTGAAACTGTTTTCTCATCTTCTCTTGTCTTCTATTTTTTTTTTTTAATCTATAAAACTGAGAATTTTTTATAGGAAAAGAAATGTTTAGGTCCCATCTCCCTCTAGCCTCAAATTGTTTCCCCAAATTTCATGTTCTTTACTCTTTTGGCTTTAAATTGTGCAGGTGATTTGAGAACGTTCAAAATTTTAAAATATGCAAAAAAGGATTCTATCTCCAATCACCAGAACCTGGTGGAGTAGCGACTGCTGCCTATAATTTGGTGATATAAGCTGTCTATTTAATTCATTAATTCTGACACAATATCCTCTATGTGAGAGAATGTGTTCTTTTTGATGAAGGTGTTATCTAGTGGCATGCCAGGGTCTGTGAGCTGTATATTGGGCACCAGCCTAATTTATTTCTTTGGGAACTGACAATAATTTAGAGATAAGATTCTTCTGCATCTGTTGCGCATTTTAAACACATACTAATTGAACCTGGTAGTTACTAAGCATCACGGAAATATTGACTGTGCTTAACTCCTTATGGGAATGCTGGGGGCAGTGAGCTGAGGATAAACCCTTAAATCTGAGAGACAGAGAAGTAATTACCTGCTCGCCTCAAAAGTATATGGAATAAATATGTGTGGAGTTATGCTACTGTCTCAAAGTAATTTTGTTTTTTGATTGACAGGTATATGATGAAGAAAGAATTAAAATCCAAAGGGGAACAGAAGAAAAATAGGTAGCATATGCTATTTCCCCAGGCACACTAGATTGTGTTGGAAGGAAAATGGGTCAGACTGTCAGTAACAATCTGAGGAAGTGGTCTTCTCCCATAGGCTCAATACTATTAGGTAATATGTGCTGATTTAGCTAATGATGATTGAGGATGTCAGCAGCGACCTATTAACTGTTTATTTCCTGCCAGGCACTACTAATTCATGTCATCTTGAAAATAACTCTATTGGTAAGTTAGTACTCATCATTGTTTGTTTGTTTTTTAAACATCTCTATTTAACCAAGGCAGAAATTGGGATATATATAGAATTGATCCAGGCCACTGGGAACTAGTATTTGAAAGAGTCATTCTACTTGTAAGCCCATATTATTTAATGCTTTTATATACTGTCTCTGTAGAAAAAAATTGAGAGTAACAAAAACAAAACAAGCAAAAGACTTTTAACTATGTGAGCAAAGCACTTACACTGTTTTTTCTAATTGAAAATGGTACTTTTGAGCTTCATCAATCACTTCATTTTTTTAAAATGTTTATAGCAGCTTTATTTTGTCATCACGCCATTTTAATAGTATTCAGCTGTTTCCAAAATCCAGATCTAATTTAACACCATTAAGCATAATCCGGAAGAAATTTTATAACTGAGAGAGGAAGAAGGAGAAGTTCCAAAGGTGTTTTAAGCATCTTTAGAGACAAATATGCCAGGCTGATTGTTTTAAAAATTGGTCAGATTGTTTTATCGATATCAACATGACTTGTAGAGAAATCACATATATAAACAAACACCAAGAAAAAAAGTACATGATATATTTAAAAGTAAATTCTAAATGCACTACAAATTTAAGTGTGGAAATTAAAAGCTAAAATAAGAAAATATAGGTAAAAGCTTGTAGAATAAAATAGTCGAGGAGCGACTAAAATGTGACTCATGCCATTAGTGGAATACAAAGCAGCAATAAAAAATCATTAATTAACTTCAATATAGCAGCAGGAACAGATCTCAATAATTTAATGTTATTTTGAAAAGCAATAAACAGTATAAAATTTATTGAACCAGGTCAGTTATGTAAACCGCACCCACATCATAACACTATATACTTGTCAAAGGCCATTCATTAAGTAAATAAAAGTGGATGCCAAAGAGGAAGTAAGAAATGGCCCGAGTATGGGGAATTAAAGGAGAAGAAAATACTAATAAAAAATAAAACAGAAATGGGGACTTTGCAATAGAGTGAGAATTTGATCAGATCAATTCTGTGCCCCCGTGATTTTTAAACGTTACATTTTTATAACAAACGATCCTAGAGAAGGGCCTCCAATAAGCCTAGTACATTTGCAAGACTTTGTAAAGAAAGTTTCCAGCAGAGTTTTACAGTTATAGAGATTCTGGTTTGAGAAAGGAGGTTCCAGGGAGGAACACATCACGGTCGAGGCAGGGACAGGAGAAGGACGGGTGAAAATTGTACAGGGCTTCATCTGGCAGAAATTTAATGAAAGTTTGACAGGGTGTGACAATAGATGAAAGCATAAGGCAGAGTTCCTTGCAGTCTGTCACTGGGGTTTTTATTTTGATCTTTCCATTGTTTTGGAGGCTTTTGGGAGCTCCTATGGACAAGTAAACAGAATCTGAAAACAATGAGACCCCGGAAAGGGCATTGGTGAACACTCCTGCCCCATTCATTTCACTCTCCTTCAGAAACCACAGCTCCTCAGTTCTGTGACACTTTCTTGGCCCAAGACACTATAATAAGAGAAAGCTTCCAAGAGTCTTGGTTATTCTCCCCTTGGAATCCAAACCAAACAAAGAAAAAGAACAAACCAAACCTGTGTTGGTGTTGCAGGAAACAATAGCAGCTATTCGACCCCCATCGGGAGAAATTATTAAGGGGCAGGAATGGGAAACAGACCCTCCATGGTTCTCTATTTTATCATCTCAGAGGCCCCTACTATAGCTCCTAAAATCACTAACACCCTTTCTTTAAATTAAAACCTTCCCCCATTGGACAAGTATTCTGTTATTTTGTTTTGTTTTGTTTTAAGGTACTGTTAGTCACTGTTGAAGAAATGTAAATTATCAGGGAAAATTATGAAGGGTAATTTGATGGTTCATATTGTATTAAAATGTCAATATTTTTTTAACTCAATAATTTAACACTTAGGAATTTGCTAATTCTAATTTCTAAAGGAATAATTAAATAAGCACCAAAACATGTGCATAAAAATGTTCATCGTAATGCGATTGTAAAAGTGAAAAACGAAAACTAATTAAATGAGTAAGAACAAAGAATTAAAGGTTTTAGCCACCTGTTGTTTTTTTTGATGGACTGCTTATTAAGTTATAAACTTCTAAAATATTTAATAACATGGGAGAAACATTCTAAATATATTGCTTTGTGGAAAAGCAGGTTATAAATATATAACAAAATTGAGGGAAAAATACTTAAGTGTTAACTGTTTATTTTTTGAGTGTGAGACTACACGCTAAATAATTTCTTGTTTCTTTCTTTTCCAAATTTTCTTAAGTGATCATTTGCTGCTTTTAAAAAACAAAATAAGTCATACAGCTTATTTAAAATTATAGAACTGTACTGAATAAATAAGTGAAATATTGTTGAGACTGGTAATTTAAATAATTCATAATCCTTTTTACTTGTTAAAACATATGTTTGAATTTCTCTAGGCAATCTTTCAGAATGGAAAATTTAGATATACATTCAGCATGTTATAGAAATTATCCAGGAATATTCGAGGTACATATGCTACCCAGATATAGAGGATTTCATTTAAAGGAAATGGCCAAGTTAAACATGAATTTCACATCCTCAAAGAATCACAGAAAATGGAAAAGGCAACCAAAGCTATGTTTCTGCAAAGCATAGTCAAGTACCTTTTTCAAAAGGGTATTTATTGCTCTGCTGGTGTGGCTCAGATGGAGGTTTCTCTCTCACTGATTTTTCTATCGCTCTATCCCTCTCCCTTCCTCTCTCTAGAACCAATAAAAATATGTATTTTTAAAAGAGGCATTTATTCTAGTTTATACACCAAGCCTCAGAATGGAATCATATTCTAATTCACTGCTCACAATACCCAGGACACTTCTAGAGCCTTGGGGCGGGGAGGGGGTGTCCTGGCATTTTTACTGGATAGGGAAGTAAAGAAGAAGCTTGCTCCGGAAATTAAGAGGGGAATTTAAAGAAATAAATAAAAGCTATGAAGGTGATGGCCATAACCTATTAAAAATGCTGGCCACCTCCTGCTTTCTCTTCTTATCTCTCCCCAGGGTGTTTTAACAGAGCATTCCCAACAACAGGTAATATTGCATTCAGCTGTGTAACCACCTGCAGAATTTCTGATTAGCAGGGATCAGAGTTTATTTTCATTTGCAGAAACCAATCCTTTAATCCACAAAGTAGAAAAATGAGACACAAAGTATGACAGACCTCAAACACAAGCAGAGTGTTGGCTTTGCTTGCTTAAGTGGCAAATGGCAGCCACCATCTGGCTTGATTTCAAGAGATGTGAACTCGAAAGGGCAGCTGGATCCCTAAGGTGCTCACAGCGGAATGCACTTCAGTCCTGTACATTCTTTTATTTTTTTTAATTAAAGAATTTTTTTTCAACTATAGTTCACATTCAATATTATTTTGTGTGAATGTCAGGTGTACAGCATAGCGATTAGACAATCATATACTTTGCAAAGTGTTCCCCCTGTTATTTCCAGTACCCACCTGGCACCATACATAGTTATTACAATAGTATTGACTATATTTCTTATGCTAAGTTTTACATCCTTGTGACTATTCTGTAACTACCAATTTGTACTTCTCAATCCCTTCACTTTTTTCACCCAGCCCCCAACCCCACTCCCCTCTGTCTGTTCTCTGTATCTATGATTCTGTTTCTATTGTGTTTGTTCATTTATGTTGTTCTTTAGATTCCATGTATTCACAGTGTTTCTGAGGCCAAATGTGTGCATCCCTGGGTTCCTCGGAGTATATAACAGTGACAGAGAACCCATCCCGGTGACTTGCTCCATCAACACCACATGCTGGCAGCCTGGGAGAGTGAGAATGCTTACTGTGCTTCTTCCTAAGAAAGGAGAAAGGAGGAGGGACTTAGATGTCTGTTAAAGACACAGGTTAAGTTGAGTTTTAAAAACTGTCATTTTCTAGATACTCCCTTGGAACACTGTAAATGGTGGTAGAAAATGCAGTTCTGAAGATCTGCCAGTCTCCAGTATTAACAACTTTCTAATGAATCATGGTTTAAGGAAAATGAATGCTCTAGTCATTGAGGAAAGGGGAAGATAGCCAAGATGAGAAAGGGAGACTGTCAGAGCTGAATCAGTGTTTGGCTCTTGAAGCAATCTCTCTCTGCCCTTTTCTGTCAATGGAGACAGATCTCCACTTCCCCAGTAAGAGCTACCATCCCAGCACATGCTCACTGGACTGACTCTAAGTCTAAACCAGAGGGTAATGCCACACAAGAGTTAAGGTACAGAAGATGAGGGGTGGGGCTGTAGACATCACATTTCTGAAAATAGCTAAGTAACCTTAAGCAAAGCTGAAGATTTCCCCCAGGAAATGCACATGCTTTCTTAAGATAAGCTTTTCATTTTGGTTGTTTTTATTGTAAAAATGGCCTTTTTTTTTTTTTTTAGGGTACCAATGTTTTTATAGAGTTACTGTGTGGCTAATGAAAGCTATACAACTAAATCTTGTATAATTTATATAATCTGACTTAATTAGTAGATACTTACTGAATGTCCATTGAAGCGTAGCTTTATAGGGGGAAACTGTTTTTTTTTAATAACAGAAAAAGATTATGATTCCTCTTTTGTCCTCACAGGGCTTATAATTTATTGGATTATTCTTTAGGAAAACTTCATTCTAGTCCAGCTACACAAAGATTTATAAACATGTATCAACTCATCAAGTTTTTTTCATCAATTAAAAATAAATAAATAAATAAATAAATAAATAAATAAATAAAAGCTGTCATTTTCTAGTACCCACCAGGCACTGTACATAGTTATTACAATAATATTAACTATACTTCTTATGCTATGCTTTACGTTCCCGTGACGATTCTGTAATTACCCATTTGTACTTCTTAATCCCTGCACCTTGCTCACCCACCCTTTCCCCCCTCTCTGGTAGACTTATGGGGGGATCACTTCGTAAATTATACACATGTCTAACCACTATGCTGTACACCTGAAACTCATAAACCACGATGCTGTACACCTGAACCTAATATAAAATAACTAGAGGCCTGGCGCACGAAATTCGTGCAAGAATAGGCCTTCACAGCCCTGGCTGCCTCAGCCACCCTCACGGTCCCAGCTTTGTCCAGAAGGTCGTCTATCCGGATGGTCATTCTGCTGCCGTTCGGTCGATTTGCATATTATGCTTTTATTATTATAGATATTAAATGACAGTTGTAATTGGAAAAATATATAAATTAAATTAAAGTAAAGCTGACATTTCATGCCTCTTATATGGATGTCTTATATGCTGAATGTGAATTACTCCCCTCCTGATTTGGGAGGGGATTATTTTAATACAGGCTTGCATTTGTATTTTAGTCTGAAATGTTTTACTCTGAAATGGCAAGTTCATTAGCTAAACAAATCTATTTGATCATTAAAAAGAAAAAGCTTGCTAAATGAAGTGAGCTCATGTTAAGGTATCACCTTATCAAATATTCCCTGCCCCCAAACAAAAGGAAGCCTTCTCACTGTTACTTTGAAGTATCAGCCAGAAATCACGTGTGGGTGGCTGGACTGCTTCTTGACCTATGGAAAGAAAGTAAAAGTAAGATCATTGCACAGCACGATGCTTGTGAAAGTTGCATCTGCACACAACTTTCCCAAATTGCAAGCCTTCTGCTGCCACAGAGGATAACACCTGCTCATTTACCAAAGTCTCAGAGGCCTGGAATGCACAGTGGCCCATTTAACTTTGTGTTTTAAGTACCGATTCAGACTAGAAGGCATAATGAAAATCTCACCTCTTAGAAGCCATAAAAACCATATGGAAGGCCTGGCTGGAGTGGTTCAGTTGGTTGGGTGTCGTACCATGCACCAAAAGGTTTCCGGTTTGATTCCCAGTCAGGGCCCTGCCTGGGTTGTGGGCTCAATCCCCAGCAGGAGGCCTGCAAGAGGCAGTCGATTGATGTTACACTCTCACACTGATGTTTCTCTCTTTCTCCCTATCCCTTCCTCTCTCCTAAAAGTCAATACAAATATTTTTTCAAATCATATGGAAAGTTGAAAATTTCATAAATATAAGATGGGTCAGGACTGACTGAGGTCTAAAGTTTGCTAGTACTAAAAATCGCCATCTTTTAATAGAGCTAAATGCTTTAGGTACGTCACCGGTATGAGTTTCAATACCACAGATTGCAGCATACAGGAAATGTGATTTTCCTTATTGCCACAATTGTCAGACCTCTGAGTTGAGCTCCTGGCCTGCTTCATTTCTGACTTTTTTTTTTTCTCTTTTCAATACACCAAGATTTTGGGTCCATTCATATCGAGAGGGTCAGAACCCCTACAGTTCACTCTTCCAGCTTTTCTCTCCCTCCTGTCACCCAAAGACCCACAGGGACAAGACCAGGTGAAAACTGGCATGCTGGGCATCCTTCCTTTGGTCCAAACAACTGGCCTTTCCTCCAAGGGCTGGCTTGGTTTTTAGCCTCCCAGAATTTCTCTCAGTCCTTGACTAAGTGTTCTCCCCCACAGCCACGCTGCACTACCCCCGGATTTAGAAAATACAGCTTAAATACTCAGCTGGCCCTGGAACATTTCCGGAACTCTTCTGAACTCATGCCTTTTTTATATCAAGCAGTTTCCCACATCTAACTTTTAATGTCACCCTTTCTTCAAAATATTTCTCCCTGATGCCCCTGAACTGGAAGAAACTGTTCTTATCTGAATTCACAGTCTGCCCCTCTCTTATGACCTTTATCACCTGCTGCTGGCACAGGTGTCCCACTGCCCTACACTTGTACCGGTGGGACCTTTTGACAGCTGGCATCTGTGTGATTGGGGTGATGTCCATTCTCATTGGCTCTTGGCTATGTCCTCCTGGTTGTCTTGTATCTTTAATACCAACTCTGCCTTCTGCCCTGGATTATAATAAATTCCATCCAGGCCTTCTTCTCCTACTGTAACCCCTTTGAGGAAAGATAAATGGTTCGGTTTGGTAGCTGATTCAGTTGCCTGTGCCTTGAACATAGGCAATCAAAAATAATTTTTGAATGAATTCTTAGGTAAAAATAGACGAGGCCACATTTTCCACGGTATGAAAAAGGCAGAAGGTATCATTCATCATTGGCATATAAATACAATTTACTTGCCAGCATTCTTCTCTTCTGCCTACTCCCTAATGCCTACTCAAAGTCTCATAATTTTTAATTTGAGAAAAGAACCAGCGGGGTACTTTGGTTTTAATTTGTGGAGGAAAAAAGAAAAGAAAATTATTCAAACTTTGCTTTTCTACCCCTGACAGTTAATAATATCACTATCGTCACACAGAGCATTTTAAAGAGGCATTTGGGAAATCCATCTTTTCCCTGATTTAACATTATGTTTTAATTCTGATTCCCTCTCAGGAGGATTTAAACTCAGCAGCCACTTTGTCACTGTTGTGTTCCTCTGTTAACACGAATACAAAAACAGAAATAATAAATACAGTATAAGAATACTTACAAAAAAAAAAAGAATACTTAAATTCACAAGGACCAGATCCTGAAAACGTCATAAAATCTAGATTACTATACAGTATTGTTGACTTTCACTTTAGAACCATTAAATGAAAACAAAATAAAATAAAAATAAGCTACTTTCACCCTAGTGTAGATACTGAAAAACAACATTTTTTAAAACGACTTTAGAAGACTTAGTTTGTGAGAAAAGAGAACAGAATTAAAGCTCTGAGGATGTACATGTTGGTAGGAGGGCTTTGCTTACCTCCTAGCTCACACCAGCTGTCCAGAACAACGATTCAATTTTCTACCCTCACAATGTTACCAATGAACATTTGAGATACCCATGAAATCATTTGCAAACTGCTGAAGCTACAAATGTTAATTCCACAAATGCCAGAGGCCTGTGGTTTAGGTAGGCAGTCACCAAGTTAACACTAATTTACGAGTTCTTCATGTTTAAAAGTTTTTTTAAAAAATATTTTTATTGATTTCAGAGAGGAAGAGAGAAAAATCAATGATGAGAGAGAATCATTGATCTGCTGCCTCCAGCACACCCCACACTGGGAGTTGAGCCTGCAACCCAGGCATATGCCCTGACCAGGAATCAAACGGTGACCTCCTGATCCATAGGTCAATGCTCAACCACTGAGCCATACCTTATGTTTAAAAGGTTTTTGTTACTGCTACCACTCCCCTCCCCACAGGAATCCCAAAACTCCTGAAGGACCTGCCACTGCCCATGTCATCCTTAGTCTCCTGGCCTCTCATGCTTCAAGGAGCTCAGAACTTGGAGTTTAGGATTTAATAAGGTTCAGAGGGGCTGAGTTCTGGTCACATTCATAGTCATGATTCTCAGAGTGTGGCCCACAATCAAATGCAGGTTCTCATGCCCAAAACCTGACCCACTGAACTCGAGGGTCAGCCTGGGAACCAGCATTTTTATCTCCTCAAATGATTTTTTAAATTAAAAAATTTTATTTTTATTTTTTTCCCATTTTTTTATTAAGGTATTATATGTGTACATATCTTACCATTGTCCCCCCCACCCCACCCCACTCCCACACATGCCCTCACCCCCCAATGTTTTGCATCTGTTGGTTATTCTTATATGCATGCATATAAGTTCTTTGGTTGATCTCTTATTTCCCCCACCTCTCCCTAACCTTCCCACTGTAATTTGACAGTCTGTTTGATGCTTTACTGCCTCTGTATCTATCTTTTAGTTCATCAGTTTATAATGTGCTTTTTATCATCCACAAATGAGTGAGATCATGTGGTATTTTTCTTTCATTGACTGGCTTATTTCACTTAGCATAATGTTCTCCAGTTCCATCCAGGTTGCTACAAATGGTAAGAATTCCTTCTTTTTTATGGCAGCATAGTATTCCATTGTGTAGATGTACCATAGTTTTCTGATCCAGTCCTCTGCTGACGGGCACCTGGGCTGTTTCCAAATCTTAGCTATTGTAAATTGTGCTGCTATGAACATAGGGGTGCATATATCCTTTCTGATTGGTGTTTCTAGTTTCTTAGGATATATTCCTAGGAGTAGGATTACTGGATCAAATGGGATTTCCATTTTCAGCTTTTTGAGGAAACTCCATTCTGTTCTCCACAGTGGCTACACCAATCTGCATTCCCACCAGCAGTGCACGAGGGTTCCTTTCTCTCTACATCCTCGCCAGCACTTGTTGTTTGTTGATTTGTTGATGATAGCCATTCTGACAGGTGTGAGATGGTACCGCATTGTCATTTTGATTTGCATCTCTCTGATAATTAGTGATTTTGAGTATGTTTTCATGTGTCTCTTGGCCTTCCTTCTGTCGTCTTTCGAAAAGATTCTATTTAGGTCTGTTGCACATTTTTTTATTGGATCATTTATCTTCCTTTTATTAAGTTGTATAAGCTGCCTATAGATGTTGGAGATAAACCTTTATCAGTAATGCCATGTTAGAGATAGCATGTAAATTTCATATTGCCTTCAGTTCCAGCAAAACAAGTTCCTAGCATCTGTAGCTTTACTGACAATTTCAGTTCACACATCAAGAGTTCCTCCCCAAGTAGTGCCTCAACCTGAGTAAGCCTGCACAAAGAACAACATTTGATTTTAAATAATTTCAATCCAATCCCCTAAAATGTAAAGGAGTATTTTAATGAGTCCTTTGTTTCCCCAAAATCCTGAGCAAAGAAGCCCATGTGGCTTTTGTTAAACTAGAAACTCCCAAATCAGGACGCCCTGGGTGACTGCAGTGGAGATGGGGCCGAGGAGGGCTGCCTCTGCCTCACTTTGTCTTCACAAATAGCCCATCCGTGAGCAAACATTTCTGCTCTACTTACTGTCAGCAGCCTTGAAGGATAATTGCAATAAAAACTTACATTCACATCTGAACCCAAATAGCTTTTCACTGAGAGCTAGGCTCTTCTGTTTTAGAGAAGAACTGACATCTTCTGTTTTCCAAGCAGCACATTATAAACCTCAGAGCGTTTCCTTATCCACTTCTGGGCAACGGATGGCTTCTTCAAGTTAGTTAGGTGATTGCTAGCAATTAATTAGTAAGGTTAACGCTGTTTCCATTGATCAGCTGGGCAGGAGTGATTGACAACATTAATACAATTGCTTTATTTCTCAGAAAACCTGAGTGTAAGAACCTAATAGTACTGGGAAACAGTTAGAAAATAAAAGAAAAATAGATGATCTGCTTTAAACTGGGCCAATTACCTTAACCTGCTCCCAGGGCTCTGATAAGTGAATTAAGGACAAAGGCTTCCTTCCCCAAGGCTCCTCGGAACTTGTTTTTCTGTCCTTCCCCTGCACCCAACATGAAGATGCATCTCCACAGAGGACAGAGGGGGGGGACCATATGATCTGAGGTATGACCCCTGTATTACCATTTCTACTGCAATCACCCTGAGCAAATCAGGAAACAGTTTATAACCAAAATTTGAAAATTCAAGGTTCAACGACTCCATTTAACAGCTTTGCTGATGAAATCAGAGACCGAAAGGAAAGGGAGGACACGTTTGCTTTCTGTCCCTGTAAAGTTCCAATGAAGTTGCCTATGTTCGCTCCTCGTTATCATTCAGGTGTGGGATTCATATGGGTGATGTCCCGGAATGATTCCGGACTTGGCTAAAATATGATTCCCGTAAGTCATCCCTGTTCAGGGGTTACTAGGAAGAGGAGGTAAAGCCTGAGGATCATCTTGTGATTAAAGCAGAGTTCCAGGAGCTTCTCGGGGAATTAATTCAGTAGGAACTTTGTTGTACTTGACTACTCCTGCAAAATGACTAGTGCTTTATTGTAACCTTCAAAATGACTAAGTGAAACCTTTGTAATTACCAAAGTTGTTAAAATTTTAAAAATAGCTTGTCTTCCAGTTAAAATGATTAGGAAATTAAGCAGTATAGGTTTTGTTTGGATTTTTGCTCAGGGCGTTATAATTCTTCTAAAAGCTATTCAGATAAGTGTCTTAAGCTATTTATAACATGTAAAATCGCAGATCCCTTTCGTTAGAATTACCATTTGCTACGAGCCGAGCCTACTGACTTCCAGATACTTTTCAAAGTAATGTGAATGCAGAGAGGGGCAAAAGTAGGTTTACAGTCGCAAGTACATGAAACACAGAATTTATTCTTGTTTCATCATTTATTAGCTTTTGTGTTATTTTCCATTGGATATGTAGGACACTGGCTGACATGGATTGCATTTTCAGTAAATGTCAGTTGTGATCATTTAACAATCAGATAAGAGAAGATCACTTGGCAAAAATACTACTTTGGAATGGATTTTTCAGGGAATGGTGAGGGAAGAGATCCTACACATTGCACAGGGCAGCCCACCATGCCAGAACTTCTAAGAGGTATCACCTGTGCATAGCAGAAGGGTTCCTTCTTACAGGAAATGGTATAAGTTGGAAAATGCAGGTAGGAGGAATGTGGCTACTTATCAAGCATCTTATGCTTTAACCGTTAGAGATTTGGGTTCAATTAAACGTTAATATATGCCAGGTATTAAACCAGGCACTGGAAACACTTGGCTGTGCCATTAATTTAAAAAAAGATTTTCCTTCATAGAAAATGGAATGTACATCCCCCAACATTAGTTGCAAATGATTGTTTTATAGGACATGTCCGTCCTTTTCTGCTTCAGTGCTCCTTTTCATTTCATATCTATTATTCTCTACATGTTCCCTTTAGTTCTTCCATTTCGATGTTTACTGTATATACATCATTCCTCTGGACAATTCCTGAGCATATTCACTTTCTCATCCACCCCATGCATTTTTCTTGAGTGCCTAATTCACATGTAATGTACAGTTCCTCGGGTTGTGTGTGTTGGACAAAAGAATTAACAGGTGATTAACCATAACTTGCATGGTCCACGGTATTTTGAACAGTTTCCTACTTACTGACACAAAACAAACTCTTTCTTGCTTGTGTGCCCAGCATATCTGCAGGCAAATAAAGGAAAGAGGACACCTAGTCATCATAACTTAAGATCCACCTTAAAATAAGTACTGATCACTTGCTGTCCATGTTTAACTCTATCAGATGAAAGTGTTAGAATCCCAGCTGAAAAGCAAACGTCTCGGTAGCTCCAAATGAAGGTGGGGCCACATTGCACATATCAAGACACAAAACCGGAAGCTACAATAATCAAGAACTCCAGTAAGGTGATCTGAGAGTGTGGCTCTGTGGAAGGTGGGCCATAGAACAGCTCCCAGGGAAAAGAAATGTAAGGGCAGCTAGGTGGTGCTCACCAGGCTTCTTCAGACCACGGCTCCGGGCACATGGGCTTTGGTTTCACCGGGGAGACTTCATTCTTATCCTTGACTCATTGTACTGTGATTACTTTCACAGTTGCCACCGCCTGTGACCTATTGGCAGGCAATTGCTTTACTTGCTTTAATCTTCAAGCTCCTCTTTTTGGAACCAAGAGGACTAGATGGAACTTCTCTTACATATACTAGTACATGGTGCAGGGAAGTAATGTGCAGAAACCCTATGCTTTTAGTCTCAAGAGCTTGCTTTTTCACTGAAATACCAAAAGGCTCTCTAAGTAGGTTAAAGTAATTTGAAAGGAGGCTGAAGATAATGTTGATTATATAATTCATTGTTATAAATAAAGAATCTTTGACCATAGAAAAGTTCTTCTTGCTATAAAAAAGCTTCAAACATCAAATGCAAGGTTATTTCTCTTTCTGAAGGGAAAAAAAAATATAGCAGGGATGCACTTTCGCTTCAAATTGCTTTTAAGCTAATGGACTAATAAGTCTTGCACTGTTCTATTTTTATGTTTTTTTCATTGGGCCTTAGTGGATGTAGAGAACTCTAATTGTGTTGCCTTATTCTAATAAAATAATTAAATTAAATTAATTGATTGATTCATTAATTTATTATGGAATTTATTGGGATGACATTGATTAACAAAATGATATAGGTTTCAGGAGTACAATTCTATAATATATCGTCTGCATATTGTATTGTGTTCACCACCCCAAGTCAAGTCTCCTTCCATCACCATTTATTCTCTCTATACCCTCATCAACCTCCCTAACTTCCCTTTCCCTCTGGTAATCACCATACTTACTGTTGTCTGTCTTTTGTGGGTGTTTTTTGTTGTTCTTGTGTGTGGGTTTTGTTGTTGTTGTTGTTTTGTTTGTTTGTTTTTTATGCTTAATAAGAGACTTTTAAAGTCACAAAGCCAGTTTCTCCAATTCAAAGTTTTCCCTTCCCTGATAATTCATCTAGCTTGGGTTCTCTGTAATTATATGGCATTTATATTCTCTTCTCAATGTACTCACATTACTTTTATGTCCTTTGCCAGAATTCTTTAGGGCAGAATAAGTTGGACTTCTGCTGCTTCCCTGATGGTTGCTTAAATACATTTTAAAATTCTTCTCACTTTGAGAAAAGCCTTCATGAAGGAGGTCACAATGCAGAAAGCACAGACCTGTGCTGGGAATGACATTGTTTGAGAAAATGTCAGTGATTATTAATTTAAAGAAGATTTGTTAGGCAAGTGGGAAGACCTGATAAGCCTCATTTCCTTGACCATATTCGTTTTCAACCTGGAATATAAATTTTGCTAATCACTATTTAAAACTGCATTTGCCTTTTACTCAGCTATAACAGTGTTCATTTCAATTAGTTCAAGTTTATGGGATGTGAAATGTTTTCTTATTCATCAAGATGTTACTAGAATAATACTGTCTGGAGTCCTAGGCATTCCTGAGAAAGTGGGGTTCTCCCTTAATGATTAAAAAGCAGTTTCAAGGGCAGTTTCCCCCAATCCATGTACCTAAGGAGTCCAAAAATTTATAATCTCAAGGAAAATAACATTTCAAACCTCTTATCACTGAAAATTCAGTAATTCTAAGAAATAATAACAATAACCTATATTATCCTTTACATTTGCTCAATGAAACCTTCACTCACACAGAGCGCTGTATTCAAACAGTTCCACACTAACCCCAGAGACTGTTAAAGTGCGAGTTATATTTCTGCCCAGTACCAAAATCTTTCTTTCGGTGCTGGGAATGTCCTCTGAGGCTCCTCTGTGCATCCAAAGGTCAAGGGACTGACATTTCAATATCAACAACATAACTTCAGAAGCTAGCCGAAAGATAAACACAGTGAGTTGCTTGTTCAGTCTTGACAAGTACTAGCACTCAGGCACTGTGAGACATCCCAAGTGAGAACAGCAGATGTTAGTATCTGCTTCGGAGAAGAGATCCCTGCAGGCCATAGCCAGAATCAGAATGAGCATCTTAAACTCCCTTTAAAAAAAAAAGTAAAGAGCTATCAGGCTAAGAGGATCTAACTCCAGAAATTATACCTACCCTCAGAATTCATATCACAAACTCTGAAAATTGGACAGAATTGAATTCTAGTCTCTGACGATGTTTTTCTGAACCACAGATATTTTTGTGCCATCGATTCTACAGTTGAGTTTTAAGTGGATTGGAAACAAGATTGAAGAAGAATGTTTAATGAAGGCTTTAAAGAGGGTTTACATTTCAGTTAGTCATAAAAACTTTCTTCCAAACTTTGCTGAGGTGATTATTTTAAGTTCATCTATCCCTTCCAATACATTTTTCTAAAAAACAGACTTTCTAAACTGGTTCTGATGAATTCTAAACAATTCTAGAGCACATAGTTTGAGTCATTCATCTTTCTCTTCCTCACAGCACCAGACAAAATGACTTGCCCAGAGTGGTGCTCAGTCCCTACTTGTTGAATAAGGAATGCTCTCTCATTGCCTTGCTGAAAAATCCGTGAGTGATCCCAAGCCCATGCCGACCCTATGCAAGGTGAAGCTCTTCCGTGGTCTTGTTTTTCACCACTCTTCCCTACATCCTGGGACTCGTTTTCTTAGGCAGTTCTGGCTATCGGGGTTGTGCTCCCTCATTCCCTTCGTCCCCTCAAACCCTAAGCCCGGGCAGGTGGGGCTCAGTTGGTTGGAACATCATCCTGTACACGGAAGCATCACAGGTGGAATTCCTGGTCAGGACACATACCCAGGTTGCAGTTTGATCCCAGGTTGAGGTGCATGTTGGAGGCAACTGATGGATGTTTCGCTCTC